>CM055729.1:21022530-21772206 GCA_029465975.1 Dallia pectoralis | reverse complement strand
CGTGCACTTATCCAGATACTGTTATTCTCTTAATTGACCTACTCAAGCACGCATATTCACACATCTAATAATTCATTCACTCAGTCATACATTTTTCTGTATATTAATTCCCGAGCCGTTGTCAACTTAAAAGCGTAAAGTAAATTGTGAGGGGAATCAATTTGATAAACTGCCACTTGTTCTTTTTTAAAATTGTTTTGGTTTGGAGATCAATATGTGAGGGTGGTCATTCATCAAACTGCTGGCAAAGAAAAGGATTGTGGGTAAAAAGGGAGGGTGGAAGAGGGCAAGAGAAATGTTGGAAGGAAGGAAGGGAAAAAGGAGATTGGGAATGAAGAAATGAGGTATATGTTTTGGGAGAGATACATTAGATATGAGAGGGAGAGAGATACATTAGATATGAGAGGGAGAGAGATACATTAGATATGAGAGGGAGAGAGATACATTAGATATGAGAGGGAGAGAGATACATTAGATATGAGAGAGAGAGAGATACATTAGATATGAGAGAGAGAGAGAGATACATTAGATATGAGAGAGAGAGAGAGATACATTAGATATGAGAGAGAGAGAGAGATACATTAGATATGAGAGAGAGAGAGAGATACATTAGATATGAGAGAGAGAGAGAGATACATTAGATATGAGAGAGAGAGAGAGAGATACATTAGATATGAGATACATTAGATATATGAGAGAGAGAGAGATACATTAGATATGAGAGAGAGAGAGAGATACATTAGATATATGAGAGAGAGAGATACATTAGATATGAGAGAGAGAGAGAGATACATTAGATATGAGAGAGAGAGAGTGAGATACATTAGATATGAGAGAGAGAGAGATACATTAGATATGAGAGAGAGAGAGAGATACATTAGATATGAGAGAGAGAGAGAGAGAGAGAGATACATTAGATATGAGCGAGAGAGAGAGATACATTAGAGAGAGAGAGAGATACATTAGATATGATGAGAGAGAGAGAGAGATACATTAGATATACATTAGATATGAGAGAGAGAGAGAGATACATTAGATAGAGAGAGAGAGAGATACATTAGATATGAGAGAGAGAGAGAGATACATTAGATATGAGAGAGAGAGAGAGTGAGATACATTAGATATGAGAGAGAGAGAGAGAGATAGAGAGAGAGAGAGAGATACATTAGATACATTATGAGAGAGATATATTCAATATAGATATGAGAGAGAGAGAGAGATACATTAGATATGAGAGAGATACATTAGATATGAGAGAGAGAGAGATATATTCAATATGAGAGAGAGAGAGAGAGAGAGAGAGAGCTACACTAGAAATGAGAGAGAGCTACACTAGATATGAGAGAGAGAGAGGAGTAGATGAGAGAAAGGGGAGAGGGAGTGGCCGGGGGAGGAGAAGCAGTGGAGAGAAAGGGGAGATGGAGGTGCTGGGGAGGAGAACCATTAAGGCCTACTGACAGCATCATTAAGACAATGCAGATCACTGGGGTTACTGATGACACCAGGCCAAGGTGACCTGAACATGTTTTCAACCTGACCTCCAATCAACCCAGCAGCATTAGGCTGGTCTTTAAACCTGCAGTGCAGAGAGGGAAGATTAGAGAAAGGGAGAGTGAAGAGGAGGGGGATAGGAGAGAAAAGGAGAAGGAAGGAGAGAGAGAGGAGAGGAAATGAAAGGAATGAGGGGGGGAGAGAAGAGAGATGTAGAGAGGAGAGAGGAAAGAAGAGGGTAGAGAAGAATAGAGAGGTCAGGAGAGAGGGTAGAGTGGAGAGATGTGAGGGGAGAGGGGAAAGAGAGGAGAAAGGAAAGAGGGTAGAGGAGGAGAGACGAGGAAAGAGAGGTGAAAGGAAAGAGAGGATGGGAGAAAAAGCAAAGGGTAGTGGTGACAGAGAGAGAAGAGGAGAGAGGGTAGAGTGGAGAGGTGAGGAGAGGGGAGATGAGAGAGGGTAGAGTGTAGAGGTGAGGAGAGGGGAGATGAGAGAGAGGAGAGGGGAGATGAGAGAGGGTAGAGTGGAGAGGAGAGGGGAGATGATAGAGGGTAGAGAGGGGAGGTGAGAGAGGGTAGAGTGGAGAGGTGAGGAGAGGGGAGATGAGGAGAGGGTAGAGTGGAGAGGAGAGGGGAGGGGAGATGAGAGAGGGAGAGAGGGGAGATGAGAGAGGGAGAGTGGAGAGGGGAGGGGAGATGAGAGAGGGTAGAGTGGAGAGGTGAGGAGAGGGGAGATGAGAGAGGGTAGAGTGGAGAGGTGAGGAGAGAGGAGACGGGAGATGAGAGAGGGTAGAGTGGAGAGGTGAGGAGAGGTGAGGAGAGAGGGTAGAGTGGAGAGGGAGGAGAGAGGAGACGAGAGAGTGGAGAGGAGAGGAGAAGGAAGATGAGAGCGGGTGAGGAGAGCCGAGAGGTGCGAGAGGAGAAGTACGGAAAGAGGAGCGATGGCAAAGCAAACAGGTGGCAGATGGAGGAGATGGTATAGGGGAGAGAAAAGGTGAGATAATGGGGAAACGTTACAGGCAAAGATAAATAGTCTGAGTCAGTCAGAGAGTTAAAGACTCAGACAGATTGAGACAGAGTCATGTGACGGCAGGATGACGTTCTGTCTGTTTATTTATCAGAGGATAGGTACTCAGGCTGGTCACATTAGGGCCTTCATCGATCCAGTCATTCACAGTTAAAAGCCTGTTTCTTTCTTGATGCTTTTATTCTTTAGGATGGCCTCTACTCTCTGTTTAACATACAAAACTCTTAGGCTGGACTCCTAAATGGCAACCTACTGCCTAGGCACTATTTGTAAAAAGTAACTTCCTGCCCTGGGAACAGGGTGCGGTTTGGGATGGAAAAACTGAGGTTGGCCTCTTTGGAGATCCCTAAGTAAATTAAATGCACAACAGTGGTTGTGGAGATGCTGGGTTAACACTGCCAAATGCTGCATATCCCATTATATATGTATTGTCCTGCAAGACCACTGTAACACACACACACCTGCACATCACGGTGGACCGTACACACACACACACAGACGTAGTGTTGGTCACTACGTCTGTACCATACCCCAGGTTTCTGAAGAACTACTGTGTGTGTGTGTGTGTGTGTGTGTGTGTGTGTGTGTGTGTGTGTGTGTGTGTGTGTGTGTGTGTGTGTGTGTGTGTGTGTGTGTGTGTGTGTGTGTGTGTGTGTGTGTGTGTGTGTGTGTGTGTGTGTGTGTGTGTGTGTGTGTGTGTGTGTGTGTGTGTGTGTGTGTGTGTGTGTGTGTGTGTGTGTGTGTGTGTGTGTGTGTGTGTGTGTGTGTGTGTGTGTCAAGGTGACACTATTGGTCCTCTGTAACAGAACCGGACTTGACTAGAGTGGAGGAGACACATGCAGACTGGTGCTTAGATGTCAACACATCCCTGGAATAATTGCTTAGACACTACAAAATGTCTCGAAAAAGGACAAAGAAGAAAAGGCTTTGTGGACAACACACAACCAACAGACACACATGCATAAATTATGGACAACTCACACAACAGACACACATGCCTTAATTATGGATAACACACACACAACAGACACACAAGCCTTAATTATGGAAAACACAACAGACACACAAGCCTTAATTATGGATAACACACACACACAACAGACACACAGGCCTTAATTATGGATAACACACACACACACAACAGACACACAGGCCTTAAACAGTGAAGATCACATAGCTATACGGAATTTGAATGACAGATTTCTATGGCCCAGGCACAATCGCTTCAAACTGAACACATACTTCTTTCTGTATGTTTCTTACTCTTTGTACATATTGATTGGGTATTTGGACACATTTGGGTTTTTGCGGCATGTCATTTATTGGGATTACAGAAATACAGACCAGACAGGCTCTATAACTGCATTCAACTTTCTCCTCCACTGGACAACTTGTGATGTAGTAACACAAATATTAACAAATTCTAAGGATCCATTTATAATGAGTTAGGTAACTTAGAGGGTGGAGCAGGACACAAGAGTCTAGCAGTACTCTCATATCACATTACGTAGTCCCCAATGGCGTCTCTCATATTGAACACCTCTAATGGCCAGTGACCAGTGGACACAAGTGCACTACATTAGGGACAAGTGTGCCATTGGAAGCGCACATGACAACGTTCTCAGATTTATTTTGATGGAGTCAAGTGTCAAGATAGTGTTTTAATAACAGATTGGATTTGATTAGGATCTGCTGACGCTGCTCTGGTCCCGCTGTGGCCCCGCTCTGGCCCCGTCACCTGAAAGGGGCCACGGCTCTGAGCTCTGTGGCCTCGAATGCATTAGAGCTGTCAGCAGACTGGAGCCGCGAACACGGGGCGAGCAGACACCTGGCTCACATCCCAAATGCCAGCCTATTCCCTCTGTAGTGCAACACTTGTGAGCTGGGCCCTGTTGGCATTCCCTGTGAGCTTTTCTCAATGGGAGTGGACTACAAAGTAAAGAGGGTGGCATTTGGTACACTGGGAGGGGGGGGGTGCCCTTGGGCTACTGTGATCTCAGCCTCGCCCCCGTCAGATGGATCGGATGGTCACTCTGGCCGCCGGCCTTGCCGCAAGGCTTTCCAAGGTAGAGAAAATTGCCCGCGAATGAAAAAGGCCCATTAAGGAGAAAACACGCTAGAATAACGCCGGTGATATGTGGGCGGGGTAGATGGTGCGGATGAGAGGGGGGTGGGAAGGACAGATAGAGTGTGAAAGAGAGAAGAGATGGAAGGAAATAGAGAGAGCGTAAGAGAGAAATAACGAGGAATGAGGAAGAGTTGATATTGAAAACATATTACAGAGTTAACCTTCACCCCTCGTCTTGTCCTGTAACTCTCCGGAGTTTAAAGGAACTCTGCTGACTCAGTGCCGCGCCGCAGATCAAATCTGCTTTTACATGACAAAGCCTTCTCTGGAGTCCAGGAAGAAGAGCTGCCGCTTTAACGGTTAATGGGATCCTAATCAAATACAAAAACACTAGACAGGATGGAATAGTGTGAAGTTATAGGTCTGTAGGATACCAGGCCCACCCAACACACTGCAGTTATAGGTCTGTAGGATACCAGGCCCACCCAACACACTGCAGTTATAGGTCTGTAGGATACCAGGCCCACCCAACACACTGCAGTTATAGGTCTGTAGGATACCAGGTCCACCCAACACACTGCAGTTATAGGTCTGTAGGATACCAGGTCCACCCAACACACTGTAGTTATAGGTCTGTAGGATACCAGGCCCACCCAACACACTGCAGTTATAGGTCTGTAAGATACCAGGTCCACCCAACACACTGTAGCTATAGGTCTGTAAGATACCAGGTCCACCCAACACACTGTAGTTATAGGTCTGTAGGATACCAGGCCCACCCAACACACTGCAGTTATAGGTCTGTAAGATACCAGGTCCACCCAACACACTGTAGCTATAGGTCTGTAGGATACCAGGTCCACCCAACACACTGTAGTTATAGGTCTGTAGGATACCAGGTCCACCCAACACACTGTAGTTATAGGTCTGTAGGATATATCAGGTCCTACTCTGTACTTCAATGTCAATGCCAAACCCATTATTAGATTCAGGGTTGTAGAGTGAACCTACAGCATAGTAGCTCCCCAGGGACAAGATTGAGCTGCCCTGCATTAAAACAATATCAGTATTAAATTGCAAAGTTTGTCGTGGACTTTCAGTAGATTGTTCAACGATTTGACACTAGAACTTTACTTTTAAATTGTAGACAAATACATTTGATTTCTGCTATTGATTTATTTAACAAAAGTGGACATTCACATTTCACAGAGTAGCTCTTAACTGATTCCTGGTAAACAGAGAGAACTGCAACTATTGATTTTAGTGGACGGGCAAGGGTGGTTGTGTGAGGTCTGACTACTCGATGACCTCCTAGAGCTGAGCCATCTCGATGTTTTAGTGCTGATGTTGACCTCCAGGTGACCTCTGTGGTAGAATGCTCAAGTTTTCCCTGGGCTGATTCATAAAGAATCTACACTCCTGTGGTGGAAATGTACTGACCCAGTGAGAAAATGGACCGTTTGCAGCTTGTAAAACTACCTCATCTCTATGTGCTTTCTGGATATAACAAAACATAACACAAGCAATCACCCTAAAGTGTTGCTGGAGAGAGGCAGAACTGAGCCGATGGTCAGGGTTAGCAGGTAGCTGGAGATTAATATTTACATGTTCTATAGGCAAAAAGTGACAGATGAATATTCACTAAAATGTCCTTGCGCAAACCCACTCACTTTTCTCCCTCGAAAGAAATAATGTAGAGGATCTAGACTGGATGAAAACCGCATATGTTGACAGGTCAAGCTGAACCTAACATTCCCCGTAAAATCCGTAAAAGTCCGTAAAGAATAATAATCTTTTAGATGTTTAGTGAAATCAATCAGCGGCTTGTTTTCTTATTAAAACAATTGGAACAGATCGGGCCAATACCCACTCAGATCAGCCTGCATCCAGTCGGAGGACTTCTTATTGTAAGATAGCCACCCATTGCGTTTAGTAGTTGGTCATTTTCGTGTGATTGGGGATTTACTGTGCTGTGGAAAAGGACATGGAGAGATTTAAAACTGCCAAAGTAAATACAGTGAGATTATAAGTGATTAATTTGAAATGTCGCATTGACAAAACATGCAGTTTCTGCAGATAAGAGACATTCACAAATCAACACATAACATGGTGTGCCATTATTGTCAGGTAATACAATAGTTTGGTTTGGTAATCGAAATAAGACATGAGATACTAGATTAGGTAACACAATTATAAAATGCCCTCCAATGCAAATAGCAGACCGCAGATGGCAACAGATGACATAAACATAGAGCACAAACACCATTGTCATGCCGAAAAGTCAACAACTACATGTAACGTTTGATGCTGCGTACTGCATGATGTTGTGGGGCTGTTTTTCTTCCAAAAACTTTGAAAATCTGGGTTTTTGCTTTATCTTCAAGCAGGATGATGATTTGAAGCATTCCTCCAGAACCAAACAAAAATGTCACACTGGTACCGGAATCAAGCTTTTGTAATTGCCATCTCAGTACCCTGACCTGAACACGGCTGAAACCCGCAAATCAAGCTGAAGAAGTCAACAAGTGAGAACCAGGTCCAGGAAGACTGGTCCTGAAAGATCTGGAGAGATGTTACATGCATGCAATGCATATGTTCTTCCAGCTCATCAAACGTCATATGGTAACACTCAGGTCTGATATTCTGGCATAGAAAGGTGCACAAAGTATTAATGGTAGGCATAACATGTTTATGAGAATAAACAGGTATTAAACAATTCAATCAACAACAATGACATTTTCTTCTGGCTCTTTGATTAGCATTGGAGTCAAACAATTCTCTAGGTCACTGAGTTTTATCTTAGACAGTATGATGAATGCTTGATTATGAATATCGAGATATACTGTATCTAAACTCTCTTCTATGTCATGCTTAGCAGTCAATTTGCCAATAACCCGAACCATCCTTTAGCCAATAACTGGTATTAACAGAACTCTTCTTTTGACAATATCTAGTTCAGCCAGAACTGTTTTTTTGTGCCAATAACTGGTCTCAGTTGGAAGCATGGACGCTTATATAATTCGGTTAGTGACATATAGATGGATTCCACTGGGTCAAGGAGGCAAGTTGTGTCAACCAATGTTCAATAACCTCGGGCTTCCTGGAGGCAGCCCATACGTTCTCATCAGTTCCCTGTCCACCTCCTCACTCTTACCTCCAGCACCTCCTCACTCATACCTCCAGCACCTCCCCTCTTACCTGTCCAGCGGTTTCTCAGTGCCTCGGAGAGCAGTACTGCAGCTTTGAACTAAAACAATAGATTACTGTCATCTCTGTGTGTGTGTGTTTGTGTGGATGCACGTTAACTTGCATGTGTGAGTGGATAGATTGAGTGTGTGTGTTCTTCTTGGGTCTGTGTGTGTTCTTCTTGGGTGTGTGTGTGTGTTTGGTGTTGAGGTGAAAACCTCTCAGAAGGACAATAGCCTGTAAGCTGATTTATGGGAGTCGATGGGGCCATCATGTTCAGTAGTAACAAGGAATCAATGGGCTAGAAAAATGCTAACAGCAGGCATTCATGTCGCAGCCTCTTTTGTCTCTCCCTCACAGAATTGTATTAACCGTACTTGTTTTTCTGGCCAGTGGAAAAGTTGGACGGGTAGGGGGGGTTATGGAGAGGGGGCATCAGGGCTTCTTCTACGCCTCTGGTTGATCCCTGGTTATAAACATAACAGCTATTATTCTAGAAGGACGGCAACGGAGGAATGATGACACATGTAATTGGACGCATTTGACAGTTTCCTCACAGGTCTCCAATCAAAACATCATCTCGCTGGAAGAATTTCATTCCATTTTTAGAAAATTAGTTTTTAAACGTTGTGTTTTTCATTTTTGGTGGTTGTTTTTGAGAGTGATGTGTCGACATGCCAGGGTGCATCAGTGAGTTTCAGAGAGAGGTACGCAGGGAGAGGTACGCAGGGAGAGGTACGCAGGGAGAGGTCCGCAGGGAGAGGTCCGCAGGGAGAGGTCCGCAGGGAGAGGTCCGCAGGGAGACGTACGCAGGGGAGGTCCGCAGAGAGAGGTCCGCAGAGAGAGGTCCGCAGGGAGAGGTCCGCAGGGAGAGGTCCGCAGGGAGAGGTCCGCAGGGAGAGGTCCGCAGGGAGAGGTCCGCAGGGAGAGGTCCGCAGGGAGAGGTCCGCAGGGAGCGGTCCGCAGGGAGCGGTCCGCAGGGAGCGGTCCGCAGGGAGAGGTACGCAGGGAGAGGTACGCAGGGAGAGGTACGCAGGGAGACGTACGCAGGGAGACGTACGCAGGGAGACGTACGCAGGGAGACGTACGCAGGGAGACGTACGCAGGGAGACGTACGCAGGGAGACGTACGCAGGGAGACGGAGACGTCCGCAGGGAGACGTCCGCAGGGAGAGGTCCGCAGGGAGAGGTCCGCAGGGAGAGGTCCGCAGGGAGAGGTCCGCAGGGAGAGGTCCGCAGGGAGAGGTCCGCAGGGAGAGGTCCGCAGGGAGAGGTCCGCAGGGAGAGGTCCGCAGGGAGAGGTCCGCAGGGAGAGGTCCGCAGGGAGAGGTCCGCAGGGAGAGGTCCGCAGAGAGAGGTCCGCAGAGAGAGGTCCGCAGAGAGAGGTCCGCAGAGAGAGGTCCGCAGAGAGAGGTCCGCAGAGATTCGCAAACAGGGGTTGCATCCCAAATCACACTCAGTAGCCCAATGTGCCCTCGTCAGTGGTAAAGCAATGCTGCACTCGAGAGAGAGAGAGAGTGTAGTTTGGGACACTGAAATAGAGCGTGGAGTAGAGAGGGTGAGTCAGTAGTTATTGGTCACAAGCAGACGCTGCCAATTTAAACTTCCAATTTGCTTCCTGGAAATAATTAACTGGTTGGTGATAAATTACACTGAACAAAAAAGGCGTCTCAGTTGAAATCAGACTTTTCTTTTTTTTGTCATTTGCCTGGAGCTGCTGACCAATATGTCTATACACTTTTTCTTGATTCTGCGTTCCAAATAGTAATCTACTAGCTAGTTAGTGCACTACTCTACCCAGAGCACCGATGAAGAAGTATTGCATTTTGGGAGGCAATTGGGACACATGATTAGTGTTCATGTCTGTATCAGGAGGAGAAAGTCAATTAGCAAGGTTCGGCCGAAAAATTGCTCCCTCATAATTTACCAAAAGAATACGTTTACACACTCTCTTGGAACCGAACACTTTTCAGTAGGGATGCACCGAATATTCGGCCACCGAAAATATGTTGTGATCTATTCGGATCCTCTGCACTTCATCGCGACTGTACTTGATCCGCGTTATAAAGACCATTACTTGGATGCAGAAATAAAGCAGCGCGCACGAGAAATGATCCAGGCGGCGATGGATGCGGAGAACCCGCGTGTAGACGGAGCAATAGCGCACGGAGCAGTACGGCACGGAGCAGCAGCGCACGGAGCAGCAGCGCACGGAGATCAGAGCGCAGAAAAAAAGACTCGTCTCTCTGCACTAGATGAGGGGCATGCACCCTCGTTGTCTGATATGTTCAGTGAAATCCTGCAAGAAAGTGCCTCACATGGGCCTAGGTTTAGGTGGGGACGCTGGGGACATGTCCCCAACAACATTTTAACATGACTAAATTGTCCCAACTAATATTTTAGCGAACTCTGTTATGAGTTTGTGAAGCGATTTGGGTCAATTCCGACCGCGGAGCCAGGAGGACGGTACTAGAAACGCCGTAATTTGATTGGCTAAAAAACCTAGGGGAGGGGAGTTATCTGACACGCTATAAGTACACAGGAGAGTGACTGAAGACAACGGTAAAGTTACCAGTGCTTTCTGTTAATACATACCCCATATGTTAGAATCTTGCAGTCACAATAAACAGTGGAAATGTTTCCTGTGTATATTTTGCTTATGTAATGTGGCCTATTTGGGATATCCCATTAGTAGGGGCGGAGTAGTGGCACCACCAGTGTCGCTACAATATATTGAATCTGACAAACAGCATTACCATCTAAAAGTTGATTACTACATAATGATTTTTGTCTGCACATGGATAGGCCTATGCTAGTTAAACTTTAGAGTAGTATAAAAGCAACAGGCTATTGTCTCAACTAAACGCAAAAATAATCACATTATTCTCAGTAAAAGTTCACTTGCCGGAGGGGGAGATGTCCCCACCGAAGCTGAGACCAAACCTACGCCCTTGGTGCCTCATATCCATAAATGCAATGGTACTAATAATTGGCATAATTTATTTTGGTGTTTCGGTTTTCGGTCTTGGTTTCCTCTTTTTCGGTTTTCGGTTTCGGCCAAGAATTTTCATTTCGGTGCATCCCTACTTTTCAGAGTTTTTTTTTATCAGCATACGATTCTCTCTCATTATCCATATGCTGCATTTGTTCACAGTAACCAAAAGGGAAAACCAAACTCATTACGTACTAGATTTAAACATTTGACTGATTGATTTGTAATATGTTACTCTATCTCCAGTTACCATGTGTAACTTGTTATCTTCTTTTTACTGTACATGTTATCAGTATGGTGAACTTTATCTCATTATACATGCTTCATTCATACCTAGCAATGTGGAAGCTAATGTCATACTTAACATTATTAGCATCGTTAAACATTAAACTTACACCCCCGGGAATGTGTACAGAGATTCCCGGGATGGGAATGGGAATCGAGAACCGGTTCTTCTTTAGAACCGGTTTCCAGTGAATCGATTCCTTGGAACCGTTAGTGTACCTGCTTAACGATTCCGCTTAACGGTTCGGCTCGTTGCAAATGTGTCATCATGACCGTCACACACGCGCTGCGCATTTTGGTTACGCAGAAGCGATCTAAAGTGTGGTTATATTTCACTCGAAAAGACGCCAATGCAGTCATTTGCAACAGTTGTAAAAGTTTAATTTTGTCAATGGGGGGAACTACCTCCAATATGCAGAAGCATTTGGCCACACAGCACGCAATCCGTTTGCAGGACTGTCGCGTGTTTGATTCTCTACTACTCAGCGACACAACAACAACAAGTGGGTCAAGCAGCAACGGAGCTAATTAGACGGCATCTGCTATAAATGCCAAAGGTAACTTGTCTATTTAGTTAATGTGAGCGCCATTTCATTGTGTAAACTTTTACTATACGCATAATAATCTCTATTGTCAGTCATTTGCCCAAGTTGATAGTTGTGGTCTTTACAGAAGACTTCTTTCTATTTTGTATGTCAGTTGAGTTGAATTTAGTTTCAGGTTGAATATTCCCAAAGGAACAAGCTCTTCCTTGACTGTTTACCGTCTGTGTTTTTTGTTTTTATGGCACTTAAATGGCATTTTTTTTTTTTTGGCTGGACCAATGAATGTGAAAAAATCTATAGGTCCCTGGACTTTACTTGGTAGCTCACCTACTTTTAGGTTTGTTCTGAGGTTGCTACACATAATTTGTGTATACTCTGAGTATGTGTGGTGTTCTTATCAGATATTAAGGCGAGTTACAAAGAAACAAAACACATTTGTAATTATTTTCTCACCCAATGAGAATCGATAAGGAATCGGATCGATAAGCAATAACGATAATGGAATCGGAATCGTTAAATTCTTATCAATTCCCATCCCTAATTATTATTTAACATGCTCCCATCAAACACGGCCATGACAAAGCTAATGTCATAGTTGGCAATTAGCAGGCTCTATCCAAAACTTGCCATTTTTGGTCTACCATCATTATTAGCATGCAACCAAAGTATCAATACCAAAGGAAACGTAGAGATGTGGAGCTGATTTACGTTTGTGTTGAGTTAACTCAAGTTGTGTGTGTGTGAGTGTTTTATAGAGGCTGCTGTGTTTGTGTGTTAAGTTAATGCAGGTTGCAGTGTGTAATCAGTTGTCTATTAACAGTATGACACATTCTAATTAAATGCAGCCCACAGGAGGCTGCTGGTAATTCTGATCAACTGAGCATTTCATCACTTGATCTTCATGTTCTGGCCCAATTACCTTTTAGAAATTGTATGATTCAGGTTAAATTACTTAAAATATGCGCTCCACTGCTTTATATAATTTCAGCCAATAGTTAAAAGATTGTATGTGTTCTGTGTCCACAGACTTCACGTGGTTTGCTACGGTATGCAAAGACATTGTATAGTGTATGTATTTTTGTTTTGGCAAGATGTACACCACCAACACAATGTGACGGTCTAGAGCAGTGGAACTCTACCTGTTCCTGTTACTCTACCACCAACATAATGTGACCGTCTAGAGCAGTGGCTCTCTACCTGTTCCTGTTACTCTACCACCAACATAATGTGACCGTCTAGAGCAGTGGCTCTACCTGTTCCTGTTACTCTACCACCAACATAATGTGACGGTCTAGAGCAGTGGCTCTCTACCTGTTCGTGTTACTCTACCACCAACATAATGTGACGGTCTAGAGCAGTGGCTCTCTACCTGATCCTGTTACTCTACCACCAACATAATGTGACGGTCTAGAGCAGTGGCTCTACCTGTTCCTGTTACTCTACCACCAACACAATGTGATGGTCTAGAGCAGTGGCTCTCTAGCTGTTCCTGTTACTCTACCACCAACCTAATGTGACGGTCTAGAGCAGTGGCTCTCTACCTGTTCCTGTTACTCTACCACCAACATAATGTTGTGCTGCTCTAAGCACCCCTAAAGTAACACCTCATGTAACATGTATTAGTGAACCTATTGTGTCATGACTGAGAGTTTTAAGGAACCCCCCTTGATAGGCTAGGTACCCCTAGGAGTCCTAGAACCCCTGGTTCGGAACCAGTGATCTATGGAGTGCTTTCGTGTTGGTAAGGAGATGTGTTAAGATTAAAAATGATCCTATCGAAGAATGGCAATTACTCAATTTGGCATCGCCATGAAGAACCAAGTGGGTGGCACTTGATTGGAGCGATTTCCTTCTCTATTGGCTACAAACTACACAATAACTAGTTAGGGAAACGCAGTAAGCTGGTATTCTGTCTATAATATAGTGGCCAGCACAGTCACCAGATCTCAACCCTATTTAACTGTTGTGGGAGCAGCTTGATGGTACATAAGAAGAGCCCATCAAGCCAATCAAACTGGTGAGAGGTGATTCAGGAAGCATTGGTTAGTCATTTCAGATGACCTCAACAAATAGCCTACTAGAGTGCCAAAGATCTGCAATCGCTGCAAATTTAAGTATTATTCGACAAAAGCAAAGTTTCAAGATCACAATTATTATTTCAATTAAAACATTTCATTTCTAACCTTGACAATGACTAAATTTTCTATTCATTTTGCTAGATTTTCTTTTCAAACACATTTTATGTATGTTGTCATGAAAAACCAGAACAACTAGAAGTGACCCTATACTTTCGACCTCTAGTGTATGACATGTTATGATATGATCAAATTGTATCTTGATATAAAAATACCAACATAAAAACATTACAACGCAATACACAATAAGGACAACAACATTACATTTCACACAGGTTACACTCCCGAACGCCATGGGCAATACTAGTGAATGTTTAGCATAAAATATACATTTGTATGGCAAGGCTGATCTGTTTTCAACAAATAGAAGTCGAAGTAAAAGCACATGATGTAAAAGCACAGTATCACAGATTTCTATAAAATACAAGCAAATTACTTATTCAAAATTTGCTTGAAAAAATATAATTATTTTTGTAGTGGGAGAACAGCACATCATCCGTTGGCTCGAGAAAATTTAATTAGATTAAATTTGAGACCATGTTTTCATTTTAAATCATGCCCTTAACATATACGCCTACCATAACCCTTGTTTAACCTTAACCCCTATAACATGTATTGCATTCATTTAGTACTCGTTTACCTTTACTTCCTTTAAGGCATATTTGAAATGGTGCCCTTACCCATATTTCTTCCTTTTTTGCAGAACATAAAACATAATTTTTATGTCTTGTGAATTTCACACCGCTAATTTCGCAATGACACCGGTGGTTGTTTGCTTTTGTGAACAGGTAAACATTTAAATGTTTGTCTACGTGCTTTTGATGAAACGATCCTGAACAGAGCTGGCAACTAGTCTGCACCTATTACAATGACAAAGGAATTTCGTTGCTGTTGGAGATGTTTGAAACACCTTTAGTTGACATCTGTCCTGGATTTGTGGATCTTCTGATAGCTTATATCAAATGTAGCTGAATTGTTTTTTTATGATAGAATATGTAATAGAAAAGTGATACAACTAAACCTATTATTACTTTTCAATCTAATTTGACCAACAGCATCAAACATTGTAAAATGCAAAGCTAAAACCCAATACTGAACCAATCTAAAACCTAACACAAAAATATGAAAACATAAAATACAGAACATATAATAATCGCCAAACAAATCTATGCAGGTGTCAAATGTTGAGGAAATGTCTCCATTACATTGGCATCTCCAGCACTCTAACTGAGAGGAAATGAACAAGCTGTTACACATGACAGCAAACCAACGTTGTAATAACAGGAAACAGGATTGATGGGTATTTGAAAAGCGCCGCGTTGTTAGCAGTACTTACTGCGCGTGTGTGTATGCATGCGTGCGCCTGTGTGTGTATGCGTGCGTGCGAGTACAGATGCTTTCTTGCGTGTGCACATTCATGATGAGTGGGAAGGTGGACATGCCTGTATTAACGTGTTCTGTGATATCTGGTCTCTCAGACCTGTGGTCACATGGTCAGGCGTCTCACCGCCACGTTGAAATGAGATCTGGCATGCATGGCGTTCCGTTACAGCTGTTGCCATGGCTACCTCACCTGATTAGGTAGAATGTCATGGACACTTTTTTTTTAAATTCCAGATAAAATCAACAATTTGAGAAAAACTCGTTTTTTTAGCACTTACAAAGACCTGTGGAAGAACCTATATGGAATAATGATTGCAGGGACACACATTTCCTTGTCTTGTTGTTTATGCGAGTTGCTCTTAATAATCTGTGATAAACAACTGGGAAATGCAGCAACATTCAGTCTCTCCATTCTTCCTCTATTCAGTGGCTCCTCTTCTACTCCCTCCTCCTCTACTCCCGCCTCCTCTACTCCCTCCTCCTCTACTCCCTCCTCCTGTACTCCCGCCTCCTCTACTCCCCCCTCCTCTACTCCCTCCTCCTCTACTCCCTCCTCCTCTACTCCCTCCTCCTCTACTCCTCCTCTACTATTCCCTCCTCCTCTACTCCCTCCTCCTCTACTCCCTCCTCCTCCACTCCCTCCTCCTCTACTCCCTCCTCCTCTACTCCCTCCTCCTTTACTCCCTCCTCCTCTACTCCCTCCTCCTCTACTCCCTCCTCCTCTACTCCCTCCTCCTCTACTCGCTCCTCCTCTACTCGCTCCTCCTCTACTTCCTCCTCCTCTACTCCCTCCTCCTCTACTCCCTCCTCTTCTACTCCCCCTCCTCTACTCCCTCCTCCTCTACTCCCTCCTCCTCTACTCGCTCCTCCTCTACTTCCTCCTCCTCTACTCGCTCCTCCTCTACTTCCTCCTCCTCTACTCCCTCCTCCTTTACTCCCTCCTCCTCTACTCCCCCTCCTCTACTCCCTCCTCTTCTACTCCCTCCTCTTCTACTCCCCCCTCCTCTACTCCCCCTCCTCTACTCCCCCTCCTCTACTCCCCCTCCTCTACTCCCTCCTCCTCTACTCCCTCCTCCTCTACTCCCTCCTCCTCTACTCCTCCTCTACTCCTCCTCTACTCCCTTCTCCTCTACTCGCTCCTCCTCTACTTCCTCCTCCTCTACTCCCTCCTCCTTTACTCCCTCCTCCTCTACTCCCTCCTCCTCTACTCCCTCCTCCTTTACTCCCTCCTCCTCTACTCCCTCCTCCTTTACTCCCTCCTCTTCTACTCCCTCCTCTACTCCCCTGTATTGGATACATGTCTTGCGCATCAATAAGGTTCCAATATACATTTGTTAGTTCGCTTTCATTTCCTTACTGAGCTCTAAGCAACTGAATAGACACCTGACTTGTATGTGTGAATGTGCAGTGAGTGTGTGTACGTGTACGTGTGTGTGTGCGTGCAGCAGGTGTGTGTGTGTGTGTGTGCCTTTCCCCCGTACCAGAACACATTCACACTCTCGCTTTGTCCTCTCCACATCAGCAATCCCCTCAATCAATGCTCATTGACCAGTGTAAGTAGGTGCTTAATCATTTTTAATTAGGCTCAATCAGACGCTTTAGTCTATTTTTTTTAGTACAAGGCCAGCTTCAGGTCTAGCCAGATGCAGAATCTCTCGCACTCACAACTTCATTCTCATTTCTGTCCATTTAACAATACCTTTCGGTTCAGTCAGGACCGTCAAACTCTCCTCTTCTGTGGAGGTATTGATAACTAATCTTGGATCGATGGAAAGCAGAAACCGTATTGTAGTTGACCCTGAACAAGCCTCACCTATATAAGCCACGTTTTTATGAGAATCTCCAGAGTCACGCACAAACACACGGAGAAAGAGTTTTCCTGACACACACCCACACAAACACTGTATTTTTATTGAAGGACATTAAGCCACGTGGAACATTTTATTTATTTAGGGACGGGGATGGAGGGAGCTGAGACACGTGGGGTTCAGACGAAAGAATGAATGTCATGTGGGAACAGGTTGATAGTGACTGGGGAGTTGTGAAGGGAGAGAAAAACAGAGAAATACAAATACAGAGAGACGGATGGAGAGAGAGGAGCTGTTCCATCCTCGCTGTAATCTGCCAGAAAACTGCCACAGCGCTCCTGTCATCCTCCAACCCAGACCTTGTCATCTTTAGCCAGGGAGGTGCTGGGAAGGCCCTGGGGAGGCAATGAGGCGCTGGTAAGGCATTGGGGAGGTGCAAGGAGGCAACGAGACTCTGGGGAGACTGTGATGACATTTACGTCCCTAGATCTGACCGGAACTACTGGATGTGGGAACATTAGTGATGTGCGAGGTCAGGCAGAGCCTAGGGTGAAACAGAGGTTGGAGAAGGAGAGAATAGGAGGACAGCCAGAAGGAGAGCCAACAGCAGAGCCAAAAGGATGGACCCTGCATCTGGGAGGGGGAGACGAGGAATAGAGCAAGGAGGTGAGCCAGGAGGAGAGTGGTACGGTAACACGCTGAAGGTTAACCTGTACCTTTCTGGTTTATTTTTTAGCATTGTCTTATTTACCTAGCAATAATATTTTCTGTTTTAGCACATATGTAGTTTCTATGATCACTGTGAGAAAACGAATCTGACAAATTGACAGTAGTCAGGTACATGGCTCGACAAATGGTTAAAAAATAAACCGGAAAGGAGCTTGTTTTGAAGTGGGTTTCCTGGAAGTGGGTTTCCTATAATAGAAAACTGAAAAACATGCTTTTGGTTTAGGCACATTTTCAACCACTACTTCTGGCATGAGAGCTCCTCCTTCTGCACGGTTTCCATTGTTACAGCAACGGTACTTTGCTTTTCATCGATTATAAAGCTTGTATGCGTCTTACAGAGAAAATGTCCCTTTACAAACAATCCTGCTACAGTATTATTGCCAAGCCAAGTCGGCATAGCAACGGCACAACCACTAACATCAACACACTGCTGACAAAACCCGAGAGAGAAAGAGTGAGAGAATGTGAGAGAACGAACTAGGTACAGAAAGATAGAGCTGTGTGTAAGTAAAGTCATGATATTAGAAAACGTATCCTGTCTCAAAACACAAACAGTTTATTAAGTAATAATAGTGTAATAATGATGTGGTAAATAAGTAAAATGTATAATAGTGTCCAGTTGGTAAAAGAGGGCGCTTGCCATGCAGGGTTGCTGGTTCAACTCCAGAGGGGACCTTGTACAGTAATGCATGTAAACATGTGTGCACTCACTACTGTAACATGCTGCAGATAAGAACATCTGCTAAATGACCTGAATGTAAATAATTAACAGCGATCAGACTGAACCTTCCTGCTGAACACAGCGATGTGCAGTGCAGACTTAGTGGGTAGACGTATAGGAAACAGTGAGTTCATAGACTCGAGCCAGAGGACATTGCTCAAATGGATAAATACACCCAAATCAGCAAAGCGCGTCAACCTGTTCTGTCCAGGCATGCGTGTAACCATATAGCCTAATATCACAGGGGACCACAGTATTAACTCAGTGTTGAATGTGTCGTCCGCACGGTATTCAAGCATGTAACCATATAGCTTAATATCACAGGGGACCACAGTATTAACTCAGTGTTGAATACGCCTCCTGAACCGTGGTATTCAAGTATGTAACCATATAGCCTAATATCACAGGGGACTAAAGTATTACCTCAACGTTGAATATGTTGTCCTCATGGCGTTCAAGCGTGCGAACATGAGATCATTATACATAATCCCTGGGATGAATACAGTGGCTCAATTTGAAACTGCGCAGAGGCTTGACCTACCAAGAAAACATTAGACTGATTAAAAGGCTTTCAGGTTTGGCTTAACTTTCGCTCGTGTTGCACGTTTCGCAGGATGAGTTGTACGTGCCCTAGCTGTTGTGATATTTACTTTGTCAAAAGCAATTTTACTGAGTTGCGTTAAGGGTAACATAGGAAAAGTGCGGTTCTCGTGAGAAATTTGATGCCTCTCAACACTACATTATGATAACGGCTCATTCATTTGTTAAGCTGTTTTATTACACCCAGTGTCCTGCCTTGGCACTATATCACCACAGTGGAAGGAAGGATCTCCACTGTCTGTTAATATTTGTAATCTGGGACTTCTAAGAAATGGGAATTTCTGACCAGGGTTTCCAACTCAGGACCTCCTCAGAGATCGCATGGAGCCAACGAGGATTCGTTTAGTGTTGTCCTAGATCCTGACAGATAGAGCAGCCACTGCTCTGGTTGTTCTATATCGATCCAGCTCAGTCATCTGTCTGTCAGGAATGTTATCCCACTGGAGGATGAGTTCATCGTCATTCTAATCACGCCATTTTAAGCTATTCCCAAGATGGTACTCACCTCAGTTGCTGAGCATTTGGTCGTCTTTAGCTTGAACCCACAGGAAAATCCACACCAGGGATGTCAAGTTCCTCAGTGAGACTTTCTGTCAGTTTTAAACTGATCAAAGCCCTGTCATGAAAAACACAGATTTTACACTGATTGTTGTACTCGGTTGACCCACACCAATTGGTTGAGCTGGTAAGTCAGCTACTGGGGACACTAAAACATCTCAAATAATTAATAATAACACATCACCAAGACGATAAAGATGAAGAGGGCTGTGGAAAGCAATAGTAACGATACTAACCTCTCTATTTTGTGAGTCCGTTGTGAATTAGCAAATGTTTTTCTTTGGCTTTTTATAAAGTTTTTATGAAATGTGACCATACTGAATTACTAGCTAACATGCAAAGAATCTCAACCAGCACAAAATTATGCATCAGCTTGCAATTGTCACACATCCAGGGTGTAGTACTGGGAAAGCCACACGCAGAGCTAACTTGTTTGTGTTTATTAAACATGAAAACATGAATGAAACAAAAGATGTGCGAACAGAGTGATATATATATATATATATATACGGTGTATACTGTAGTTTCAGTAGCCTATTTACTGTAGTTTCAGTAGCCTATATACTGTGGTTTCAGTAGCCTATATACTGTGGTTTCAGTAGCTTATATACTGTAGTTTCAGTATCCTATACTGTAGTTTCAGTAGCCAATATACTGCAGTTTCAGTATCCTAGATACTGTAGTTTCAGTAGCCAATATACTGTAGTTTCAGTAGCCTATATACTGTAATTTCAGTAGCCTATATACTGTAGTTTCAGTAGCCTATATGCTGTAATTTCAGTAGCCAATATGCTGTAATTTCAGTAACCTATATGTTGTAGTTTCAGTAGCCTATATACTGTAATTTCAGTAGCCTATATACTGTAATTTCAGTAGCCTATATACTCGTCTTTTCTTACTCGTCTTTCTCTCTTCTTGACTCGCTGGGGCAGAGCAGCGGTGAAGACAGCATGACTTCAGATTGTCCTTTATCTGACCTCTCTAGCTGCCAATTCATCTCTTCCAGCTGTATGAGCTTTTCCCATCGCATGTCCTCCTGTGGCTTCTTAGTCAGCATCTCATTCTGCCCTGGTCCTGAGCTGCTTCATGGGAGCCCCTAAAACCTCCATTGACGACTTGGTGTATGAAATAAAACAGTTGAGCTGGGGTGATTTCGCACATGTATTTTTTATAAATATCTCCGATCCACCATTGCTAATAATCTCCTTACCTCTCCTCCTAATTCTTTGCTCTAAATGAACCAGTTTGCTGTGGACATGGTTTCCTCCCAGCAGCATCTGTCTCAAGGATTCTTGATACACCCCTCTCTAATTCTCCCTGGTGCCTATTAAAAGAGCTCCGCAGCAGCTGGTTGGGTAGAGCCTGTGTGTGTATGTGTGCATGTGCGTGTGCGTGCGCGTCCGTCAGTTCAGTGCAGGTGTTTATTAAACAGGAAATGGTCACCCCTCCTTCACCCAACATCCCATCCACACTCAAGACCATGCATGTGAGTTGTCATGGACTTTACATGCCCCTGAAGCAGTTTGTGATACAGACAGATAGTAAACCTGATCACCCACGGCGACAACAGCTAACAGGACCCGGGAGTACACTGTGGGGACATACATGTGTACATGGCTGACATACATGTGTACATGGCTGACATACATGTGTACATGGCTGATATACATGTGTACATGCTGATATACATGTGTACATGTGACATACTGTACATGTCTGACATACATGTCAGTTTTTATTCATTTGAAATTAAACAAAAGGATATACAAAGAATATGCACTAGATATACAAAAATGTCCATGTGCTCTATGTTTCTTAATAAAAAATATAACTTGATACCACCTTCACCTGCCAGCTAACCAGGGATAAAGAAATGTAGAAAAAAAACAAGAACAAAAAGATTTAATCTACCTAAACAGCTACCTACATTGTTAAAAACGTTAACAGAGATTGTACCACAGGTGCATTCTTTAAACTCCCTCAATATGTACCCTCCAGACCCCAGAGGTCATCATGGTCTGGTGTGCGAACCACTCCGAGAGTCAGGACAAAGGCAGTCAACGTCAGTCCATTTTCAAATTGGCATGGAAACAGCACTTATTCAAAGAGTTCACAGTGGTAGTCAGCAGGCTGTTGGTAAACCGCGTTATAAAGACAGGCTTCAAGCCTGGTCATATTGAATCTGTTAATGTATCTGTAGTCAATTAAAATGCCACTATTACGTGCTCAGCGTGTGTGTGTGCCGAGAATATGCTTTCCGGTGAAACCATCATGTATTCCAGTCGCTGAACAGATTGGACAAATTGGTGTTTGGCAAGAAGTTTCATTGTAAAAGTCAGCTGAACCTTCTAGTGAGTAGCTGCAATGAGATCATAATCGCTTAATAAACATCAGAAAATTGTATAGTATTTAATGAAATAACAGCCAGCATTCAGAGTTAAAAAAAACTTTTTTTAAATGTATGCATATGTATGTACACACATTTGCTTTGGAAAGTATTCACAAATATAGACGGGTTTGGAATTCAAAAATATAAACAAAAATATGCATTTCTTTGTGTTAAAGATTTGATTCATAATGTTTACCATCAGTCTACACAGTGAAAAGCCATATACATTTATACAATACAAACATGCATAGATATATAATGTTTTAAAAGAAAGGGATGATTTACAGGAAGTTTGTGACGAATAAAATAGAGACATGAAAGGATGAGTCTTTTCCAGAAAGTCGCTAACTGTAATGTAAATGTACATTAACTGAAAGATCAGGGTTTTGTTGTGGAAAGGGGATTTTCTAGACTCTTCTAGATCATAGACGTCATACTCATTCCTCTGAGGACAGAGTGTGAGCAGGTTTTGCTCCTCTCTTCTACTTGATTAATGGAGAATTTAGGTCACATTATTTAGGAACGTAATTGACAAACAAAAATAATTGACACCACTAATTGACACTGCGAACTGACTAATGCTTTTCGCCGCTAACGGTTATAACGATATGCTATAATTATGTTACACAGCTCAATTTAAATGTACATTGTAGTCGATTGAAACTCTCTTATCCAGTTAGTGTATTCAGCTAATGATTGCTAGGTGCGATCAACGCAGTCGTATTAAGTACAGTAAATGCATCTATCGCGGGGAGACATATCAGCAAAGATCTTTGTGCATAAACCTCATAATAACAACACCTTTGGCTGAGTAGTTCCCTCCTCCGTTGGTAATTTTTTGCAATCTCATTGTTTCTCACAGCTTGCTGATGCTAGGTCTCTAATCTTGTCGAACCTAATGCTAAGTCTTTCATCGTCTCATAGCTAATGCTAGGTCTCTAATCTTGTCGAACCTAATGCTAAGTCTTTCATCGTCTCATAGCTAATGCTAGGTCTCTAATCTTGTCGAACCTAATGCTAAGTCTTTCATCGTCTCATAGCTAATGCTAGGTCTCTAATCTTGTCGAACCTAATGCTAAGTCTTTCATCGTCTCATAGCTAATGCTAGGTCTCTAATCTTGTCGAACCTAATGCTAAGTCTTTCATCGTCTCATAGCTAATGCTAGGTCTCTAATCTTGTCGAACCTAATGCTAAGTCTTTCATCGTCTCATAGCTAATGCTAGGTCTCTAATCTTGTCGAACCTAATGCTAAGTCTTTCATCGTCTCTCATAGCTAATGCTAGGTCTCTAATCTTGCTAATGCGAACCTAATGCTAAGTCTTTCATCGTCTCTAGCTAATGCTAGCTAATAAGTCTTTCATCGTCTCATAGCTAATGCTAGGTCTCTAATCTTGTCGAACCTAATGCTAAGTCTTTCATCGTCTCATAGCTAATGCTAGGTCTCTAATCTTGTCGAACCTAATGCTAAGTCTTTCATCGTCTCATAGCTGAACCTAATGCTAAGGTGCTAGGTCTCTAATCTTGTCGAACCTAATGCTAAGTCTTTCATCGTCTCATAGCTAATGCTAGGTCTCTAATCTTGTCGAACCTAATGCTAAGTCTTTCATCGTCTCATAGCTAATGCTAGGTCTCTAATCTTGTCGAACCTAATGCTAAGTCTTTCATCGTCTCATAGCTAATGCTAGGTCTCTAATCTTGTCGAACCTAATGCTAAGTCTTTCATCGTCTCATAGCTAATGCTAGGTCTCTAATCTTGTCGAACCTAATGCTAAGTCTTTCATCGTCTCATAGCTAATGCTAGGTCTCTAATCTTGTCGAACCTAATGCTAAGTCTTTCATCGTCTCATAGCTAATGCTAGGTCTCTAATCTTGTCGAACCTAATGCTAAGTCTTTCATCGTCTCATAGCTAATGCTAGGTCTCTAATCTTGTCGAACCTAATGCTAAGTCTTTCATCGTCTCATAGCTAATGCTAGGTCTCTTATTCCCCCCTCGTGGGTGTAGGCTGCTTTCTTGTGAGTAAGATGCCTCATTGTCCTGAGGTGAAGCAGAAAGAATCCACCACAAATCACAGAAGCGGAAGAGTGAAAGGAAGATTATGCTAAATTTGTTTTATCCTAAAGCGTTGCATTAGAGTATTAGTGGACTGTCTGTTGTGCTCGATACAGGGACAAAAAGGGCGCTAATATCAATTAGCGTGCAATATCAATTATCTCCCAATCTCACAGCGTATTAGTTAGGATAATGGACTGAGCGACGATGCAACGCCCTAAATGAGTAGCAAATAACCCTCTATTCCCTTCACAGTGTACTTGGTTCACATAGTTGTCTGGTGGACTACACAATGGGCTGTCATTAGGGGGGCAGAGTCTTCATTTCCTTGGCTCCTTTATTCAACAATATTATCTGAAGAAATGTGTTAGAAAAAAGTGTCCATAGAGACAGTGGGGTCATAGACATGTGTTATGGAGAACAGTGTCTCTGTAGGTGGGCAGCCTACAGTATGTGTTATGGAGAACAGTGTCTCTGTAGGTGGGCAGCCTACAGTATGTGTTATGGAGAACAGTGTCTCTGTAGGTGGGCAGCCTACAGTATGTGTTATGGAGAACAGTGTCTCTGTAGGTGGGCAGCCTACAGTATGTGTTATGGAGAACAGTGTCTCTGTAGGTGGGCAGCCTACAGTATGTGTTATGGAGAACAGTGTCTCTGTAGGTGGGCAGCCTACAGTATGTGTTATGGAGAACAGTGTCTCTGTAGGTGGGCAGCCTACAGTATGTGTTATGGAGAACAGTGTCTCTGTAGGTGGGCAGCCTACAGTATGTGTTATGGAGAACAGTGTCTCTGTAGGTGGGCAGCCTACAGTATGTGTTATGGAGAACAGTGTTTATGTAGGTGGGCAGCCTACAGTATGTGTTATGGAGAACAGTGTCTCTGTAGGTGGGCAGCCTACAGTATGTGTTATGGAGAACAGTCTCTCTGTAGGTGGGCAGCCTACAGTATGTGTTATGTAGAACAGTGTCTCTGTAGGTGGGCAGCCTACAGTATGTGTTATGTAGAACAGTGTTTATGTAGGTGGGCAGTATGTGTTATGGAGAACAGTGTTTATGTAGGTGTGCAGCCTACAGTAGAGATGTCTCTGCATGTACACTTCACCTGGAGAGTAAAATCTGGATTTTTATTTGACTGTTTTTGTTTTTTATGTTAACCGTCCACAGATTTACCCGATATCTGAATGCCGGCGGTAATTTTTTGGGGTGGTGAGTAAAATACACAACCAGTCCTACGAAGTAAACCACATTAGCGTGCCACACAGGCAACATAAGTATTATTCCCTTCTTACTGCTAACTGCGGTGGAAGGGAACCTGGGCATCTGTATGAGGACGGAAAAATGGCTCCATAAATGTTTCATGGTCTTCGTCTTGTGAGTTACACCGCCCAGGGCAGGTCATAACTCACGCCATTACACATTATTGCTTAGACAGCACCCAGTCATCACCACCACCCTAAACATCCCTATGTAGTGCACTGCTTCTGAGGGATGACAGGGTGGCGTACTATAATAACGGGATGCACGCTTGTTCACAATATCGGTTTGTACGTTCGTTCACGTCGTCACTTTTGACTGCTATGATTGTACGGTTGCCTCCGCTCAGAGCAAAATTGGCCGTTGACGAAGTTGATCTTAACGTTCATTACTGTGGCTTTAAGACGTGACGTGTCTGAAAAAATATATATTATTAGGACATCTTGCTATCTGAACTTGAGAGAAGACCGCGGATGTTTGCTTTGCTATTAGTTATCGACATAGCTGCCGTATCTGTCTGAAATAAACGGAATGACCTCGTTATGACGGCTGAGCTGCAGACCTACACAATATGTGCCACTCTATCAATGTAATTGTATTTGCATGGACACTTGCCGTAGATGAATCTGATATTAGCCTCATTCAAAGTCTTCAGTGCCTGGTCTCCTTCTTAGCATACGTGCCGTTGTTTTCACACTGAAACTATGGCAACGACACGACTGAGTGACAAAAGAAAGCGTTCGGTGATAATGATATTTAGCGCTTTGAGTTATCCATTTCAGATCACTCAACTGTTTCTAACTAATCACGGAGTCGGAACATTATGTGTCCAGGTTATGATTGTGACATTAGGATTGTGTTTGGTGAATGGCACTGTGGCAAACTGTTCTCTCACAGTTATCGCCTGTCAAAAGTTTTTGAAAATTTTCATGACCAAAAAATGTTAGAATGTTATTTCCTTTAACACTGTATGTTAAGTGTGGGAATGGATGTTGTAAACTCAATAGCTGTTGTAAGTTTTGCATGTTAATACAGACACTTAACTGACACATATGTTGTATCAGGCAGAGTCACTGCATACGGTAACACAGACCATATTACCCACAAAACGTGACACACACACACACACACGCCCTTAAACAAACACCGAAACAGACTTACAAATGCTGTGACACACACACACACACACACACATGGGTGCGCACACACACAGACACACGCCCTCAAACAAACACCGAAACAGACATACAAATGCTGTGACACACACACACAAATGGGTGCGCACACACAAACACACACACACACAGAAGAGACATACGTACTTATGACAGAATATTTGACATATCAAATAGAACCCTATTTAATTAAGAAGTCAGCTGAGCTGTGTTGTACAAAGTTGGTTCAATTGGTATTGGATTGCTTCTCCTTTAGCTCACTTTCTATTTAGAAATTATCTTTTGCAGCTGAAAAATTTGAATGTGTAACCAGGCAACCGATCAAGCCAGAGTAAACATGCAGAATAGTAGATGATGTGTCACGAGTCAAGCCCACTCTCTAACTGTTTCATTACAAGGAGTTTTAACAGTCATTTTCTAATGTGTCTGATAATGTGCTTTTAAGGGAAAGACATGACATTCTGTGATCAGAAATCCGTCCGGTAGTCAGTTTGTGAAAAGTAATGTTTGTTTTATTTGGAGAATAACAGTGGCACCAACTGTTATGAGGCTGCGTTATTAAACAACAGCAACATATATATTTTGTGAACTAAAACCAGCAATGATAGTTTGCTTTGATGGAAAAATCGCAATTCGCGTGAGCAGCACTAGTTAGCACCGTCACCTAGCGTCTAGCTAGCGTCTAGTATGACTAGCTCGGCTTAGCTACTGAGCTAACGTTATCTCATTATGAACAGATTTAGAAAAGATTTCGGGAACATTGCCCAACCATAGAATGACTGCACATTGATGTACACTTCCCTATGCTGAAAATGGTGTGACTTCTTCTAACACAAACACAGTTTCCCATGGCTGTATTGTTTTATATCCTCGACAACAGGCTTCAATGCTTAAGTCCCGTCAGTAGGTTTGTTAAGCAGGGTATCAGGTATTTTTAGCTACCGTCCTGGTAAGCTTTAGTTCCATATTAAAATGGGAAGGACAAACAATGTAGAGGTCAGGTCAGTACACATTGGGGAACAATTAGGTTGTTGTTTGGTTCTGAAACATGTCTGATGTTCGTGTTGGGTGTGTGTATGTCATATGTGTGTGTTCTGTTGCGTTTAAAAAGTTTGCAGACTTGTGGGCAACCCTAGCCCTGGTCAGAAGTATTGTACTATCTAGGGAATAGGTCATAGGGTGCCATTGGGGAAACTGCCAAAATGTAACCTAAGTTTATCCTCTGATTGTCATCATTATAGAATTTATACCAAGAACAGCTGTCTGTAATCAGTTAGTGACACCAATCTAGGCCAATCTCTACCTCTCCACACTCATCAGTTACAGCAGAACACACACACATTACTCTCTTTGACACACACATTACCCTCTTTTTGCACAAGCATTGCCCTCTTTGACAAACACACACACACACATTTGGTCTGATGCACGGCAATTCAAGGTCACAAGAACTTGAATCAATGCAAATGCCGTAGCAAGGTTTTGTGCTTAATTGAAAAACTAAATCTAACATGATTAGTTCACTGAACATGGCCACGTTGTTGTTGTTCTATACATAGGCTTTGCTTCAGTGATTCAAATTACTTGTCCAAGGCTATGCTTCTTTAATGTAGACTCCTCTAAGCTATTCAATCAATACACCTACCTGAAAGTTGTAATGGAAGTTAACTCTTAATTCATCAGGGGAATTTCAAGGAAACATGTGTGAAATGTGTAATCATTGAAATTAGCACCCTGGACCCACTGGACTACCCAAGACCTCCCTAGAGGCCCTAGACCACCTGAACACCATAGACCAGCCTAAACCAACCTAGAACTCTAGACCACCTTAGAGCCCCTAGACCACACTAGAACTATATACCTCCCTAGATCCAAAGACCAGCTGAACACTGTAGACCAATATAGAACCCCTGGACCAGCTGAACAATGTAGACCAATATAGAACTCCTAGACCAGCTGAACACTGTAAACCAATATAGAACTCCTAGACCAGCTGAACACTGTAGACCACTATAGAACCCCTTGACCAGCTGAACACTGTAAACCAATATAGAACCTCTGGACCAGCTGAACACTGTAAACCAATATAGAACTCCTAGACCAGCTGAACACTGTAAACCACTATAGAACCCCTGGACCAGCTGAACACTGTAGACCACTATAGAACCCCTTGACCAGCTGAACACTGTAAACCAATATAGAACCTCTGGACCAGCTGAACACTGTAAACCAATATAGAACTCCTAGACCAGCTGAACACTGTAAACCAATATAGAACTCCTAGATCAGCTGAACACTGTAGACCACTATAGAACCCCTAGACCAGCTGAACACTGTAGACCACTATAGAACCCCTAGACCAGCTGAACACTGTAGACCACTATAGAACCCCTAGACCAGCTGAACACTGTAGACCAATATAGAACCCCTAGACCAGCTGAACACCATAGACATTGTAGAACCCCTAGACCAGTAGCAGCTTCTGGACATTTCGACAATGTAAATGAGAGATATTCTGTTGCATAACATTTACAACTGTGAAACAATTAAGGCATAAATATGTTTCAAACGTGTTATATGATATATTTGGGATCTACAACCTAACTATGTCCATCGCTTGTCTTGTCTTCATCTTCTGAACAGTGTTTTAATAGAGCAGAGATGGACACACTATTCCTCATTTAGTGCACAACTTCTATAGTGGGTTACCATAAAAAAAAATTGCTTTAGGTGCCTGCCTATGTTCCTGTTGGCAGTGACAATCTGTCCAGCCCGCCATGACAAAAGATTTTCACTTCCTGTTTCCCCGTGTGTACAGGTCAAGTGCACTACAGAGGGAATAGTGTGGCATTTTTGAGTCTCTGTTATGTGTTGCCGGCTGCCTTAAAAAAACGTTTTTCATTTATTCTCCATTGGATGTCATGTGCAGGAGATTCGTAATGCCAAAAAAAATGCGGGGCAAATTGGGCCTGTAACTGAACAGATTACTGGATTATTTGCTTTTTAATAATTTCATGCTTCTACACTAACGTTTAACATTTTTGATATTTAAAAAAAAAAAATGCTGATATCTTTACATAGATAATTATATAATCTATCCATTTACTTTTTAGGATCTTTGCATTGTAAACATGTAGCCGTGCATATGAAATGCTTTGCAGAAGATAAACTGTATGTATGTAACATAGAACCAATCAACTCTGACTACATTTGGAACAGAAAACGCAGTATTTATTTAGAGATTTGAAGTTGAAATGGATGTAGACGCCCTTGTAAGGTCAGCAATCGACACCAAGTCACTACAAGCACTAACTGACACCTACATACCATCTGCTACTAGTTAGTCGCTAATATTCTATTTAAATATTTTTTGTATGAGGAACCACTACTTTTAGCCTGATATAAAAAAATCTGCCAAACAACAGATGGAATGTATTACTGTAACATAAATCACTACTAAACCCCTCGATCAAAATGCCAAACCAACCAATTTCCAAGTCATTTTAAACTCATTTTAAACCTTGTAATTTCTCAGTTAACCGCCTTCAGATTTTGTGTTGAATTAATTAACTTCCAGACGCCCTGCGGGATTACGATGGCGAAAGTTCGAATCATTGGAGACTCCATACCTGTCAGGTCCTGGATTCACAAGGAATGTAACAGAAGAAGGCAGTTGGAGCGGTGGAGTGGGGAGGAGGAGGGAAGGAGGCTAGAGATACAGAGAGGAGGTGCAGCCGGAGGAGAGTGAAAAGGAGAGAAGGACCGGAGACAGCTCATGAGCTAGGTTTTGTGACTGAAGTTTATGTCTTCTAACAATATCATGGATATAATGGTATCCATGATGTTGTTAGCGTGGCAGTTGGCCAGCTGACTTGGTTACTTTTCTTGTTGTTTGGGAATCCAGGTCAACCGAACAGACGACTTTAAATGTGTTTCAGACACCAGGTATCTCACATTATTGCACTGGCCCTGTTGCCTGACAGCACATTTTTGCACGGTCTTTCATCAATACGGCTAGAAACTTTAAGTGATGCTCCAGAGCCAGACAGGTCCCTGTGTTTTATTGTACCACATCATCCGGTTACGCGCGGTCCTCCGTTAAGTTTCCTGTGGCGTCGTATTCATTTTCCAACAGTATAGATGGAAAGACAACAGCATTACATGAACTAGAGAGTAGGCTAGCCATACCTCAAGCTATAGGTTTTTTTCGACCGGGCTACTAATGAGTTGGTCTGTCAATACGTACACTGGTTGCGCTGGTTGGTCACAGATGGTGTGAGCTCCTCAATACTAGTCTGGTTTTTTCGATCAGAGGGAAAGATTTCGTTAGCGAGGGTTTAGGGAGGGAGACACGAGGGGAACGTAAGGATAGTTATGTGCGTATCCTAATCTCAGAGTCTCCCGACATACGTAGACCGGATTCACGCTAGCCGGAAAACAAACTTAACAAAGCGTCAGGGTAATTTGAGTGTCCACTCGACATTTGTATTCATTGCAGATTCCTCCTTCATTCGGCTTTGATAAACGTGATTTGTTGCGGAGCGTGAATTCGGGTTGGTCTGTTACTGCACTGGCTTTTATAGCTCCGGCACAGATAAAGCTCAGGATCTGATTTAAATCTAATTTCGGCAATTATGTTTACGAACAATTTTGTTATCAAACGTTTTTGGACTGTGTCTTTAGACGCGACCGCACTAAAATAATCATCTTCATCTTCGTGTTTGTAATCAGATATATTTCGGTTTAGAGACCGCAATATCGTAAGTTTAAAGGCCAAGGACTATGGTTGAAGACACGGGTGGAGTCAGAGGAGACAAACGGATCCAACACAATGGATTTCTAATAGCACCGGTCGGGAACGTATTGAAATTGAATTTAATTGGAATTCGATGACTCATTGAGACGGTTCATTGAGTGTGCACCAGTTAAGTGGTTGCTATGATGGATTAAGACAAATGTTTGTCCTCATGAGTAGACAACAAGAGCCCTCTGGCATGCACGGCCGAGCGCGTGCACCAAAACACACACACACACACACACACACACACACATGGGCATTACTGTTCAATTAGTTTCTAACAAGGCTTTAGGGAGAATAGTTGGTTTTCCATTTTAAGGATAAATGATGAGTCTCGATGTCAGCTCGTTAGGAAAACTCTGAGGGGTGACTCAGAGGAGAAGACCGGAACATCTATCATAACCGCGGTGGACTTTCTGAGGATTACAACCATTACAACATCCAGACGCCAACCATCTAACTGACACATCTATCACAAACAATGTGGGCCTCTGGAGAAATTCTACCGTCGAGAAGCCAGCCAACAATATCCCACTATGAGCAAACGAGACACCTTCCGTCAGCTTAGATTTTCCTGAAATGTCCCAGACTCGGAAGCTTTACTCCATGTTATGGTTTTAACAATCTGACGAGAGCTCTGAGTGTTCATAATTTTTGTTGATTGGCTGTGGAGACGGGAAAGTATATAGGGTTTCTTCAGTTCTGCTCTAACGCCAGAATGGCACTCTGTTTCGCAGTCGTCGTTATCCTAAACAGAATTTAAAATTGTATCTTGTAAATTAAGTAATCCCATATATATCCTTCATCTTTCCACTGTGTGAATCTCAGATATCTAACAGCCTGAAGCTTTTGTTGAGTTTTAAAAAGTCCTTCAGACAGGCCGATGTGAGAGAACGTCTCTAACCCAGACTCACCTATTATTAATAATACACACACTCAAAACACACATACACACACACACACACACATGAACACATACACAAAAACTGAACACAAACTCCAATGCACCTGACATAGCTCACAGGTGCCATAATGTTTCAGTCATTTATATACCGTAGTTCGGCTGCCGTCTGATGAGGAAACGTGTCCCTCCTGGGTCTCCTTACGTCCTTCTGCCTGGGATAATAGAAAAGCCAACATCAGAAAATGCCAGCAGAGCTTGGAGAAATGAGGAGAGTCTGCGTCCTGCACCCCATGCCCTTATATAAAGTGCCCTGTTGCATTTGGTCATAATGAATTAGCTCCCTAGTGACTACGGCGCCGGAGACCAACATCACCACCCATTCCATCTCTACCTCCACCTGGGATGGACTTCGTTTAGCCTTTTTCCCCCACTTTTTACCCCCCTCAAAAATCAATTAGATTTTTTTTTCTTTTTAATGGCGGCGTGATGATGATGTATGTGGATCTAATAAGACATGAATGGGATATGAAAGGTCGCTGAGAGCTAGACAAACGACTCCCATTATTCCACCAATCGGAGGGATGGAGACCCTCTGCATGTTCTAATTTGAATGATAATAAAATTCTGAATTGCTTTGTCCTACCAGGACACTGCGTCCATGATAAGCAGCCTGGCAAGGTCACCTCAACTCTATTAGCTCAGACTCTCAGATGGCTCCTACATTGCACCCTATTCCCTACATAGTACACGGAGCCCTGTGGTCAATGGTCAAGGCCCCGTTCCAAAAGAAGTGCACTGCAAAAGAAATGAGGAACTATTTGGGCTGCCGCGAGACCTGTTGTTGGTTCAAATTAAAAGTGCCTTCAATAAATCATCATCGAGAGCTGGAGGCCGGTAATTAAATGACCAGACTGAAAAACATGTTTAACCACATTGAAGGCGGCTTAACTGAAGTGTGCTTCCATTTGGGAGGCAGGACAAACCGCGTACAACGTCGAATGTGTGTACGTGAGCGTGTCTGTGTGTAATTTAGCATGACTTGGTGTGACGCTCCAGTGGTCTCCACAGCGCAACCATGACACAGCAGACTGTTCATTCAGCCTGTTCGCTGCCCAATTACATCCTGTTCCCTCCAGAGTGCACTACATTAGACCAGGGCTCATACAGATGTCTTTGGGACACAGAACGCTGTTTCCATTTAACAGGTATAGAGCTGAACGGCCCAACACGCCTGAAATAATTATAATCAACAACAAAGAAAATCTGTGGCCACCGTTTCTGGCTTTCGTCACGCGTATTTTCTTACGTAAATTTAACGATATCCCTTCAAGATAGCTGTGGCCTACTCACATACAGTACCAGAAGGGTTCACCCCCAGTGTGGCTTCGTCCTGCTAGAAGATGAATCTTCTCACAAGTCCCAGGTCACTTGCAGACAACAGATTTCCTTCCAGAATATTTCAGTTCTCTGCTGTATCCATTTTGCACTCACAACTTTCTGCAGCGGAGAATCACCCCCATGGAATGACGCTGCCACCGTCCTGCATCAAGGTAGGGCTGATGTTCTCAAGATGATATGCCGTTTTATAAGACAACAATCGTCCTCCACTTGGTGTTAGTCTCCCACAATTCTTGCGAGTTTTATTTTTTAATGTAGCATCATGCCCAGTGGCCTTCAGCTATGCTGGGCTGGACTGTAACTACATTCGAGTTCCCCAAGCCGGTTTGGTGGCCTCCCGCACTTCTGCCCGCCTTGTCGAGTTACTGGGGTTCAGTGAGCAGGCTCTCTGGTCACTAATAAAGCAGTGTGGATAAACGCAGCACGGCCCAGATGCAGGTTGCTCGGAGGAGGTTCTCTGGAACTTTCCGTAATGTATTGTTCTTGAGATGACACCAGGCCATAGATACAATTAAATAAGATGATACTGAGTAACGTAGATAAAGGGGGTCTTAAATATTTACTAAATGTATTCACAGGAAATTGACTTGTATTCTATTGGGTCTAACGCGAAGACCATCCCAGGTGGAGGAGGTTTCAACAGAGCCAGTCCATAATCTGCGCACGCACACGTCAAAAATTGTATTATTTTTAGTTCCCCTTTTATTGACGCAGAGATGAGACCGTACAGGGTGGCTTTGGGACGCATTAATAATAAATCATTGTCATTGTCTTGGAATCCGTTTGAAAAGCAATGAAACGTGATAAACAGTTTCATCCGGGCGGTCGGACACGTGGCAGTCACTTTAGGGCTGGCTGTTGGACTGACACAGAGCAGTATATGTTACCTCAGAGCAGATCTTTGAACGCTGCTCTGTATCAGTTACTGGTGGCTACTGGCGTACTGAGCATGTTACTGATAGCACAGGAAAGTGGGTCCTCTGACGGCCCAACTAAATAATGAAGCATGATAAACGATGTCACCCAGACCGTCGGCTAATATGCCGCAAGTTGGCTGATGGAAGGATTGGATTGGTTACCAATGTCACGGCAGAACAGTTTCGATTGGCTGGGCGATGGGAGCAAAGGGGTTACTGACAGCACAGCAGAATGAGAGACGGGATGACTAATTGTATCAACAGTACTGAAGCCCTATAAAGGTCCGATGACGGGTCTATATCATATCTCTATGAAGTTCTGATGACGGGTCTATATCATATCTCTATAAAGTTCTGATGACGAGTCTATATCATATCTCTATGAAGTTCTGATGACGGGTCTATATCATATCTCTATGAGGTTCTAATGACGGGTCTATATCATATCTCTATGAAGTTCTGATGACGGGTCTATATCATATCTCTATGAGGTTCTAATGACGGGTCTATATCATATCTCTATGAAGTTCTGATGACGGGTCTATATCATATCTCTATGAAGTTCTGATGACGGATCTATATCATATCTCTATGAGGTTCTAATGACGGGTCTATATCATATCTCTATGAAGTTCTGATGACGGATCTATATCATATCTCTATGAAGTTCTGATGACGGGTCTATATCATATCTCTATGAAGTTCTGATGACCGGTCTATATCATATCGCTGTGAAGGTCTGGCAGGGTCTGTATTATAGTTATTTAAAGGTATTTATCATAGCACCTAGAGTGTCTGGCCACATCTCTATCATAAGAGGTCTGGTAGATCAACAAAACTGCTGTAAGAGAGGAAAGTTGTACAATTCATAGCAAGAGGTTATAATTTCAACTTTGACCTTTGTCTTCTGAACCTGGCAAACAATAGGGTAAGTTTTATTCATAATGGGGAGGGAAATTATTCCGCCTTTGTGAGTGTGAAGTGTTGGAGCTAGTGAGTTCTTTTCCAAACATGGTACTTTCCTCTATGACAACAATAAAGCATCCAATTTATCAGGACGACACAGAAGCCAGTGTAATTTACATCAACCAACAGCCCAGGGTTAGGATATCGAAATGGACATTATAAAGAGGAAAAACATTAGTTTTTGCAATGAATTATTATTTCGGTTTGTGAATTCATTTATTTTGATTTGCTTCTGTTTATTAATTCATTTATCACGTGAAAACCAACACACAAACTAATCAGGAAAAGGCAAACAGGCTTTAGATTCATAAAACGTATACAAATATATATGTTCGCTGTAAAAACGGAGGAATTATTTTTCCGGAAATAACAATCAACATTGTATCATTCTCTCTGGGCCTCTGGACGGTTAGCGCTACATTTCCCAACTTGGCAAAAACACAGATGGTGACAGGAAGTGTGTTGAACGCCTCAGCAGACCCTGTTTATCTTGATCCTTAAATAAATATTCAGGGGTGGCAACGTTGTCTAAATAATGAGACACGGGTCCCATTACGGTCGATACGTCAATATTTTGATCGTTAATCTGTAGAAATAGGTGACACTGACCTCAGCGACGTCGCGCATATATATAATTATTATGTCGCGGTGTAAAGAACCCATTGACTGACACTCGCGGACGAAAAAAGGCGTCACACATATTCCAAAACTAAATGCATGTTTTCTCAACTCTTTTATGCATCCAAATCAGGCGTGTTATTTAGTTTTGCTGGGAACACGTATACAAGGTTTATTTACATTTCTAAAACCTGGAAATAGCAGCCAATGTGGGGCTCAAATACACTGTGGGTGTGTTTGTTTCCGTTCCTCGGGGAGAAGAAGATGAAAGCTGTTCTGTAAGGATGAGGACTGGAGCTGGGGACTAAATTGCTGCTCCGGAGAATTAAATGGGGATCCATTTCCCCAGATGAAATAACAATAAACACGGCAAACACACACAGGATGGAACACAAATAACCCACTGAGTGAATTAGAGCTAATCTACACAACATCATCAGAACATCTGGTACCTGATCCAAATGCTGTCCGGTGGACCGATTCCTGTCCAGCAATTCAAGGGAAAGGATAGCCTCTATCTCTTTCTCTCCTTTTCTCTCTCTTTCTGTTATTCCAATTTATGATTTAAACACTGATAGTGACGGAGGTAGAAATGCATTGACATCAATCAAACCATTAAAGGTGCCTTATGAAGCGTATTCTATGTAAAATATTCCAATTATAACACTTACATGTCATCAGTTAACGTTAAAAAATAATCTCAGGCAGAGTGTCAGGACTGATCGTATTCCCACTGCCATGGTTACGGGTCGAACATTGAAGGTCGCGACGTTCGTAGGCGTGTGCTTCCTTGAAGGTGTGTGTGGTGAGGGCCAATTAGAGGCCCTGTTTGGGTTCATGTTCATGAGTGCTCCAAAAACCAAAACGTACAAAAGCATAACTGGCATCAGACACAGTACAAAGTTAACAAGGATGAAATATTAAATGAGAGTTTAATGTAAATTTGTCTGCATTTCTACTGGACAGGTAAAGTAACATCAGATGTCTAAATAAACTAAATATTGAAGGAAAGCTTGTGTAAGTTACTGCCAGATTGATAATGCCAGAGAAAATCTTTTCAACAGATCTTTTTTCTAAGAGAGCTGATACGTTTTAGGAAATTTCTCCCAAGTCTTTGGTCGAGACGGTAGGCTAATGTTAGCCTAGAGAGTTATGTGTCCGAGCAGAAATTCAGATTCTATTTCCTGCTGAAAATAGTGTCACAGCGTACCTAGAAATTATTGCATTGTGGGTACCACTCGGTAGAAGCATTTACATTGCCTTTTTTGCTCGATTTAGCCTTGTCTAAACTGCTGGATTAATAGACTGTAAAAGACATGTTAATGTAAGCATTTCACAGGGACAAAAGCAGTGCCTGACATGAATAAATAGTTGTGTTCTGTTATAACAAAATGTGTGCAGGGTAGGCTGATCTGTTGAGCAGGGGTTATAGGAAAATGCTAGGGACGCCGTTCCTCCATAAGGGGCGCCAAACACATACAAATTGGCTGCGTTGCAAGAGGGGGCCAGCTAAAATCTTGCCTAGGGCACCATATTGGTCAGGGCCGGCCCTGTGCGCGTGCCAAATTAGCTTTTGCCGGTTGGGGTATCTGCTACTGCCAAGTAGCTAGCGCTAGCTAGCACAATTACGCTTTCAAGATCGCTTGTTAGCCATCAACAAGTCCCTGAAATATGTCAATTTAACTAACGTTATAGAGAACGACGTATAGAGAGTGACGTTTTGATTGGTTTAGCTGTTTACCTTGTATATACTGAGTTCCATAATTCTGAAAAAGGCCAATCAGAAAAAATACATGTCTGTGTTGATTTTGCAGTGCGTCGACAAATGGAGGAGAAGCTGCTTCAGACTGGTCAGTATGATTTAGAAATGACAGTGTCAGATCCTAATGGAAGTGTAAAGACGATACGTCTCACTGCCCATAGGTGGCGCCAAGTTGCATTGTGCTCCATTAAATTGTATTCATGTTTTGCCATCCATGAGCATTAGAGCACACAGAACAACATGACACACCTCTTTTCTTGTAGAGACCAGGCAATATAGGGCTGCAATATTCCATAAACACAAATACATACACACACAAACATGCCACACACACGCTCGCAGACTCTTACACACACACGCACACATACCAGCTCTTATATCCTGCATTTTCTGTCCACATTGCTTGAACGGCATCCTTTTAAATGAAATTATTGTAGAAGCGAGGGCCATCATCTTAGAGTCGGAGACAAGCGTGACGTCCTCAGACAACCACATCATCACAATTGATTGGTCAATTTATTCTTTTAAAAAAATAAGGAAAATGATGCACTCATCTGGAACAGTGGTTCCTCTTAGATAACATCAAAGGACATGTTTCCCTCAGGACATTATAGCGAGTGGCACACCTGTTTTCATCTCAGAACTGCTGCCTGGATGCTTTTTCTCCCGCTGATACACTCACACACACACACTCATGCACGCACATACACATCTGACACACACACACACACTCTCATGCACGCACATTCACCTCTCACACAAACACACACACTCATGCACGCACATTCACCTCTCACACACACACTCATGCATGCACATTCACCTCTCACACACACACTCATGCACCCACATACGTGTCTCACACAAACACACAAACAAATGCACACACATACACCTTTGACACAAACACACTCATGCACGTACATACATCTCTCACACACGCATAAATACACGCACATACACCTCTCACACAAACACACACACTCATGCACGTACATACATCTCTCACACACGCATAAATACACGCACATACATATCTCACACACACACAAATACACGCACATACACCTCTCACACAAACACACTCATACACGCACATACACCTCTCACACAAACACACTCATACACGCACATACACCTCTCACACACACTCATGCACGCACATACATCTCTCACACAAACACACTCATGCACGCACATACATCTCTCACACACACTCATGCACGCAGATACATGTCTCACACACGCACTCATGCACGCACATACATCTCTCACACACACTCATGCACGCACATACATCTCTCACACACGCATAAATACACGCACATACACCTCTCACACAAACACACACACTCATGCACGCACATACATCTCTCACACACACTCATGCACGCACATACATATCTCACACACACACTCATGCACGCACATACATATCTCACACACACACTCATGCACGCACATACATCTCACACACAAACACACACACTCATACATGCACATACACTTTTCGCACATCTTTCAAAACTATTATTTTTCCCTACCTCTCGATTTATTACCATTCCCAATTTTTAGCCTCTCCTTCCCGCACCTTTCTTCTCCCCGTGTCTCTTCTCCCCTCCTCTACCCTCCACTCTTCCCCTCTCTCCTCTTTTCCTCCCTCCTCTTCCCTTTAATTCCACCGCCCTTCTTTTCCTCCACCCGGAACATGAATGTGCTACGCCTGCCAACCTCATCACCCTCTCAGAGGAAGGTACTGATGGATATGATGATGAGGATACAGTGTGGGAGGAGTTAGACAAACCCGTTTGGATCAGCGATTCACAAACTTGTTGTGCCAGAAACTGGCAAAGCACGGCGGTATTCCACCGAGGACTGCTTGTGTAAGATATATTTTGCCTCAGTTTTCCATTGCTCAATGATTCCTTTAATCCTAACGGTTAATGTTTCAACATACAGCAGTCATAAAATGGTCCAACAGGCAATTTCATTTTCTTTTTTAGAACACATCGGGGATAGTCGAAACAATGACGTGATTAAATAAAACAGTGTGTTTTGCGTTAAAACTACTCCACTTATAATTATTCAAATCAAATGTATTTTATAATGCCATTTTTATCATCAGCAATTGTACCAAAGTGCTTACAGACATCCAGCCTATAACCCGAATGAGGTATTAACTGCAAGAGCAGAGCGCCCAGAAAAAATCTCTCTAGTACGCCATACATACTGTAAATGTTTTTAACCGAAGGAAAATTCAGGAGTATTTAGGTCTGCAGGTAAGTTGTTGCCGATTTTCATCAGAGTTCATTAAAACATTACGGTTGATCTGAAGTGATAATTGAGTGTAGGAAAGAAGAGTGTGTACAGATTATTTTGTGATTTGTCCCTAATGTGTCCTACACATCCTGTGAGTGTAATTCAAAAACAACACATGCAGAACACACCTACTCATTCAAGGGTATTTCTATATTTGCACATTTTCCACATTGTCAAGTAATAGTGAAGACATCAAGAAATAACACGTACAGATGTAGAACACCAAAAGGGTTGAACAGATCAGAATCAGCAATCATATATTCGATTATTCAGTGGCCCGACACCTCTGAACACTTCTGGCATTTTTCTTAACTAGTTTCATGAGGTAGTGACCTGACATGGTTGGACATGGTCCAAAATACTACGTGTTCCTCACGTATGCTGAGCACTTGTTGGCTGCCTTTTATACTCTCTGCGGTCAAACTCATCCCGAACCATCTTAGATACTGCCTGGAGCTGTGTTTTGGGTCCATACTGCCTGGAGCTGTGTTTTGGGTCCATACTGCCTGGAGCTGTGTTTTGGGTCCATACTGCCTGGAGCTGTGTTTTGGGTCCATACTGCCTGGAGCTGTGTTTTGGGTCCATACTGCCTGGAGCTGTGTTTTGGGTCCATACTGCCTGGAGCTGTGTTTTGGGTCCATAGTGCCTGGAGCTGTGTTTTGGGTCCATACTGCCTGGAGCTGTGTTTTGGGTCCATACTGCCTGGAGCTGTGTTTTGGGTCCATACTGCCTGGAGCTGTGTTTTGGGTCCATACTGCCTGGAGCTGTGTTTTGGGTCCTTGTCCTGTTCAATTATCCCACTAATCCCTGAACAGGTGAGCTGTTGTACTGCTGGTGAATGTTATGATAGCCGTGCTTGTTAAATGGGCCTTAAATGCTAAATAAATCTCAAACAGTGTCTCCAGAAAAGCACCCCCACACCATCACACCTCCTCATCCATGCTTCATGGATGAGGATTCGTGTCACACACTCTGTGTCTCAAAATTCATGGCGGTCTGAAAAAAATGGCAGTATGTTGGCAATTTCTAAAATGACATTTAAAATGACCAGTATTTATCAATGGATATTTTGCCCAACACGATAATTTATAGAGTCTTGAACCAATAGGACTTATGTTGATGCGTGGGTCTTCAGACGACATGACGGCTTACTCAATTAGTTTGTTTTAAAGTATATATTTTAATATTATTGTGACTTAATTAACAAATGTTAAGGCTGACATGAGTAGTATTAAAGTCTGGATGTACAAGCTAACATGAATGAACATATAGATGTTGATTGTACTTCATTTCTCTGTGTAGTGTGCAGGCTCTGTGATGTGAAATGAAATTTATTTTTGTATGTTAATCACTCCGGGCCATATTCCAACATCCCCCACATAATAGGAGGCGACATCTTCGGCTCGGCTTTCAAATCATATCTGTGTTTGATCCATTGACTGGCTTATTCACTGCAGGAGAACATGATGGAAGATATTTTATCTGTGATGTAGATTTTGGTGTGAAGACTAATACCATATTGACTGACAGATCATGACACTGAAGGGAATTCTGCCTAAACATGATGTGTTTTGTTTTAACAAAAGCGTTGGTAGTCAGTTCTAGTGACCACACACCAGGGATTCTAGTGACCTATACTGTATCATTTTATCACAGGATGAAGCATGTCATTAAATATGTCCTTAATTAAATACACCTCTCGCCACTATTCACAGTGGAAGTGCTACAAAAAGACAATGTACAACGTTGACAGACCTTTTGGTTGTGGTTAGTCCAGCCTGTGTGTTCATCTCATGTCATTTTGCACTTGGTGAGATGCACGCCACAAGTTACTTTTTAGTGTCTGAAATGCTAACATGTTTGCACTCACTCTTCCCATCCACCACTCCAATATAATGGGCTTAGAACCTCATGCCCTCGTCTCAGAATGGCTTAAAACCTCTCTCCGGACTGATTGTCACTGTTACTTCCTCCTTCCACTCCCATTGCTTTGAAACTTCCCACCCTCCACTCCCAGATGAAGGAGGGTAAGAGAGGAAGGGGAAGACGAAAGATAAAAAAGAAAGAGAGAAGGAAAGACAGAGTAGGTGTTCGAGAGGAGGAGGAATTGGAAAAGCATGTGAAAGGATAGGACAGAAGGCAATATAAAGAAAAGGTTGTGACCTCGTCTTCTGTGTTTGTGATGGCAGAATATGAATATCAAGGGCAGCAGTCAGCCACGTCCCGAAAAGCACACTATTCAATATGTACCAAAAAGCACACTGTTCAATATGTACCAAATAGCACACTATTCAATATGTACTTCAATGATTTTGACCAGAACCCAAGTGTGGCATAATGAATAGTGGTCCATTTGGGACGTCCATCTCTCCACATCAGTCATTCACCAGCTACTCAGAGGTATTAGCACTTATATTGGAGGAAGACAGCTTGCTGCACTCTTATTCTCACTCTCTCCTTCCTGCTTCCATCCCTCTCTCTCTCTCTCCTTCACACCATCTTTCTCACTCTCACACAATCTCTCTTTGCCTCACATCTTTTGATCTTTTCCTGCCTCACTCCTCTCTCCTACTTTCTGTCTCCTTCGCTCTCTCTCCCTCTCTCCCTCATTTTCTCTTACACACTCTCTCTCCCCCTCTCATCCCTCTCTCCCCCTGTTCTACCCTGTGCTCCTTATCTCTCCCCCCTCTCCCCCTTGCTTGGTATTAATTAATTCATTTTTATTCTGATTTGGTTGCTTATCTGTTCGGGGTGTGGCAATAACTTACACATGTGCCGCTGTCATGATTGTAGTCTGGTCCCCCCCTGCTGGTCCTTGTGTGTCATTGTTTTGTGATTTCTCCTCTGTAGTCTTTTGATTCGTAACACCTGTGTTTGCCCCTCACCTGTGCTGTTACCCTCATTAGTTCTTGTATTTAGTTTGGTCCTTTTGTGTGAGTCCTGGTTGGTTCATTGATGATGTCAGTCCTTATTTGTGGTTAGTTCTTATGTTTGTTGTTTTCTTAGTATTTGCTCCACTTCCAAGTCGAAATAATAGTCACAAAGAGATTGCTTGTTCTGTGAATGTGTCCTGCTTTCCTGCAAGTAAGAGCAATTCTTGACAGCCGCAACTTTGGCACAACTGGGGTTTTCTCCTAGAATTACTGTATTTGAAATTTCTCTACATCTGTTAATATATATAGTAGCCACATCTGTCTGGGCAGAGGGAGCACAACCTGGCCTCTATATAGTAGCCACATCTGTCTGGGCAGAGGAAGCACAACCTGTCCAAAACCTGTCTCCCTCTCTATGTCTCCCTCTCTATGTCTCCCTCTCTATGTCTCCCTCTCTATGTCTCCCTCTCTATGTCTCCCTCTCTATGTCTCCCTCTCTATGTCTCCCTCTCTATGTCTCCCTCTCTATGTCTCCCTCTCTATGTCTCCCTCTCTATGTCTCCCTCTCTATGTCTCCCTCTCTATGTCTCCCTCTCTATGTCTCCCTCTCTATGTCTCCCTCTCTATGTCTCCCTCTCTATGTCTCCCTCTCTATGTCTCCCTCTCTATGTCTCCTCTCTATGTCTCCCTCTCTATGTCTCCCTCTCTGTCTCCTCTCTATGTCTCCTCTCTATGTCTCCCTCTCTATGTCTCCCTCTCTGTCTCCCTCTATGTCTCTCTCTGTCTCCCTCTATGTCTCTCTGTCTGTCTCACTCTCTATCTGTCTCCCTCACTCTCTCTGTCTCCCTCACTCTCTCTGTCTCCCTCACTCTCTCTGTCTCCCTCACTCTCTCTGTCTCCCTCACTCTCTCTGTCTCCCTCCCTCTCTGTCTCCCTCTCTCTGTCTCCCTCACTCTCTCTGTCTCCCTCACTCTCTCTGTCTCCCTCACTCTCTCTGTCTCCCTCTGTCTCTCTCTGTCTCCCCCTCTCTCTGTCTCCCTCACTCTCTCTGTCTCCCTCACTCTCTCTGTCTCCCTCACTCTCTCTGTCTCCCTCACTCTCTCTGTCTCCCTCACTCTCTCTGTCTCCCTCACTCTCTCTGTCTCCCTCACTCTCTCTGTCTCCCTCACTCTCTCTGTCTCCCTCACTCTCTCTGTCTCCCTCACTCTCTCTGTCTCCCTCACTCTCTCTGTCTCCCTCACTCTCTCTGTCTCCCTCACTCTCTCTGTCTCCCTCACTCTCTCTGTCTCCCTCACTCTCTCTGTCTCCCTCACTCTCTCTGTCTCCCTCACTCTCTCTGTCTCCCTCACTCTCTCTGTCTCCCTCACTCTCTCTGTCTCCCTCACTCTCTCTGTCTCCCTCACTCTCTCTGTCTCCCTCACTCTCTCTGTCTCCCTCACTCTCTCTGTCTCCCTCACTCTCTCTGTCTCCCTCACTCTCTCTGTCTCCCTCACTCTCTCTGTCTCCCTCACTCTCTCTGTCTCCCTCACTCTCTCTGTCTCCCTCACTCTCTCTGTCTCCCTCACTCTCTCTGTCTCCCTCACTCTCTCTGTCTCCCTCACTCTCTCTGTCTCCCTCACTCTCTCTGTCTCCCTCACTCTCTCTGTCTCCCTCTCTCTCTCTGTCTCCCTCACTCTCTCTGTCTCCCTCACTCTCTCTGTCTCCCTCACTCTCTCTGTCTCCCTCTCCCCCTCTCTCTCCCCCCCTCTCTCTGTCCCCCTATCACCCCATCTCTCTTCCTCTTTCTTAAGCTAATTTTTCTAATGGCTCTCTGGGCTGCATACGAGCTGCTTACTCCTTAGCCAGCTGTGTTGACAGGGGTACTGGCTGTATCTTCAGGGCAGAGTATGAACGGTAAAGGTGGCAGGCTACTGAATTTGTTTATAAAAATGTCTGCTACTATCATATATGCCATTTGAATTATTAAAAAGGCTTTTATGGTGTATTTATTCCTCTCACCAAGTATATTTATGAAATGCAGACTGAAGCAAACTGGGCACTGAATCCAGAGAGACAATAATGATGACGGTGCTGCTAGAGAGAAGGAGAGCAAAACAATATGAGAATAATCATAAAGAACAGAGTCATTACAGTATGAGAATCACCATAAAGAACAGAGTCATTAGAGTATGAGAATCACCATAAAGAACAGAGTCATTACAGTATGAGAATCACCATTAAGAACAGAGTCATTACAGTATGAGAATCACCATAAAGAACAGAGTCATTACAGTATGAGAATCACCATAAAGAACCGAGTCATTACAGCGTCATTACAGTATGAGAATCACCATAAAGAACCGAGTCATTACAGTATAAGACTCCCCATAAAGAACCGAGTCATTACCGTATAAGACTCCCCATAAAGAAGCGAGTCATTACAGTATAAAACTCCTTATAAAGAACCGAGTCATTACAGTGTAAGACTCCCCATAAAGAACAGAGTCATTACAGTGTAAGACTCCCCATAAAGAACCGAGTCATTACTGTATAAAACTCCCTATAAAGAACCGAGTCATTACAGCGTAAGACTCCCCATAAAGAACACCAATTCCAATAAGAGGACCACCTCAAGTAGAGAGTCATTACAATTTGAGGACCACACAACATTGACTGAGAAGACGTTAGCACAGATTTACAAAACCTGCTGTCTTTTTCTCTCTCTGTTTTCCTTCATAGACACACTCACATGCACACACACACACACACATTTTATTTGAGCCAGCAAATTAAATTTACAATTCAAGAAGGACCTAAAATATGTTCATGGCCTGCGTCTGTGAGGACACCTAGGAATATAGATAACTCCTGTTTCTACATATTGTGCACACACACACACACACACACACACATATTTCAAGACAGTGTGTTTAAAGACAGCAAGCCAGACATATGTTGTATACAAAATCTCTCTTAGGGACCACTACTAACTTGCCTTTATCCTTTTGAAACTTTACAAGAATGTCAGATGTTTTATTTGTATCTTATTCTCATTATTTTCAATTTGCTTTGTAAATGTAAGCAAATGCTTCCCATGCCAATAAAGTAATTTAAATGAAAAAAGTGATGGAGAGAGAATATAGGAAGGCGCAAGACAGAGGCAGGGAGACAGACAGGAAGAAAAACAGGATGGAGAGAGACAGAAACAAGATGGAGGCAGAGAGACAGACAGGAAGAAAAACAGGATGGAGAGAGACAGAAACAAGATGGAGGCAGAGAGACAGACAGGAAGAAAAACAGGATGGAGAGAGACAGAAACAAGATGGAGGCAGAGAGACAGACAGGAAGAAAAACAGGATGGAGAGAGACAGAAACAAGATGGAGGCAGAGAGACAGACAGGAAGAAAAACAGGATGGAGAGAGACAGAAACAAGACAGAAGTGGATAAATATAAATAAATTGTTTAGCAGAATGTTGTGCTTTTTTTCGATCTGTTTCTGTGGAAACAACAGTAGACTAATGGATCCATCCCTAAGGGTTTATAATCACAGCCACAGTCAGAAGACCGTAAAGTGAGTTCATTTCCTCACTAGCCTGGAACCTGCACCCAGAACCCTGAGCCCAAAACCATGTACACAGATCCCTGGATCCAGTGCCTTGTAACCTGAACCCAGAACCATGTACACAGATCCCTGTATCCAGTACCCAGAACCCTGGACCCAGTGCCCTGGAACCTGCACCCAGAACCCTGATCCCAAAATCATGTACACAGATCCCTGGACCCCATATGCTAACACCGATATGTTGTACAATACATCTGAGTGTAATTCAGACAGACACATCTGTTATTAATGTGGTCAGCTGTTGTACGGCTGTTGTTTTTCTCTGGTTTTAACACTTTGGGTGTAGACTCACATGCAGTGTGCAACTTCACAGCAATCATACATTCACAGCTTTACACTCGACCCAAGCATGTTAGAAAGACGGACAAGAACAAACAGAACCCTCCTGTGTTTTGTATTGTCTATAAGTCATTAGAGAGATGGAGAGATGGAGGGAGAGATGGAGGGATAGATGGAGAGAGTGAGGGATAAATGGAGAGATGGATGGAGAGATGGAGGGATAGAGTGATAGAGGCCAGGCAGAGGTTGGTGATGTCACATGGAGATCTGGCATGCAAGGTAGCAGCTGTCTCATCTCAGTACGATTCCAAGTTTTCACACACCACCACACACACACACACACCACCCCACCATACACACACACACACACACCACCTCACCATACACACACACACACACCACCTCACCATACACACACACACACACACACCACCACACCACACACACACACACACACACTACCTCACCATACAAACACCAAAAAAATAACCCAATAGGTTTTAGTAAGACAAATTCTATCCACAATTTGCAACAGTCCGTGACAAAATGACACTAGTCACACCAGCACAGGTGTAAATATATTTCTACTATGCTGTATTGATTGTCACCTGACACCCGAAGATCGAGATACAATCCGTTCAACACTGGAGCCACAGTGTCATAGTGGCGGGAATTAGAGGACCTGGAGAGACTGAAGCCAGGAGATTCCAACATGCACTTTTACTGTCACCTGTAGTGTCACTTCAGACGATGGGTACTCTACGATATCCGCACAAAACCAGAACGCTCAAACATTATCGGCACCCCTTGACGGTAACCTGTGGGCCTGGCATAGAAAGGCATTTCATGAATAGGCCAGAACCGTTAGTGTTTAGTCTTTAAGGCGCACGCCGCTGAATGCGGGCATTTCTCCCCAGGGCTACAACATGTCGGGTTAACCCAGCTCAACTGGCCTACAGTGGGATCAATACAGAAGAGAAGTATGGGTTTATTGGCCTGGGAAACAGGTGAGACAGGAACCAAACAGGGAAAAGAATGGATGGCTCTATTCTGAAGCTGCCTATTAGTTTTCATTAGGTTGCCCTGAACAGCCACGAGATTTATTGGCCACATTTGATTTAAATTCAGCCCTGCAGGTAAACACACTCACAAAATGACACACACACACACACACACTCGATGAGACACACAGACACTTGAACATAGACACTTGAACAGCCTTTAACACATGCACTTGCACGAACTCACATGCACACGTGCCTACACACACCAGAGGGACAATAATCAGGTCCTATCTGTCTCGACTCATAAATCCTCCTACTAGAGCAGCAATGTCACCATCATGACGTCCAGACCCAGAAATGGCACTAGAGACAGACAGACAGACCCAGAACTGGCACTAGAAACATACAGACAGACCCAGAACTGGCACTAGAGAGAGACAGACAGACAGACCCAGAACTGGCACTAGAAACATACAGACAGACAGACCCAGAACTGACACTAGAGAGAGACAGACAGACAGACCCAGAACTGGCAGTAGAGAGAGACAGACAGACAGACCCAGAACTGGCACTAGAGAGAGACAGACAGACCCAGAACTGGCACTAGAGACAGACAGACAGACCCAGAACTGGCACTAGAAACATACAGACAGACAGACCCAGAACTGGCACTAGAGAGAGACAGACAGACAGACCCAGAACTGGCACTAGAGACAGACAGACAGACCCGGCAGTGGCTCAGTGGGTTGAGTCGGTGTCCATGAGCTGGGAAATTGTCGAGGTGTCCATGAGCAAGACACCTAACCCCATCCTGCAGTCGCCTTGCATGGTAGACGCGGTCGTCAGTGTATGATTGAGTGAATGAATGGGTGAATGTGACGCAGGATCTGTAAAGCGCTTTGGAACTAGAAACATACAGACAGATAGACAGACACAGGGCTGGGACTAGAGACAGAACTCTGTTTGAAGTATAAGACATATCATAAATTATGTGGAAACCGGACACCACAAATATATGTTCCTCATCTATGTTTTTTAAAATTGCGAGGGACTATGCTACTATCTGCTCACTGGAAATGTGCAAGAAGTTTTCTCAACTCAAATGTTGCGGGGAAGAATTATCTCGTAGCTTCGGTGGCCGTCGCCGAGATTCGCTGGCTCTCGTTGGAACTGAATGGAGGCATGATTCCTTGTGGCTCTAGCGAGCAGGCAGTGAGCGCTTTGAGTTGTACCACTTTCAGTAGGTGAGTACCACTGGTGGCCAGGAGCACCACCACACAAGCCTCGCCATTTCAGGGATATTCTGACCAGTCTTCTGCCCGTATCGATTTGCCCCTTGTCAAAGTCGCTCAGGTCTCCACTCACCTAGAATCAACGCGTTGACTATGGGACTAAGACAACTGATCGTTTGCTTGATCACACATATTCAGACCTGGAAATGTTCCCTTATTAGAAGGCGATCAACCCTGTTCACGTCACCCGAATAACGTTTTGGCTCGTCGCTGTATGTTCAGCAGATCTTCATTATAATCAGTGTACGGTGGATGTTTCAGCGTATCTCACGTCTGTATCTCTCCGTGATACAAAGCCGACATCTAAATGACTCATCTTCTCGTGTATTTCCTCCGTCCCATTTATCTCTGAGATCAGACACTTGTTCCATTAGCGCCGCTCGCCGCCTTTGAGTTATTGCGTTTTCTTCGTCTGGTTTAGACCTGCGACGTCTTGCGAACGGCGTCGGCGTGGTCGGCCCCATTGTGAGCGCCAACATCATACAGCTCTACCGTGTGATTTATGCCGAACCTCCACGGTGTTACAGACATTCGGGATTCCTCCCCCGCCATGGGATCGATAGAAAGTTTGAGGTTTCATTAACCTATTTAAAAAGAATCGGCCGCGCGTCCCAAATGGCACATGCCTAGTGCACTACTTTTGAACCGTGCTCGCGGGAAATCGCGTGGTAATTTTTGGGACTCCCAGGACCTTATATCTCTTTGCATGAGTTATTATACAGGTCTGGGAAGGCCAAGTCCATTCTTTAGCCATGATGACATATTTAGCGTCTCTTTAGGAAGCTCTTCTCTGCCTTTAATGCCGTAACATTCCAATGGAATAATGATGATGATGATGATTTATCCGAGTTCTGATCGACCGGCAGGTAAAGCCCTGGGTTTATCTAATCAATACTAAACCCATCCATTAACTGTATAATCAATATCCCTGCTATGATCTCTCCATTTTAACAACATCACGCCTCCCTCCCAAATGCCACACCACAAATCCTTATATAGGGCACTATTTTTGATCGGGTTGATTGGGAATTTAAAGGCGATAGGGTGTCATTAGGGAATCATTGAACACTACACCGGTCCGCAATACCTTATTTCTGTGAGCGAACCCAATTAATAATCTGCTAGTTTATTTCTTTTTGTTAGTTGGTGATGTATGTGTTCTCCTTGAGGAGATCAGACGCTGTGTGCAGCCAGACTCAATGGCACTGATGTTGTCATGGTTTGGTCGCTGATGTTGTCATGGTTTGGTTGCTGATGTTGTCATGGTTTGGACAGTGATGTTGTCATGGTTTGGTCGCTGATGTTGTCATGGTTTGGTCGCTGATGTTGTCATGGTTTGTTCGCTGATGTTGTCATGGTTTGGTTGCTGATGTTGTCATGGTTTGGACAGTGATGTTGTCATGGTTTGGTCGCTGATGTTGTCATGGTTTGGTCGCTGATGTTGTCATGGTTTGGTCGCTGATGTTGTCATGGTTTGGTCGCTGATGTTGTCATGGTTTGGTGGCTGATGTTGTCATGGTTTGGTGGCTGATGTTGTTGTGATACACACAAAGTGTATGCACAATTCTTTTCTTCTTTTCTTTTTCTCTCCAATGTGTATATTGTTTTGCGGTAACTGATTGCACTAATTGTATTGATGCAGTGTTGAAATGCAAATTTACATTTATATGGATTTGGAAGAGGGACTTTTATTTTGACACTTTGGCTGGAGAGTCGCGGACGTAAACTGCGCATGCTTCCTCATATCTGCAGAGGAGCTGTGAAAGAGCAGACGCGACTCTCGTTTCTTCTATTTGAACCCTGTTTTAAAGGTAAAAACATGGGCATACAAAAGAGAAACGTTTGAATATATTAAGACAATTGCACTATAACCGTGTTTGATGAGTAAAAAAGCGAAAGTAAAGTGTTAAATGCATTTTATTTGATGACGTGTTGGTTGCCCTGGTGTATGATCACTTTAACATAAGGAAAATAGTTTAAGTCATGCTTCAGTGGCCATCATACTCAACAAATGTTGTATTAATAGTTTGTTAGTCATAAGAAGTTTGTTTGCTCATGTTAATGAGTCAATAGGTAGCATTAAGTGTATGTTTGGAGTTCACTCGGTGTTCACATTTGGCGCTCTCGCCTGTCACGTGACCAGGCACTGAGGGGAGAATAGAAAAACACTGAATATCTGTTATATTCATCATCATCCATTCCGTTGGAGGTAAAATAGTGAATTGTGGTTCACAATGGTGTTAAGGAACAAGTGCCTTCTGGAAACAGAGTTTCCCAGTACATATGGAGTTATTTCATACTAAATCTTATTGTGTTAATGAATATTGGTATTTCTGGTTGTAGAATATAAATATAAGATATAGAAATTAACTGTCAATTAAAGATGGTAAAGTAAAGAAATGAGACCGGGTGACAAACAGTGATTTATGTTGAGGTTGGTTACAAAAGTGATGTAATGGGATAGGTAAAAAAAAAAAAAAGTAAAAAAAAACAACTGTTGTGCTACATTGAGTTATTGTGCATTAAATAAAGCAGATATCTGCAGAGGAGCTGTGAAAGAGCAGACGCGACTCTCGTTTCTTCTATTTGAACCCTGTTTTACAGGTTACAGTAATCTGTCAGCTGGGTCTCCTGAACCGGGGCCTGCAACATTGTCATGGTTTGGACAGTGATGTTGTCATGGTTTGGTCGCTGATGTTGTCATGGTTTGGTGGCTGATGTTGTCATGGTTTGGTCGCTGATGTTGTCATGGTTTGTTCGCTGATGTTGTAATGGTTTGGTTGCTGATGTTGTCATGGTTTGGACAGTGATGTTGTCATGGTTTGGTCGCTGATGTTGTCATGGTTTGGTGGCTGATGTTGTCATGGTTTGGTCGCTGATGTTGTCATGGTTTGTTCGCTGATGTTGTCATGGTTTGGTTGCTGATGTTGTCATGGTTTGGACAGTGATGTTGTCATGGTTTGGTCGCTGATGTTGTCATGGTTTGGTGGCTGATGTTGTCATGGTTTGGTTGATGTTGTCATGGTTTGTTGGCTGATGTTGATGGTTTGTCGCTGATGTTGTCATGGTTTGGTCAGTGATGTTGTCATGTTTTCAGTTGATGTTGTCATGGTTGATGTTGTCATGGTTTGGTGCTGATGTTGTCATGGTTTGGTGGCTGATGTTGTCATGGTTTGGTTGATGTTTCATGGTTTGTTGCTGATGTTGTCATGTTTTGGACAGTGATGTTGTCATGGTTTGGTTGCTGATGTTGTTGTCATGGTTTGGTCGCTGATGTTGTCATGGTTTGTTCGCTGATGTTGTCATGGATTTGTCATGGTTTGGCAGTGATGTTGTCATGGTTTGGTCGCTGATGTTGTCATGGGTTCATGGTTTGGTTGCTGATGTTGTCATGGTTTGGTCGCTGATGTTGTCATGGTTTGGTCGCTGATGTTGTCATGGTTTGGTCGCTGATGTTGTCATGGTTTGGTTGTTGATGTTGTCATGGTTTGGTTGCTAATGTTGTCATGGTTTGGTTGCTGATGTTGTCATGGTTTGGTCGCAGATGTTGTTTCTGACAAAATTTCATACTTAAATGGATTACATTTCTAAAGTATGCGAAGTAAGTCATTACTCCCTCTGACACGGCAAACCCGCTCAATCAGAGAAATGTGAACGTGAACTGGTGGCTGAGTATTCAACTCTCCTGATATCGTTCACTGGATGACTCATGCATGGAGACCAAGGCCTTATTGAAAGGCTGTTAGGAGCACTTATTCAGTTCTCTGGCTGGATATCCTGCTCCTCCTTCTCCACCTTAGTGTTGGTTAATCCTTATAGGACCACATGCTGACATTTACATCCACAACCTGCCCCCCGGGGAGGCGTTCTCCACTCCGTCAGCTTCCAGGAAAAAAAGGAGAAAATAACGAAAAATCAATTCCTCATTAAACAAATTTGTAAAGGCTGCATCTCAAGTGGTTCAACGTTTGCAGGGGATCTGCTGTCAACGTGATGTGTCCTTGGGATGGCCTGGACAAGGGTGCGTCTCAAATGGCTCCCTAATGCCCATTGGGTTTGGTCAGATGTACTGCACTACTTGGGGAATAGGGTGCCACTGAGAAAAGAGTCATTTGTTCTCCTAATTGATACATCAGGTCATTCTTCCGGTCGGAGTCTATGCTCTAGAAAAATGGCTGAGGCTTGACCAATCACGGGCCAGAAAGCAAAGGAGAGGGAGGGGCCGAGGGAGAGGAACAGATGGAGAGAGAGACAAGTGGGAGACAGAATGACAGAGAGAGAGACATTGATGATTGATGGAGACAAAGGGAGAGAGAGAGAGGGAGAGAGTGAGTGGTATAGGTACAGAGGGAGAGAGGGAGAGGAAGAGAGACAGAGGGAGAGGGAGAGATAAGAGGAAAGATAGAAGGATGGATGGAGAATAAACATTCAGGTCCTGTCACAGGCCATTGAAGGGAATGTCATCTTAGTAACTGCCTCCTCCCACTCATCTCACTCTTTCTCTCCCTCTCTTCATCTTTCACCGTGTCTCCCCCTTTCTCTTTCTCTTCTCCAGTCTCTACCTCTCATTCCCTCGTTTCTCTTCATACAGTCTTTTTCTGTCTCTTGTCTCTATCTCTTCCTCTATCTCTCTGTCTTCGCCTCTCTCTGTCTTCCTCTCGCTTTGTGGAATTACCCATCCTCACGTGCTCATACATCTTTTCTTTTACAGACGACCAGCTTTTCCCTTTCAGACTGACACCCACCATTTATACTCATTCACTTCTCCCTTCTCCGCCCTCTCCCCCCGCGCGCCGTCTCCCCACGTCCATTTTTAGCGCGGCCCGCGGCCCAGCTGTGCCAGAGTTCTCCGTGAGTTGCGTCTGCCATCGAGACCAACGGAGAGATGGATAGTGAGTGATATATACAGATAGAGAGAGAAACGATAGAGAGAGAGAGCGACAGATGAAGGGGGGATGAAGGAGAGAGAGAGACGGGGTGTCCTCTTTAATACCACTCTAATTCCATGGTGGGTGTAATCCTTCAGCGACCTCCCGGAGCCCAGCGCACGGCGGAGAAATGTCAGAGCTGCGCTGTGAGGATCAATCCAACATGCAGGCTGATATATCTTATTTAAACCTGATTTCATTTGCCGTTGGTCACCGGTCAGGGCTTAGGGGGTTTGAACGGGAAGCGATGTGGGGCATAGAGCCATGGGATGGTCCCAAATTGCTCCCTACTTACTGTGTAGTGCTGTGACCATGGTACTAAGTAAGGCACTCTATAGGTAATAGTCCGTTGTGTATGATGTTGACTCCCTGTCTGTCTTTAGAAACAACGTCAAGCAGATGTCTGAAACAGTTGATCGTGTCTGAAACAGCCGACAACATCGCGGAGATAGTGTCTGAAACAGCCGACAACATCGCGGAGATAGTGTCTGAAACAGCCGACAACATCGCGGAGATAGTGTCTGAAACAGCCGACAACATCGCGGAGATAGTGTCTGAAACAGCCGACAACATCGTGGAGATAGTGTCTGAAACAGCCGACAACATCGTGGAGATAGTGTCTGAAACAGCCGACAACATCGCGGAGATAGTGTCTGAAACAGCCGACAACATCGTGGAGATAGTGTCTGAAACAGCCGACAACATCGTGGAGATAGTGTCTGAAACAGCCTTCACCAGTCTCTTTTGTGTGTGTGTGTGTGTTTGAGTGTGTGTGTGTTTTGAGTGTGTGTGTTTTGAGTGTGTGTGGTTGAGTGTGATTTTATCGCAGCACAGGAGTTTAAGTCTGAGTGAACAAACAGCCTGTAAAATGTAGATCAGGATGCTGGGAGGAAGGCCAATTAGGGCCAGAAGGTTGTAGCTTGGGTCAATATTTCTGTCTTGGTAACAATGTTCCTGTAGCATCTCAGCGTTCTGGGTAGCAGCAGCTCTTACAGCTCATGGCCGTTGGCTGACGTCCGTGATGATCTGTCTGGCCCTTTCTGCAGCACTGTGTGGAGTGGATGTCCTGGAGTGCAGGCAACTTGGCCCAGATGTGAGACGGCCAAGCCTCATTATCCTCCGAAGGGCCACGGCCAAAGCAGTGATGAAGTACGAGAGGGCTTCTGTAGAACTTTCTGAGAGTCCTGCGGGACGTGTTTTATTTGGCGTTGGCTATAGACACTAACCACAGTGTCTGTGTGGCCGGACAACAGAGGATAATGACGCATTTGACCTTCTGTACAGAAACATTTTAATGTTGGGTGGGTGCCTGCACCTGAAATATACAATCAACTGAATTATTGTTGTTTTTCAAGAACTAGTATGACTTTCTCCGGGGTTTTTGCCTGCTACTATGTTTGCTTTGTCATCAGCATATGTGATATAACTGTGTTTTCGCATTATTTAAATCTTTACCTTTTTTGGGTGAAACAGGTAAAGGAATACATGAGACTAAAAACATTTTTTGTTATTTTTGTCACTTTGGTAATATTACTAGGTAGTATGGTGCAGTTTCAAAGTTCTTAGTACACAACTCAAAATACTTCATTCTGAAACATCTTTCTAGAGGTTTTTGCACTTAGTCAAAGTCAGATCTATTTAGAGTGAATACATATATTTCTTGATGATCTGTTGTGTATGTTAGTGGGATGAAATATGAAAAATATGTGTGTGAATAGTACAAAAACGAATCCATTGTCCAAAAACGAATCCAAATTAAATAGTTCTCTGCTTACCTGAAAAAAGACTTTTATTCAGTACTTCACTGCTTAACTTGTATATAGGGTTTAATTCAGTACTTCTATGCTTAACTTGTATAGAGGGTTTTATTCTGTAGTTTTCATTCAGTAGTTTCTTTTTATTGTGGTGAATTATGAAATTCAATCTTATAGCATTTTGTATTTACTGGTTTTATTGCCTGCTTGAGTTACCTGTTGTGGCAGATAAGTTGTTGTCTTCATCCCTTGATTTCTTTGTGTTCTGCCCAACTGCCGATCTCCATTCAGGTCCTTAATAAAGAACTAGGAATCCCAAAGAAAAAAACTGTGGTGTTATAATATTATATACTATAAATACACGTTAGGCCTTTGTTAACCACCCGCCCCCCGCCAGAGGGACGGGGGCAGTACGTTACACTATATGCAGCTGATGTTTGTAGCCTACAGTGGATCAGGCTGAAAATCACTGAGCTTTGTACTTTGTGCACAGTGATGTTGTTGAGTCAGATTGGTCAAGACACTTCAACAGCCTCCAGCAGCCCTCCGATGTGAAGGACACGGAAATTGTGCGCGAGATACACAATCAAGGAAAAACAACACTTTACCGCTTTTAATACAGCATGGCGTCTACGCATTTGTTGCACCGAATGAAGGTCGCCACTCTTGATTGAAAAGTGCCGCGGCGTTTTATTTTTCATTTTGTGGCCTTAACAGACTATTACAAATTGTTTAGAATAGCAAATAGTCAGCCTCCAAATAAAACTGCTCCACTGTGTTCGTCCATTACTGGAGAGCGGATGGCTGTTCTCAGCAGGTCTCCCCGCAGCACATCATTTGGGAGGAGACCATCGTCTCTCAGAGGCATTTAACACCACTGTGGTTATACAGTATGCATGGCTGCTCCTTTCTCCTCTTGTCTCACTCTCTCCCCGACCAGGGAGGAGAGACTATGTTATTGTTTGAGGAGTCATCTGATGGGCTGTTCATCGAGCGCTTCTGACAGGCCAGTGGAATGTGGAGAAGCTTCACGACTCTGAGAAAGCAATCACAACAGATAACTTCAATATGGCACCCTATTTCTTAGATGCATAGGGCAATAGTTTTAAACAAAGTCCATTGGGTCTATGATAGAGGAAGACTTTTCATCAAAACACACACCATCCTGGAATCACTGTACAGACTAAAACACTTGGGTTTTGTTTAAAGAAAAGCATTAAAGGGGAATCCACTGGTGTTTTAGCAGAGGTAGAAAATGTCACCTGAGGACTTTTTGTTTTCCACTAGACCTCTGGAGCAAGATGATAATTGTTGAACTCAGACCCTGAGTCATCGGACCCTCTGAGCTGAGCCGACCGTCACTATGGTGTCAGACTGCAGATGCCAATTGTCTTTCAGAGACCCCGTCTTCCCTTACCAATTACATTACAGGCCACAACATCCCTCAACTCATCCACCACTCCACTTACAGACATCATCATCCCACATCTCATCCACCACTCCACTTACAGACATCATCATCCCACACCTCATCCACCACTTCACTTACAGACAACATCATTCCAACGTCCTTCCCCTATCAGAGTCCTTCCCCTATCAGAGTCTGTTCCCCTATCAGAGTCTGTTCCCCTATCAGAGTCTGTTCCCCTATCAGAGTCTGTTCCCCTATCAGAGTCTGTTCCCCTATCAGAGTCTGTTCCCCTATCAGAGTCTGTTCCCCTATCAGAGTCTGTTCCCCTATCAGAGTCTGTTCCCTATCAGAGTCTGTTCCCTATCAGAGTCTGTTCCCCTATCAGAGTCTGTTCCCCTATCAGAGTCTGTTCCCCTATCAGAGTCTGTTCCCCTATCAGAGTCTGTTCCCCTATCAGAGTCTGTTCCCCTATCAGAGTCTGTTCCCCTATCAGAGTCTGTTCCCCTATCAGAGTCTGTTCCCCTATCAGAGTCCTTCCCCTATCAGAGTCTGTTCCCCCTATCAGAGTCTGTTCCCCTATCAGAGTCTGTTCCCCTATCAGAGTCCTTCCCCTATCAGAGTCCTTCCCCTATCCTTCCGCCTCAGACCAGAACACACACACACACCCTCTATACACCTGACCCTACCATGGCCTCTGTTACACTGCTGAGTTCTGAGAACCAGCAGGATGAAAAAAACGAGAGAGAACGTACAGTCAGAAGGACGCATGAAAGAACGCCCCCACGGAGAATACGCATGATTAAATCAGCTAGTGGAACCAAGGGTCTTGTTCACACACACACACACACAAATACACATACTCAAATACACAGGAATACACACACACAAAGAAAAAAAAGTGGAGACATCTTGGAATCTCTCACACACGCACACACACATGCATGTGCATTCATACAAGCACTTACACACAGTCGTTGTCTCCTCGGGTCGAGGAGATGCAGACAAGGCCGGGAGTGTTTTCATTTAAAACCCATTGGATTTCCAGTCTATTGTGGCTACAGTGAAACAAGTGTGTGTTCCGGCACTGTTGGTAGCTTGGACACATCATTAATACTGCATGTACTGTAGAAATGCTTTGGTTCTAAGGAGAACAGACGAATGGGAGAGGAACGCAGGACATGAAAACGTGATGGAGAAATAGCAGAATTGTTCCTATTTAATTATCTATCGGTTAATGTGGCACTCACTACGTCTCTCAACCTCTCCTCTATTCTCTCTGTCAACCCACTTCATATCTTCTCGCTCTTAAGCATCCTCTTCTTCACTCAACCCCTTTTTGTCTTCCTATCTCTCTCTTCCCCTCTTAACCCCACCATCTCTTTACCTCTCCACTTATCTTTCTATCTCTCCCTTCACATCCCTCGCTCTTCACCAGTCTCTCTTCACCAGTCTCTCTTCACCTGTCTCTCTTCACCTGTCTCTCTTCACCTGTCTCTCTTCACCTGTCTCTCTTCACCTGTCTCTCTTCACCTGTCTCTCTACACCTGTCACTCTTCAGCAGGCTCTCTTCAGCAGGCTCTCTTCACCAGTCTCTCTTCACCAGTCTCTCTTCACCTGTCTCTCTTCACCTGTCTCTTCTCACCTGTCTCTCTTCACCTGTCTCTCTTCACCAGTCTCTCTACACCAGTCTCTCCTCACCAGTCTCTCTTCACCAGTCTCTTCACCTGTCTCTCTTCACCTGTCTCTCTTCACCTGTCTCTCTTCACCTGTCTCTCTTCACCAGTCTCTCTTCACCTGTCTCTCTTCACCTGTCTCTCTTCACCTGTCTCTCTTCACCTGTCTCTCTTCACCAGTCTCTCTTCACCAGTCTCTCTTCACCTGTCTCTCTTCACCTGTCTCTCTTCACCTGTCTCTCTCACCTGTCTTCACCTGTCTCTCTTCACCTGTCTCTCCTCACCTGTCTCTACACCTGTCTCTCCTCACCTGTCTCTCTTCACCTGTCTCTCCTCACCTGTCTCTACACCTGTCTCTCCTCACCTGTCTCTCCTCACCTGTCTCTTCACCTGTCTCTCTTCACCTGTCTCTCCTCACCTGTCTCCCTCACCTGTCTCTCTACACCTGTCTCTCCTCACCTGTCTCTCCTCACCTGTCTCTCTTCACCTGTCTCTCCTCACCTGTCTCTCCTCACCTGTCTCTCCACACCTGTCTCCCTTCACCTGTCTCCCTTCACCTGTCTCTCTACACCTGTCTCTCCTCACCTGTCTCTCCTCACCTGTCTCTCTTCACCTGTCTCCCTTCACCTGTCTCCCTTCACCTGTCTCTCTTCACCTGTCTCTCTTCACCTGTCTCCCTTCACCTGTCTCCCTTCACCTGTCTCTCCTCACCTGTTCCCACTCCATTTGTCTTTGATATTGGGTGCTGATGAGCCCTGTTTCTGTTCCTTCTCTCCATCTCTCCCTCTCTACTTGTTTGGCTCCCCGGTCGGTTGTCTTGGGGACCGATACTCGTTTTGGGTTGTCAAGGAAACAAAGATAGAAACATTCTGTGGATTTAAATTATATTTTAAGAAAATCAATCCGCTGAGATGAAACAAAACCCACAAGAGTGGTATTGACAAAACATACACACACACAAATGAGGGCTATTGATGACAAACACCTCTAGTAAAATCTGTTATAAAATATGACATGATAACCACCTGCTAAATGTAGTCCTCAAGCTGTTTACACAAAGAAAACGGTTTTCATATTTAATTCATTAGTAATCATGTAGACTAAAGTTATTAGAAACAGAGCTATGTTAAACATGCACATTGACATACATATATTAATTATTGTTGAGGGTAGCTGAAACCCAGAATGTCATGTTCCCTAACCCCTAACCCCCTACCCTAACCTGGTTAATGCCAACCCCCTAACCTGGTTAATGCCTACCCCCCTAACCCTAACCTGGTTAATGCCTACCCCCTACCCTAACCTGGTTAATGCCTACCCCCTACACTAACCTGGTTAATGCCTACCCCCCCCTAACCACTAACCTGGTTAATGCCTACCCCCTAACCCTAACCTGGTTAATGCCTACCCCCTAACCTGGTTAATGCCTACCTAACCCCCTGGTTAATGCCACCCCCTAACCTGGTTAATGCCTACCTCCCCTACACTAACCTGGTTAATGCCTACCCCCTAACCCTAACCTGGTTAATGCCTACCCCCTAACCCTAACCTGGTTAATGCCTACCCCCCAAACCTGGTTAATGCCTACCCCCTAACCCTAACCTGGTTAATGCCTACCCCCTAACCCTAACCTGGTTAATGCCTGCCCCCTACCCTAACCTGGTTAATGCCTACCACCCTAACCTGGTTAATGCCTACCACCCTAACCTGGTTAATGCCTACCCCCTACCCTAACCTGGTTAATGCCTACCCCCCCTAACCCTAACCTGGTTAATGCCTACCCCCCTAACCTTAACCTGGTTAATGCCTACCCCCTAACCTGGTTAATGCCTACCTCCCTAACCTGGTTAATAGCTACCCCCCCTACCTAACCTGGTTAATGCCTACCCCCTAACCCTAACCTGGTTAATGCCTACCCCCTAACCTGGTTAATGCCTACCCCCTAACCCTAACCTGGTTAATGCCTACCCCCTAACCTGGTTAATGCCTACCTCCCTAACCTGGTTAATGCCTACCTCCCTAACCTGTTTAATTCCTACCTCCCTAACCTGTTTAATTCCTACCTCCCTAACCTGGTTAATGCCTACCCCCGTAACCTGGTTAATGCCTACCTCCCCCTACACTAACCTGGTTAATGCCTACCCCCTACCCTAACCTGGTTAATGCCTACCCCCCCTAACCCTAACCTGGTTAATGCCTACCCCCTAACCTGGTTAATGCCTACCTCCCTAACCTGTTTAATTCCTACCTCCCTAACCTGGTTAATGCCTACCTCCCTAACCTGGTTAATGCCTACCCCCCCCCCACACACACACACACCCGCCCAAATACCTCCAGTTCTGACGTGAAGTACGATAGTAAGTTTCAATCGAAACCCCAAAAGTAAAAAATACTTTTCCTTGTGTGAAGCTGCTTTATAAATATGAATGGACTAAATATCCTGTGTGCCATTCAAGAGGGTCAGGGGTCAACACCTAACATGTACCTGCTATTTACTTCTAAGGTTGAACTGCATCCGTCCTCATGTCATTACATAATAACATGTCAACACATTCTATTCCCTACACAGCACACGCATTTTTTGTCAGTAGGGCAAGTGGCCCTCTACAAAAAGAATAGTGCGCTATTTGGGACGGACAGACTGAGTGATTTGTTGTTCCTCGTTAGGCGGATCTGGAATAATCAGATTGTTGCTTTGGGAGAATAATAGCTCGTTCTGCATGAGACGTTTTTCATTCAGCGATAATTTGATTTCCTTTCCGACGCGGACCCTTGAGAGTGAAGCGGCTGGACAGGGAGGTTGTGTTGCTGCTCCAAACACATGCGTGCACACACCCACACACACCCACACACACACACACACCCACACACACACACACACACCCACACACACACACACACCCCCACACACACACCCACCCACACACACACACCCTCTCTCACACCCACACACACACACACCCTCACACACACACACACACACACCTGCACACACACACCCTCACACACACACACAAACACTCACACACACACACCCTCACACACACCCACACACACATACCCCCCACACACACACACCCACACACACACACCCTCACACACACACCCTCTCTCACACCCACACACACACACACACACACACACACCCTCACACACCCTCACACACACCCTCACACACCCTCACACACACCCTCACACACACACACCCTCAAACACACACACACACAAACACACACCCTCACACACACTCACACACAAACACACACACACCTTCACACACACACACACCCTCACACACACTCTTACACACACCCTCTCACACACACCCTCACACACACCCTCACACACACACACCCTCACACACAAACACACACACACACCCTCACACACACACACACCCTCACACACACCCTCACACACACACACTCACACACACACACAAACACTAGGAAACTGCCGCTATAGTGAGAAGTGGCTGCCGGTTTCTAAGAGAAGTGAATACTGTTATTTCTGTCTCTCTTCTTCTGAAAGTTCCTCATCCTTTCTTCATCTAAAAACAAAAACTAGACAGGGGAAGTGATGGCACCAGGATGCATTCTGGGAAGACAACAAGACAACAGTGCTTTATAATTGGACTTATAATACATACGAAGTGGGCGCACGTCTTAGCTGATTGGCATTCAGAATAATAACGTAATGTAGGCGTTTAAATTATGACTGAAAAATGAATTGTGTCAATTTGTATTGGATGTTTTTTCCCATAAATGATAAGTGTTTTTTTAACAGAGGTGTTGGGAAAGGCGCAGAGTGACAGAGAGGTGAGAAACATCCTCTCCAGGATCCATCAGCAGGATTTTCACCACACTGGCCTTATATATTGCACTAGCAAATATCTACTGTTAGATCTGCATACATTGAGGGGAGTAGACAGACACACTTCAGTACACATCACCTACACTATTGGTTATTGTTCTGACACTCTATCACCAATGGAAAAGACAGGATAACATATTTGTAGAGGCAGTTCTCTTATGATCCATAATGGGAGACCACAGTCCTCTGGGTTTATAATAACATCTGGGAGTACACAGTCCTCTGGGTTTATAATAACATCTGGGAGTACACAGTCCTATGGGTTTATAATAACATCTGGGAGTACACAGTCCTCTGGGTTTATTATAACATCTGGGAGTACACAGTCCTATGGGTTTATAATAACATCTGGGAGACCACAGTCCTCTGGGTTCATAATAACATCTGGGAGAACACAGTCCTCTGGGTTTATTATAACATCTGGGAGAACACAGTCCTCTGGGTTTATTATAACATCTGGGAGTACACAGTCCTCTGGGTTTATAATAACATCTGGTAGAAGACAGTCCTCTGGGTGTATTATAACATCTGGGAGTACACAGTCCTCTGGGTTTATTATAACATCTGGGAGAACACAGTCCTCTGGGTTTATAATAACATCTGGGAGAACACAGTCCTCTGGGTTTATTATAACGTATGAGAGAACACAGTCCTCTGGGTTTATCATAACATCTGGGAGAACACAGAGCTCTGGGTTTATTATAACATCTGGGAGTACACTGTCCTTTGGGTTAATTATAACACCTGGGAGAACACAGTCCTCTGGGTTTATTGTAACATCTGGGAGTACTCAGTCCTCTTTGTTTATCGTAACATCTGGGAGAACACTGTCCTCTTTGTTTATCGTAACATCTGGGAGAACACTGTCCTTTGGGTTTATTGAAACATCTGGGAGAACACAGAGCTCTGGGTTTATCATGACATCTGGATGGAGGCAGTCAACTCAGATCCAGAATGGTTAGCAGAAGTGTTTGGGCAGAGCTGCAGTGATCTGAAATGTTCAGTCATAGAAGGTGTAATGGCAGGGGTTAAGAATAGCAGCATGCCTGGGTGCAGGACTGAGCTGCTGTGTAGCAGTAGGCATAGAGATGAGCATCATGGGTATTGTAGGAACACTGGCACCGTCTGATGAGGCATCATTGTGTGAAGTGGTGTCTTCTGGGTCATGTGAGCATAGCAGGAGCATCTCTCTTTCTTTGTTTACTCTCGTTTCCTCTCTCTGTCTGGCTTTCTCTCTCTCTGTCTCAAGCCCACCACAGGGACAGAATTAAGGGTTTAGGTGTCATCCTTCGTATAGCGTGATTCTTCTCTCCGTGGCCCAAGACACATCAACGTTTCCCCGGCTGCAGCCATGTGAGGAAGGCCTGTCACCAAAACACTCTGGAGGGACGACTTCACCAGAGGGTGAGGGAGAAGAGGGTGAGAGAGACAGGAGGACTGGGTGGAGAGAGTGAGAGTACGAGGAAGCAAGATTGAGATATGGGGGAAAGGGAGAGCGAGGGGTTGGCGAGATAGGGAGAGGGAGGAAAAGGTGGCAGTGTAAGCTGACAGTGAGGGTGAGAGAGGGTGAGAGAGGGAGTGAGAGAGAGACAGAGAGAGAGAGAGAGAGAGAGAGAGAGAGAGAGAGAGAGAGGAAGATGACATCGAAGGGCAACTCTCCTCATTTACAATGCTCTCCCTGAGAAGCAGCTGTTCCATCTTTTATTAGTGGAACTAAATAATGGTGTGTGTGTGTGTGTGTGTGTGTGGAAAGAAACAAGAGCATGGCATGTTGTTTCCTATATCCCTGTTCAGTACAGCTGTGTTCTTAAAAGCACAGCCTCCAAGGACACACAGTCAGAGATGACAGGAGAAAGCGAGGGAGCGTACAGTTTACTAAGACTAAACTGCCAGAACGACCACAGTGTCGCAATGAGCAAAATCCCTAAAAACATCTTGTTAATGTATTTTCAACTGGACAGAAGTATTGTCTTTTCAATGTCTTGTGCATGTAGGTGACCATTGACCTAGGAGTACAATTCACACAGGTTATGGCTACTACAGGTTATGGCTACTACAGGATATGGCTACTACATGTTATGGCTACTACAGGTCACATGGCTACTACAGTTTATGGCTACTACATGTTATGGCTACTACAGGTTATGGCTACTACATGTTATGGCTACTACATGTTATGGCTACTACAGGTTATGGCTACTACAGGTTATGGCAACTACATGTTATGGCTACTACAGGATATGGCTACTACAGGTTATGGCTACTACAGGTTATGGCTACTACAGGATATGGCTACTACAGGTTATGGCTACTACATGTTGTGGCTACTACAGGTTATGGCTACTACAGGTTATGGCTCCTACAGGTTATGGCTACTACAGGTTTTGGCTACTACATGTTATGGCTACTACAGGATATGGCTACTACAGGTTATGGCTACTACATGTTGTGGCTACTACAGTATATGGCTACTACAGTATATGGCTACTACAGGTTATGGCTACTACAGGTTATGGCTACTACAGGTTATGGCTACTACAGGTTATGGCTCCTACAGGTTTTGGCTACTACAGGTTTTGGCTACTACATGTTATGGCTACTACAGGTTATGGCTACTACAGGTTATGGCTACTACATGTTATGGCTACTACAGGATATGGCTACTACAGGTTATGGCTACTACAGGTTATGGCTACTACAGGTTATGGCTACTACAGGTTATGGCTACTACAGGTTATGGCTCCTACAGGTTTTGGCTACTACATGTTATGGCTACTACAGGATATGGCTACTACAGGTTATGGCTACTACATGATGTGGCTACTACAGAATATGGCTACTACAGGTTATGGCTACTACAGGTTATGGCTCCTACAGGTTATGGCTACTACAAGTTTTGGCTACTACATGTTATGGCTACTACAGGTTATGGCTACTACAGGTTATGGCTACTACAGGTTATGGCTACTACAGGATATGGCTACTACAGGATATGGCTACTACAGGTTATGGCTACTACAGGTTATGGCTACTACAGGATATGGCTACTACAGGTTGTGGCTCCTACAGGTTATGACTACTACAGGTTATGGCTACTACAGGTTATGGCTCCTACGGGTTATGGCCACTACAGGTTATGGCTACTACAGGTTATGGCTACTACAGGTTATAAGTGAAATCAATATGTGAAATTTCAATATAAACTTTGGCGATTAAAAAATGACAATAAGCGGTGTAGGTCTTAAGGTATGCCAGCCTTTATTCTTGGCCCAGTTTGCATTTATTTATATCTACATTTTAATTTGGGCCCTTTGAAAGAAATGTTTTTTTTTAAATAAATTGTTGACTGTTTGCTACTTGAGTTTTCTCTCTAACTCCCTACCTGCTGCTTCTTACACAAGGCCCTGCCCCTGTCTCTCCGCTAGTTGTTCATCAAGTCACTGCCACTTATTTTCCACTTTGCTTCTACATATAAGTCCCCAAGTGTTCTATAACTGATCGTTTGGAAGAAGTGATTGACGTAGCGATCGGCAGTTAGCAGCAGTAACTAGCCTTAAACATCTCTGTAAGACTCAGTGAGACTCTCAATTCTAAAACTATGTCGATGCAGTGGGAATATCCCTGGAAATTGGTCTATAAGGAAATGAATTCACAACTGCCTCAGAATTATTCTAAATATGTGTGCATTTATAGCAACATCAGACACCCTAGAGGCTTAGATGGAAATTCAGTTTTTATTACAATCCCAATACACCAAAGTAAAGCCCAGGAGAACACAGCTATAGCCAAAACATGCCCAAAACATTTTACTAATATAATGTATTTTAATGTTGGGCAATATAGTGTCCTGGGCTCATGAAGTTGTCTAAATAGCCACTCTACACAGGACGTTGCCCAGATTAATTTAAAAGGACAGGTCATCAGTGCAAGGCAGAACACCTTAACATGCAACAAGAAAACAATCCAAAATACATCAGCAGGTCAAGATCAAAATTCTGGAAAAGCACCTAAGAAATCTGACCTATGATGTTGGAGCGCTTATATGACTAGCAGCTGCTCAATATCCCAGAAATGTCACTGACTCCAAGTCTGAATTGTGTCTGTATTTCCTTGAGAATCAGGTGCGTCCACGCTGCCTTTCTCTTGCTGGGTGAGTCTGTACATCGTCAAGGTCTTTCCTAATTTAAGGTTTAGTCACGCTGGACTGGTCACTCTGTCCTTTTAAAAAGGGGTGACGTTCCAATTTTCTAATTTTCTAATCTTTTCCAAATAGTTATCTTTGTATTATTTGATAAGGAACTAAATGGTTGTCGCCCTGGGTCTTTTATTGGGGTCAGACTCGGTGAAATTCTTTGTCTCGCCGTCTTCTTGGATCTCAATCTTTTCCAGACGCTCCCTGTACATACATTCTCACTTAACATGTCTATTTGGGTGAAGCTAAACTACATTTCGAAAGTTTCCTTAATCCATCTTAATTCAGTGCCGATTAAGTCTAGTTTGGCCCTGTAAAAACCTGACAAATTCTCAATGAATAATGTTAAACAGTTTGTATTTCTAACTAACGGCACATTTTGTCTTTGTAGAGAGGACATTACTTGACGCTTTTAGAAGGTCTGGCTGCTGGGCAACAATAACCAGAAGAGACAAAAGAAGAGGAGAGGACTGGGGACAAAGGGAGAGGGGAGGACTGGGGACAAAGGGAGAGGGGAGGACATTTTAAAGGACCACATCCAATGTCTTTTCATCTGTCTATTACCCTGTTTGTTCTGTCTGTCAAATCATATCAAAGTAAAAACGAATGACAAAAGCTTGGCATGTGGTCAGTGTGCAAGTGCGTGTGTGTTGTATGTATTGTGTGTGTATCGTGTGTGTGTGTGTATTGTGTTTGTGTGTGTGTCGTGCCTGTCTCAGTGTACATGTGTGGCATCAGTAGATGTGTTAGCGGGATAGATGTCTTGTTATCTATACCTTTACCATCAGGGGGCAGACCTCCAGAAACTCAAAGAAGGTGTTCAATCTCAAAATCCAGTTGTAGAGGAAGGTGTTCAATCCCAAATTCCAATTGTTGAGGAAGGTGTTCAATCCCAAACTACAGTTTTAGAGGAAGGTGTTCAATCCCAAAATCCAGTTGTTGAGGAAGGTGTTCAATCCCAAACTACAGTTGTAGAGGAAGGTGTTCAATCCCAAAATCCAGTTGTTGAGGAAGGTGTTCAATCCCAAACTACAGTTGTAGAGGAAGGTGTTCAATCCCAAAATCCAGTTGTAGAGGAAGGTATTCAATCCCAAAATCCAGTTCTAGAGGAAGGTGTTCAATCCCAAAATACAGTAGAGGAAGGTGTTCAATCCCAAAATACAGTAGAGGAAGGTGTTCAATCCCAAAATACAGTAGAGGAAGGTGTTCAATCCCAAAATACAGTAGAGGAAGGTGTTCAATCCCAAAATACAGTAGAGGAAGGTGTTCAATCCCAAAATACAGTAGAGGAAGGTGTTCAATCCCAAAATACAGTAGAGGAAGGTGTTCAATCCCAAAATACAGTTCTAGAGGAACATGCACGCCATTTGTGCAGGTCGCCTTGGTGTTCTTAAGGACAGAGAAACAATGTGCTTGAAGTGGTTCAAGTTACGACAAAGTCATGGACAGATGAAATATATCTGTGAAACCACCAGCGATCAGGTCTTCCCACACTCTGGGTACCCTTTCTTGGCATTCCACCTGGCTCCTGAAACCTTCGGATTGAAAACCTCTTCATAAATTTAACTCACATCACATACAGAGAACAAGGTTGTGTGTTAGTTCGTAGCAGCAGATGTTCCAATGTCCGGATCCGTGCTGTGTTTTACTGCCGCGTTCGCCCCCCCTTCTCCGCACGACCTCTGGCCGGGTTTACCGTTGTCTGCAAGTCAAATCCGAGGAGCATCACAGACCACGCGTTGGATTGCATTATAATCCTGTATTGACGCTTTACCAGTTTGACGGCTCGGCGGAATTCGTCGCAGGACTTCTGGTAAGCTAGTGGATTTGTGTTCTTCTCCTAGAAAGTGGCAGCCCTGGCTTTGAGCACAGTGTGGATGGTGTTTGTTATCCAGGGCATCTGACTGGGGGGTGTCCAGTATGTACGATCACCATGGGGACCACCTCCCCCAGACAGTCATTGTGGCAACAGGTGGCTTTTGTGGAAACTCATCAAGGTTGTCAAATGAATGCCTGAGGAGAATCAGGACCTTGTTTGTATTCGCTGAATGTCTGTCTGTCTGTTTGTTTGTTTGTTTGTTTGTCTGTCCATCTGTCAGTCTGTTTGTCTGTCTGACCAGATGTTTACATGACAAATGCCAAATTGAGAATTAAAGGGAAGAAATGAAGAGAGCGGTGGGTGAGTGTGTGTGTGTGTGTGTGTGCGTGTGTGCGTGTGTGCGTGTGTGCGTGTGTGCGTGTGTGCGTGTGTGCATGCGTGCGTGTGTGCGTGCGTGCGTGCGAGCGACTGAAAGTCATACAGAAACACTATTCTCTGTCACTAGCACCAGCCCAGGCGCCCCTCTAGACAATCACACAGGCATGTCAAAACCAGAAGCAGCAGAAACATCCAGACTAAATTTAATATGTCCCCTAATAACAGATTTTCCGGCACCTCACTGGAAACAGTCTCTCAAATGTTATACCAGCTTGAATATTCTGTCAGGAAACAAAATCACACACATAACATTATATCAGGGGTTTTTATTTTTTCACATCTCACACCTTACTTAATCTGCAACATGTATGTCATTTGGAAAATCAATGAAAGAAAATGTGACAGGAAATGTAGCTATTTCAATTATAATTGACAAGCAAATTTTATGGGCTGTCAATGAAAATTGCACATTTCGTAAGCCTTTTCAGTCTTCAAATTTGCAACAGTTTTAAAATCTCTTACATTGAAGAAACATTGCCCTGCTACATGGGGATCAGATCACATGGTATGTGGAAAGTGTCTCTATATTCAACCTGTCCAAGTTAAGAAGAGGGTTTCACAGGGAAATTACATAATGGTGGGCTGAATGTATTGAGCGCAGAGCAAAGCAGTGTGGACATACAGGCAGCCCACATGAAAAGTATGGAGGCATCAAAGACAGATACAGGGGATGAGGTAGAGGTGAGAGAGGTAGAGGTGAGAGAGGGAGAGAGAGGAAAGAGCAGAGAAAGAGAAAGAGAGAGAGAGAGAGAGAGAGAGGCAGAGCAGAAAGGGGATAGAGTTAGCCTCTACCCTGCCAGCATCACTGTGGGGTGGAGAGGATCAATCAGATGCAATTTGAGAAATGTCAACCTTCCATCTCTCTGCCATCGCATGCCGTACCCTTACAGGCAATATGAAAGTCCCAAACGGCACCAAATTCTCTATGTAGTGCACTACATTTCACCAGAGCCACAGAGAGCATTGGTGCACTCGCGAGGCGATAGGCTGCTGTTAGGGACTGATCCCAGGAGGAGTCTGCGCTGTTCCTCTCACAGCTTCCTTCCAGTTAATTATAAAACCTATTAGGTCGAACTGTTGTCAGTAAGACGGCCAATAGAAATGGGCCACGTACCGACAAACTAACCACCCACTGGTTCCTCGGAAGTTAATCGTTATTTTAATTTCGCTGTTGTGTGTCCGACTGTCACGTCTTTCGATTTCCTCAAGGCGTGTTTGTCATTTTTATTTGAAAGATAAAGACAAACACTGCTTCAACTGACTATGAAATGAGAAGTACTAAGAGACGCAGAACTATCTGCACAAACGTCATATTTTATTGTCTCATAATGTATTTTTATTCCATTTATTAAATGCTTGAAAGAGATTTTGAAATTTATTAAGAATATATCATTTTGCCTGTATTACTAAGGCACTTCTTCCTTCGTTTAAGAGGCCGCTAATCGCTATGAACAAAGCAGTAGCTGGTTGTCAGGGCGATTGGAGACCCCTGATAGTTAAGTCTAAGAGTAAAACCTAGAAGAGAATATACATGTCTGCAGCTCAACCAACTAACTGCTAAGGTAGAAACATCTGTATTAAAGCCATATGCATCCAATTAGGAATTAGGAATGCGTCAGAAACCAAAAATGGAGAAGAAATCACATTATTTTCTTCACCTGCAAGTGGTCATAATGTTTTGCCACAGTACACGGGCTATCGTTTTCAGATTAACTTTGACAAACAGAAACAAAAAGGCTTGGTATGCACTTGTACAACATGTCTTGCAGATATAAATGAATAGAAATTGTAAAGATTGAAATACTAACACTAGAGTGAACAAAACACACAACAATTAGATAAACTTAGCCACATTGCATTGTGCAAAGCAATTAAACTATATATTTTTGCGTCCTATAGGTTAGGTATCACAGTGCCCGTAGAGCTGTGGTGAACAGTACCCTACATAGGGAAAAGGCTGGCATTTAGGCTGGCATTTAGGACAAAGAAACCGCTACAAGACAACCTTACTGCTCCTCTTCGTTCTATTTAGCGCTACTCTTTTCTCTTCTTCTCCGTTCTGCTGTTCTCGAGGTCTGTTCTTCATTGTTCTCCTCTATTCTGTTCTCTAATATTTTGATTTCAATCAGTTGATTATTTCTTACAGGTTGCAGGTGCTTGGAATATGAACATTTCTCATTCAACCAGTTTGAATAGAGAAAATAACATGTTCCCCTGTTTCTCAACAGGCATGGTGGAAAGAAAGAAAATCTGAAAATTCTCTGAGGAGGTCAGACAGAACATTCTAGCCAATCATGAACAATCTCAAGGCTACACGTCCTTCCCGAAAGACCTTTGTGTTCCTGTTTCCATTGTGTGTAAGGTTATCAAGACGTTTAAGGCTCATACTAGTGTAGCCTACCTCCCTGGACATGGGTTAGGATTAGGGTTAACAGAACATTTGAAATAAGATTGCACCATTGTTTAAACCAACTGCCATGTAGATTCTAGCTGACCTTCATGCACAAAGTAATTGTATGGTAGGAGCAGGGCCGGTTCAATTAAAGGGGATTGTATGCTAGGAGCAGGGCCGGTTAATTTAAAGGGGATTGTATGGTAGGAGCAGGGCCAGTTCAATTAAAGGGGATTGTATGGTAGAAGCAGGGCCGGTTCAATTAAATGGGATTGTATGGTAGGAGCAGGGCCGGTTCAAATAAAGGGGATTGTATGGTAGGAGCAGGGCCGGTTCAATTAAAGGGGATTCTATGGTAGGAGCAGGGCCGGCTCAATTAAAGGGGATTGAATGGTAGGAGCATGGCCGGTTCATTTAAAGGGGATTGTATGGTAGGAGCAGGGCCGGTTCAATTAAAGGGGATTGTATGGTAGGTGCAGGGCCGGTTCAATTAAAGGGGATTGTATGGTAGGAGCAGGGCCGGTTCAATTAAAGGGGATTGTATGGTAGGAGCAGGGCCGGTTCAATTAAAGGGGATTGTGTGGTAGGAGCAGGGCCGGTTCATTTAAAGGGGATTGTGTGGTAGGAGCAGGGCTGGTTCAATTAAAGGGGATTGTATGGTAGGAGCAGGGCCGGTTCATTTAAAGGGGATTGTGTGGTAGGAGCAGGGCTGGTTCATTTAAAGGGGATTGTATGGTAGGAGCAGGGCCGGTTCACAGTCAATCATGGAGATTGTTCAGGGACGTTTTGGAGTTGCTCCGTGTGCATTGAATGTCTGCATGGCATCATGAAATCAGATAACAAAATGTCACCAAATACTTTGGCCAATTCCAACCTAATGTAGAGACAATTGTGAGCTATTTGGAGGAAGTGCAATGGTACCAATACTTTGGCTGCTTCTGTTCATGCGCACACACACACACTCACACACACACAGACGCACACATGCAACCAAACAAACTCGCACACGCACAAACACGCTGCCTAATGTCTCACAGTTTCCACCTCATGTGCCTGTCCAAACCATACCATATCAACCAGTGCCTGTTCTAGTACAGTAACTATGGCAACTGACACACGGTGGGTTTTACCGGCCGTCGGGGAGAAAGTGCAGAATGATTGAATGCCATTTTTCTTTAAAGGTGTAAATTAGAGAGGTTCTCTCCCCCGGTGGTAGGAATTCATAACTGGCTTCATGGTGAGGTTGGCCAAATCAATCAGCTCACCGACCTGCTGAGGTGTGGGCACTCCTGCTAGGTGGTCAAATAAGACTGACACTGTTGGAGCCGTCACTGCTGTTACGTTTGGACTGAGAAACTTTTGGGCAGCTACAATAAATTTATGCTCTTCCTGAAACCCTAAACCCAGTTTTCACCTGACATCTCCACCCAAAACCTTGAACCCTGGTTTAACCTGACATCTCTACACAAAACCCTAAACCCTGATGTTACTATACAAATCTACCCTAAACCCTAAACCCTGATGTTACTATACAGCTCTACCCTAAACCCTGATGTTACTATACAGCTCTACCCTAAACCCTGATGTTACTATACAGCTCTACCCTAAACCCTGATGTTACTATACAGCTCTACCCAAAACCCTAAACCCTGATGTTACTATACAGCTCTACCCTCAACCCTAAACCCTGATGTTACTATACAGCTCTACCCTCAACCCTAAACCCTGATGTTACTATACAGCTCTACCCTAAACCCTGATGTTACTATACAGCTCTACCCTGTTTTTGTTTCACAAATATGTTAATATATTATGTTTTGGACCCTATTTACATATATCTGATTTGTGGTTTTATGTGGTAGCTTTGCTGAGTTGAGCTGATTTTATATTTGAACATAACAAGACTAACATGAAGTATGTTCAGCGTGGGCAGCACATTATTATTTGATATGACATTATCTTCTCACCACTCGTTAACAGGTGTCCGTTGTGATATAGCTGAGTGCACGTACCGTGTGCCAAACCTTACTCTCAACAGAAAGGCAGAGAATGCCTTCAGCATCAAGGCTGTAAGTTGGATGATTCAGGGCTTCACTAAATGTGCAAGGTGAACGGATCTACTTATTTAATACATTTAAGACCTGAATGTATAGATTCCCTCTTCCTAATTAAACTCCGTTATAGGTTAAAATGAGACTACACCACACAACTAGAATACACCTTGTATTGAGGTAGCGACATGCCAATAGAGCAAGTTCATTATACACACAACCTGCGTTATAACCTTTTTACAGAACAGGAAAATACATTTTTATTTGGATATACTTTTTTAGAGTGAACCGGCATGCATGAAATGTGGAAATATTTCCTCGATCCACCGTAAGTGACTGTTGAAATGTTTCACCAGTGGAACTTGAGTAACTTAGAAAACACTGTAAAGTGAAAACCCTTCACCCTGGTCCCAGACAGACCCCAGGCCGGTCCCTCTAACTCTCACAGCTGGGGATTTCAATGAATTCCTCCTCCGGCAAAAGAGCATTCATGAAATCCGCTAGATGTGACGAGCATCTGTGGCGAGGATGAGTAGGTATATTTCTACTATTTTTAGCGGACGCCATCATCCCCAGTGACGATCATGAGCAATTTGGAGCCTCTAACATATTTTTCTCCCACACCTCGGCCTCCACTGCTCTGTGTATCGGCACGGACCAAGACGGTGGAGAAAAAGAGGCTAGATAACACTTAAAGATCTCTCCAAGGCACCAGGGCAGTGAACTGTGTTTGAGGTTTGCCAAGGCTACAGTTGCCCAGGTACTGTCTGGCGATGCTCAACCAACACCAGTGTAGCTCTCTGTGGAAAAGGGAGTAGATCTAATGCAGACCTTCAACAACTGGCGCTGTTCCTTTTAACCAGTATTTCTTAAAGAAGGGAAAACTGAGATTTCGTTTTGGGCTTACGTATACAATTGTAACAGAATGCTATATGTGTATTGATGCTTTCAAATGTACGACTGAACAACTTATTAGGGATAACAGGACAAACGAGTGGAGAGCTGGAGTGCTGCTGCAAAACAAACGAGTCAGCCTGACCATTAAACGGCAGAGTGCACGAAGACTTTCTGAGGTAATCCAGGAATCCTTTTAAAAATGTACATACTACGGAGTGTGGGAACGCCGCATATGAAATATTATTAGAAAGGCATTACAAAATATAATACATGTGTCATTACAAGAACACTGTAGTTATATGGTGTTTTGTTTGTTTTTTAAAGGACACCAGGAGCATCTACTAACTAATTCCATTTCTGGACACGTCATTGGAAGATCCATCACAGGTTAACACCGCTTTTATATCCCATTGGGTGATAATTCACACCTGACTCCTCTCTCTGAGATCCCACTGGATTAGAAAGCACTACAAAAACGCAAATAAAGGTAAGCTTAACCCCAAGCCTCCCTCGAACTCTCTCAAAACATATGATGGTTATAAAGACCCTCTGTAAATTGATGGTAGCCAAGTGGCTCTACTATGTCACTGTGAGGCTGCGGTCTGGCACCAGATGTGTAGTCATGTTATTGTAAATTCGATGCAGGAGAAGTGGAAATGTCTGTCACAGCTGGCGTTGTATTCCTAAGCCTGGGGAAATCGTGGATTCCAACCCGATCAGGGAGTTGGCCCTGTCGATGTATGTCAATATCTTGTTGATGCTTGTTTTTTGGGTTATAGGCCAGGTGTCTGTATCAGCACTTGTCACAACTACTAAAAATAGGGCTTCATGAAATCCATTTAAGTTGATTAATTTTTATGGGAGCAGCCTAAAGGCCAGATACACTATTTTATTGCAGCATTTAATTTTTCCAATAGCCCAAATTTGTCCAATAAAATATAAAACAAAATTGCCTAATAAACCGTATTAAGATTATGTTTAAATAATTCACCGTGCTAGGGTATGGATATAGGGATATGTGTGCATTATTGAACAATGGGTTTTTATTCATACGAAAGGAAATTATTTGTCTTAAACAAGCAGAGAAACTCTGCTCTATATCATTCAGAACACACTCTATATTACACAGGACATATTTAGTATTGTTAAGGACATACTCTATATCATAAAGGACATACTCTATATCATAAAGGACATACTCTATATCATAAAGGACATACTCTATATCGTAAGGGACATACTCTATATTGTAAGGGACATACTCTGTATCATAAAGGGCATACTCTATATCATAAAGAACATACTCAATATCGTAAAGGACATACTCTATATCATAAAGGGCATACTCTATATCGTAAAGGACATACTCTATATCGTAAGGGACATACTCTATATCATAAAGGGCATGTTTTATTAAATAGAGGAAATATTCAAAATGATACAGGACATACAGTATATCATACAAGATACTCTCTGGATGTGTGGATATTTTTTTGTCTAGAAACAGTGTCTGCAGTCCAAGCAAATGCAAGCCAAATTAGACTTTTTCCCCAAAATAAAAAATAGCCTAGTAATAGTAATATAACAAATGTCTTTAGTTCTGCACCGCAAATACTGTCTGCTCTGTTGTATGTATACAATATGAGTTAAACAACTTCTAGTCACTTGAAGCATGCACTGTGAGACTCAGATGGGAAGGTTTCCTAGGAAACCATTGTGATTATATGTTTAATCCTATCTCATATTGATTGATGACATCATTACAGAATAATGTATATACTCAAGACTAGTTGAAATAGCCAGCATGTTATTCACACAGAGATGTATCACATTGATACGTGTTTGACTCTGAAATGAGCTTGATCATAAATCTGCAACTCCTAGAACTTAATTCCTCCATAATTGCATCAGATGCTCAATTATGGGCTAAATTTAACCCGTGGTGCTGAATATTGTCTGATAGTATTATTGACTGTTATTTCAGATTAAGCCAAATGCAGAAGCATTGATTTGTCATTCATGGATGGCTCTTTAGAGATCTAGGATAGAGAGATCTAGGATAGAGAGATCTAGGATAGAGAGATCTAGGATAGAGAGATCTAGGATAGAGATATCTAGAATAGAGAGATTGAGGATAGAGAGATCTAGGAAACATTCTAGATACATAATACTGTCCTTCATGTGATAGGACAGTTTTATAGTAGTAGAATACAGTTTTTTATGTACTAACAGTGGAATATATTTGTATTGTACAGTCATTTATGCATTCAAATAGGTATATACTAGAGTACAACATTACTTGATGTAATTACACAGAAACATATTATTATTACACAGTCCATTATGCAATAAATCATCTATATAGTAGTATAAGACAGTTCTTTAATGAATAACACCTGTATATATTAGTAATACACAGTCTGTGATGCAATACATCATCTATATAGTAGTATAAGACAGTTCTTTAATGAATAACACCTGTATATATTAGTAATACACAGTCTTTTATGCAATAAATCATCTATATAGTAGTATAAGACAGTCCTTTAATGAATAACACCTGTATATATTAGTATTACACAGTCCTTTGAGCAATAAAACAGCCATCAGCTATGCAATAAAAACAGTATAGCATTCTGACAACTCCAGAGTGTCCTGCAGGGTCCCAAGGCTCTCAGGGGCCACATCATCATCTTCATCAGCTGCTCCCCTAACCCAGTACCCAGGTGGCTCCTTCCTCTTTGTGTTCCGGCAGACCGCAGACCCAGCCAGCTGTCAATCACTCTGTTGCATTTCTCTTAACTGCCACCGATGACTCCCAACAAGGGAACTACAGCTGTTCATCTGATTGATGTTTTCTCTCATAACGTCTCCTCTGAGACTGAGCTCCTGTCTTTGCCCATCAAGATTAAACCAGACTTTTTTGTACTTTCTCCGATTGAGGTTTTCTGCAGATGGATCTGATTATGATCCATCACCTTAATGAATGTGCCGCTGTTGAGACCTCACCTCGGACAGCTTTGACTAACAGAGTTCTACTGCCATTAATTACCTGTACCTGCATGTTCCAACAACCAGGGGGCAGAAGAGTGAGAAGATGATAAAAGAGATTCAAAGAGATTTATTTTCATTACCAAAGAGTTTGATCCTGACGATGGAAGTTATGAATTAAGTCTTCCCAGAATGCTATATGTGTAATAATGTTTCAAATACTTGCACTGTCCTTAAAAGACATTCTTTAGAAGGAGCTTTTGAAAGCATATGTCATAAACATAATAGTGAACAAATACTTAAATACAAAAAAAGGTATTCAGAAACCAGGGTATTCAGATCTAAAATGTAATTTTAGATCATAACTAAATGCAACCCATAAGTGAATACAATAAATAAACACTAAGCACATGAGAAGCCCGGAAGTATTGCTTTGTTTTGAATGCATAACAGTGTAAATCTCCAGGATATGTTGTATAATGGGTGGAGATGAGGAAAGGGAATTGTTTTCCCCACAGTAATTCTGTTCTCAGGAATAATTGTTTATGAAGCAAATACAGACTATACTTTGAAGTAAATAAGGAAGAAGTTTAAATAGTGGTTTCCACAGCAATATTTCCTATTACTGAATATATTTTATCATTACCATAGGAATATCTTTTAATAAAACTGTATATAAAAAAATAACAAAGATAATTGTTAATATTAATAAACTTACATTTACAACAAGAATGATCCATAATGTATATAAAAATACGAATTTCTTTGTCTCTTCTGACTGGCGACCACTGTTATTTTTGGTAAGCTCCAGGTTTTTAGATAGTACTTTTTAAGTTTTTCTAAACTATGCATTTGTGTACTTCATTGTCAATTTCTATTAAAAGCTCTGTCTGACCAATGGGCAGTAAACAATGATGTTTTTATCCAGATAATGTGACAGCAAAAGTAATGTTTTACATGTGTAAGCCAATGGTAATTATATTGATGTGTCTTCATCAGGGTAGATTTTAATATTGGATATTTAATTTACTGTGCCAATTATTGTCAGTATGTCTGTTAATTGTGTTTATCTGTCTTTAATTGCTATTGTATTTGTGAGTTGTCGTTCACAGGGCACGCTTGCCAATGAGACTTCGGGCTCAATGTGTCGCCCTGGTTAAATAAAAGTTAAATAAAAAAATAATAATAATTGTGTCCTCATCATGGTAATGTCTTTAATTGTGTAAGAGCTTCAGTACAGAGGAGGAATACTTAGACAAGCAACACATTATAATTTCAATATTTTCCAACATTATAACAAAAGTCACTTACAATAATTAATATTTTTTTGTTTTAGAATAATATATCAAACAGAACCAAATGCCAATCTAACTAGGCATATTCTGAAAAATTTGAGTATTGGTCAGTCATTTGAAAACTATATACTGGTATGTAAATAAAGTAGTAAATCAGTGGCCTTTGTCATTATACTTACGTGTAAATGTTGACGTCAGGATTTGTTGATCTTTCAATGATAGTTTCTTTAACATTGTTCTTATTTTGTCTTTTTAAGAGGCTGGTTTCCCGGGATTTTCATCGGCCTTCCGGGCGTCACAACGCAGTGAACTCTGGCCATTTCCCTCAGGCAAAGTCTTAAGGAAAGGTGCATAAAGGGCTCAACATATCTGCCAGAAAGCTCTTGCGCACTTGACGATTTGACGGCGGGACAGCTCAAAGCCCTCACAGACTTGGGGGATTGGGGGAGAGAGTTCGGGGTTAGGGTTAGAGTCTAAGTCTAAAATGGCACCCGATTTCCTGCAGCGTAACTTATGACCAGGTGTAGATACATAGTGTACATAGAGAATAGGGTGCGGTTTTATAATTCCTCATTGTTATCGTCTAGTCCGTGTGATTAAAGACTTCAACATGCTAGAACACATATACAGCTGGGTCAACATGCTAGAACACACATACAGCTGGGTCTTTGTGGTTTCAAACTAATTTCATTTCACAGTACTGTGCTCCTGGGAACGTTGAGCGCTATGGCATTTTTTGTAACCCAAATCTATGCCTCAACAAAATCTCAGAGACTAATAGAGAGTTTCTTAGACTTCCATCGTATTTTCTGTTCTGACATGCACTGTGAATGGTGGGACCTTGTCCAAACAATTACATGTATCACAGGCGGAGCCCAATACATTTATAGAGACATCTCAAGGATGATAACAGGACACAGGTGGAGCCCAATAAAGTTCTAGAGACATCTCAAGGATGATCACAGGACACAGGCGGAGCCCAATAAAGTTCTAGATACATCTCAAGGATGATCACAGGACACAGGTGGAGCCCAATAAAGTTCTAGAGACATCTCAAGGATGATCACAGGACACAGGTGGAGCCCAATAAAGTTCTAGATACATCTCAAGGATGATCACAGGACACAGGTGGAGCCCAATAAAGTTCTAGAGACATCTCAAGGATGATCACAGGACACAGGTGGAGCCCAATAAAGTTCTAGATACATCTCAAGGATGATCACAGGACACAGGTGGAGCCCAATAAAGTTCTAGAGACATCTCAAGGATGATCACAGGACACAGGCGGAGCCCAATAAAGTTCTAGATACATCTCAAGGATGATCACAGGACACAGGTGAAGCCCAATAAAGTTCTAGAGACATCTCAAGGATGATCACAGGACACGGGAAGCATCTGATCGCAACGTATTTAAGCATGCCATTCATAAAAAAAAAACCTGTTGTCAACATTCACACTGTTTTTCTTATTAATTTATTTTCTATATATTTCTTAAATTTTTATGTACTGTGCAGGGTTAGATTGTGGTTAGTTTGTTTCCACTCTGGGCTGTTAGTGGGGTGCACTTCATGTTTCGAGTGATTGTTTTGTTGTTGGTAAGCAATCACTGGGGTTTGGTAAGCAATCACTGGGGTTTGGTGAGCAATCACTGGGGTTTTTTAACAGTGTAGTTTGGTTTGCACTGGTTTGCACTGTCAGTTATTATTTCAATGTCACGGTACGTAAATGTGTGTCAGCAGATGTTGGTTGTGATTTGTACTGTTTGTATATTAGTTATTAAGACGTTACGTTTGCGCACTTTAATTTACATTCAGTTAAGTTTACCGTTTGTTGTCTGTCTTGTTTTATATGTTAATAAAACCCATGAACGCAGAAATATGGCTCATTCTGCACTACACCACCTAGGATTCGTGACACATGTACAGTATTTATTTAATCAGTTTGGGACCTACAATACCTCCAAAAAACGAATACGAATATCCCATGATGCACTGCAGGCTATATAAATGATCCCTGTGTGTGCGTATATGCTCTAAGCCTGGTCGGAACTCTTGTTGGTTAACTGTTTGTTTTATTTAAACTAATCTCAAATTGACGAGAGTGAATAAAAGATGATCTTATTAACATGACAAAAGACAGGCAGAAAAAAACTGATAGGACAGGTCAGGACCTGACAGAGAGACGAATAGGACAGAGAGACATACAGGACTGAGAGTCAGGAGAGGAGCAGAAGGTGGAAATGGGTGTGGAGCAGGAGGTGGAGAGGGGTGAGGCAGGAGGTGGAGAGAGGTGAGGCAGGAGGTGGAGAGAGGTGAGGCAGGAGGTGGAGAGAGGTGAGGCAGGAGGTGGAGAGAGGTGAGGCAGGAGGTGGAGAGGGGTGAGGCAGGAGGAGGAGAGGGGTGAGGCAGGAGGAGGAGAGAGGTTAGGCAGGAGGAGGAGAGAGGTGAGGCAGGAGGTGGAGAGAGGTGAGGCAGGAGGTGGAGAGAGGTGAGGCAGGAGGTGGAGAGAGGTGAGGCAGGAGGTGGAGAGAGGTGAGGCAGGAGGTGGAGAGAGGTGAGGCAGGAGGTGGAGAGGGGTGAGGCAGGAGGAGGAGAGGGGTGAGGCAGGAGGAGGAGAGAGGTTAGGCAGGAGGAGGAGAGAGGTGAGGCAGGAGGTGGAGAGAGGTGAGGCAGGAGGTGGAGAGAGGTGAGGCAGGAGGTGGAGAGGGGTGAGGCAGGAGGAGGAGAGGGGTGAGGCAGGAGGAGGAGAGAGGTTAGGCAGGAGGTGGAGAGAGGTGAGGCAGGAGGTGGAGAGAGGTGAGGCAGGAGGTGGAGAGGGGTGAGGCAGGAGGAGGAGAGGGGTGAGGCAGGAGGAGGAGAGAGGTGAGGCAGGAGGAGGAGATGGGTGAGGAGCAGGGACCAGTGTAAGGCATGTCTCTAACAGACAAACATGAACAAGTGGAGAACTCCCTGATGCAGTCACACTGATGATGTCACAGCCTGAAAAGGAACACTCCAGGGATCCGATTAGCCAATAGGCCAGAAGTGTTGGGATTGCTGTTATTTTGTCTAATGACAAATGGCAGGACCAGCTGCAGCTGATGTTTTAGGTGGAATTAGAGGGCAATAGGTGTGTCTTTTCCAGCCAAGATGCCCACTACGGTCTGCTACCGGGTCTCTTTCAATCAAATCTATTTATTCTACTTCCTTGATTTTTCTAGAGATTAATGACATCACAGTCCCACCCGTGTTCATCAAAATCCAGTTCAGGCGAGGAGCAAGGCAAAGAGAAAGGTGAATAGGGGAATGCCCCCCCCCCACCCCCGCTTTCCCTCTCTTCCTCATCTCCCCTGGGTCTACTTTTTGCATTCTCTAGTCCAGCCTCACCTTCCCACACCCCCACCTCACCTACGCCCGACCGCCCTCCCCCATCCCCCGATCTCACCTCCCTCCCTCCCCCCGCCCGCCCTTATCCACCTCGGTTGCCGTTGCCTACCCCCACCTTTCACTGTCAGGGAACTGGGATGCAGGGACCTCTAAGAAGGACAAGGGGGACCGTGCGGGTCCCAGGAGACAGGCTTGACTAATCCTTTATCTCCACTTAGCTGCTGTCTCTAGGCCCCCCCTCTCAGCCAGACACACCGTAGCCCTGCTCCCTAAATGTGCCGTGTGAATCGCTAAACGATCAGAACATTACATCAGTGCAGCTCCTGGAATGTGGACGCATGCCCTGAAGCACAATTCCCTCACTCTTTTGTCTCTTTTCGCCTACCCCTCAGTATCACTTTCTTTGTCCCTCCCGTCTCGTTCCCCAACTCTCTCTCTCTCTCTACCCCCTTCTATCTTTATCAAACTTATTCTGTCCATCTCTTTCTCTGTCTTCATCTAAGTTGCTAGGTACACCTCGCTCTCTTCACTTTCAATTCATCTCACTCTCAAGCCTTCCCTATCTTTCTCTCTCCCTCTATTTGACCTCTCCTCTCTCTCTCTTTCCGTTTCTCCTCACCTCTGGCTGCAGAGGGAGAGTGAGATTAGTGGAAAGGGGCAGAAAAAAGAGACATAGGAAGCAGAGAAATCAGCTTGTCTTTCATTCCCTACTTCTCCCTCCCTTCCTGCTTAAATTTCAGTATCAACCTGGGATCAATGGTCTGACAGGAGCATTAGAACAGATGGATGGCTGTCCTCATAATTATTTACACATAGACACCAGTCTCAAAGTGCCCTGAGCATGAACCTATCCACAGACACAGGAACCTATCCACAGACACATGAACCTATCCACAGACACAGGAACCTATCCACAGACACATGAACCTATCCACAGACACATGAACCTATCCACAGACACATGAACCTATCCACAAACACCTGAACCTATCCACAGACACCTGAACCTATCCACAGACACAGGAACCTATCCACAGACACCTGAACCTATCCACAGACACAGGAACCTATCCACAGACACATGAACCTATCCACAGACACATGAACCTATCCACAAACACCTGAACCTATCCACAGACACCTGAACCTATCCACAGACACAGGAACCTATCCACAGACACCTGAACCTATCCACAGACACAGGAACCTATCCACAGACACATGAACCTATCCACAGACACAGGAACCTATCCACAGACACTTGAACCTATCCACAGACACTTGAACCTATCCACAGACACCTGAAACTATCCACAGACACAGGAACCTATCCACAGACACATGAACCTATCCACAGACACAGGAACCTATCCACAGACACATGAACCTATCCACAGACACATGAACCTATCCACAGACACATGAACCTATCCACAGACACTTGAACCTATCCACAGACACATGAACCTATCCACAGACACCTGAACCTATCCACAGACACAGGAACCTATCCACAGACACATGAACCTATCCACAGACACATGAACCTATCCACAGACACATGAACCTATCCACAGACACATGAACCTATCCACAGACACATGAACCTATCCACAGACACAATTACCTTTTTATTTAAAGTGTTTATTACATGTCTTTATTGCAAGTGTAGGTACATTTCATTATGAATTTCTTGTTTTTATTACATGTATTTATTACATATGTATATTACATATATTTATTACATCTTTATACCACATAGTTTGTAAACCCAAGCAATAATCGCTTTATAATAGCATGGCTGTGTGAGCATGCAGTGCAGCTAAGCTCTCTTGCTGGCCTTAACGTACAGGATAATAAGACAGTTATTCATCCCCACGGATGTAATCCAGTCTAGCCTGGAAATGGCACTTCATGGTGCCACACTTCACTGTACTTTGATTTGCAAAAATGCATTACAGAGAGTGATCAAGTCCCTCCCTAAATACAAACATCTGATGGAAGGTAATCCGGCTCATAGGTATTGGGCACAATAGCCTCTGGATGAGATTATGGGAGATCTGTCAAAATAATTATGTTCACCTTTACCACAGGATACCACAGGATACACAACTATCATCTCACTCTCATCACCGTCATTACAGGATACACATCTATCAATATAATAATCACACCTCACTCTCATTACCGTCATTACAGGATACACATCTATCAATATAATAATCACATCTCACTCTCATTACCGTCATTACAGGATACACATCTATCAATATAATAATCACACCTCACTCTCATTACCGTCATTACAGGATACACATCGATCAATATAATAATCACATCTCATTTCACATCACCGTCATTACAGAATACACATCTATCAATATAATAATCACATCTCACTCTCATTACCGTCATTACAGGATACACATCTATCAATATAATAATCACACCTCACTCTCATTACCGTCATTACAGGATACACATCTATCAATATAATAATCACATCTCACTCTCATTACCGTCATTACAGGATACACATCTATCAATATAATAATCACATCTCACTCTCATTACCGTCATTACAGGATACACATCTATCAATATAATAATCACATCTCACTCTCATTACCGTCATTACAGGATACACATCTATCAATATAATAATCACATCTCACTCTCATTACCGTCATTACAGGATACACATCTATCAATATAATAATCACATCTCACTCTCATTACCGTCATTACAGGATACACATCTATCAATATAATAATCACATCTCACTCCTCATTACCGTCATTACAGGATACACATCTATCAATATAATAATCACACCTCACTCTCATCACCGTCATTACAGGATACACATCTATCAATATAATAATCACACCTCACTCTCATTACCGTCATTACAGGATACACATCTATCAATATAATAATCACATCTCACTCTCATTACCGTCATTACAGGATACACATCTATCAATATAATAATCACATCTCACTCTCATTACCGTCATTACAGGATACACATCTATCAATATAATAATCACATCTCATTTCTCATTACCGTCATTACAGGATACACATCTATCAATATAATAATCACACCTCACTCTCATTACCGTCATTACAGGATACACATCTATCAATATAATAATCACATCTCACTCTCATTACCGTCATTACAGGATACACATCTATCAATATAATAATCACATCTCACTCCTCATCACCGTCATTACAGGATACACATCTATCAATATAATAATCACACCTCACTCTCATCACCGTCATTACAGGATACACATCTATCAATATAATAATCACATCTCACTCCTCATCACCGTCATTACAGGATACACATCTATCAATATAATAATCACACCTCACTCTCATCACCGTCATTACAGGATACACATCTATCAATATAATAATCATATAATCATATAATAATATAATAAACTGTAAGGATGGTGTTAAGCCGTGTGATGATTGTTACCTAGTTGTTGTTAAGTCTTAAGATATCACTTTCGTCTTGCTCTCAGAGTCATTCAGGTGCCTGTCGTTTGCCTTTTACTCAGAAGTGTCTTCTAATTAGCCACTCTATCATAAAAGTCAACATCAAAGATTAATAGAGTGCTTCAGAGATGGTTCTGGCTAGTTCTTCCATCTCTGCAGAATTATTCTGACACTATTTCGGTGTCCGTTGAGTTCTTGGTCGTCTACCAAGTTTGACAATATTGGAGCACACTGTTCTCTTAAGTAGAGTTGGCTTGGTATCACGTCTTTATGTCTGTTACCGGTAACGATACTGCAACCTGCCAATATCGATACTAATCCGATACCATCTTATCAATACCTGTTAACAATACATTTGCTTGGATGCCCTTTGTTTAACCTAAGCATCTAATCTCATATTATAAGCAAGCTTTATTCACGTAACACGTGTAGCTTGACATAAGACACACCTCTCGTTACGGCATGTTGCTCAATGCATTTACATCATAGGTTAATGGATCGGATTCTTAAAATGTTTTGGGCGATATACGGAACAGTGTTTTTGGCCAGTATTGGGATGTGATCTCAATTTGGAGAGTCATGGCAAAGGGTACTTGATCATTTTGCTTTGACATTATGGGTATTGTGTTTAGATTAAAGCTATTTGTATTCTTTTTTTATCAACGATTAAGAAAAAAACTACAAACAATGCGTGCAGGTCAGACTTGGGCCAATATCCATTAATAATCATCAAACCATCAAAAATACTGTGACCTCAATTCATATCAAGACCTGATCAAAAATGTGTGTCCTTTCATCCAACTGGTTCTGTGGCTGAGTTCAAATACATGTTCCACTGACACACTGAAGCTTGAGACCAGAACATCTAATAAATCAGACTTAATTACATTACAAAAGCAGTTGAAAGAAAACTACAATGCCTCAGGGGAAACGAAAGCAGCAAGCAAAACGAAATGCTACCTGGCCAGAAACCCGTCAGTACGCCATGGTTACACCATGGTAACCGATCCAAACCTTAGAAAAACCTTGCCGAAGTACGTGCTCAGTGAGAACCGCCTTGCCGTTTAAACACACAGCAAAACCTGTCTCCCTAAAGCCTGTTTTATGCTTCTGCGTCGAATCGACGGCGTACCCTCGCAGACCCCTCTGCGTCGACGCGAACCCCTCACCAACCCCTACACCGTAGCTCGACGTGCACCTCCAAAAAATTGTAACTACGCGTCGAGGCGACGCAGACCACAAGGGCTGTGATTGGTCAGATTTTACATCTGGCGGTGAAATGCAACGCAACACGACGCAGAACCATAAAACGACCACGACGCCGTGGGAGTGACGGCGTAGCTACGCCGTGGAGTTGACGCAGAAGCATAATGAGGCCTTTAGACAGTGCAACCACTGTACCAGAGGAAAACATAAGACAGAGCTACATATCCTGACTAAATAAAAAAATATACAACAATTAGACAGTGTTGTTTCCTAAAAACTGAGACTATTATTCAAGGTTTCAAAAACCTCTCTAATGAGAATAAGAAACCTATCTTTTTGGAAGAGAACAAAGAACATCTGTGTAGTAATTGGCAGAATCCAATGTTGCAATCAGACACAAAGTGAGTGACAGCGTCTGACAAGCCACAAACCCGTTATTAATCATAAAATAGCGTTTCCACTATTGTAATTCTATTTTTGTCTTCTCTTTCTCAAGGGCAGTATACCTGATTGTTGTTGTCGCTTTAATAGTATTCTATTGTGAATTAGTGTTGTTTCTGATATGCTTGGGAAATAGATACATTGTTACATCATGCCAGTACAGCCATTTAAATTGAATGAGAGACAGAGAGACAAAAAGACAAAGAGAAAAAGAACGATAGACCAAGAGTGTGAGAAAGACAGCGAGCGACAGAAAGAGCAGGAGAGAGAAAGAGACAGAGAGAAGATTTGCATGTGGTCACATGCTTCCTATGCCAATAAAACTGGTTGGGATGAATGATGACTAAACATAATGGCTGAGCAGTGATCTGGTGGGCATGTCGTTCTGAAGGTCACTGATTCAATACGTGTAATTCTGAAGGTCACTGAGTCAGTAAGTCGAGTACTAAAGGTTGCTGAATAACTAGGTCTAGTTCTGAAGGTCGCCAAGCTAATAGCTACTCAGTCTACCTCTGAAGGTTATTGAGCTAGTAGGTCTACTTCAAAAGGTTACTGAGCTAGGAGGTCACGTTTTGATGTTTACTGAGCTAGGGCGTCTAGTTCTGACGATTACTGAGCGACTATCTAGATTTGAAGGTCACTGAACCAGTAGGTCTACTTCAGAAGGTGGCTAAGCTAATAGCTACTAGGTCGAGTTCTTAAGGTCATGTAAACAAATCATCAAACAACAGGGATTCAAATTAGTCAATCTTCATGACTTCCTCTATCATGTCCTCCTTACTTTGTAACGGGTGACAGCTGGTACAGTATGTTTGAGGATTGATAACGACAGAGCTTTAGTTAAATTGTCATCAAACGTAGATTTCTGTTTTGCAGTTAAGATAACCCTTATCCTAACGTCAACCTATTTTCCACAAAACTGCAATGTTAATTCTTGAAATCTTAAACTAATTATACTAACTTTAAATGTTAATTATCCGACACAGATTGGTTAATTGTCCTAAACTGCTATCAAAGTAAAATATGACCATGCATTAATTGCTCGAGTCAAAACCATGGTATCTTTGCTTTTTGTCTGGATAGAGGTCATAGAGGTCATTAGACAAAACTGAAGATGACGCAAACTCAGATGGCTTCTGTCATGCTCTCAACATTGAAGACTGCTACTGCCACCTAGTGGACCAAAATAAAGAAAAGTCAGACACATTTCAGCACACTAATGCACACACACACACACACACATACCCTCAAAACAGATAACAGCGGATTGGTCAGGTGTAATTGTATTCTTTTATCCAGATTCCTTCTCTCAATCTTATCAGCTACACCAAAACAGAAAGATGTCAGGAGACGTTCTGCAGAGAAGGCTAAAAGCCTTGTCAATCTCTTCATCATATCAGGGATTCTAACATTGGATGGATAATGTTTTTGTATCTTTTATAAGACAATGGGTTTCTTAGAATGTAAAAGTCATACATGTCAAAGATAGTATATGCCCCAGATGTTGCGGCGTTTTGATTGGATGTGTGTCCTGGAACAAGCTATGCCGGGGGGGGGTGGGTCATGTTAGATGGGAAGACAACACGTCATGTAGAAAATAATCCCCAGTGACCAGAAGAGGATTTCATAGTGATAAGGCATGTTTTATCTACAGTGTGCATGCACACACACACACACACACACACACACGTCATTCCCCTCCTCACAACTACATTTGGCTGTGTCTGGTACTCAACTTTCAGACAATGTCTCCAGAGATTGCTACGCTCAGATGACTGTCAGTCTCCTGATAAATGTCTCTCAGATCCAGCGTGTCTCCCAAATCCCACCCTATTCCGTATATATCCCGTTGCTTTTAACCACAGCTTAATGGGCCTTGACATGGTCGAAAGTAGTGCACTAGAAAGAGGGAAGTGTGTGATTTGGGATAGAAACCCATTATTTGCTCCCAGGACAGAATCAGAATCTCCAACACAATAATCATGGAAAATGTCTTAAAGCATGACATGATATCCACTGAATACCAGTTATGATGAACTAGCTGATTCAAAATGTTATCTATCAGAATGTTATATACAAGGCAAGGCAACTCATAGATGAACAAGTGTTGATTGAATGAAGGTGTGTCTCCATCTAGTGGTAGCCAATTCAATGACATGGAGAAAATAAACATTTATCTTAAATTACATCTTCGGTAAACCCTCTCATCTGGGACCCAGATATTTCACAATTGGGTTGTAGCCCTGAACAGGCACACCTGATTCCCCATACAAGAGCTTGATGATCATCTGTCAAGTTTAATGAGGTGTGCTAGCTCTGGATCAGACCAAACACATAGATCGACTGGGGGTCCCTGAGGAGAAGTTTGAATTTCCTGAATTACATTATTGTTTGGTTATATGACCTAAAAGACATCTAATGCTCTGTCCTAGACATATTACGACACATCTACGAACAGCTAAGAAGTCAAAATGGTGAACAAAACACAACAGCATAGATCCACAAGATCATTATATCATGTGTCCAAAATTTGGATAATATCAATTATTCATCCAGATAGTATCCATACAGCCATCAAATGTTAATTAAAGTACATCAATTCTTTTGTATTGTCCAATGTGTATTGTATTCAGTGACAGCTAGCGTCTCTGGCATTGTGGGGTAGCTGACGGGGGGGCTGGTCTGGCTGCAGTCCTCTCAGAGAATCCTATCAGCCATATGCTGGCTCTTGACAATAGAATACCGACTCCCTTTAGTTAACTGACATGCACCCATGTCTCTCTACACATCTATTGTCACAGAATAGAGACCTCTTTAGTGTATATCACCGAAACAGCATATGAACTGGCACGTATAACGTGTTTTATCTACGAAAAGTAAGCGTCAATTTATTGATATAGTGTGGTTCCTGAATTTCCTTTGATATAAACATGCGAGCTCTACTCTGAAGCTCTGATTCACTAATATCTAAAGGTCTACAGCCTGCGAATACAGATATTGTTAAAACTAAAGCAGCCAAAGTCTACAGCCTGAGAATACAGATATCGTTATAAGTAAAATAGCCAAGATCTTCAGCCAGAGAATACATTAAAACTAAAGTGGCCAAGATCTACAGTCTGAGATTACGTAAAACTAATGTAGCCAGGTCTGAGAATACAGAAAATGGTATAACTAAGTAGCAAAATTCTGCAGTCTGAGAATATAGATAATGTTTATACTAGCCAAGGTCTACAGCCTGAAGATTGATATTTGACCTTGCAAATTAGAATGTAAAGCATAGCTAGACAGATAATGTTTTCTATAGTAGATTTGTATGTCTGCTCCAAAATAGTTTGAAACATTTGTTGTGAGGACGGACGCGAGCAAACACTCGCACAGGCGCGCACACACAGACACAAAGAGACACACACACACAGACACACACAAACAGATGCACACACACAGACACACACTGCATACAGACACACAGACACACACACACAGACACACACACAAAATACACTGTGTGTGTGTGTGTGTGTGTGTGTGTGTGTGTGTGTGTGTGTGTGTGTGTGTGTGTGTGTGTGTGTGTGTGTGTGTGTGTGTGTGTGTGTGTGTGTGTGTGTGTGTGTGTGTGTGTGTGTGTGTGTGTGTGTGTGTGTGACACACACATACAGACACACACACAGACACAGACACAAATACATACAGACACACATACATACACACTTCCATACAGACCTTTACCACCAGCAGCACCCCCCACAGAGCGCGACAGGTCGGACACGAGTGGTCCTTGTTATAGAAAAATCCCTGGATAACGAAGTCTTCAATTAGGGTGTTGCTATGGATACAGACCGACCTATAGCCAACACGCTCATAGTTACTATCGCAACCTGCAGACCACTGTGCCAACCCGTGTTTCCCTAAAGATTTGGACATAAAATGATCTTATAAATATCTGCAGGGTTTTTCTGAAATGATTGTCTATGAAACAAAGACCAACCTATATTTCATCAAGAAACATTCACGAATTTTCCCCATAACTTGACTATCCTTTGTTATTTGAAAGGTGAAATATTTTATTTGCGTATTTGACCGGGCGTGTTTACCTATAATCCAACCGTGTGTTAGACTAATAACGCCTAATTTCGCATAATGCATGGCTAATGTGTGTGCACCCGGCAGGTATATATATCGCTGTAGGCCGTGCTTGAATTCCGGCCTGATAGATCAATCAATTCATCAATCAGCCCACTAGGCCGCAATTACAGACATCAGCATTCATCTAATGAAGCGTTACTTTAACTACAGTATCATGCAACTTCCTTTCCCTAAATTAATGAGCCTACTAATTTTGTCTAATTTGTGGTTGAAAGCACGGGTTTAGAACCACGTCTTGTTTTCCGGCCACTCCATGCATACTTCTCGAACCATTGACATTGTTTGGTGTGGACGGGTTAATGACTGGCCGGCGGCATCGAACATCAAGGGTTAAATCCGCACATAGTCAACCCCTGTTCCCTATACGCATCCGACAGGCAGGCCCTGTTGTTCCCTGCACCTCTGCGTCTCTGTGATACTATCTATTGTGTGAAAAGTGGAAGCATCCGATTGTTTAACGAGTCTTTAATTAAAGAGTGCGGTTAATTAAGGAGATGCTCACGTGCGCGCGCCTGCGGGTGACCGGTGGTGTGGTGGGGTGCGGTTGAAGTGTGCTCTCCTATAGCTGCAGACACACACACACACAGACAGCTGTCACTCCACTGCACCGGGAGAAAGGGGCTGTCTCTGGATCAGCTCTGATCTCCAGTAAGGAACGTGTGCCGTTTATCTCCAGTAAATCAACCGTGATGGATGGTTGGAGATCCTTCTCAGAAGGTAAGGTGGTCTGTTCACGGTCGTTCATGGTCCACAGCACATTTGTTGTGTGATGAGGTCGTGCAGCGCACCTGTATTTAATCGTTAATGCAAAGCAGCTATATCCAATATTAAAACCACAAAGGCACTAATGACACACGTTAAATATACGAAAATGGATATGTTTTAGATATTTAAGAAATGCGTTAAAAGCAATGGCCAATTTGAATTTGCGACCATAATACGCTGTATCGGTTAGAAATGTCAAGAGGAATAAAGATATTAATTAATTAATATTAATTAACGACACTACACAAAACACTCTAATATAAGCGATTCATCGTTTGTGGTTGGTTTTAGGGGCTGCTGCATGGGGACTGTTTTGGCTCGCGTGCATCAGTCAGCGATCATCTTTCACCCCTTGTCTCCAGAAGCTGAACTCTGTTATGTTCCTTTCACACCTCCCATGGTCCCGTCCTCCCGTCGCCCCCGCATCCCCCCCGGTCTCTCGGCTCACACCCCGCGGCAGATGGGGAGTGGAGTGGGGCACTTCATTCTAGATTCTGCAGGTCTGCAGGCTGTTGCGGCCTTGTGGTCGGGAGGGCCTCGCTGGAGACATGAAATATTCATGTTAGGCGGAGTGAATGGGCTCCCCGGGTGGAAGGAGCGTGCCTGGGTGTTATGGAGGGCGGCCGGCAGGCCTCATTAGCCCACTGACTGCGGAGAAGGGGGGGACAGGTCATGAAGATTTCCTTACCGCAGTTTCTCTACAATCAAGGCCTACCTATCGGCTGTCATGCACACCAGGTAGATACACGTGCAAGCACACACAATGCAAAGAAACATCAAAAACGCAGGACAATTCGCATTTGAAAGAAAGGATATTGTGCCTATCCCTAATCCTAAACTTAACTCTCAACTTGATCGCAACCTTATAGCCTAAGCTAATATCCTACCCCTAACCCGGGACGCCGAAACCAAACATTAACCCAAATCTAACACTTTAGGAGTTTTATCCTAAACATTTCCCCTTGTATAGGGACCGCCGACTAACAGTTGGCAGTATAGCTGCAGGCTGCTGGGCAGTTGGCAAGGGTTCACTGTATTTCAAGAAACTTTGGGCCACAGTGTCAATGAAATGATGTCGGTGCTGAATCGAATAGAACAAAATGCTGGTCCCCACATGTTTAGTAAAACCATGAGTTATAAACCATGATCAGCACCGGCTGATCACAACATCAACCCGCAGCGTTTGCGGTGAAATAATGTCTGATATTCTCGAGAAGCATAGAACTGTACAAGTATAATTAGGCTATACGGTTTAGATGAGCTATTATGGTCAGGTATATGTGTGCATTTGTAATTGGTGTGTTGGCCTGTGTTAATTTGGTATGTTTATGGTACAGGTTAATGTTTGAAAAGTTGTTCACATAAATGTATACCTTTGATATCGAAGTCTACCCCACTTTGGAGAAAAGTATTACATTCTGTAGAAATAAATATGTTGTGATCACCTGGACACGCAGACAATTTCAATCTCATTAGCCTACTATTTTCTCTCTATATTAAAGATGTGGCTCTCATTGGCTCAACATTTACAGAACTGCAGAAAAATCTTGATGTGGTTTACGACATGTTTTGTTACCAATGCCCCATACAAAACCATGCAACCTTTACACTTCGGCTGGCCCGTGGTTAAACACTCAGTGTTTAACTCATTGGTCTCTGCTAGGCTGTACCTAACCTATCTCACCATTGCTCTACCCAGTCATCGCTCAAGCAATTACATTTCCTTAGTCACCCCAAAAGCCTGCACAACATTCGGCCGCCAATCCTTCCACTTTTCAGCCGCAAATGGCTGGAACGAATTAAAAAAAAACTAAAATTCAAAACCCTTGTCTCACTCATTGCCTTCAAACTGATCCTGTCTGACATTTTGTCCAATCATTGTCTAATGGACTGTCGTCTGGTTTTCATCCACCCCTTCTCTTCACTTATGTTATGTTATGCCCATTTTGAACAGTGGATCATTTTCACCTGTGCTGTCTGTGTACATTCTTGAATTATTATTTTTGCTCAGGTTTGATCAAATGCTCGCTCTTCTAAAACCACGGTCATATAATTTGTGCACATAGATAAATTCCTAGATAAACTTGAACCTTTTACATTCTGTATATAGAAACTCTTTTGTATATTTATATAGTTGTTATTGCCTTATCAATGCTGCTCAACTGATATACCTCATCCTTGGTATATTGACTGTCCACTAGATCCTGTATTTCCTGTAGAATCCCACTGCTATTTGCACTCTTGTATTCTGTGTATGTATGTTGTCTTGCACGTTTTTTGCTTTATCTTGTCCAGGTCGGCGTTGCAAATGAGATCGTGTTCTCAATGTGCCTACCTGGTTAAATAAAAGTTAAATAAAAAATATTTAAAATATTTAAAAAAAAAAACTTGAGTCTTGGCTATATATTCTGTGGGTGTTCTTTATTTGCATAAAGCACTGCCCAGATTCAGGCTATCTTACCTTATCATTTAGCGGTTTATGGAGGTCAAATAAGCTGATTCATCATCAATCATGTTACCTTGTCAGCAGCTCTCAGGGGCTCTGCGCGCTATACCCTCTTTCTAAAGGACTCTTAAGTCAGACTGGACGGTGTTGATGAATGTTATTATAATGACTGATTATCTGCGCGGTCACATGGCCAAGATGTAAACGGTGTGAAAGTTAGACTCCCCATGCGAGAGAGCATATGGGAAACGGGGTAACCTTAGGTCTGGAGAGAGAGAGAGGATGAGAAATCGAGAAAGAGAAGGTGGCCTGGGACACCAGCTGATGTGTGTGTGAGGAGGTTTCACTTTACTCAAAGAGCCGCTTTTAGATGTTATTTATGAGGTTGACTATAGGCGTCATGCACCGCTGGTTGTGCCGCTGGTTGTATTATGCGCCACCGCTGAACTGTAAATAATGAAATCCATTAGAAGAGCAGTCTGAATCGAATGGGAGGACGGTTCATGATGAGTGTTTGTTATGGTGCATATGAGTGATAATGATTTTGATGATGGTCATGATGATACTGTTTGGGATTATGATCATATCTTCCTCATCCTCATTCACACCACCATTCACAATAATCCATGCATTATTTGTCATGGTATAATTACCATTCTTACCACTATCAGCATCATTAATATAAACTTGATATTCTTTCGCCCATATTCAATAGCCCCAGCCACTTGTACTGCATTGCTTTTATTGTCAAATATTGTCTCACATGCTACTAAATGATTCATAGCTGCGACTTTACCTGCCCCGCACACAGGCTGATCTGTTATCAGTTATCCGCACTGTGGCGGCGACAGGTGTGTCTCTCTACCTGCCTCCCACCTGTCCAGTTTTACTACCGCAAATAATCCAAAGAGATTGTCAATTTTTACTGTTTATTTGAGTACAAACTAGAAGGTATATTGCTCTGCTATGTATGCCTGTTCTCCATCCACGGGTTTACTTCTCCCCAGACAATTCCGTTGCTTATCTTGAGTAAATTGAATAGTTAAAGGTTAAGGATGAGGAAAAGTGTTTAACTGATGTTGGCAGCGACATTTGTAAAGGATATCTTCAAATGGAGTATGGAACGACTACATGGTCCGCACCATTGGAACAGTCAGAACCACGTCATTTATGTATTTTTGTTCGGATCCATTATTCTCTTCAATCGAATGAGGACACATTATTCGTTTATTTTTCACCTCAATCAAATATTCGTATAGTTTCCACAGGATTCAATATATTCAGGAATCGAATAAGCACATACATACTTGCACCTGAATGAATTTTCTACAATCGAATTTATTCACACTCCAGGGAATTAATTCACCAGTAGGCCAATATTAATATTTATATTGTCTATTGTATCCAATTTAAGATGAAATAATAATAACCTGGTATGAAATGTTAAGTCAAATGTCAAACAACATCATGATTGAGTTACAATGCACAATAGTTGCAGGAAAAAAGTTTGGGCCAATTGTTTTCTTTTGTGGGAGGTCTTCCATGGAGGCGTGGGAGGTGGTGTGGAGGGGTGTAGTACTAAAGCACGGGTTGGGACCCAGAGATGACTACCAGGAGGCTGACTCAGGCGAGTCCTTACGCTGTCTTTGAAGAACACTTTGCAACACTGTCCTAGCCCGGATTTGGTGATATGTGTTAGTATTTTGATAATCGTCTTCGTTATCACTGAAACGTATAGGCAACTCTTAAGGCGTTCCAATATAGAGTGGAACACTATTTATTTTAGAGGCCAACAATAGTCTAATTCTCCAATTGATACCTGGGCACATACTGTGTTATTATGACCGCGAAAACAGAACTGTCTTGCTGGCCAGATTTCTCAGCAGAGGACTTCTCCGTGTCAGACCATTCCAAACTGGGACACCTGACCTCCCGAACCTGGGTCACGTCTCCCGCGGGGAGGCAGTCCCCTTACTCACCCAGAGAACCGGACCGTTACGCACACCAGGGATCCATGGATGTCTCGCTGGAGAAACTCATGTCGGGAAGTAAACTAACGGCCGGTGGCGTCACTATAGAGATGGACCTGGGTACAGTACCAGACCACCTGGGACAAGGAGGCAACGACAAGCAGCAGGCCCACTACATGCCCCCACAGAAACATCGGCGCGTTGCGGCCAACGCCCGGGAGAGGCGGAGAATGCACGGCTTGAACAAGGCGTTCGACACGCTGCGGAGCGTAATCCCATCCAACAATAATAAATTGTCCAAGTATGACACTCTCCAGATGGCTCAGATCTACATACAGGAGTTATCAGAGTTGCTGACGGGGGTGGTAAAGCCGGAGAGCCGTGGAGGCTCACTGAGTAGTTGTCCCTCACCTGAGATCGACCACTCCCTCCCGGCCAGAAGGAATCTGATGGGGTCCTTCTCTCCGGAGCCCCCGAGTAGTGCTGGCGGGAGGACTGAGAGCAGCTACCCCCCAGAGAGCTCCCCCTCCCCGCCACCACAGATCAAGAGACTACTCGGAAACCAGGAAAACGCATGTTCAGTCGGTCACCTTATCATTCTCTCTGCGTCTAAATCCGATCTGGGATCAGGGGACATGAGGATCTCCAGCACACCAAATGGGAGTGATGGAGAGTCATCTCATTACAGTGACTTCGAAGACGGTCAGGTGGGCCGACAGTGACAGAGGCTGAATGCCACAACCACAATAACTCTTGTGATGTTTAATATTTGAAATCAACTGTCTGTGTTTTAGAAGACATCCTAATTGACACTAAAGAGTGGATTAGGGTCACTATTTTGATTTTTTTTTTAACTGGGATTTGGTTTGTCTACTTAGAAAATAGACTTTATAATATAAATTGGACTGGCCCCAAGCCTGCATGCTTGTATAAGCCATTTTGATATGATGAATATTGTTCTGGGCTAGATTGAGGAGTTAGGCTAGTCTATGCTTCATTTAAAAATATATAATTTTATCATGCCATATTTATTTATAATTAGATATCAACACTGCCACATAAAAACGTAGCCCACAGTCATATTGTTTACTGTCTGTATTTAAACAATGCCTTGTAGGCCAATATGACTTCTTACAGGGGCTTTTCTTCCTTGCACTTTACTGACATACTTTTGCTGGAACATTTGGTTTCACTGTCTGAATAGATTTGTATGTAATAATTTAAAAACAAAAAAAACTATTTTGATGTTTATATATTTTAATTTTGTATTCCTGTAAGAATAGTTTTTGATGGAATGAATAAAGTTTCTGCTTCATTTAAGACATTGGCATATTTTAATCTGTTTTCTCTGATGCACACAAAAATTCGGGAAAAAACCCAAAACGAATGTCCAGCATCGTTTTGTCTGATTCGATTTCAACAGCTTTAACTGTGTAGCCTGAAGTCAACTCAACATTTATTTTGAATATATTTTAATAAAATGTAAGAGATACATCCATAATGCGTAAATATTTAAAAAATAAATTCAATTTATAAATGCATGCTTTTACATGTGCATTTAGACGTAGTCATTTGATGCATGAATAAGCAATATTACACAATTATAGTCTTTCCGATATTGCAGTTTAGTCTTCACTCCTACCCCTCCAGGTGTCTTCCACACACCCAGTTGACAGAGTCGCTAGTCCTAGTATACTGAATTAAAATCACCACCCCTATTAATGACACATATAGCCACTGGTCGAGAGAGAGGTGAAGGGGAACTGCAGGGTATGAGGGGTTAGGACGAGGCTAAATGCTAAATAATTAAATATGTGAAATTAACATAAGAACACAATACACCTTTTGATTCTCTTTCAAATGTGACAGTTCTGAAGGCACCGTGGACCTTCCTGGAATTCCTCTAGTATCGATGGACATTAGTGGAGGGGCTGCCTTTCGGTGACAGCGGCCCCCGGGGGTAGACGGGGAGGCTGGAACTTAGCCAGGTCCTTACACAGCATGTCAGAGAGCTTCTGTTTAAAACTGACAGGGACCCCTGAAGTGGGGACGGAGCCCCCAGATCCCAGCAAGCCTGTCTCCTCTCCCCTGCGTGGCTGGCCGAGGGACAGGGTCTGGACTGGAGGCAGGGATGGTAGCTGGGTTGAGGGGGGCATGTTCACCTCAGTATAAACACAATCTGAGCTTGTTCGCACTGTCACTCCCTTTTCCTCCACCCTTCTAATTGAACCCATGTGTATGTTGTAATAAGTAGAGTCTTCCAGTCCCATTCCCAGACCCACACCCAAGCCCAAGCCCAGTTTGTCCAGGTTGATAGCATCCAGAGAGTGGCACCTGTCTTCCGTGTCCTCTTCCTCCTTGTTGCCATGGAGAGGCAGGCTGTGCTGTACCCTTAGAGGGGCTGGCGTTCGCCGTAGCACAGGGAGGATTTGGTCGTTTACCGTGGCGTACAAATAACCATCTGACATGGGGGTTAGTTTCTGACACAGGTCAGAGTCGATAACAGGAGCCGTCATGAGAGGGCTGGGTAAGACATTGTTTCTCATTGGTAGAGGAGGGCTAGCGAACCGGTCTGAACAGTCGGCCAGGGAGTGGGCGGGGCCTTTGGGCTTATTATGTAGACGAGGAGAGGATGAAGAGGGGTGTGGGGGCGGAGGAGAAGAGGAGTGAGGAGGGCCGGACATGGAAAAGGAGGCAGAAGGACTGTTAGAAGCTACGGTTTTAGGTGGAAACTGAGGAGAGGAGAGGGATGAGGAGGGTGCCAGAAGAGGATGCTGTATAGGGGTCTTGTTGTCTCCGTTGTCCATCTGGCCGAGCAGAGCGATGGCATCTATGATTGTCTTGTAGATTTCAGGGGCACGCTCAGACATGAAAGTAAACAGACCCTCCCCAGAAGTGCAACGACGTCCCGCCTCAATGCAAAGACCCCCCTGTCAATAATACACAAGACAACATGTGATGAGTCAGTTAGATTATGATTGACCGCATTCATACTTGAAGTGTACTGAGCGTTAGCTTGAGTATTCTCCATCATGACATATGGCCTCATACTTTTTCCATACTAGGAGTTGATAGGGCCAGCAGTAGAGAGTCTGACCTTTAACCTGTAAACCTTACCATGTCCTGTTCAGAGCGTCACAGCATGTAAGGGCTAAAGGTAGACCATCTGAACTTTAACCTCTTAACCTTACCTTAACCTGTCCAAAACGGCGTAGCAGATGGTATGGCCAACAGTACACAATCTTATGGTTCTGAAGGTCCTGGAGCAAAACTACATCTCGCCCCGGGGACAGGAGGTAACTTCCTGTCAGCTGACATCTTCTTGATGCCTCATTGGTGTGAATGTTCACCACGTACTGGGCTAAGAATGAGGAGCAGATGGAGGAGACAGAGGAGGGGGAGGAGACAGGAAGAAGAAGAATTGGAAGAAAAGAAGAAGAGGAGCAGGAGAGATGAGGAGAAAAAATAGCAGAGCAAACAAAAGAAAGTGAAGGAAGCAAAACACTTTTTTTATTTACCCTAATTTCTCTCCCATCCCAATTTTGTGATGAGCAATTTGCTTATATGGCCTTGCCTCATCGCAGAATCTCCGGGACAGGTGTTGGCTGAACATTAATACATACTTAAAACCAGAAGCGGGTACCGTGTGCCCACGAAACACATTACCCAACTGCATATCCACAACTGAGTTAGCAGGCATCTAACACACGTTGCTGCTGAAGCACATTCCTTCCAGGCAGTCCTGCCTGACTACCCAGCATCCCCCTCTGCTTCTCCTGGATTCAAATCCTGCTCCCCCAAACACCCTGTTAGTCAAGCGGAGTCTTGGCACAAACCTAGACTGCGGTGGACGGGCGTTTGTGCTACAAAAGACAGCCATGCCACCTAGGAGCCAGTTGAATACTTCAACTATCTGCAACTGAAAGGTATTTGCATAAACCATAGCTCACGTACCGACAATGTTCCATTTAGTAACTAACACTTACATTGTCCTCCACTTTCGACAGTAAACTTCGCTGATTAATAAAGTTGAGCCAGTTCAGACAGAGCAGTCAGATGTTCTTCTGAAAACTCCTACTTTAATAATTGGTGGACTTTTTAAATTGTGTCTAGAAGGAACTGTCTTATCTGCTGCGTCTCAGTACTGCAGGTAGTGGAGGAGACAACCATCCCTCTTGATCTAAATGGATCAGAACTTATCCTGTTGTGGAAAAGACTCATTTTGACACAAGAAGGACAGGAGATGAACAGTCGAAGAAGAACAATTAACAGAAGATGACCTCTCTAACAAGAACAGTTGACTGGAGATTCTTTGTCTGACCAGGGAGACTGAGGAGATGATCCGATGAGTCTGACATTTAGACGACAAGTCAGACTTGCACAACTTACTCCATCTGTGTGAACTCAGACATTCATGAGGCGATCTGAACGTGGAAGGGATCTGTTGTCTGGGGAGGACAGGCCTGTGTGTGTGTATTCAATGTACCTGTCCTCCAGGTTGGAAAGGTATACTTTTCTTCTATATTCATTCCAGCCCAGTCTGCTTTCTTCTTCTCCCTGTGGTCCATCCACCCGATAGGTTCTGCCTATGGCAGAACAGCAGGAAACATCAGACAATATCAGAACCAGGCAGACTGCGTAAACATCATCCAGTAGTATCAGAGCAACAGTAACTGTGATGATCATCTGATCCTGAATCAGTCCTATTCTTTCAGGGTTTATGGGGCATTTCAACCGGTACACAACCAGGATGCGGGTCTCTTATCAATGTTTTTTTATGAGTGTAACCGTGTTTGAAGGGCGGGACTTGGAGAGGAGACATGGTGTGTGTGTGTGTGTGTGTGAGTGTGTGTGAGTGTGAGTGTGAGTGTTTGTGTGAGTGACGGTGGTAAAGAGAAGTGAGGAGGAGAGAGAGACAGTTACTATCAACAGGACTACTTCCTGTTACCAGCCATTGATCTGGCTGCATCTCAAACTGCCAGTAGATCATAGAGTGTTCATGTTGACCAGAGGCCCTACCATGGAATAGCTTACCCTCCTATCAGCTGATGATACCAGACCTGTTAAACCCATGATTTAGTCATAAAATTGATTATTGATGTACCTTTCTATGAAGTATTATTTTCAGGTTTGAACCTATCTTTTCATAAACCATTGGAAGCTAATTCTGTGACTGTCTCCCAACATACCTGGAATGCTAGCTGGCTGAGTGCCGTGAACCAGTCCTGATGGTCCTCTGAGGCCAGGGTGTAGATTATCTTGGTGGTGTTCACACAAAATACCTTAAAGTCTGGAGATGGATCTAGACAAGGATTTTCACATTTCAAATGTTAGACAAAAATGACAATTTCTGTTCTCTAATAAAGAGACTTTTACAAATTAAATTAAATAGGCTCAAGTAATTTCTGTATTATTCGATTTTGGCATTTACAGCTTGCTAACTAACTTTTTTTAACAGATATTCAGGCTAGGATAAATGTGCAACCACGATCAGAGCATATTTATTTACACTACCCATGGCAGTTCTACTGTTTAAGTCCTCCCATCTGTCTATTCTTCGGTCGTTTGAGAATACGTATACATTTCGTTATGAGTCAAAGCTTCTGATCTTATGTGGCACACATTCTACATATATGCTTATTGTTCATAAACTCAATACACACAAAAGGCTAATTGCAAAATGTCCACTTCCCTGCTTCATATGAATAAATAAAAGTGGAAAGTATTATTTATATACTTTTTAGATAATTGGACATACTAATATGCAGTCTTTTTAGTAATATAGTATATTCATGTAGCCAGTATCCACCAGTCATTACATTGTCTTGATTCATTCAGCCCTTCTCAGGCTCACCAGGGCATCACTGATATTATCTCTGAGGGCTTCAGACAGGTCTTTTGATTTACATAATGAGTTTTCACACAGGAACTGGGTGTCTTAACATCTGTTGAAGGCTGGACCCTCCCAAGTAACTCTGTAGCGTCTCTTTTGGTGCACTTGATTCTAATTTCTGACATTTAATGGGATGGAAAATGCAGGGTACTTATGTGTACTTATATTTTTCAATTAACAAAAATATCCGTTCTGTGTTTAGTTGCATACATGATTTCAATGTTTATTTTGTTTCGTCTATGAATGTGATTGAAGTTCAGCTCTAATATCTGTGTACGAATAAGTAAAACATGAAGAGTCTATTAAGGTGGTGTACCTTTTCACATAAATGCATTTATTGGAGTCCCACCTATTGGCAGCCACGCCCTCGCTGGTTATCAGAGTATAACAGCGGGCTTGTTTGTTCTGTATGGCCCTCTCCTGAATGATTTCAAATCTAGTCTTTGTCCACCTGGTTTTGCAGCTGAGCTGGATACTGTTAAAAACTCTTGACACAGTCCACAAGCATTCGATGGCCTGAAGTTAATCTCAACACGCAAATACATGTATTGTGGCCGAAAAGGTCATGTACTCTTAATCTTCACCCAGCACAACCAGAAGAGGACAGGTCACCCCTACGAGTCTGGTTTCTCTCGAGATTCTCTCACGATTTCTCGAGACTTCTTCCCAGCCGCTCTGCATCAATTCTTTCTGTTGCTTGTTAAATTGGGTTTCAGGCTCCATACCTATTACATTATTTTGTGATAGCCGGTGATGTAAAAACTACTTTATAAAATATATTCGGTTGATTTGATTCACTACCGACCCGGGTCACTATTGTACGTAATAGGAATCGACACAAATAATGTGATTTTGTGTGCTTTCTGATTTTTTTTTAATTTACTCCATAAAAATGTAGTGAAGCACAGAATAACACTAGCCCATTGGTTGTGTTGTTTCCTGGGTTCACGCCTTTAAATAGGCTGTGGTTATGTTTAAATTGATCTCTCACTAAGCCGCAGATTTCCACTTGGCTCTTTAATCTCAGCTGATCGGAAATATGAAGCAAACACGTGAGCAACATTATCAGTTTCATCAAATTAGAAGAGGGTTCCCGAAAAGCGAAATAACAGACAAATTAAAGAGCAAAACAGATATAAATAAAAAGCTGCAGCCTACTGTGAGAAATCAAAGGAAATTAATTAGAGAAAGACGAATACTCAGTGACTCCCAATAAATACCGTTGTAAAGTGACAATAGAGGCAGGGGGCTTGTGTCTGAGGGAGTAGTCACAGTGAGGCAGTCACAGAGCCGAACCACCTTCCTCACTGAAGGGCTCCTGGACCACTGGGAGCAGAGATAGGTGTTCGTACTGACGCAGTCAAGGTCATAGAGTTCGAGTCTGCCAATCCCGAATACACTAGGAGGGTAGAGCATGGCCAATGTCTTCCTCCAGGTCTTCTGCGATGGGAGATGACAGTGCAGTCAGACAGTCAATAAAGTACCTATAGAATGTCATTTTAGTGTCTAGTGTCTAATGCATTGAAATGAAATCGTTTTCCACTCATGTACACACGTCGTATCTCTACAAAATTAAAAACAAACTCCCATGTGAAGCCATGGTGTATTTTGTGTAGGTTAAATAACACAAGATGTATAAAAGTACAACAATGTAGTAAACTTTTCTCAACACTTCGTTCTTTAGCCTAAAGAGAGTACTTATTCATGAGCAACAGCTGCTAACTGACGTGTAGTATAATGGGCACTCGTGTTAATATTTGGCTGCAACACATCAGAGCTAACGGTCTATCAGCGATGCAGAACTCTGCAGTGCGATGCATCCGGAAAGTATTCATAGTGCTTCACTTCTTTACATTTTGTTATGTTACACCCTTTTACCAAAATGGATTAAATTAAATTACAGCCTCAAGTCTTTCTGAGTATGATTCTATTAACTAGGCACACCCATATTTGGGCAGTTTCTCAAGCTCCATCAGGTTGGATGGGGAGCTTCGGTGCAGAAACATTTTCAGATCTCTCCAGAGATGTTAATCGTGTTCAAGTCTGCGTGCTGGCTGGGCCACTCTACGACATTCATAGAGTTGTACCGAATCTACTCCTTTGTCATCTTACTGTGTGCTTACTGTGGGTTGTTGTTCTCTGGAGCAGATGTTCATCAAGGATGTCACTGTACCATACTGCATTCATCTTTCCCTTTATCCTGGCTAGTCTCCCAGTTCATGCCACTGAAAAACACCCCAACAGCATGATGCTGCCACCACCATGCTTCACTGTAGGGATGGTATTGATTAGGTGCTAAGAAGTGCCTGGGTTCCAACTTGGCATTCAGGCCAAATAATCCAATATTTTTTTTATCAGACCAGAGAATCCTGTTTCTCATGGTCTGATAGTCCTTCAGATGCCTTTTAGCAAACTCTAGGAGCTGTCAAAACGACCATCGGGTTCTTGGACGCCTCTCTAAGGCCCTTCTCCCCCGATTGCTCAGTATGGTCGGGCGGCCCACTCTAGAAAGAGTCCTGGTGGTTACAAACATCTAACATTCATGGCTACTGAGCTCATTGGGACCTTCAATGTCTTTCAATGTTCTGTAACCTTTCCCGGATCTGTGCCTTGATACAAATCTGTCTGGCAGGTCTACAGACAATTTCTTGGACTTTATGGCTTGGTTTGTGCTCTGACGTGCACTGTCAACTGCGGGACCTTATATAGACAGGTGTGTGCCTTTACAAATCATGTCCAGTCACCTGAATATAATAGACATCCTATCTATTTCAAAATTTATTAACAGATTTGTAAGGGTGGGGAAAATGAATTAAATGTGGAAAAAGTCAACCGCTGTGAATACTTTCAGGATGGAGTATACATCAGATCTAACATTCTATAGGTGATGCAAAACATCAGATCTAACATTGTTATAGGTGATGCAGAACATCAGACCTAACATTGTATAGGTGATGCAGAACTCTGCAATACAACAGAGCTGACATTCTATAGTCTGTATAGAACTCCTCAAAACAAAAGTAACAAACATCCTATAGTCTGTGTAGAACTCCGCAATACAACAGAGCTGACATCTATTGTATGTGCAGAACCCGAATACATACATAATATCAGATCTCGAATAAATCCATAATACAAATTCTTGATATCAAGAACGTGAAATGTTGATATCAAAATGATACATGGTGGTATATAGAACAAAACTTGTATATTATATAAACAATGCAATTTCTTGATATCAAGATGCATGTTTCTAACTTGTTCAACCTGAATTGCTGGCCGACAAATATTGTCCTGGTGAGCTACTGCTGTGAAATGCTGGACCACCAGATCACAAAATAAAGTTCAACTCTCACCTTTCCAAGCATATTTCTTTGACAGTAAAGCATTCCCTGCAAGACCACCGCCTCCATGGCTTTGTGAGAGTAATCCACACTTCAGTGTCTCCGGATTAGTATAGTAAAGCTGGTAACGTCAAGCTTGCATACACAAGCCCCTGAGACAGAAGCAAAACTACAGATCAACACCATCAAGCTGTTCAGCTTCCCCTCCACTATTGATATCGCCGTTATCATTTACCAGAGGGAGATGCAATCTCACTGAGCTCTGCCTGTGTTTCCGCACAGCATGTAAAAAAAAAAACAAGCACGTTTATTAAAGTTAAGATATTGCGTTAGTCTACTCATCTTACATCGTGGTCATTTCACAGGCGCTTAACCAGGTACATTTAACTCAAAGTACATAGCAGCAAAGGAAACACAAGAAGGTGGAGAAAACGAATACGAATTGACAACATTCAAGAGTGCACTTTGATGAAAGCCTGTTTAGTCTTACAAAAAAAAAAGCTGAGCATTTTTACTGTGGTCACGTAGAAATGCACTTCCCATTCTAGAACTGTCATTTCAACACACTTCCAGAGTAAAACAGAGTGTGTTTACAACAGTACATGGGCGACACTGTGTAGTCGCTCACCCAGCCATGGAGACATCAACGCCTAGCATGGCGTGGGTGGTCATTCATGGTTTATTTGCATTGTCAAGACACTGACATATTTTACATATAAAAACAGCTAATACAAACAAGCTTTCCATCTTTATTTAACCAACCCGGTGACACCGTTAAGCAACAATCAAAAGACGTTGCATCCTTTACAAGATCACGATAAGTAGTGACAGTACGGTACTCTGAACAGTTGGGCCATCACAACCATGTGACACTCTGAACAACGCAACTCCAGCTGACCTGCTTGGCCGAATCACCTCATAGAACCCATTGAACTCCATATTTAAAGACCGTCCCGAGGTTCTAAAATGTCTTTCTTACGTCGTCCTGAAACAGGACAAAATAAGTATGCTGTATGCAACAGGCTGTAGTCAGGGACCTGGCAGATCCAACAAAGTGACATACCAGCACCAGGCAAACACAGTCAACACACACAGTAGACCAGGACTCAGAAGTCCATGGAGCTGTGAGCCAGGTAGTCTTTGCGTCCGATGTTGGTGACCTGTTTGGTCTGCATGGCTTCCAGTTTGGGACAGTCTGTGATTCTATGACCCAGACCACCACAGAATGTACAGCCTCTCTCCCCTGAAGAACACAGAGCAGAACCGAGTCAGAGCAGCTACAGCACACCAGGAAATGGAACAGACATATCGGTCAGTTATTGTTACACCAATTATCAAGAGGCTGGAAAGAAGATGTAATGGAGACAAACCACGTAGAAATAGAAAAATTAGAATAGAGAACAAACTAAAGAGAGATTGAGAGACAGCATATGAAAAAGACACTGGAAAAAACAGACATATTAGATTAGCAAGTTCAGGAAATCGTGTTCTACCTCCAATATCCAACATGGTCTCATCTCCTGTCTGGAGAACCTGAAGAACCGGAGGAACCTTTTGCTTGGCTTCTATCAGCAGGGCTTTGAGGTCCATTAGCACAGACTCATCTGGACAACAGGGAAGAAATCAGGGCGATGTTTACAAAAACACGATCACAAATTCTACACAGTAAGTCAGAATTTAAACACCAAAAAGGAAAAACCCCACAGATTTTATTCCACAACACTTATAATTTTTTGGCACTTGCCAATAACAGACATTCACATTGTCTGTGCACACTGTCTATGCAGTTTCAATGACTGAATTTAAACCGTCCGTTTCAGGTGATGTTAAGAACACATCGTGTAAACAAATCATTCAACGATGTGACCCTACAAATGGTGAGTCGTCTTACCGCAGCCTTTATTGATGAAGGTGGTTGCAATACCAGTCTTTCCTGATCGGCCAGTTCTACCAATCCTGTGGACTGAACAAACACACACACACTTTTTTTTATTGATGATGGACTAGAAAACCTGAACTGATATGTGTCTTGATAGCGTTTTTTTAATGTGATAGTGATAGTACTGTGATAGTGATAGTAATGTGACAGTAATGCGATAGTAATGTGATACCATAGTTCTCGATCTCCTCTGGCATGTCGTAGTTGACCACGTGTTGTATAGCCGGGAAGTCCAGACCTTTAGACGCCACGTCAGTAGCCACCAACACATCCTTTTTCCCCTCCTTAAATGCCTCGATGGCTTTGGTCCGCTCCTCCTGGTCTAAAAACACAGTCATGTTAATACATAATAAATATCATCTAAAAGAATATCTGAGTGGGGACTACGGTGATGAGCCAAAGCCAAAGTAAACAAACGCAAACTTACAATTAAATTACTGCCACATAATATTCTAAATATGGCATTTATGCCCACTCTCCTCACACACACATTATATACTTACTTTCATTTTTGGTTGGCTAACAAATAAAAGCCTTAAACTACATACAGTGATATTTTCAAAATAGAGATTTAGATGGCAGTATGACTCCCTAGAGTATTCAGTGTTTGTCTTTTTTTCTATCGCAAAATGAGTAAACAAAATGTTAGCAAGCAGGAAATCACTTTGGTATGTCCTCTATTAAAGAGAGATGATCACACGCGCAGTGAAGTCAAGCCAGACTTAAAATCCGGCACCCAGAATAAATGTGTGAATACAGTTTGTGAAAAACTATCATTTACTATTTAAGCATTTATTTTACTATTATTACTATTATGACAGATTGTTGCTATTAACACCTAGAGAAGGAATATGACACCTAGTGGCAAGACACAGTTAATGCAGGCTAAAATAAGATATTTGTAACTTCCAACTCTTTCAACACTAGGAACTCGACCGGATTTGGGAGCAGGTGGTCACACCTTTTCCTCCATGAATTGCCACCGCCTCCACTCCTTTCAGCAGGAGATATTCATGAATGGCGTCCACGTCTGCTTTCTTCTCAGCAAACATCAAGACCTGGTGGGAGGCAGGAAAGAAGACGGGTGTCACCTACTACTCAACATGAATATACAGTTTGTTAAGTAGAGGCTTCCTGAACAACTACATATTAATATATAGGTTACAGCGCCACGTTACATACAGGGGGAGGAGTCTTCTGTAGACACTCCAGCAGATACACCATCTTAGCCTCCTCCTTTACATATTCCACTTCCTGAAATAAAATAAACAACCAATGTAAAGTCTGTTCGCAGTCCCAGCGCCTGAATGTTCCTGTGGGATTAATAATTATTTCTACAACTCCATTTGAAAAGAGTCCTCTGGATCCTGGTGTAGCACATTAGAGAACATGCCAGGTTATTCAACTCTATTCTAACTGGGGTGAAATTAAAAACAAATAAATCTGAGTTTTGTCTTCCTAAAACAGGCCAGAATAGTCCCTTTAAATGCACTCAAAATAAATCACTGCAACATTGCATGCTACCGTAAATTAGTAATTGTACAGCCAATCTACAATACAGCAAACACACTATCAGTTCAACATGCTAGTGGATGATTGATGTACCTGAATGACATCCAGGCTGGCAGCACCAGCACGGCCCACGTTGATGGTAATTGGTTTAACCAGGGCACTCTTGGCAAAGTTCTGGATCTTTTTAGGCATGGTGGCACTAAACAGCAGGGTTTGTCTCTGGCCCTGCAGGAACACAGAATGGGGATATGTTATACTCCTGCCTGTTCAGGAACATGTGAAGAATGCATGACACTGCATGATCAGTAAAACTGCAATCTACAAGCAGTCCCCTGGTTTATTGACCGCATAATAATTAAGAGTATGCATAATTAAGGGTATGTGAATATGTAAATTAAGGCCACATGAATAATTAGCCTACTTGTCAGAGTCTAGCTGACAGCGCATGCATATAGTTTACACTGATGATGTCATACAGAAATGTAGGCAACAATTAGGAGACTCGATTACAAAGATCTAATTGGCAGGTCTGACACACACAACGTCTGCTGTTAACAATAAAAAAGGTTGATTCTGTCATAGAATTTCAGGGATAAAACCCCTAGTCAGTCATCACAAGCTCACATAATTCATGGATCAGAACCCCCCAGTCTGTCATTATAGACTCACTCATGGATTAGAACCCACAAAAAAATGTATCAGCGATTTCTGCATTTAATGGAAATGGACAGTGAACAAAACATAAAACCTTTGATACCTTAAAGCATGAGAAGATGCTCCTCGTTCCAAATTCAAGTTTAATTTTCTCCTCAGCTCATTAGCACTCCTCACCTTGAAGTAGGAGAAGATGGTTCGGATGTCCTCCTCAAAGCCCATGTCTATCATCCTGTCAGCCTCATCCAGAGCCAGGTATCTGCAGATATCCAGACTGATCATCTTCTTCTGGAGAAGGTCCATCAGACGCCCAGGGGTCGCCACCATCATATGGACACCACTACACACAATGATGACTAAATTACCAGGTGGCTGACTAGATGAATGAATGATGACTGAATTACCAGGTGGCTGACTAGATGAATGAATGATGACTGAATTACCAGGTGGCTGACTAGATGAATGAATGATGACTGAATTACCAGGTGGCTGACTAGATGAATGAATGATGACTGAATTACCAGGTGGCTGACTAGATGAATGAATGATGACTGAATTACCAGGTGGCTGACTAAATTAATGAATGATGACTGAATTACCAGGTGGCTGACTAGATGAATGAATGATGACTGAATTACCAGGTGGCTGACTAAATTAATGAATGATGACTGAATTACCAGGTGGCTGACTAAACGAATGACTGAATTACCAGGTGGCTGACTAAATTAATTACTGAATTACCAGGTGGCTGACTAGATGAATGAATGATGACTGAATTACCAAGTGGCTGACTGAATGATTGGATGAAAGGGCGAGTGAAAGGATAAATGGAAAAGCTTATGAACAGCTGAATAGAAGGGCAAGTAAATGGCAGAATGGAAAGATGACTAAATGGCTGGATAGATAGATGACTGAAAGGTTGGATGGGTAACTGAATGGCTGGATGGCTGACTGAATGGCTAAATAGCTTGACAGATGATCAACTGAATGGCTGTTTAAAGAGCAGGTTAAAGGATGCATGGGACTTACTGTTTGACCACCTCCATCTGGTCTTTGACTGACATGCCTCCTATACAGAGAACTGATCTCATAAGTGGAGCCCCCTCTTCCTCTAGAAGCTTACAGTAGTACTCTATGATGCTGTGGGTCTGTTTGGCCAACTCTCTCTGCAGTAAGGAAAGAACAGGTGTTGTGAATGGGGTAAGAAAGCTGGTCTCTATTGAAGCGCCTCACTCCAATTTTAACAATTCTATCTGCCTGAAACAAACAGGATTGCATTTCTGTTTGTTTCAATTGCAAACATTGTTTCAAAGTGCAGTGGTGTGATTTTTCACACCTGACAATACATGTGGTAAAATTTAGCACCAACAACAAGTCCAAATATGTACAAGAAAAATACTCCACTTCCAACAGTGCACATACTTTTTAACAGTTGTATGTAGTTATATAGGTCTATTTTCTACTACATCAGTATTGATGTTCTGACTCCAGGAAAAGTGACTGCTGCTGGTTCCTGTCATCAAAAAAGAAAAAAACTAACATGTTGCTTTTAACATGTTGCTTTTAACCCCACTGGAGAATAACATTACAGAGGGATGTACTGAAGGACAGATATCATTAACCCCTCCTCAGAATAACATTACAGAGGGACCTACTGAAGGACAGATATCATTAACCCCTCCTCAGAATAACATTACAGAGGGACCTACAGAAGGACAGATATCATTAACCCTCCTCAGAATAACATTACAGAGGGATGTACTGAAGGACAGATATCATTAACCACTCCTCAGAATAACATTACAGAGGGACCTACTGAAGGGCAGATATCATTAACCCCTCCTCAGAATAACATTACAGAGGGACCTACAGAAGGACAGATATCATTAACCCCTCCTCAGAATAACATTACAGAGGGACCTACTGAAGGACAGATGATCAGTCCATATGGTCCTTCATTCTTGCAAAAGGGCAGTTTCTTCTCCTGCTCCAGACAGAACATGATGATGGGGAGAGTGAACACCAGAGTCTTTCCTGACCCAGTGAAGGCGATGCCAATCATGTCCCGACCTGATAGACTGAAGAGAGAGAAGTGTGTGTTTGAACAAGAGTGTGTGTGTGTGAGAGCAGGAGTGAGAGAGTTTTAAGACAACATGCCATCAAGGTGTTTTAACAACATGTTAGAGTCCTTGACAGGACCAGAGAAGATAAGCCGACGGCAGGGAACAGTCAACCATAGTGCACGTTTGAATCTCATTAACAGTCTGGCCTGGGAAAGAATAAGAGGGTTTCATCACGTTGGTTGCTTTCGGATTCGAAGCAACAACCATTTTTTCATGTCTCGTAATAAAGACTCAAATAAACTGGCAACTACGTAATACATAAGTAATACATCAGTTCACTCACATGGTTGGGATTCCCTGGATCTGAATGGGTGTCGGGTGAACAATCCCCTTCTTCTTTAGACCTTTCAGGATCGCTGCATACAACCAATGAAAGGCAGTTAAAGAGGCATTCTCACCACGTGACGAACACACAGAGCATCCCATTAAATTAGAAAGATACGGTGAACATGTTTGGATACCGTAATCGATATATTGTTTGGTGTGTCATTATGAGTGGTTCACTGTGTGTGTGTGTGTGTCTTACCCTGTGGGAACTTCATCTCTCTGAAGCTTTTGATGGGCGGAGGGATACCATCTCCATCCACTAAGATGTGGTACTTCTTCCTGACACGATCATGGCGGGCAGGAGGCATATTCAGGATGTACCGCGGAGCCAACCAGCTGCAGACATTATACAGTAGTATTATTATTGCTGTATGTTATGGTCATTCTCAAATTAATATTCAACATTATTAGTGATCATTATTCCAGTTCGACAAAAAAAGATTCTGCAGTATACGAATGCTTTCTAATCAACAAAGGCATGCTTAACTCAACCCGATCCAAACAAATCAGTTATTTAACGCGTACTGCCACTCCAAACATTACACATGTCCAACACGGCTGGGAAATAAATGCAATTAGTGTTACTAATTACTGACTGCAATAATAGTTTGTGTGGTTTTTGCGCAAGGGGTCATTTTCAGGACGTACCACAGATCACAGACAGCAAACACCTCGTCCATACTTCCAAATAGAACTAATACTTCAGTTATTTCATAATAACAATGACCAGACATTGTAGAGTAACATTGGTACCGTGATATTACGGGATCGGAGCCCTCACCTGGTTTTGATGGGGTCGTCGTAGATGATACCTTTGGCCATTTCCTTCACGGACATGAGAGCCCGACCTTCAGCCACACTCTGCAGAATCTTCTGCTCTTCTTTCAGTTGCTTTTCTTTGGCCGATTCTTTACGAGCTGCGGATGGAAACAGAAATTAGCGCAAGAAGACCATTTAAGATCGAGAAATGATAGAACAAGAAGTTTCATCCGAATGTCATCTGCCTTCACCACTACTCAAAACACACACAGATTATATAATGTGGTTTATAAATGTGTTAGGGCTTAAGAAGGTTTCCCAGAACGATCCTCCAAGTTCACTGCATTTGTCCAACCATTCCAATTAAACTGCCAAATTAATCCAATTCACATTCAAATTATTGAAAATACACACGTCGACTCATTTCTATACAAGCTGTCAAATCACCCCGATACAAACTTCCAATGGAGCCAATGCCAGCTTCCAATGATCCGAATGTAAATGGTCTATGTGTAGGTACCTTCTGCCTTTTCCTTGAGCACCTGGTGCTGGTCCAGCAGAGAGACATTGGAGCGTGGTCCTAGTCCATCATCCTCATCCCTCTGCTCTCCGCCACTATCATTCTGCTCTTCCTCGACAACCTTCCCCCGCAGACGGAGCATCTTCATTTGCTGAGGGATGGGTTGTATTGGTTACATACACATCGTAGTGTCTGAAGTTAATCTAACACGAGTGACACACGGCGTCACAGCTAGTGTTTGTTAACAACCACCGTTCAGAGGGTGAACTCAAACGGTTGAGAGTGTGCGTGCTTCACCGTTTGCTTCTTCCTGATTTTGACAGGTACGTAGGGAACATAGTCATCTTCTTCAGATGGATGATCGGATCCATAATGACCCTCCTCCGTATAGATTCTCTGGAAATAAAGGATTTTTAGCTCAAATCCAAAAAAGAAATAACAGCAACCAGTCGGCAAACGTTATGTCGAAACGGTTAGTTAAAAATAAGCACTAGCTAATCAGTTAATATCTAGTTGACGTATGTATTGCAACGTGATTGTTTAAGTAATTAATTATGTAATGAAACGTCTTTAATAGTAATTTAATTATTCCGGTTAAGTGCGTACCAACAACGTTCAACGCAAACCATGCTAGCTAGTTAGCTTGCAATGCTACCCAACTAGCCATGTTTCCCATAACGCTGAAACAGCCTCACCTTTTTTTGACGGTTTTCTGACTCCATCTTATTGTGTTGTGTTTCTCGTTGCTTCACTAGGTTTTAAAACGCAGTTTTGGACAGATATGTTTCCCAAACATATATGCAAATACCCCCACGTTGGGTCAATGAACAAAAACTAAAGACAGTTTGTTTCTGTACGGGAAGCAGCGACGGAAAGACATAGCGCCAACGTCAAACGCGTTTTCGAAAGCTTACAGACAGTCTTGTCTGCCCAGTAGCGTCTACTAAACTGGTAGTCTGGAGATTGCAACAAAAAAAATACTTGAAATGTTTATATTTTTCTAAATAAATACTAGTCTGTGTGGCTAGATAGTTTTAACATAATTTGACCATAAAAAATAAATTGACCATAAAAAATAAATTGACCATAAAAAATATAATTGGATTTATATGGAATTCAAATTGTAAATTTAGATTGCAATAACACACCCAGGTCTCGTATTTGAAAAAACACATATTCCCTAAATGTATTTTTTAAAAAGCAAACGCCACACCTCGTTATGTCAAAACTGTAATATTTTAATCTTTCTTAACGAAAGATTTTCACAGTATCAAAAGTGAATAATACAAAACAAAGAAAACAAAAAGAGGCCAACATACGCTTGGCCTCTTAATGGTATAGTATAAATCTACATTCCAAACATTTACCACAAGCTCTTCTAGTTGAACGTAACCTGGATAGCATCAGAAATGTTGAGTATGGAAACAAAAAACTTCAAAAGGTTTTCAAAAAAAATATAAACAAAGATCTCACTGAAACCCTATAAACAGACGGTGTGTTGCCTAAGAATCGACGCACCACTTCCTTCATAAAATGTTCCGATCAGAAAGGACTGCAGAATCAAATACAAAGTTGCATCTGAGGTTGTTTTTTCAGTAGAGTATAACCACTGATGATCCATATTGAAATGTACTGTCAATGTTGTACCATAGCTGAAAACCTCAATTATGGGCCATCACTGACAGATCGATAACCAATCACAAAATCACCACAAAATGTCTTGTACATTGAAATTACCAGATGAGGATTGAGGGTAAAGGTCCCAACCTAAACAGGGTGTGTTGTGCTGTATACATGAGTCCCATACCAGCAGTATGGGTTTAACTGAAGCGGAGAGCAGAACTACACTTTGAAGCCATCACACAGACTGGTGCTTTCGTATTGTCCACAATTAGAGAATATCTACTATTTCCCACATCCATTTCACAGACGGTCCAAATCATCCGTATCTTCCCACTCATGACTTTTACTTGGAAAAGTATTATTTCATCAACAAGCTAAAGGGGTGATCCTTCCCTCAAATGTTGCAGATACTTGACAGGTCTTATAACGCCTGGGTAGGTTGCCCATCAGCTAAACAAATAGTATCTTGTAGCATTACACACACACATACACACCAAAGCAGAGTAACGCAACCCCCACATCTGCTAGAACAACAATAGCTGGATCGGTCTCTAGCAACTGGGACTAAAGATAAGGTTAAAAAGCTCTTCACTTTGAAAAGACAACTGTCCAACACCTAACACAGAGCTTTGAACATCATGCAGGGAGCGGTCAATCAATTTGGTTTCATTTTATTCTAACCCATCTTGTCAAGATGCGACGCAAGGTGTCAAACAGAATCATTTGACAAATATAAATATAAAATAATGTTTATATTAATGCAGAACCCTATACGTTATTAGGGCATTGCCTTTACTAGAACCTTAGAAGAAGTTTTGAAGCTACTGCCAACTGCTGAAAACATAAATAACAGTGTTGTTTCAGCCTGGTGTCATATTAAAGGGATAGCATTCGGCCTGTGATGTCATTCAGGGGGTAGCATTCAGCTTGTGATGTCATAATCAGGGGATAGCAGTTCAGAGAGATAGCAATCAGCCTGTGATGTCATATTTAGGGGGAAAGCATTCAGCCTGTGATGTCATATGCAGGGGGGTAGAATTCAACCTGTGATGTCACATTTGGAGGGGACAGCATTCAGCCTGTGATGTCATTTTGAAAGGGCTGCACCGTCAGAGCAGTAGGGTGAGGATCATGATTGGTGACTAACAGGTTAAAAAACATGTGTCGTCCTGAATAACACCTATCCTGAATCCAAAATGTCCTAAAATCACTGTAATTTGAGACAATAAACATACAACAGTGACCACATCCACAGATTTACAAAGGATTGTGTTGGGGTAGACGGGGGAGAACCTCCTAAATATTCCTGGCCTTGGAACAGAGCTGTACCCTTGGGAAACAAAACCAACTGATAAAAATCAAATAGGTTTTTAACGAGTTTAAAATCTGCCACAGATGCAATAAAAACACTTTATTGTATAAGGTAACTGTTTACATACTACATAGTGAAGAAGCACACAGAAGATCAGATCTCTGCTGTAGATCTGATCACAGACAGATGGACGTTGGTTCAAACCTCCGCTCTCATTGTGAAAGACAAAAGAGTTGAAGAGTCAGCCTTGTGAATGATCCCTGGCTGCTGTGAGCCAAAAGCAGCAGTCCTGACGAAGATAAGGGTGTGATGAAACCGGGTCCCGTGGCTTGGTAATGAGAAAGAGTAGACGGCCTCAGGCCGTTCTGGGATCTATGAACATAGTTATGTTTGGGAGGGGGGGGGTACTGTCAGTTACTGGGCCGCATTTGAAGAAACCTTTTTTAAGGTAAAGTTGGACCAGTTTACTGCAACCTTCTGGCGGGTCTGTTTAGCAGAGTCCAGGCAGAACCTTGGGAGGAAACAAAAAAACATATTTTATTCATATTGAGCTAAATATTTTAAAACAAACGAAACCGGACGTAAATGAAGAGGCTCTACGAGGCCTTAAAAAAAATCTGTGCAGTCCCAGTCCGAGCTTCACCTTTTGAAATATTCCACCTCGCGATCGATCTCATCCATTTCTTTTGGGTCTACGTCTTTAGGGAGAAACACATCGTCTGAGAAATAAATATTTGGTTAGAAACAACTCGCACATACACAGCACCCTTCAAGTTTACAGGAGGACACCGACCCAAAATACATTTGTCATATCAGTCTGAGAACTGTCACGTTGTCTAATGGCTTCATTGTTCACACTTTTTCTTGTTTAACAACAGACATTTTCCGACAGCTACAGTCACACTGCTGTAACCCCTGTAACCACATGCACAACATACGTACCGATGTTTCCACTGGGTTTGTCTCCCTTGTTCCTGTTCTTCTTATTCTTGCCCTTGGGCTGCTGCTGCTGGGCTTGGTTGTGATTAGCTGAATGCCCTTTGGCCTCTGGCTCCTCCCCCAGCCTCCCACCTTCTGCCCGCCCTCTCTGAGCGCTGCTCATGGGCCCGTTGGAGGTTGGCTGCCGGGCAGGCCTTGCTTCCTCTGCCTTCCGAGACCCGGTTCTCTGGCTGTCTGCTAATTGGGGTGGAGGTTTAGAACCAGAACCAGCCTTAGGACCGTTAGAGCCCACCGTGTCAGAACCGGTGGAACCAGTTCTCTGAGACTCGGCTGCTGCTTTGGAACCGGATCGGTTCTGCTCTGGGGGCAAATGTTCTTGCCGTTGCTGCTGCTTTTTGCCCTTCTTCTGTTTGCCAGATCCAGCATTAGCCCCAGCTCCAGGAGTAGATGTATTAGTGTTCTTGGGCTCTGCTGGGGCTTCCTCTTTAGGCTTGGCTACCGTAGTGGAGGCGGCTGGGTTCTGGGCCAAAACAGGGGCCTTGTGGTTGTTCTCAGACCCAGCGGAGGGGCATCGCTCTGGTGAGCGCACCCGGATCAGCTTGGAGAGGCTGGGGGTGGAGTGGAGCCTCTGGACATCCTTCGACCCGGTACAAGTCACATTTGGCCCTAGTCCCATGACCTCCGGTATGGCGGCGCTTGGCTGGGCTGAGGTGGGGATGATGGGTCCTCCAATGGGAGAGTTGTCCCTGGGATGAGCTTCCTCCCAGCCATTGACTAGGTCCAGGTGGCTCTTGAAGGTCCCCAGGGAGAGGGGTGCCAGGTCCAGGTCAATCTGCTGCAGGTCGGTGCAGGAGGAGCCATTTAGGTGGGAGAGAAGATGGTTCCCCTCCAGAGTAGCAGCCTTTTTAGGGAAGTCGTTAACATCCAGGTTGAGGTCATACATGGAGAACGAGGCCCGGATGGAGTCCTGGAAGGTAAAAGGTCAACACCCAGTCAAACGTCAGCATGAAATCAATACATAAAACATCCACTATCTTCAAGACAGTAGATAGATGAATATATATATATATAATATCTCTGAAACATCTCATTTTGGTCACTCAATTGGCCCAAAGCCTCTTCAAATCTTCCCAGTGCCAACCCTTCTCTCTGCCTTTTCAGTAAATTAATCAGAAAAAAGAAAGTTACCGGAATGCATGATATGACAATTACCTTGATGGTGTTTTTGATCTCCTCGAGACGAGAGGTGAGAAACGAGTTGACCCTCTCCAGTTCCAGTTGAGGCCACTCCAGCAGTCGACTGTCCTCTGGGCCTTCATCGACATCCCCCTCATCAGGACAATCCTGGCCGGGGAGGTCTGGGTCGTCATTAGGCTCTGGAGGGGTGGAGGGAGGATCACTTCCTGCTCCTTCACTATAACCACCCCCCTGATGGGCCTGCTTCTCCTGATGGATGGGAGAGGAAGATTGTTAGAAAGACTTTAGAGAGAGAGAGACAAGAGCTGGCATTTAAAGAGAGACAAGAGCTGGCGGTTACAGAGAGAGAGAGAGACAAGAGCTGACGGTTACAGAGAGAGAGACAAGAGCTGGCGGTTAGAGAGAGAGAGAGAGACAAGAGCTGGCGGTTAGAGAGAGAGAGAGAGACAAGAGCTGGCGGTTAGAGAGAGAGAGAGACAAGAGCTGGCGGTTACAGAGAGAGAGAGACAAGAGCTGGCGGTTAGAGAGAGAGAGAGACAAGAGCTGGCGGTTAGAGAGAGAGAGAGACAAGAGCTGGCGGTTAGAGAGAGAGAGAGACAAGAGCAGGCGGTTAGAGAGAGAGAGAGACAAGAGCTGACGGTTAGAGAGAGAGAGAGACAAGAGCTGACGGTTACAGAGAGAGAGAGACAAGAGCTGACGGTTACAGAGAGAGAGACAAGAGCTGGCGGTTAGAGAGAGAGAGAGACAAGAGCTGACGGTTACAGAGAGAGAGAGACAAGAGCTGACGGTTACAGAGAGAGAGACAAGAGCAGGCATTTAGAGAGAGAGAGAGACAAGAGCGAGAAAGAGAGACAGAAAGAGACACAAGAGCAGGCAGTTGGAAAGAGAGACAAGAGCAGGCGGTTAGAGAGAGAGAGAAGAGCAGGTGGTTAGAGAGAGAGAAGCAGAAAGAACAACGGCCAGGCGATTAGAGAAAGATTCAGACAATCAGATAAGAGACACACAGGGGTTAAACAGACATTAGACAGATTGGATGTCTTATTTTCTAGAAAGGCGTATTTCTTAAAACTAAAGTGATAAATGTGGAAAACTGAGGTTTGAACTCAATGAACTGAACCAGAACTGTGAAGTATTTCCACCACGCCGCCATTTTAAATCACCTTCTTCTTCTGTTTGTGGCGCGCTCGCTTGGCAGCCTTTGCACTGTTTGCCGACTTCTGTTCTGAGGAGTTGATGAAGTCCAGTAGTTCATCAACGTCCCGATGGTCGATGGAGGTGGACACGGCCGGGTCCGAGTCCTGCCGCTGGGGAAGACACTCCTCTTTACGCCGGGTCAGTCGAGAACGAAGCTTCTCCCGGATCTCTGCGTAGTTACGACTGGTCGGTGCTGCCGGGGGCTGGGAAGGGGGTTTAAGGGTTAATGCGCATCCAAATATGTTCTCATTTGAGCTGGACAGAAATAAAAGCTAGTAAACAGTAATGACATGGTAGTGTCCCGTTACCTGTCACCAGAGGTGTAATGACATGGTAGTGTCCCGTTACCTGTCACCAGAGGTGTAATGACATGGTAGTGTCCCGTTACCTGTCACCAGAGGTGTAATGACATGGTAGTGTCCCGTTACCTGTCACCAGAGGTGAAATGACATGGTAGTGTCCAGTTACCTGTCACCAGAGGTGTAATGACATGGTAGTGTCCAGTTACCTGTCACCAGAGGTGTAATGACATGGTAGTGTCCGTTACCTGTCACCAGAGGTGTAATGACATGGTAGTGTCCCGTTACCTGTCACCAGAGGTGTAATGACATGGTAGTGTCCCGTTACCTGTCACCAGAGGTGAAATGACATGGTAGTGTCCAGTTACCTGTCACCAGAGGTGTAATGACATGGTAGTGTCCAGTTACCTGTCACCAGAGGTGTAATGACATGGTAGTGTCCCGTTACCTGTCACCAGAGGTGTAATGACATGGTAGTGTCCCGTTACCTGTCACCAGAGGTGTAATGACATGGTAGTGTCCCGTTACCTGTCACCAGAGGTGTAATGACATGGTAGTGTCCTGTTACCTGTCACCAGAGGTGTAATGACATGGTAGTGTCCTGTTACCTAGTGCAAATTAAAACCTACCGCGTTGTGACCAAAGAACTCGCAGTAGCAGCAGTCACAGTACTTTCCATCCTTCTGGTTGGTTGAGGAGGCGCAGGAACTCCTCTCTGAGCTGGAGTCTTCATCCTCCCCCTCCTCCAGCTCAGACGGGGGGTGACACAACCCCCCCACCCCATTGGACAGCTTGTGACCTTTACACGCCTGGTCCCTGGAGAAGAAAACAAACGAGCGTGACTGTTATATAGCTGTTCTGATAATCGGACAGAGGAAAAAGACCGGCATACTCCCACAAACACAGGCACTGCTGATGCAGCCTAACATTTAGAAAGCGGCCAGGTTTACAAGAGACTATTAAATTCCACTGTGGAGGTCAAACAAACAAGTAGCCTAAACATAAGCTCATAGCATTCTGGGGCAACAGTTTCGTTACCGTTTGCGCACTTCCATGACATTCCTTAGTCTAGTCTTATTGGAATACCATTGGTGGCATCTACAGTCCAACTAGACCCAGTACCAACCTGCAGGCGCCAGCAGGAAGGTGTTGCCCCGCGGGCATGTGTCCCACGTTGGGTGAGGGCAGCGCTCCACCGTTGTGGCCGTTGCAGGGGTGGTTACAGCTGATTAGGGAGGGGCCCAGTTTGCTGTGCTGGCTGTTAACAGCAGGAATGTGGGAGTTCTTACAGGCCGTGGGTTTATGGAGGGCCCCCGTTGGACAGTCTGGGCCCCCGGGGCCCCCCAGCTTGGCCCCTGCAGTGGGGCTGTGGAGGTTTGGTACCAGCGTGAAGGGAGGGTGAGCCGCCAGGCCGGGAGAGGAGGATGAGGAGGACGAGGATGAAGAGGAAACATGGCTGTGTTGCCCACCAGAGCTTTGCTTGTGGGGCAGAAGTGAGGAATGCTGCGATGACGAGAGTCCAGTGGGGCTGTTGGGTGGGACCGACAGGTCAGAGTGTTGGTGGTGTTCGTTGGGGTGGAAGGCTTCGCCTGGAAACAGACAGCATAGAGACAGAGCTGAGTAGCTGTGGAGTGTCTATGAATATCATACAGACAGTTCTAATACAGGTGATTCGGCTGACTGCATTCAATAGTCAATTGCTAGTTGGTCGTCTGTCTGGTTTGATTATTATTATTAACACGTTCCCCACTGGTCTGCCTCCGTAACACACAGTTCCCCACTGGTCTGCCTCCGTAACACACAGTTCCCCACTGGTCTGCCTCCGTAACACACAGTTCCCCACTGGTCTGCCTCCGTAACACACAGTTCCCCACTGGTCTGCCTCCGTAACACAAAATTCCCAACTGGTCTGCCTCCGTAACACAAAATTCCCAACTGGTCTGCCTCCGTAACACACAGTTCCCCACTGTACTGTCTCAGTTGTTTTTACATTGTATGCATCCAGGCGGCTATACAGTGGCCTCAACCCATTGAAAACACATCCCTGGTATCACCAACCGTGAACATCTGTGTGCAGGTGCTTACCAGGTGGAGTTGGTCGTCGGCACATGGTCTTGAAGTGCTTTGGGGTGGTTTTACAGAGGTCCCCGGAGGTAGAGAGGGGGTTCCCAGGGGACGACGCGCTGGAATTCTGGGAAGGATGACTGTACGGACACACCTTGGCTCCTGACGTCTTAGCAGATTTCCCAGGAGCCTCGTGAGGCCCTCTCTTTTCATGACACACTGGTCCCCCTGCTCGTAACGGAACACAGGAGGGCGTGTACAACGTACAGTGAGAAAAGTTAGCTAGGTGGGACAACCGCTTATCACATCTGTAGTCTGCATATCCTCAGGTATACGGTAGTCATTAGCAACGGCAGGGCTACAAGGGAAAATAAAACATTGATGTATGACTTTGCAATAACCTTGAGAGCAGAGAGTCGTGTCTGTTGAAGGTCAAGGTCACTGTGTGTGTGTGTGTGTGTACCTTGCTGTGCATGTGAGGCAGCACTGTGGTTGCAGTGAACACCACCGTTACTGTGAGCGGAGTTCCAGAGGCCAGACAGCTTATGAGCCGACAGGAAGGAGGATGGGTCCCAGTCTACAGAGCTCGGCTCCGGGTAACCGTTAGCGTAGCCCTGGGCCTTACACGATGACAAGTGAGACAATGGAACCTGGGAGAGGAGATGATAGTTTAAGGTTCAGAGGACATACAGGAAATCTTTAATCATTGTGATACTTGAGGCTGTTGATTAGGGGGCATTCTCATTCCAGGGAAGTGTTGGGCGGACGCGTTGGGCGGACGCGTTGGGCGGACGCGTTGGGCGGCCGCGTTGGGCGTTGGGCGGCGCGTTGGGCGGCCGCGTTGGGCGGACGCGTTGGGCGGACGCGTTGGGCGGACGCGTTGGGCGGACGCGTTGGGCGGACGCGTTGGGCGGACGCGTTGGGCGGACGCGTTGGGCGGACGCGTTGGGCGGACGCGTTGGGCGGACGCGTTGGGCGGACGCGTTGGGCGGACGCGTTGGGCGGACGCGTTGGGCGGACGCGTTGGGCATTTACAAAAACATTGGTGATGAAGGGTGAAAAGGGTGTTGGGGGTGACAGAAAAAGGCTTAGATAAGTGTCTCAAGATAAGGAGGTATAATTCCCTTACTGCACAGATAGTAATCACCATGGTCTCCTACTGAAATCAACACTCAACTGAATGCCTGTAATCTCATCACAAAACATGCATGAACACCTGATGAGCTACTGTGTGCTGGATGAGTGTCAGAGGTTAGGAGGCGCCCACTGGGAGACCCACATATCCAGACGTGGGATGACTAGTGCCTGGAAGAGTACCTGTTTCTGAGGTAAAGTTGAGGTCAACCTGCTAGAGGAGTTCCTAAACAATGACTTAGCTTTAGTAATCGATGAATTCAAAAGAGAAACGAGAAAAAAAAAAATTTTGTCAAAGAATTATTGGTGGAACTTGGCCTGGGATCAAATAAAATATATGTATGCATAAATGCACATGCTATTAACGCGGGTTGGTTTAGAGCCAACTTCGACACACGTCTTAAAAACGAATGGATCGTTAGGCTCACAACACCCGAAAATAGGTGGACATAGCATCGTCTTCCTCCACTGTGGCTAACAGCTGACCTGAAGTCAGACAGACACACGGGTAATGCAGAAAAGTGTAGGCAGCAGATGTTGGACACATGCCCGTCAATACAATCCATGTCTGAATGGTACGTCATTATCCATTCAGCCTAATCAGGCTCTGATCCATAGCATCCCCCATAGGAATTAATTACTCTGTTTTACCAATTTAGTCAGCCGAGAAGAACAACATCTGTTTCACAGTAAATGACGGTGTATGTGCAGGGGCGGAGCTTAGACTTTACTCCCATGGGTGCAAGCTTTAGCCCCCGCCCACACCGGTCACAAACACAATTCTTGATTGTTTTATGTAAGTTTGATCTACCATGATGAACTGAAGCTTGTTTGTAGACTACAACTGTATGTACCGGCAGTAACAGACCTTGGCTTCAAGCTGCGGTTGGACCTGTATCATCACTTTATTCCCCCCTACACCTGAAGCTGTGATGCTGCTCATATCATGGTGATGTCAAATCTATTCATCGTCTCACGCTTCTGATGCTCAACAAAGTTACAAAGGACGTTTCACAAGGACCCGTGTTATTATATTTCATTTTTATAATGCATTGCTTTTCTTTCCTCTGAGTAGCAGGTAAATTGTTAGGTTAACTCACAGCTCAGCGACAATAACCTAGATTACAACCCCACGGTCACAGACCGGCCAATCATAAAAAGCTAAAATTTTGCAACTAAACAACAACTAAAAGATGTTAAAAGTTAAAAGCATAACAAACTTCTTGTGAGGACCTCTGATTGGTTGCCATGGGTGCTGCGCACCCCAAACAAGCACCGCCTCTGGGCACAATGTCTGAAACATTGGAAAATAAGTTGAGAATAGGATGCATTGGCTTTCAGAGTAAGAACCAGTCGATTCGAGGTGCCTGTTCTATAGGCTGCCTCACATGAAAGAACCAGAAGGCAGGTTTCTCTGTCTCAGGGATGTTCTTGGTAAGAGATGACTAGTGACTTTATACTACCTCAACACAGAGCAGTTTTGTGGATTTGCATTACATTTCAATAAAGAAAATTGCTATGTAAAAACAACTTTTCTTCTTCTTAAGAACTCAAGTGAAGAAAAGTGTGTGTGTCAAACTGCCCCCTACACAGTGTGTGAAATGTCCCCCCTGACCATAACCATGTAATCACAGGTCCAAATAGTGTGCCAATTGGAACAGACAGTGCCTCAGCTTGTGACAGGAGAAAGCCAAGCCAGACAAATATTATGTTGCCAAGATCCTTTAATAGGTATCTAGCCACTCAGAACAAAATAGGAAACTATAACATCCCGAAATAAAATGACAAAATAACCTTGTTCTTCACAGAGCAGGCATCCACCCACAGTTGGAGATCATTGAAGGTTTAATCATCACCTATACCGGGTCCTTCCAAATTGGTGTTGGATGAGGTGACCAGACACACCCCATTTTAGCAAGTATTTGAGACCATGGAAAAATATCTATTTACATAGAAACAAGTCCACAGACAGTCAGCTGTCACATGGGGATTGATAGAACTGTAAACAGGACCAGCGTTTATGTTGTCTGGCTGGAGTTTCACGTATTAGCAGTGTTGTAGTCACCAGGTGTCTGAGTCTCTACTCCCCGTTTCATTGGATGGGCATCATTCCCCGTCAGCTCTCTCATCTTCCCTCCTCAACCCTCTTCAGTCCATTTCCCCCTCTTCCCTCCATCTCTCCTCACCCCCCTCTTACCGGTGCAGGCGTCTCCTGGGAGCTCCGTCTCTCCTCTTCCTCCACACTCTTCCGACAGCTCTGGCAGATCCAGAGCGGTACCTCTCCCAGTAGAGACTGGCTTAACGACGGCACAGCATCTGCCAGTTTCCGGCCTGGGACCTCTCTGAGCAGTGCTTGAGACAGGGCTGGAACGGCGTTGGCTAGCTTCGCACTATGGACCCCAGGTAGTCCGTTAGCAGGGCTCGGCCCCCAGTCCTTAAACTCCCGGTGACATAAGAGACAGCAGGTGTGCATGGGCTGGATGGGAGAGAGAGTAAAGGTTGTAACAGCAACAGTGGTGCATGTGGAAACAAAAAGAGGTCAACAGACAGTTAGTGAAGTAAAGAAAAGGAGAAGAAAATGAAAAGAGGATTGGAAGATGATTAGGCACCAAGGAAAGGGTGGCGACAGGATTAGAGGAGACGAGGATGGGATTGTAGAGGAAGACGTTAATCATAGGGACACTAAAGAGCAATAGGTTCAATGGAAGCAGCTTGCCACCCAGTGCAGTCGCAACATATAGCTAGTTTGCAGTGATGTGTAGTCCATGATCAGACCATCTACTGTGTTCTGCTTGAGTTGTTTACTACAAAACCAAATGGACTGGACGCTGGTGGAAGGGTACATGTGCAATGTTTACGTCATTAAAAACGCATTCAAAACATCCGAGTAAAACAGAGGTGCACAACTCAGCGAAAAACGTTGATCTCTCGATTAAAGAACAATCATAACAAAGCAAGAGGGTAATCATGTTACTTTAACAGTGCTTGCAGTTTGTAAGGGGGGTATACAACCACCCAGCTAGCTGGCACGGGTAATGTAAGCCCCGATGTAACGTAGCTTCTGTACCATATAGCTGCCAAGTGAGATTAAATGTCTGCAAACTTGCATTAAACCCGCCCAAGCTAGCGAGCCTGCTAGCTAGAATCTGCTAGCGGACAAATCAGTCGTATATACTGACAAAGAGCATGTCGAAATCTAGTTAACCAGACTAGCTCGTTGACTCAAACGGATGTGTATTGTGTATATGTTGCTTGTAGCAAGCACAATTTACAACGCTGGGTACCTCGTATTAATTTATTTAGTGTAGCCATTATACTCCGCCCCGATCGTTGTAGACGAACGAACATACAACCCTCGTTGGACCGTAGTAGCACTAGTAACGCAAGTCTGTATTATAGCTAGAGTCCTCAATCAACCGTTCAAATCCCCATGGGGTGAACAGAAATACACGATGGCCCTGTTGAACCGATTGATAGATTAACTCGTTAGCTAGGTCGGCTAACCCACTCGTTATTTTCGCTTGCTATGCTAGCTACCTGGTTCGCCCTGGCGGCGAGTCTATCCAGCGCCGCATCTCCGCCACCCCCGCCAGCTGCATCGCCGGGAGAAACCGGGCTCTTCGATACGCTCTGCTGTCCGGGCACCATCTCCTTACTCCCAACTGCTGCTTGCTTGCTTTTCTTCCTCGCCATAACACGCGTTCCAGGAAGACCCTTTGGCCCAGTTTGCACCAGTTTATAGGTGTTTAAAAGCACAGTTTTGATTCTCCTAGGATCACAAATGTTCCCTGTCTTCTCCAGTCAAGACAACAGTCAATATGGCGGAGCGCTGGCACACTCTGGGGTTCATAGGTCAAAGATAGTGCTGGCAAAACAGCTTCACCGCGATTATACAAGGTCGCCATATTTAGTGTGGGCAACGTTTTTCATGTTAAATAGATCTTATCTCCACCATTGGTGTATTTCACATTAATATTTCGACCTAAACTATGGATTTACTATAATCATAAATGGAATATTAATTTACGCTAAGATCTACATTTTAAATAAAGATAACATAATGTATAATGTTGCATGCATCTATAAATGCTGGTCAACATTCCATTTTCAGGGTAATTTTGTTAAATGTTCATTTCAAGACACATATCATGTATCATGCAAATAGCATTAATTCGTCCTGGATTCTTTAGCATTTTATTTTAAATAAGTTATATCTCCTTAGTCATCACATGCACAGTTGTACTTTGACGTTGTCCTGGTCTTGACTTATGGCAATGATTCATAATTTAAAAACACATAATTTATATTAAAAAAAACGTTCCTGGCAAAAGTTCCGTGCTCTGTCAGCTCATATAGAACATGCAACGGTGCAACGTCTCAATAACAACGACTAACACTTTCATACTGCTTTTAGATGTTAATAGGGTTAACATATTTCATGGATTAAAACGAATTTATCGGATGATGCAGGTCAAATGATCACAAATATTTAGTCCATCAAATCGTTTCAGGGCTATTATTAATTCAAAGTCAAAGTCGCGCGCTCTCGGACCGAGGCTCCAAAAAAACAAAGGAGGGGCGCTCGAATGGTGACGCAAATGACGTAGCCGAAAGCTAATTTCTTCTTGGTGAAGTGAAGTGCAGTGCAGTCGAAGGAGCGCTTAGTGTTGCAGCAGCCTGCTTTGGAGATCACATTTTGTTTGATATAATAAACTACTACCTCTTGTTCGAGCATTTACAATGGACACGAACCCCTGCAATATCGAGGTTCTTCTGCAAGCTGCAGAATTCTTGGAGCGCAGAGAACGAGGTAGGTTCCTCTGTGTCTACGTCACTTGTCAACCAGCTAAGGAGCACAATAACACAGCAACATGGAACACAATGACAAAATATGCACAAACAGCGATTGTTTATTAATTGCAAATACGGTTTAGACATTGCATGTTGTGTATTGTTGTGATTTAGTTACTCACGTCCATGCATTAACAAGTAAAAGTGAGTTTTCTATTCGGGCGTTTCGTATTTGACTCGACATAAGTGACCTAAATACGGGACTCGTCGTTGTACACAAAGGCGCCAAGTCTTCAGCGGTTTGAAAAGGTAGCCCGGCAGCCGCACACATTTGAAAAGAAAGGGTATTACTTTCACGAAAAAGGTTTAAATCAACCATCAGCAATATTATTATTTGCATCCGCCTGGCTTATCCGTCTGGTTAATATGATTTGGGGCATCACTTATGGGGTCTGGCGCCAAAAAAACGAATACAAAACCAATGCAGAGCATCTGAAATTGACAGTGCTACTTGATGGGACACACATAATAATATGATTACTTATTTCTGCCAACTAAAATACATGCTTGTATCTATCTGTACTATTTTCTTTCACCCTTTCTTTATATTGCTGTTCAGCATGTCGAATAGATTCGTCATTTGTCAACAGATTCTTGTAGACACAACCCAGCTATACCATCAATTTAAATCTTAATGTGTGTACAACTACAACCGCATTGATTAGTTGTACACAAAAAGTTATTCTGCAACTCAATTCATGGGCTTTTATAGGTATCAATCTTAACCCATCGAAACAACCCCTCTTCTCCTTTCTCTGTAGAGGCAGAACATGGCTATGCATCCGTCTTACCCATCTCCAGTCAAGGAGATGGTGACAAGAAGATTAAGCAGAAAAACAAGAAGCTGCTGGCGGCTGGTAGTAACAGGTGATTACATGTCTTTTATTCAGTATCCGGTGGGTCCTTGTGAAACATAGGGAACTATGCAGATAGGGTGGCATTTGGGACACTTGTCTATCTGACATTCTAGGTGTTGGGTGGGGCACGATGAAACTTGTTGTACTTGACAAGAACTGGTCATATGACTGTGTCAGCATTTGTTTGCAGTGAACTAAAACAAAAATACTTTGTTTTATTAATGCTTCAAATTTGCATTTGGGATTTTATTCAATTTTATTCCATTAAATGACTAGCTGGTTGAATATTAGCCTTGTTAAAATATATATTGATATAGATATTGTGATATATTTCTGAAAAAAATGTATCATTGGTTTTGCATAGTTAAGTAAAAACCTAACAAAAATAATTGTGTTGACAGGTCCGTCCACAATGAGCTGGAGAAACACAGGTAAATCAGCATTCCACCAGTCCTATAAAATGTGTCTTTTAATAACTACTGTCTATATATTTATTGTCAGCTTCCTTCAACCAAAACACAGACATATGAAACTACTAAAACGTTTTTGTTTACAGCATAATGACATACATGAGTAGTGTTGTTGTTGACTTGTTGTAACAGGCGTGAACATTATAGTGTTATAATTGATATCAGACGGGATTGTTATTAATGTGTTATTGCTGTAACAGTTGTGAGGCTCATTGTTACTAATATTTTAGTGGTTACATACATAGTCCTTATTATTATAGTAGTGGTAACATACATGGTCTTTATTATTGTAGTAGTGGTAACATACATAGTCATTATTAATATAGTAGTGGTAACATACATAGTCATTTTTATTATTGTAGTGATAACATACATATTCATTATTTATATAGTAGTGGTAACATACATAGTCATTTTTATTATTGTAGTGATAACATACATATTCATTATTAATATAGTAGTGGTAACATACATAGTCATTTTTATTATTACTATAACATACATAGTCATTATTATTATTATTGTAGTGATAACATACATATTCATTATTTATATTGTAGTGGTAACATACATAGTCATTTTTATTATTACTATAACATACATAGTCATTATTATTATTATTGTAGTGGTAACATACATAGTCATTATTCATATTGTAGTGGTAACATACATAGTCATTATTATTATAGTAGTGGTAACATACATAGTCATCATTAATATTGTGTTTTTTGTTTTAACAGACGTGCTCAGTTGCGGCACAACCTGGAACAGCTAAAGCAGCAGGTCCCTTTATCTTCTGACTCCATGAGGAACACCACTCTGAACCTATTAAGACGGGCTCAGTCACATATCAAGGTAACCTATAAACCCTAACCCTAGTCTAGAACACATAACCCCCTAATATAACCCCTAACCCAGAAGCAGCTGTGTTGGGCTCTGCCATGGCCAGAGGGCACCAGGCAGAGGGCTTTGGTATCCCAGTGTCTTATGTACAGCAGTGATCCCGTTCTATATTTAGTGCTCTTTCTCTCATTCTCTAGCACTTTTCTCTTTCTGTGTTCACACAGAGCTATCTAGTGACTTTGATCTCCATTTTCAGTGTCAGTCTCTCTGCTGATCTCTTGCTGTCACTCAGCTCTCCTTCTAATATCTCTGCTGATCTCCTGTAGTCACTCAGGTCTCCCCTAATATCTCTGCTGATCTCCCCTGATCAGAAGCTGCAGGAGCAAGATGAACGAGCGGAGGAGTTGAAGGGCCACCTGCGCTGGAAGCAGAGAGAGCTGAGGGTCCGGCTGGAGAGCCTACAGGGCCGGGAGCCTCTGACTGGGCTGGGGGGAAATGCTAGTGTCACAGAGAGAATGAGAAATGACAGCCTGGGGTCAGCAGCCATGTCCTCCTCCGAGAGGTCAGACTCCGACAGGGGTAAGACTTTTTTGTCCAGACACTTCTTAGAGTTTTTTGATCCTGTTCAAATGACACGAAACTATAGACAGTTTCAGGGAAGTAAATGTTCAGGTTCTGTTGACTGTAGTAAGATTAAGACACTGATGTTCCATGCAGATTTCAGGATACATCAATGTTATTGCACAGAGTTCCTTTCGTCAGTCATGTCTAGATTGTCCTGGTTAACACATCGTGTTGATGTTGTTTCTGCAGAGGACGTGGAGGTTGACGTGGAGAGTGTATTGTTTGACTGTCTGGACTGTGAAGGACTGGGGATGTTGCCCCATGCCGGTATAGATCACTGTTACTCCAGCAGCCCTGACCGGGCCTGGCTATGACCCGGTACTGCTGGATAACACGCACCCCTGGAAGAACACACCACCGTCTTACTTTAGCTAGTGCAGCTATTCCGTCTACACAGCCGGTTCAGGGACGAGCGACTGGCAACGCCACATGAAGCAAGACAATGGGGACACGTAGGAGGAAGAACATTCCAAATAAGACAAAAGAAACGACAAAAGGAGTAACAACAGCACAAAAACCAATCAACAGTACTTTGCAGGAACAGGCCTACAAACATTGGTAACAAAGTAATCACTTTATTAGTCTAACTTGTTCTCGCTTAGCCCCGACTAGGAGCTGGATGTATTTTTAAAATGTATTTTGCATTTTTTTGTCAGTCAGACCTAGAAACATGCTTTTTAACTTCAAATGAGATATTGTCTAACCTCAGAGTATTCATGAACTCCAAATGAAACCACCAAAAGTGTTTCAGCCTTGAACTCAAGGTGCTAAATCAATAGGTGTGTAATTTTACCAGCAGTCTCTTGTCATTGATTTATCAGTGACTTGAGATTGAAACATGTGTTTAATTTGATTCAGAAGTAGCGTGACGGTTTGTACCATTGTCACAACGTCTTAAACTGGTTGTTCAAAACATTGCACACCATTCTGCTATTCTGAGCAAACAACAGGAAAAAAAATTCAACCCTAAGCTATGGGTTGATTAGGTGCTGAAGAAAACTGAAGTCAGTGTTCACCAGCATTATAAAAACACCAGTTAACAGCCACACAGAAATGATGTGTAACGGATGTCTTTTCACAAACCCCTGGATATGTACGATTTTTTTAAGTGTAAATGTTGGAATCAAGTGAAGAAGTACTGCAAAAACTCAACAGGCTTCGAAATATGATGTTTGACTTTTTGCTCCCAATAGGGTTACGGCAATGTTAGTAAGGGTTCACTATTTTGTTATTTTAATTGTCTCACTTGCCTCACTTTAAAAAAGTGATAGAATCTGTTAAACAGTTAAGTTAAACAAAAAAAGTTTGTTTGGCCAAAAGATATTTGCAGTGGGTTTTCAGAAGGACTTCTTGGTAGTACATAATCTCTATAACGAAAAATCCTGCCTTAAAATCTTCAGCCTTCTCCTCAGCTTAACTTCAGGTATATTATAATGTATTTTCATGATGTACATCAGGCACTTCGTTTCTTATCTATTATTATCGTAATTCAAAATCTGTCCTTTATTTTTATTTAAAATGTTTCTGTTGCACAAATCCCTCCACTTAGCACTTCTATGTTCAAAATGGAACTGTCTTTAGTGCCTACTTTTGACCAGAACCTAAACACTGGACAACAGTAGCGCCCTTTAAGGGACAGAGTTTCTTTTGGGATGCACCCCTAATATCTGAAAAGGGTTGTCTGGAATATTACTGAACTAATATTTTGAAGAACAGGAGTTACCATTTTTTTTGCATTAAGCTATGTGTTTTTCCATTGACTGCCAATGTACTTAAGATTATCTTGTTTTATGAAACCCTTGGCTTCACCACATCAGCTCCCTGGGCAGATTACACAATTATTTTAGTCTTGCACTAAAAATCCTTTTCATTGAGATTTTACTTTGAGCTTGCTTGATAGTCCAGGACAACACTAAGATTGGGATTCAGTATGATCGCATGTTAAAGGCATTGCAGTTTTTTAAGGCATTTCCCATGTTTATGTATATCTCAAACATTATACTGTCAGATTAATCAGAAATCTATTTTGAATTAAAAGCTGCAATGCTAATATCCTGTGATAACATTAAATCCCTGTTCTTAAATCAGTGGAAAAGCATGTAATAAGTTTGCACAATTTCTGCTTGGACATTGTACCAGACTTTTCATTTGTGCACTGATGACTTTCTCAACTATTTCACTAGTGTAACACAATGTAACATAGCAATTATTAAGTTAAGTTTAGGAAACGCTGTTATCTTTTGTAAACATTTGACTGGCAATGACTAGTATGAATCCTTTCAAGCTTGATTTCATGCATTTAATATGCAAATTGAACATTGAATATGCATTACTTGATAGGGTAGACCATGATCATGCATGCAACAGAAGCCATCCGGTTTTTAGTTTTCCATGTTGTGCAAAAACAATAGTTTTTTAGTATGCAATACCGAACTTGCAATTGACATGTATGCAGCTCTGGCCTCGGATGCACGGCAGGCTTACTCAATGCATGAGTTATGGAAGTGGTGCTAAAAAACCTATGCAACTGGCTTAAAGAAATACCAATATTATAAAGTCACTGTGCGTTTGATCTTTCAGGCCCAGTTTTTCAAGTGATGTATCTGGGTGTTCAGCAATTGAGTAGGACTAAATGTACAGAAGTAGAATCAATAGTCCCCATTTTAGTAAACGATTGGGCTTTTACATTCATTGTATTTCCAGGGCATTTTGTCCTACGTGATCTTGATAGATGGCTGTGGAAAACTGGGCCTTGAGGTGCAACACATCCGTTGGGGTGTTAACACTGATCGAAGATGCCTTATGACCTTGTAATGTCTACTTACTGTATGCATTCACCAATCTCTCCATCTCATCCCAGTCATATTATGTAGCATGTTTATATTAGTGTATGTATGCTTTTTGTATGAATAAATATCTTACGTATTTAATAACAATTACATTGGGAGTTTTTAGGTATCAACACGAGTATAAAAGTGCCCATGTCTTATGTTTTACCGTAACGCACTGATCCTAGTTCAAAACTTCGGTTCCAAGACCTGGACCATAGAGGTCTGATCCAAGGATCCTTGTTATAAGACTAGGACCATAGAGGTCAGATCATATGATCCTTGTTATAAGACGAGGGCCGTAGAGGTCAGATCATATGATCCTTGTTATAAGACGAGGACCGTAGAGGTCAGATCATAGGATCCTTGTTATAAGACGAGGACCGTAGAGGTCAGATCATAGGATCCTTGTTATAAGACGAGGACCATAGAGGTCAGATCATAGGATCCTTGTTATTAGACGAGGACCATAGAGGTCAGATCCTAGGATCTTTTATCTGTGATCTCATAATTGATAAAAACTGAATCAAGACCAAGACACAATGATCCAGTAGAAAATATTTATCAAATCAACATGCCAGTGCTGTTGCACAAAACTTCATTCATTATTTGTATTGACTTTTAAAGTGAAATGTCGTATTTTAGCAATTAAATGTTTTGCCATTTGACTCACAAATACATTTCTTCAAATATACAGTACATACAGACACGAATATCCACAGAAGTCCAGTTTTTTCACAATGGCAAGAAAATAGACCAGTTCTCTAGTCCAGAACAATCTCTTTCAAACGAATGCAAATGACATGGACTCCTCATTCTGGTAATAACTTCAATTTGAAGCAATGAAATATTATAAATCAAAATACAAAATGCCAAGGTGATTAATCAAGATTAGGTGTACATTATTTTTCTCAGATTATGTTTAGTAAATGGTCTCGCTAGCAGTCACCTCTGTAATGAGAAACACTAGACCTAGCAAAGGAATTACAGGTAGGGTGAATCTCTTCTGAACCCTTGTCGACTGTTATTAAAAAACACAAGAGGTTAAAAAATAACAACACAGAGCAGACAGGTCTGTGTCCCAAATGGAACCCAACTCCCAAGTTCACTACTTTTTTTCCAAGGACCATTGGCCTAAGTAAAAACCCTACCTCTAGAGGGTGCTAAATAGGGGAACTGGTGTGGTTGGAACACAGATGCTCAGAACAAAGGAATGGAACTACCTGAAATCGTAATCATTACTGGAGCACATGCCAACCGGACCCCTGATTATGTACTAGAGATGATTTGGACTGGACCTGTATCTTGCCTGCTTAACTGGAGCCTCAGTAGAAATGTAGAATCAGAATTGAAACAATTCACTAAGTCACTAAACCAGCCAGGTGTAAACATACCTGGAACCAAATTATCCTGACATTATTTGACAGTGTATAAAACAATACATGTGTGGAATTGCACCCTAATTCCTTAATATGGCAGTACTTTTCACAAGGCCCATAGGGACTAGGTTGCCAATTGGGACATGAACAGTCTGCCCGGGACCAGCGTCTGACTCATGTTGGTGGTAGATCAGACAAACTGCTGTTTCTTCTGAGCCTGAGAGGCCAGGTCTTTGGCCTTCTCTTTAGCTGCCAGGGCAGTCTCCCTGGCCCTGTCTGTGGCGTGCTCCGTCAGGGTCCTGGACGGGGTCTCCCCTGCAGGGGAAACGAGAAACATGAAGAAAAAAAAAACGAAAACATAGTGGTGAGAACATGTTTGAGATTTTGTGGACAGCTAGCTAATGTTGGAATTTCAGGTTACTGTGCACCACCAACTAATCCAAACACAAAAAACACATTTGTATTAAAATGATGTTGCCAGGTATACAAGTTTCAGGCCGGTCTACATCCATAACTGCAGTACTCGTGGTTTTTCAATGACTTTCACAGCCCTAGGGTCAACCAATCCAACCAAATATTGTTCTCCTTTATCAAATCTTCTGAGTAACTCCTGATAAAGAAACCTTACAGCAAATGTTTATTGAACTTCTAGTCCCCCCTCATATAATGTATCGAATTACAGTTTATTGGTCCCTATTGCTGAAGACTCAGCACCAAGTGTAATAAGGTCCTGGGTTGAATATAATGCATAATAAATACTGATTAACCAGCACGAACAACCACCTTACCTTGCATTTTGGCCAACACATATTCAAATCCTTTCATGGTCTTTGTAACACTGGCCTTGAACCGGGCGAGTCCAAACTCCTGCATTATGAACAAATATGTAATGAGAATGAATTAATAAAGGAGTCTGTTCAGGTGTACGAAAACACCCATCAATACCACAAATCTCTGCCAGTCCGACCCCCTCAAGTCTCATTAGACCCGAGAAGTTGCCCTGTCATGGTTGCACACAGATGGAAATATTTTTTATCTTATCTTTGCCACACATGCCAAACACCAACTGGCATAGTATCAACTACACATTGTGAAATAATGGTCAAACGGGTTAAACCATCTAAACCCCTCTACAGTAGCTAAATCCTTTGGTTAAGTTTCATTGCTATTGTTGACTGGATTGTGCATGTGCACGCACACATCGACACATACACAGACACAGACAGGCACAAAGACAAATACACACCTGTACGGCCCTGGACAGCCCATATAGTTTGGATGAGATCCAGGCTTCTCTGTTAATCTCTGTCCAGCTGGGGTTGTCAGGGTTAATTCTATACTCACAACGCTCCTCTACAGACTGAATGGGAACCAAAGATGACCACAGGTTATTCAAAATGGGGCAAATTGTATATAGACCAGTTAATCAGAGGAGTTTAACCACCGGAGTAAAAAAATAGAGAATAAAAATATGTTTTTACAACAACCTAAACAGAAATGTAGGTCATTTAGCAGACCCCTCTTCGTTTTCAGCCTAGACTTTACCAACGGCGAGTCATATCAGCCACGGTTCAAATCCCAGTGGGTTCCACTCACCATCAAGCGTGCATGGCTGATGTTCCACGTGAGCGTTGTCATTTTTCTGGACTGGGGATCCACAATGGAATCCTCAATTATGTAAGCTTGTCTCGCCATGGTAACAGGGAGGTACTTCTCCATCCAGCGAGGAGCTCTGTTCGTTTTGGTCAGCAGTCGGCGGGAGACCAGACTGTTAGCGGGGGTGACCTCCCGGAAGATAATGTCCTCCGTCAAGACGTGGTTACTTGAGAAAAGGGATAGTTGCAGATTAGGGTATCATAGACATATGTATATTAACTAAGTACTGACGAATTGTGGGTGAATTACAGGCAGAATAACGATGTCATAATTTGGCTAGGCATGATAGTGTGTTGTACCTAATTGCACATCACTTGAAGCCATGCTAGAGTTTCCTTGTTTGGGATGATACAAAACATTTTCCATGAGGAAATCAGTTTACTTGCCCAACCAATCATACCGCTGCTTGTGTTAACATGTTAAATGTGCAACAACAATGTTGTCAATTAACGAAAGGATCTTCTTAACAATAGAGATACTTTAGTCCTTGAAGGCTCATTGAGTAACGTTTTACAACAAGACATTATTTCACTCTGTCCTAGCCTGGAATTAGTATGATTAGCCTAATCCAAATGTATGCATTGAAACTGAGCATTCTTCTGAGCAACAAAAACTGCATTTCAAGCAGAAACCTATTCCAAAAACACAACCAACTAATACTTGTTTAACGCAAAACCCTGTGAACGATACTTCCTATGTTTTCCAGTTAGTTATATTCCCAATGGTATCAATCCTCATTTTTTGGGAGTTTCAACGTAACAACTGTTAACAACCAGTAAGAACCACTAAGCATTTGCTGGCTGCCGATGACATCATTGCCAAATAACAGAGGCTGTGTGGTGGCTACAGACAATCTTTTGCATAGAGGCAGTTTCATGTCACCAACTTTCACCAGCTGTTTTGTCAGGAGCAAACTGCGTTGAAACCACTAAACATTTGGATTCCATACTTTTTTGTGAATGCAAACGATGCCCATACCATCACAGCAACTGAAGAAAAACACAGATAAAATATACTATATCTCGTAGCCAAAACAGGTACAGTCATTGTCAGAGAACATACCTCGCACACATTTGCTTTGCTACACCCTAAAAGAGAATGTCACTGTTTGAATTACTGTACTTGGTCGTTATAAATATATACGTGCTGTGCATTGTAACACCTTTTAATACCACTTGGTATGTAATATAATACCAATGTCAAGGTCCGCTTGCACCACAAAAACCTCCTTATATTCCCATCTAGAAACTAATCCATGTTGGCACAACATGTTTATAGATATTACCTTACACCTCAGACGGGGTAACTTTCTTACCTGTAGGGATTGGGGTATCTCTGCCAGAAAGCAATGCAGACTTGGTCCCAGGAACTTCTCAGAAGCCCCATGCAGGCAAAGTATTTCACCATTGTTCCCTCTTCTTTTTTTGCCTTGGCAACGTCCTGTTAGATAAATGGAAGTGACAAACTTGATTGCTTATTGTCAAGACTCTTTTTTGTACACTTCTGATCACTTGAAATTAAAATCACAGCAAACATGGCAGCAAAAAACTGTTCCAAATCAATACGTTGTGTTTCTAAAACGGGGATCTTTGTAATTACAAAATAATGACTTTAGTTCTACCGTGATGTAATTTTATTCCTACACAATCGCTAAAGAAAATCCACTTGAAAGAGTAAACTCCATAATGGATAGCTGCACGTCAAATGTCAATCAAATGACGTCAAGCAGCGTGACCGTGATAACATGCACGTCAAATGCCAATCAAATGGCGTCAAGCAGCGTGACCGTGATTACGTGCACGTCAAATGTCAATCAAATGACGTCAAGCAGCGTGACCGTGAGAACGTGCACGTCAAATGTCAATCAAATGACGTCAAGCAGCGTGACCGTGATAAGGTTCAGATCGTAGGTCTCAAACCTCGGTGATTGGACTTGCAGAAGTTTTAAAATGTTGCAGCCGCAAACAAACACAACTGATTCACTAATTAAGGTAATGACGATTAACTGTCATGTCTAATCAGGACGTCTAATCAGGTGTACTTGTCAAAAACATTGAATGGCACGGAGTTGCTGGGACGTTGAATAGTACTGTATTTTACCTCTCCAAAATGTGAATAGTTTGGTTAGACAATCTAACGTTTCTCCCCGTCCATCATATAGCTCTAGACATGCAACATTGCTAGTTCCGCTAAGACCACCGTTAATGACAGTTGGTCAGAACCTGACATTGGTCACGTACACAAGCACTAGTCCCTCGTGCCCTTAATACGTCCATGCTCGTGCCACATTAGCTTACAAGCTAACATTACGAGTAGCTAGGTAGCTTAGCATAAAGTGGGATTTAACCCATTCAATCAACTACATCATTACTCATTTTCATCCAAAAACAAGATTGACGTATCATTTTACTCGAAAGAGACATACCTGGTTGGAAATAACATTTAAAGCGTAAATGTAGGCATTGTCTACCACTACTTCTCGGTGAAATAAAGCTTACAGCTACATGACAGATCAGTTAGTTTCAGACCAATGACTGTGTGTCACTGCAAACTCGAAGGTCAAAACAACCATATCCGGTGTGCGGAGCGAAAAGCCAGTTCTGCTTATACACAGCGGCCGCCAGGTGGCAGTGTATGACCGTGTCAGCGAAGGATCAGCCAACACTCAGCCATGGTCAGGAGTCACGGTAAGCATCTCTAAAAGGTTCGGGTCGTTGCATTTTGACCCAACATTAATTGTTGAACCTTTTCGAACTGTTTGTCTTTGAGAAAAATATATATCTGTTTTATTTCAGTTTGCTAGAGTCATTTTTTAAATGGGTTGGTTTGATACCTGAATGCTGAATAGTTAAAAGGTGTATATCAGACCAGAAAACAAATTCCACAGCTAAGGACTGTGTCCAGGGTGTTTTATACTTTTATTTGCATCTGTAGACCACGTCAAAATGCCAGCAAGTAGTATAGTGCGAGGTATGAACAGCCATTGTCAGCCAATCCAGGAGGAATAACTTGCATTAAATTGACCAAAACTGAACTTTCATCCCGCCCTGTCGATCTTTGGCTCACAACTTTCCTTCTGCTTTGTGTATTATAATCATTAGCCATGCTATATTGTCCCACAATACCTCCTACTATTTTATTTCAAATTAGATGGCTCAGGCAAATTCTAATTTCTCCATGTAGGGTTTATAACTGATAATGATGTAAAATAACTATATATATCTCGCAGACTACTAGAAAATGTTCTTTACAACCACAATGGTTTTGTTATGAAACATAACCATTATTCTAATGGAGGAAAACTCTGTAAATTGCAATGTAAATTCTAATGGAATTTACATGGCATGTGGTTATTTCAGATTGTTAACAACTATTTTGAAGTCAATCATTCAATGTGTTTGGTAGAGTCAGTCCTGCAGTTACTTGGCAATGGTTAATTATAGGTTTAACTTTAGGACCATGAACGTACCATAAAACAATGAGTAAGGATCAAAGGTCATTTTTCTCTGCCAATCCACCTCACTCCTATGATAAACATAACCTCTATTACTGAATGGACTGAGTTCAACAATTTGCCCTGCTTGACTTATCTCATACTGTGTGGGATGTTTGCTAACAGTTAAGAAAATGTTTATTTAACTTTGACTTTTTTTGTGGATGTTGAAGACTGGATATGGTCATCTTCCAAAACATCTGAAACCTTGCCTCTCTTCAAAGTTTTTGTATTTACACTTACTGAAATGCTTGCAATTTGACACTTTCCCATGCAAGAGTTTGATTGAGAGACAAACATCACACTAACTAAGCATTCTGACAGATGTTACACCAGCAAGACACTGGACAGACATCACACTAACTGAGCATCCTGACAGATGTTACACTAGCAGGGCGTAGAGACAGATGTAACACTAACTGAGCAGCAGAACTGACTCATTGCAAGTGTCTAAGCCACAAAAAGCAGTTACTACTGTAATGTTGAGACAATCAATGCTTGAGCGAAGCCTGTTGTTGTTAGCTTGCGGCTAATTTAGCGAGCTGCTGGTCCACAAGGATGCTCACATTTAACAATCTTAAGGTAAATTCCCAACAGTGTGGCTCTGGATAAGAAGATATTCTAAATCACTGAACTGGTGATCTAGTCTTGTTAGAGCGGGCCAATCAATTTAAACCCAAAGATGGCTTACCTGTGATGGATGTCCTTCACATCCACAATTGAATATTGCTTTTTTTGTGTTCCTTGTGGCTTGTTACTATGCTGTCCTACCAAACCAGGCAGAATGATAACCATGATGGCAGGAACAGACTGGCACGTACCCAGTATAGTCTCTTATGTTATTCACAAACTTTTTTCTCTTCTGGTTGATCTTTTCCCTTAATGTTTCTTATCTTTATTATTAAATAATTCCTGGTACCTTTAGCAGATGGCAAATGAGGCAAGCATTACCCCCTTGCTATTTGAAGCACTTTGGAAGCCTAGTAATGTGCTATACAAGTTGTTGTTGGTAATTAATTAGATAAAGGGTGTCTATAAATGTAGCCTTTCTTGAATCGTAATGTTGTATTCATGTCTTTTATCATGTTTGCATCAAAAGTGGATCCAACGAGTTGTGTGAGATTTAAGATAAGTGGCCTGGCAGTGCCACACTGGCTAATGTACCATCTACATCCTGTTGTGACTGTAGAGTACTGACTGTCTCTGAATCCCAAATGGCACTCATTCGCTTTTCTAGGGCACTTTTTCTGACCAAGCCTATTGAGCTTTGGCAAATGGTTGCACATTATGTAGGGAATATGTTTCCATTTGGAACACGGAGAGTTTCTCTGTGAACAACACACTCCTTTATTCTGCTGCCAGTTTTGCTGTACTTTCCTCTGTCATGCAATCCGCTCCAACATAGAAGATTTGAAAAATCAAACTTTGTCGCTGTGTGCACAGTAACGTTGTCATATTCCTTATAGCAGCTTTGAGCAGCTCACAGGAAAAAACAATACCCAGGCCACTCTGGTCCTGGTTGTGTCTTAAACCGTACCCTATTCCCTAGGTAGTGCACAGAGCCAATAAAGCTTCAAGGCAGCCATCGATTAAACAAATGTTTTTTTTTATTTCATTTATGTTAATGACTTTGTCGTTGCTCTGCAGTCGGCTGTTACATTCAGTTTAATACGTTCTGTTACAATCAAAGTTAACGGCTTAATCAACACATCTTTGAATTCATTATACAACAATAATCCATTATGCACAACCAGCAACAGACACAATAAAAGTAGCAGCACATTATAACAGCAAACATGCAATGCCTTCTCTTCACTCAGCTGTCTCAGTCAGTCAGTAAGGCCAGGAAAAGGCCATTCAAGTCAGACGTTTGCCGTTTTACTCCAATCCCTTTAAAGTCCTTGTAATGTCTAAATATTAGTGCCTAATGAGGGCCAGTACATTTTTACATGTGGTACCTCTGTTTGGTCTACAATGTGTACCTAAATGGCAATATTTAGTTTCATATATTAAAGGCTATACTACTTAGTAGTCGGAATCTAAGGCATCAGTGTCGGCTACTCCGTTGAGAGCCTGAGTGCACGATGCAATTAAAATGTAAATGTTAATTGGTACATTTTAAGATATTATTTTATGAGCCTCAGCTATTGGGCACCATTGTGTATCGCGGTTTGCATGAATATCGGTGTTGCCATGGTTACCTCATGGCTAATCAGTCCCAAACACGTTGCCTGAGAAAAAACATAATTGTCTCACAAGTCAGAATGTTGAATACAATCATATTTAAATGTACTTTAAAATGATCTGTCGTGGCATTAGCCCACATAAAGTGGAGAATAAAATGTCTATGACAAATTAATTGTACATGTAACCTGACTTTTCTGTTGCTCAGTATTTCGCCCTCTGTGCTCGTATTTTTGGTTGGTATTTTTTTTACCTGGGACGTGTAGCATGTGATGCAGCATACGTTAACATTTAGCCAAACACAATTGACTAAAAACGTTTCCTCCCAATCAATGAGAATTATCCCAGCGGGAATTAACAATATTCAAAGTACAGGCATTGCGATGGGACTTTTCATGAAACGCTGCAAATACGTAAAGCATTTTGTGTTCAAGCAGTACGACACATCTAATTATGACTGGAACAAAAAAATTGCAAGAGAAATATGTGTGTTTAACTTGAAAACACTTTATCAACGTTACAAACTATAGTCTAGCCGTCATTTCATGTCAAATACAAGTATGTGCTTAAAATAAGAACTGAGGTTATCAATGAATTGACATGTGCAATCTTCGCTCTGCAGTCTAACAATGACGATGACATACTCACCGGAGTGGGACATGACAGTTACACCTTGTTATGAGGGTTATGTTATGACGGTTGCAAAAGTGTACGTTGGCACATTGATTCTGCCAAACAAAATGTTTTACTAGCAAAATATTTCTTTACACAAAACATAATCCAACAGAAGAAACGAAGAGGGAGCTACCCGACTTTGTAACCTTGGGTTTTACCTTTGAATAAATCCTGTCATTATGGGCTGAGGCTCCAAAACAGCAAAATTAATTGAACCCAGGTCATGGTAAACACAGCCCTGGTTACACCCCTTGTCTAGCAGCAATAGCTGATTGTGAAGTAATCAACTACTTTACTTATTCATTCTTATCACTGATGAGCTGCTTAAATAAGAATAAGTGCTCCAATTGAGATTCCCTTTCTGTTTCTGTTCACACCCCTGCCAATGTGGGGGGTTTTATATTCTGTTCACACCCCTGCCCATGTGGGGGGTTTTATATTCTGTCCATACCGCTGCCCATGTGGGGGGTTTTATATTCTGTCCATACCGCTGCCCATGTGGGTGGCATTATTATTGGTCCATACGCCTGCCCATGTGGTGGCATTATCATCGGTCTATACGCCACCCCATGTGGGTGGCATTATCATCTGTCCATACCCGTGCTCATGTGGGTGGCATTATTATCTGTCCATACGCCAGCCCATGTGGGTGGCATTATTAACAGTCCATACACCTGCCCATGTGGGTGGCATTATTATCAGTCCATACCCCTGCCCATGTGGGTGGCATTATTATCAGTCCATACCCCTGCCCATGTGGGTGGCATTATTATATGTCCATGCCCATGTGGGTGGCATTATTATCTGTCCATACCCCTGCCCATGTGGGTGGCATTATTATCTGTCCATACACCTGCCCATGTGGGTGGCATTATTATCGGTCCATACGCCTGCCCATGTGGGTGGCATTATTATCTGTCCATACACCTGCCCATGTGGGTGGCATTATTATCGGTCCATACCCGTGCCCATGTGGGTGGCATTATTATCTGTCCATACCCCTGCCCATGTGGGTGGCATTATTATCGGTCCATACCGTGCCCATGTGGGTGGCATTATTATCGGTCCATACCGTGCCCATGTTGGGAGTTTAATCAAACAATCCAACAATTAACCAATCAGATTGTGGTCACAGTGTTTCCTCTCCCTATGTTTCCACCATTCAGAGTCAACTTCTCATTTATCAAAGGTTCATGACCACAAAAAAAGTTTAGAAAGCGTATATATACCAGTTGGCATTTATCCATTAAATCTTAATAGGAAAGAGTCTCCATATGCAGATTTGCACCCATGTGTGCACAACAATTCAAATAATTTAAGGATATTGGTATTAAAAACATGAAATCCTATTGACTTAAGATAGTCACTCCAAGGCCTATCCCAAAAATGCAAAGTAATAAGATTACCAGCTTATTGGTTTATTCCCAATAAACAAATATTAGCAATATCCCTTTGCTTATTCAAGCCAACATTAAGAGACTGTAAACAGCACAATAATTCCAATAAGACTGTTTAACAACATCTAGGCAAATGTCTTGTTGTTCAATTGCAGAATGCACTGTCACTGAAAGCTGATGTGCATGTTTCATTTGAAAAAGAAAAGTACCCAAATATTCTTTCCACACCACAAAAAAAAATGTATATTTTGCCGTGGCTCTGTAGTTAAGAAACAGCAGTTTCAGCATGACCAAATCACACAAGTTTCCAGACATGGATGTAAAACTTGTTCACATGTGCCGAATTATAGAATCCATTGAAGGAAACCTGCGTGTCTGTTGGGGTTCCACTGTTACATGAATCCCCATCTATTCCTACTTGTGCCAGTATTTCGTGAGATATTTATGCTAGACTAACACATCAGGCCATTATTTTTGGAAAAGCCCTCTGTCTAAATACTGTCTGGTTTGGCATCACATGAACATCAAGCTGTCTGACATTCCAAAAGAAAGCATCTGTCCTGTCTGGTTTACTTTACAGACGTATGAGATTGGCTCCTGCCATAAGGGGCATTCTGGTTTATTTTACAGAAGTGTGAGATTTGCTCCTGCCATACAGGCCATTCTGGTTTACTTTACAGACGTATGAGATAGGCTCCTACCATACAGGCCATTCTGGTTTACTTTACAGACGTATGAGATTAGCTCCTGCCATACAGGCCATTCTGGTTTACTTTACAGAAGTATGAGATTAGCTTCTGCCATACAGGCCATTCTGGTTTACTTTACAGAAGTATGAGATTAGCTTCTGCCATACAGGCCATTCTGGTTTACTTTACAGTAGTATGACATAGGCTCCTGCCATACAGGCCATTCTGGTTTACTTTACAGAAGTATGAGATTGCCCTTTGAGTCTTCCAATCCCAAATAAAGCTTATTTGTTAGTTCTTGTAACAGCAGCCTCAGCATCACAGCATCATAAGCGGGCGCTAACATCCCTTAATATTAAGGAAATCTCTTTAAGTGGCCACTATGATCCCTTTCTATCCGGGAAAACTCCCCTAGTCAACATGGTTGAATAGCTTCTTTAATAAGTGCGGCTGTGTGTATTGGCTCTCCAATGTTTCAAATATGACTGCAAAAAAGCAGTCTAGGATGGCAGTTCCATCAACCGCTCAGACGGCTGTTGGAGGGTGCCCCCCGTTCCTCCCATTCAGAGACATTCTCCGCAGTGACCTTGTCTTAAAGGAGCCCTCTGGGTGAATAGTGTCTGGTTTATTCTCACACCTGAACACCATGAGAAACCCATTCCTGTAGTTTTTATTCATCCAGCCGTACAGGAACGGGTTAGCGAAGGTGGAGCACATGGCTACAATGTGAAAGAGGGTGTAGATCAGCTTGTACTGTTTAAGGCTGAGCACCAGATCCAGGTCGGTGGCCAGCTGGAAAATGTGGAAGGGCAACCAGCAGGTTGCAAAGACCACGACGACCATGACCAACATCTTGGTAGTCTTCTTCCTGCGCTGGACGGCGTCGATACGGCTTGCCGGGCTCACGTGGTTCTTGAGCTTCACCCAAATGCAGATGTAGGTGTAGCTGATGATGGCTAGCGGCACCACATACTGCAGCAGGAGCATGGAGAGGCTGTAGATCACCCCGTCTCGGCTGCCGTTGTTGGGCCACTTCTCGTAGCAGACGGACATCCTCAGGTTGATGGAGGGGATCTCCTCCTGGCGGTACTCCCTGAAGATGGCCAGCGGGCCGGCGAGCACCGCGGACAGCGTCCAGATGAGCGCCATGATCAGGAGGCTACTGCGCCAGGTGAGTCGTTGGCCCAGGTGGAAAACGATGCACCTGTAGCGCTCCAGGGCGATGATGGTTAGCGTCAGGATGGACACGTGCACACTCAGCGCCTGGGCGTAGGGCACCATGTGACACAGCACGGCGCCGAACTTCCACTCGTCGAGCAGCGTGTAAACCAGTGTGAACGGCAAACACAGCGTGTTCACCAGCAGGTCAGCCAAGGCCAGGTTCGCTATGAAGAAGTTAGTCACGGTCCTCATGTTCCGGAAGCGGATGATCATGTAGATGACGAGTGTGTTGCCAACGAGGCCCAGTAGGATGATCAGACAATAAGCTGTGATTAGAAGGGCTTGGACGGCGATGTGCTTTGTGATGTCAGAATGGAAGCCTGGCCTGTCGGGGTAGCTGTCATTACCCACAATGCCTTGCTGCTGCCAGTGAGTGGAGTCTATGTTACCTGGCGCCGTATCTAGGTCAGCCGTGCTGTTGGAAGGGTTATAGAGGTCCAGAGGGCTCATGTTGTCTTTAGAGTAGATGTTAGCCAAAACCTCACCACAGGTCGGTCAAAATTTGTATGTAAAGTCCAGCAATGGTTCCAGTCTCTCAGACCAAACAGTCCCCGGTCCAGTTCCTGACAGATCTTATGCCTTGTCTAATGTTCAGACCCGCTTTGCCTGTGGTGCAACAGTGCCGAGCCAGACCAGCCCCGTCAGAACTGGACAGTCCAGAATCCTGCAGTGGGTGAAACAACATGTGGGTTATTCAGTGATGATAACGCAAGAGATCCAAGTGCAGGTGAAAGAAAATACTTAAATAAACGGAACTAAAACGAATTGCCTGATATGGGCCAGGATGGATAAACTAGGACGATAATGTCCTGTAGGCTCTGTGTCTGATGGAGTCTAGAGCTACCTTGAGAAGGTTCTAAGACGACATCTTAATATACAGCCTGACATGAACCATTATTCATGGAACTGTCTGGTTTTCCTCTCTGTCTGATCTCCAGCTCTTGGTCCTCTCACTCTCTTCCTCTACTGGTCCCATCTTTCTTTCGTTCTCTTTCTGTCTTTGCCAGTCTTTCTCAACTTTCCCCGTCTGCTTATTTGTCCTACCTTCTCTCATTCCCTCTCCCACTCCCTCCCTCTCCCCTATCTATTTCCTCCCCTTCTCTCTCTCCCGATCCATGTCTAGTTTCTCTCCGTCTACCTCTCTTTTTCCTCCCCATTATATCGCTCCCTTTCTGCGTACCTGTAATATTATAATGGTCCACTAAATGGTGGTTTACAGCGTCTAATTAATTGAGGTTTATTTAATTCATGATCAATGAGATTCTGTGTGTTTATAATCCATGAGCACCTGACGTCCCTTTCATCTTTCTATACGTCCGTGTGTGTGTTTATAGTGTGTCTGTGTGTGTGTATGTGTTTATAATTCTCTATCTGTTTATAGTAGAGAAGAGCGATAGACTGAGGCCCAGAGGACCCTGTTTACTGGCTCTGTTTCCTACGTCTCCGAACACTAAACCAGAACACCGAACTGACAGTCGTTCTGCAGCTGTGCCACCGGTGACTTTCCCAGAATTCCCGGGTCCAGAGATCTGGCATCCTATAACCAGGATTTATGGAGAAACAGGGACAGTAGTCATTTAGATCGATGCTGTTTTTGCATCAGGACCAAAATGTGAACCAGGTGTAACCAGTATCCACATTGCAATTTTCTTTGTTGAAACGCTATACATAAATAATGAATTTTCACCATAAATGTAGCAAATATATTGGACAAGGGAACAACAACAATTGTTCCAATTCCTAATGAGGAATGTTGGCAGGCTCACTTATCGATGCTGGGAAATACGCAGTTACTGCAGTATATTGAAAATAGTGTGATTAAAGGGAAACATGTGTCCACATAGTGGATTGCAGCCACCACAGTGAGAGTCCAGTGTTTGTATTATTTATGGTGAAATATATTGGGGATGCAGCAGTAATAGACCATGTAAATGTTAATGTGTGGACTGTGTGGTCTAACCATCAATAACAACCACATTGGTCATTTACCCTTCAAGAATATATATGCTCCTATGGCCCGGCGATACACGAAACACACAAAACCATCTACTCCCTTAAAGAAAAACACTAAAAGCTTTCATCAGAATCAGTTTTAAATGAATACTAAGATCGAGGACATGACCCGTTAAATGAATCACAGCCATGGTACATACAAAATCACCACCAATGCTCTTATTGGTCAGAGCACTCATATGAACTTTAAAATTGACGACCAGAAAGAAGACCTTGCCATTTTGAAAGATAAAAGTGCCAATCAGGTGTTGTGGAATCTTCGTGGAACACAACAGTTGGGCTTTTCAAGCACCATGACAGGAACAATCGACCCTAAAACGGACGTGTGTGGGGAGAAAAAGTTGAGTTGAACACATACTGTGTGCCATTTGGTGCTCTTTCCCTTATGTAGAGAAAGTTCTTTGACATGGCACTCTGGACAAAAGGTCACTATGTAGAGGACGGGGTGGCAGTTGGGATGGGGCCCCTGGTGATGACAAACCCTCCGCGCGGTGGCTAATTAGCGTCTATTCATTTCCATTTAGAACCGCGCAACATGCATTCTGGGCCCACATGAGGCTCATCATAATGACAGAATAATGGCCCGCTAGATCAGCGCTTTCGGCGAATATCGTTTTTACATTGCAATACGTTACAATCACACTTTTTCCGACTGAAACGCCCACGCGGCTACAGAGGTCTAATGATGGCTCCTCGGTCATTGTGTATTGGAGTGGAAAGAGCGGTGACGGATGAATTCTGGTCCTGGAAGTGAGCACTTTGTCGAAAGTGAAAGAAAGGGTTATATTAGTTCCGAGGTAAACGACATTGTCTTATACCAGATCAGTGGTCTGGCCAAAGCACTATACGCACAAGAGAGATTCAAACAAGATGTTCTTGTTGCTAGAGTGAATCGAAAAATGCATTTACATATTATGTTAATGTTATTTAAAATCAATTGTGTTCACAAAAACGGGTGTAGCCTAAATAGATTGATAGTGGCTCGCTCTTCCTGGCATGTAGCCATCCAGATAGCGTATAACTAAATAGAGGAGAAATGTTTATCACAAATATTTAAACAACATTATTTACATTTCTGAGATGTATCAACCTGTGATTTATGGCTGCATAAACACTCCCTACATTGATAACGGACTCCCATGAATCTATTGTCCTCCAGACTCTTGGAACAGCCTACGGTTTCACCTCAAAGTATTAAAGCCCCTGAATGAGAAAACTCTGATACATGATTCTGTTCAGAAGGGTCCGTGGGGTCATTTGCTTGAGCTTCTGGACATCAGCCACCTGTGTTTTTGGTCTGGCCACCAGTGTTTTCATGGTCCCCTTTTTTATATATATCATATATATATATATTTGCCCCCTTCTATACTGAGATCAGTAAGGACATTGTACCCCAGGTTCTATTAAATGAGGTTTACTAACAAGGTTCGGGAGGAGGACTTCCAGCTAATTAATTACAGGTGGAAGCCCTCAGTAATTAACAGCTAGAGGGTACATATAGACTCAGCAGTCTTACCTCGCTCCGCTGACAGCTCGCAGCAGCTTCTCTCGCCCAGATACTACTCGTCTCGCTAAAGCGCTTCCTCCGCGGAAGGCACTAGCAATCCCAGGAATGTCCCCCCGCAAGTCGCGGGTCTCCCGACCATTTCGGTCATGCCGGACGCCACTCCTGAGCCCAGGGCTTCTCGCGGCCGCACTCCGGCCCGACCATCCGCGCGTTCACCCGGACGCCGGTACCAGGCTTCGCCGCCCCCAGCAAAACCACCACCCTCTTCCCCGGCCTCCTCCTACCGCTCGACCATCCCGACGATCCCTCCCGTCGGGAACCGGACCGTAGCCGGGCTAAGACAAGCGCTGGGCAAGTCGGACCCACAGGTCTCAAGGAAGACGCACAAAGCGGAGCCGTACGACCTATATGTCTCCCAAACCGGCCCGCAGGCAGGGCAAAACCCGCAGGGCTCAAAATATACCGCCCCAGACAACTCCGTCGTCCTCCTGCTCAGGACACGGCTCGCTTTGCTCCGCCAATGCCTCTGCCGCCGCAGCGCCGCATTCGGACGAGCCCAGCGGCTCCCCTTTACAGCTCAGCCTTATACCCCTAATAACCCTCTCCCTTTCCAGCGGCCCCGAGCTCCGGCCCCGGGCACTAGCGCGAAGCTTTTGCAGCCAGCAGTACAGGCTAACCCTCGCCTCCAGTCTCTCTACCCTCCAGGTGCCAACCCCGCCCACTGGCAGCGGCACAACCCAGCCCACCGGCAGTGGCCCGCAGGCCCGCAGCCCCACAGCTCCAAACCAGCGCGGGCCCGCCCCCGCTCGCTGCGCAAGCTCACTCTTCATCCTTCCAGCCGCCATTCCCCCTCCCCTCCTCCCCACTCCGGTTCGAGCAACCCTATTTGTCCACCCGCTACGTACCTCGTACAGCAACCACCAGCGCAACCCACTGAACCCAGGTCTCCGGTCTTATCGAAGGCAGGCAGATCGGTGATAATTTCAACGCGGGCGGATGCCATAGAGCACGCAGCCGTTCCATGCATATTTGTAGCTCTGCGGCAGCGTACGTCCAGCCTAAACCCGCAAATAAAACACCCAAATTATTCGACGACTCCCGTAAAAAATAATAATAAATAAATTAAAAATTTCACGCATGCATTTCGAACGGCCATCCACCCGGACGAGATAAAAACGCTTTTTATCACCCTGTCAGCCCCACGCAATTCCCCGTTCCCAAGTGTTAACAGCCTGTCCCCTCGACGAATCTTCGCTTAAATTCCACGGCATAGACCAGGCATCTACATGATTAAAATCGCGGGTCGGGGTGCCTGGCTGGCCAAAGTTGACGTTACATCCGCTTTCAAAGTCATGCCCATCCATCCCGACTCATGGCATCTCTTTGGAGTCCGCTGGCTCGAGAAATACTATTTCGCCGTACGTCTAACGTTCGGATGCAAAAGCAGCCCTAAAATATTCGACATGCTATCAGAAGCAGTCTGCTGGATCTTGTCAAACAACTACGCCATCCCCCACCTCATTCACCTGCTAGATGATTTTCTAATAATCTCGCCTCGCAACGCCATCCCGGCCGCGCACCTCCTCCCAGTCCAAAACGTCTTCTCCGAGCTTGGAATCCCCCTCGCAGAGGAGAAAACCATGGGCCCCGCGACGTCCATCGAGTTCCTAGGGATTAACTTGGATTCTAGGGAATTCCAAGCACCCCTGCCAAAGGAGAAAATCGACCGAATAATTCTCGTCTCCTCTACTTTCCTCGAGAAATCGGTTCTCTCGAAACGCGAACTCTTGTCCCCGCTTGGCCTTTTAAACTTCGCGACGCGCATCATCCCGCAGGGTCGCCCCTTTATATCGCATCTCCTCTCACTCGCGTCCTCCGTCCACTCGCTAGAGGACCCCATTTCCTTAACCCAAGCATGCCGCGACGAACTTAGGCTATGGGTAACATTTCTAAAACAGTGGAACGGCCTATCGTTTTTCCACAAAAACCTCGTCGCGTCCCCCACCGACATCCAACTGTCCACAGACGCCGCCCCCTCAATCGGGTTCGGGGGTTTCTACCAAGGTCGTTGGTTCGCGGCTCCGTGGCCACCCCAGTTCCAGCAATTACCGTAATCCTCGGCGCTATTCGAGCTCTACCCTCTCGTAGTAGCAGCTTTCCCGTGGGGGAAGGAATGGTCCTCTACAAGCATCCTAGTGCATTGCGACTATGAGGCGACCGTGCACTGCATTAACAGAGGTCGTTCCCATTCACCCGCTCCGATGCCACTCTTAAGGCGCCTCACCTGGATCGCAGCTTGCGACCAATTCATTATCGTCGCTAAGCATATCCCCGGGTCGGAGAATCAAATCGCTGACTCCCTGTCTCGCTTTCTGTTTCAGAAATTCAGGACGCTGGCTCCGGAGGCGGACCGTATCCCTACTCCGGTACCTCGCTATTCAGAGTTGATATTCCCGTAAACCACCCGCTAAAAACCCTGCTCGACTCATCACTCAACACCATCCTTCACGCAGTCGCCCCCAGGACCCTCCAATCCTACCTTACCGCCTGGAAAAGTTTTAAATCATTCCACGCTTCTTACAACCTACCCTTCCCCGGTTTTCCCCCTCTTTCCATAACGTATTAACTAAGTAATAGAACTCCGTTCTAATTAATAGAACCCCCTTTTTCCTTTTCTGTCCTCTCTTTCCGTCCAGCGAGCATTGGCCTCACAGCGGACGGAGTGAGAGCCCCCCGGTAGAGCGCTCCTGTTTTCTCTTTCATCCAGTGAGCATTCGGTCTCCAGCAGATGCCGCGTGAGAAAATCTCCCGGGCAGGCACTCACTTTCGCTATTTCCCGTTTCCTTCCGTCCAGCGGGCACTAGTCTCACAGCGGACGGAATGAGAACCTCCCCGGTTGAGTTCGTACGTTTTCTCTTTCATCCAGTGAGCATTGGTCTCCAGCAGATGCCGCGTGAGAAAATCTCCCGGGCAAGCACTCATTTTCCCCTTCGCGTTTCCCCTTTCCGTCCAGCGAGCACTAGTCTCACAGCGGACGGAGTGAGAACTTCCCCGGTCGAGCTCCAACGTTTTCTCTTTCCATCCAGTGAGCATTTGGTCTCCAGCAGATGCCGCGTGAGAAAATCTCCCGGGCAAGCACTCATTTTCCCCTTTGCGTTTCCCCTTTCCGTCCAGCGAGCACTAGTCTCACAGCGGACGGAGTGAGAACTTCCCCGGTCGAGCTCCATCGTTCTCTCTCTCATCCAGTGAGCATTTGGTCTCCAGCAGATGCCGCGTGAGAACCTCCCGGGCAAGCACTCACTTTCCTGTACGTTCCTCCTTTCCGTCCAGCGAGCATTGGTCTCACAGCGGTCGGAATAAATCTATACCAAACGGGCATTGGTCCCACAGCAAAGCTCCCACGTTTCTCCTTTCCGTCCAGCGAGCATTGGTCTCACAGCGGTCGGAATAAATCTATACCAAACGGGCATTGGTCCCACAGCAAAGCTCCCACGTTTCTCCTTTCCGTCCAGCGAGCATTGGTCTCACAGCGGTCGGAATAAATCTATACCTAAACGGGCATTGGTCCCACAGCAAAGCTCCCACGTTTCTCCTTTCCGTCCAGCGAGCATTGGTCTCACAGCGGTCGGAATAAATCTATACCAAACGGGCATTGGTCCCACAGCAAAGCTCCCACGTTTCTCCTTTCCGTCCAGCGAGCATTGGTCTCACAGCGGTCGGAATAAATCTATACCAAACGGGCATTGGTCCCACAGCAAAGCTCCCACGTTTCTCCTTTCCGTCCAGCGAGCATTGGTCTCACAGCGGTCGGAATAAATCTATACCTAAACGGGCATTGGTCCCACAGCAAAGCTCCCACGTTTCTCCTTTCCCTCCAGCGAGCATTGGTCTCACAGCGGTCGGAATAGGAATACCAAGCGGGCCTCGGTCCCACAACAAACGTTCAAACGCCCCACGTCCACAGGCCAGCAGGGCCCATCTAGTCCAGGCAGTGAACGGCTTCACAGGCCCCCGCGCATACAAAAAAAATAAAAATAAATAAATAAAATAAAAAATAAAAAAAAAAATATATATAAAAAATAAATAAATAAATAAATCAGACCCTTCCTCGCGATGCCAGTCCGCCAAGCTCGGCTCTCTGGGGGGTTTATAATCCAGCGGCTGTCCTCTGCTCCTTAGCGTTAGGGGGGTACTCTGGGTTCGGGCCAAATTCCGAGCCCGGAGCCCCGGGCCGGATTCCGAGCCCGGAACCCTCCCTCCGGACAGCACGCCAAATACGCATTAAACCTATATCCCTTAATTGGCATGTAAGTGCGAACTCGTGAAATGAGGTTTACTAACAAGGTTCGGGAGGAGGACTTCCAGCTAATTAATTACAGGTGGAAGCCCTCAGCAATTAACAGCTAGAGGGTACATATAGACTCAGCAGTCTTACCTCGCTCCGCTGACAGCTCGCAGCATCCCCCCACCACCCCTTCTCCGCTCAAATTCTAGTCCTAACCACTTACATGCGGGGGGTACTCTGGGTTCGGGCCAAATTCCGAGCCCGGAGCCCCGGGCCGGATTCCGAGCCCGGAACCCTCCCTCCGGACAGCACGCCAAATACGCATTAAACCTATATCCCTTAATTGGCATGTAAGTGCGAACTCGTGAAATCACATTAGTGGAGAAACACGACCAGACGACCCTGCTCTCCAGTGAGATGGGGTCACATGTAAAGAGAGGCCAATAATTACTTCAAGCAATTAATGAACATCGACAAACGGTAGATATTTGTGATTATTGCCCCTACAATCCCTGAGAGGTTTACATTTTTCCTGTAGGCTGCATCAAGCTGTAGTGCTAATGGTATGGCAGGTTTTGAATCTTTAATGTCATGTTAGTTCTTGCTGCGTTCTCAGTCAGGTCTCTCTGGATTTAGATACTCAGATTTTCCTGGCCACATAAAAGAAAAACGGTATATTACCTTAATAATCACAAATTACATGCTTCTGTTTCGGATTCAGGTTGTCAGGATTGTATGCGCACAATCCTCTTGCCGGCAGATAGCTCAATAGCTAATTATGGTCAATTGAATTTACTCACTAAATTGTGAGCGCACTTGAGAATGTTCTTCAAGACTGGATCTTCAGGAAAAACAGAATTGTTACTGTCTCAAAAACAGTAAGATAAAATTGCAGCTCTACAACAGCAAGATAAAACTGCACCTCAGAACAGTAAGATAAGTCCACAGCTCTACAACAGTAAGATAATTCTGCAGCTATATAACAGTAAGATACGTCTGTGGCTCTACAACACTAAGATAAGTCTGCATCTCTATAACAATAAGATAAGTCTGCAGCTCTACAACAGTAAGATACGTCTGCAGCTCTATAACACTAAGATAAGTCTGCATCTCTATAACAATAAGATAAGTCTGCAGCTCTACAACAGTAAGATACGTCTGCAGCTCTATAACATTAAGATAAGTCTGCAGCTCTATTATATAAGGAATAGGGTGTTAGATTGGAGTATTGTATTGCTCTGACATATGAAGAAAATTATGAAATGGTTAAAAAGTATGGATAAGAAAATATTGAAAATCTATTTCAAGTTGAACAATCAACACAACCCATCAGCGAAATGGTTTCAGCCAATATCCCCCAGGTGCTGATCCTCTGAGTGAAGGCTGTTTGAAATTGACCAGTGATCGTTAGGTCTATATATTGGAAGGGTTCCAAATTGGATTCATCCTGGCCAAGTCCTCTGGCTACAATGAATTTACACACACACACACACAAACCTGTGCTGCATACATACAATGGCCAATAAAATACTACAGGTGAGTTACATTCTGTCTCTCTGTCTATGTCCAGTCTGTCTCTCTGTCCAGTCTGTCTCTCTGCCTGGTCTGTTTCTCTGTCTCTGTCCGGTCTGTTGCCGTGTCTCTCTGTCCGGTCTGTCTCTCTGTCCGGTCTGTCTCTGTCTGGTCTATCACTCTCTGTGTGTGTCCATGTTTGTCTCTGTCCCTATGTGTTGCAAAGACATCTCGGTTCTCTGTTGAAATATTTTTTTATTTTTGATTGCTTGCCTACCGTTAGAATAGCCAGAAAACTACTTAATCTGTCCATCTGCTACTCAAGGGAGGATAGACTCTGAAACGTTTTTACGTAAAATGTTTTTGGAAAGCATGTACAAACGTTAATTTCAAAGAAATACAGAAAAATCCTCTTTAAAACCTTTTTAGAGTGTAAGGTTAATGTGTACTTTGAATACTGCAACTAAACAAATTAAAGTAGAATTTAAAAAGCTGAATGCTGTTCAGTAACTTTTCTGGGTTGTGTTCCCACACCCAGATGGCTCTGGGTTAAAGCATCTTATTCACTGTAAATGTACTTGAATGCACTACAGTGAGTAACTCTGGGTTAAAGCATCTTCTTCACTGTAAATCTACATGAATGCACTGCAGTGAGTGGCTCTGGGTTAAAGCATCTTCTTCACTGTACATGTACTATATCCCGGAACCTGCACAGTGCAGTGGCACCAGTATATCTCCCTGAATACTCTGTGCTCTCTCGTTCTCGAACATTGCCCTGTCTCTCTTCACTCCCATCCGACACAGGCAGCATCCTGAATGACACCATATTTCCTACCTGGTGCCCAACCAGGGCCCTGGTCATATTTAGGAGCACTACATTTAGTGCACTACATAGTGAAATGAAGTAATTTAGGATACAACTTGTAATTGCACTGGCAGAGAAGAGATTGTTCTGGGTGAGCGGCTGATTCGTGACTAGGACTCTGCGGTTTGTGACATGCACACTGTCATGTGCGGTCCTTATCGTTAGACAGATGAGCCATTGTGCTGTATATGTCCATCATAATGTCACAGGAAAAGGGCACATTCATCACCATCTAAACTGTAAAAGCTACTGGGCTAAAAACAACCTAATAACACATACTGGGTTGTTCTCGTCTAGCTTTTTGAGTTGTATATCAGCCAGATGTGGCTTCATTTATTATGTTTTTTTTTATATTTAAACGTTTATTTACCATTTGCAGTAATGCAGCTTCTCAATCTTACTTGAAATAAAGGTACAATTAAGTAATAGAAAATGTTACCCTAAGTTTGGTTGACCCTTTTGCTTTCTCTTTTTATTTGAATTGCATATGTTGTTTTTTGATGGCCTATTAGAAAGCATTGGCCTTGAGATCGACCCCATCAGATACCAGATAGATAAAATGCCATTCCTTTTCATCATTCTTCAGCTGGTGCGTTGCAAATGTACATTTCCTCAAGTAGTTCACAAATAGGTCACATAAAATAAATGATGGTAACTAGATATCCCAACACACTGATGTAAAAAGACCAGTGGACCAATGAGGCAATATGAGAATTTGGACAGTAATAATCCATAACCGTTTTTCATTATTTTATTGTATTTTTTATCCACCTAGTTGACTCGACCAATCCCTTCTCAACAATCAGGTCTTCAAATGTTGTCATTGGCCAAAGAATCGTCCATCGAGTAGCAGATTTGTAACAATTGATTTGATTTCACATTATTATTCACTTACAAAGAATTGTATTGATTCTGATCTCACAGTCAAACATTGATGTGAAAAGGAAACTGCAGCACAGGCGTCAGGATGGGGAATCCAGATATGAATTAAGTGGTTTCTATTATTTGTTATCGATGGTAAAAGGCATTGACTCCCTACTTATTATCTGTGCAGTGCATATCGGCTCTGGTGTAAAATAGTGTACTAACTAGAGTATACGGTACGACTACGGACATCCCTGAAATCCACGGTATTTTCAGAAAATCCACTGTATAACTAAATGATTAAATTGCAGTAAGTTAATAAGGATCTCTATTGTTGTTTTATGCTTTTTTACTAACTTCTTTTATCAGAGAAGAGGATGTAAAGGAAATATATCAAATTAACCAAATGGATTAGAAATGAATTATGCAAGTAATGTTATCTGATAGAACATCAATTAAAAAAGCAAAGCTTTTGGTCCATCTGGTTCTGCACGGGGCTTGGTTCCATTCAGGTCTACAGCACTGGATCTCTGTTGACTGGAGATACATAAGGCAGCTCCACACTTTCGCACGTTGTGATTATGGTTCTTGGTGCAAGTTACTCTTGTTGTACTTTTGTACTAGATTTTACAGCTGAATTGGGGTTATTGAAGTATTTTGATGGGCCAGCAAAATCGGTCCAGTTTTTGACACATAGCTTTACTATATTTGACTGAATCTAAAAGCAAATTGACTGAATCTAAAAGCAAGAAAGCAACTTTGTGTTTGTAAATTGTTGCATCCTCTTGTGAAATTAATAGTGCACATTGATAATATGATTCCATTTTGCGTTCATGTGGCACCCCAACTTACGAACGCACACAAACACATTGACAAGCATATACACACAGGAGTTTTAGCTCGTGATTGTTAGTGTTTTTGTAGCCAGGACATGCCTTAGAGAGAGAGAGAACACCACTGTCTAAAAGGTCATCTCCTCGGAGACAGACAAGAAACGGGGGCTCTCCTGGTGATCCCACTTTTGGACGATTTTTTAAAACGTGAACTGATGGACAGAAGGACATGTGATTGGCCTATTGTCGGAGCCACAAAATTGCTCCTGGTACATTAGTGCACTTTATCTGACCACGGCTCACTGGGCGGCTAAATAGGAGATAAAATGCCATTTGGGACACATTGGTTCTAATAACTTGTGCAGTTGTCATAATATCTTTGTCACACCTACAACATAATATCACCTAAAAAAAAAAAATAACACCAGAACTTCCATAACAAAATTATAGCAACAAAGGGCAAATGTTTCATATAAATCTTTTATCAGCATTAGCACGACTGAAAAGTTTTTATTTAATCATAACTTTTCCTACAACTGAACAAATGTTAGGGGCACTTTAAACAAATCAGATTTGTTTGCTGAAGCCCTCACCTTAGCTAGCTAAATTCTAATGTTGACATCCCAGTTTGACCTGCCTGAGAACAGAAATATATAATATATATATTCATTGAGGCTGCTTGTTGAATAGTTTGGAAATTAGTTTCCATTTAAGTTGATGCTATAGTTTGGGAATTAGTTTCTATTCAAGTTAATGCTAGAACCGCCTCCATCCCAGTTGAAGCTTCCAGAACCAGAGGCTTCACTCCAAACTACAGCATCTAGAACCTCCTCCATCCCAGTTTAAGCTTCCAGAACCAGAGGCTTCACTCCAAACTACAGCATCTAGAACCTCCTCCATCCCAGTTTAAGCTTCCAGAACCAGAGGCTTCACTCCTAACTACAACCTCAAGAACCTCCTCATCCTAGTTTAAGCTTCCAGAACCAGAGGCGTCACTCCTAGCTACAACCTCTAGAACCTCCGCATCCTAGTTTAAGCTTCCAGAACCAGAGGCGTCACTCCTAGCTACTGCCACGTTGTAAAACACTGCTAACCCTTATCCATCATAGATACAGCCTCCGTGTCAAAGGCTTTCCAGAACCTATCCTTTTCTAATTACAGGCTTCAGAACCACGTCGCTATAAGCAACAGCTTTCAGAACATCATCCAATTTAAGCAGCCACCAGGTTTATTCCATTAGAACCTGATCCATTCCTTCAGATTGAACCCATCCAGAACCTAATCCCTTCTAATTACAGGGTCCGTAACCTTATCCTTTGTAGCGACACCCTCCAAAACCTCATCTCTCCTAACTGCAGCATTCAGCCAGGCAATTTAACTCAGAAATCAACACATAAAAATGTACAGACAGAAGGAATTCAGACTAAAATATAGAGATGACATGGGAATATTGTAGCACAGTCATCCACTGGTGCCGGTGTCCTGGTACAGAAATAAGGGAATAAATACCCTGTTGTAATTTTGCACTAAGAACATTGCCTGTCCCAACTGCATTCAACATCATAAAACAACATTACATTAATCTCGGTTCTGTTGCCTCTGTGTAAAGCGTGTCTTTGATATATTTTGATAGCATATTAACTGAGACATCAGATGGGACAGAGGGACCAGTGTTTAGTGATTGTCTCCGTGGCTTTTGAGAGAGCCGGAATTTGGCTCAACCTATAACCTCCCATGAGCCATCAAAACCAACCCAACTGCATTTTATGGTGTCTTTGCACTGCAATGATAAATGTATTTAATATTGATATGCATATGTAATGACTTAGAAGTGACACAAATGTTATTGTACGCAACTCGCCGTCGTAGAAATTTAAATTAAATCCATTAAATGTCAGCTTATATAATTCCTGACTTTTACGCGTAAAATAGTTATGCTTCCAGCGTTTAACCTACAACATTTGTGCTTAATTGCCTTTAATAATGTCTCCCTAGATTACACCTTCAAATACAGTTATTCAAAACCTATTAGATATTAGAAAAAAATGCGTGCACAGGGTTCATTAAACCAGAGATTTTAAAGGTGCGTTAACATGCGACAGAGAGAACTTTTGACCCAATTAGGCGAGATAAATACCGGCACACTTTCAATCATGAATGATCCTCCTATTATCAACACGACAGCCAAGAGTCATTTTTTAAAATATGACTCAGTCTTCAATATTAGTTTAATATAATTCGTCAGGACAAACAAGCAGCAAATTGTATCAGCACGTTTAAAGACTTACCTTTCCTCTCTATCTTTGCCTATAACAATCCCTTTGCAGACGGATTTTTTAACCAGATGTTCATTGGAACAAGTAGAAATCCTGAAGCACCTTGTTCACTATGGAGTGTGTATAGAGTCTCTCCCTCCCTCTCCTTCTGCATGTGTGTCCTGTGGAAAGCTGCTTCTCTGTTATGCGCGCGCCCCATGCGCAGTGCACGCGCAACGCACACAACTAATGCACCCCCCTGGGAAAATAGCCAGGGGGAAATATGATGTAGATCATGGATGACAATTTACTTGATAACCCGAATATTTGATTTCTTATTGATTTTAAACATGTACCCATGTAGGCTTTGCTTATTTATCTAAATGTCAATCTTGCTTGTCGGATTATGGTACCTGCGTTCTATAAAGAACCCCCCCCCCCCATATTCCCTCTCAATTTCGGGGACTAGGCGGATTGGTATGGAGAAAAATAGAAATGGCAAACGAAGCTGTAGCCTAGTCAATTAGAACAGTTTGAACGAAAATTACAAAACAAATCTTATATTCAACGTTATCATTACACACACCTTTCAAAAAGATACAGGCCTTCTGGATCTCTCTGTTGGTTTTATTTGTTTTCTCTAATCAAATTCTGAAAAAAAGTAGCGAGTGATAAACAGTTTTTACTTCAGGGTAACACACTAACATAATAAAAACCAAACAAACAATAAACACGTCTGCTTCTTCTTGGGGTCACAGACTGTTTGCCTACAGTATCTGTCTTGACGGTGTAGTTTACCTTGCTGGTCGGTTATTACAACGTGGACTCTGTCCCTGTAGGGCTTTCGAGTCTGTCATTTTTCGAACTTTGGTGTCACCAAAGTCGTTGTCTGCCAGTGCCGGATCTCACCCTGCAGTCACAGAAGTCACCTTCCCAGCATGTTAATACGTAATGACAGTTGTAGGAAGCTCTAAAAGGATTGTTAAGATCAAATCACATTCAGCAGTGATAGAATGCATGTAACCTATAACCCTATGATCTATATAGTACAATACATTTTACCAGCCCCCCCGCTGAAAGGTACCGTACTATAAAGGAATTTACAGATGTAGATGCCGTGTGGGACAGGTGCAGGTTCATCAGGTTTATTCGTCTTTACGAAGCATTTACATTTTGGAATTAACTATACCTCGTAGATTATTTGGGTACATTTATGCAGGACTCTAATGGTCCGAGAGCAATATGCATGCATGTTTATGTCCTGTGCATATTCTGCTCGTCTTGAAATACGTCACATGAGAATGTTCTGGAATATAATGACATTGGTTTTATGGTCTAATGCAGCGTACTACCGGCGCGGTAGTGTTCCATTTGGACCTCTGGTGCTGTACAGAGATGTGATGAGTGGCCTGCTGTGAGGACTGACTGTGACAGCACAATTGGTCGCATTGATTGGGCCACACAGCTACTGTCTCCTCCTTAATTTGCACTTTCAATTAGGACCGAGGCCATGACAACGGAAGCCTACAGGACATCAGTCCTGGATTCTCCTACCGGGAGTCTGTGTAGCAGTATGGGAGTCCCAATAGGAGGGCATTATATAGAGTTCATTGAGCCATTGAGATTGCATCAGAGAAGCTGTTGAACGGAGATCACATCATGCCTGCCATTTATTCGCATTGAGTTAGCCTTTCAGTGTGAGACAAGAATGATATAAATGACATGTGTCTGACTAATCTGATTATATAGGCTTAGAGGCATGGCAGGTAAACGTATGGAGTCTTCTGGAATCTTTCATTGACCTGCTGACATGACTGATGAAGACAGCGCAACGGTCAAGAAGTTGGCGAAAAGAATGACTTACATCATCACAGTGCCCACAATGCTCTAGCTTCTCCCTTCTAAGACAGAGATGAGTGACGGGGCATAAAAGTAGAGAGGAAATCTCTCTTCACACTATAGTGTCAGCGCTAAATGTGATGTAACAATTCTCTGCACAGATAGAGGGGTTGTGATCTTCTTCACAGACCCTAACCATGTAACGCACTTCTTCCACAGAGGTGATGTCCCCAGTCACACCCTAATACCTATATGAAGTAGGATACTACTTCTGACCAGGGCAAAAAGAGCACACTAATCAAAGAAATAGGGTGCCATTTGGGATTCATAGGGAGACATGGAGAGAGGAGCTGATGGATGTGGAGCATGAAATAGAATAAAGGAGGAGACAGCTGTGCATGTGGCTGAATCTTAGTTCGCACCCTACTCCCTACACTGTGCATTTACCCCGTGGGCCGGGGCCGAAAGAAGTGCACTACAAAAGCAATAGGAGGTCATTTGGGACTGTGTTTCAGTCCCCAGTGCAGTCTGTTCCCTGGTGTTACCCGAAGCGCTGATCTGAAGTGACAATGATCGGAGACCATAGAGTTTTTCTGTTGCAAACCCTGTCCGGCAGTACACGCTTTCTCTTTCTTTTCGAAGCTCTAAGGCTTTCCCTCGTTTAGTGTCTTCCTGTCTCTTCTTTTGCACTTTCCCTGAGGCTCTACAGCTTTACAGAAAAGTAGTGTCTTTCTCAATTTCTCTCTCTTTCTTGATGCTATAGACACTCTTCTTCAGTATGTTTTACATGCACACACACCAAGGTTTTTGATATATTGTTTATATCAAACCAAGTTATACACTGATGAGCCAAAACATTATGGCTACCCGAACGTGAAGTGAGTAACGTTGATAATCTGCTAACAGGCCCACATGTTTAGGTCTGGGTAGATAAGGTGGTGAGCAAACAATCTGTTCTCGTAGTCAATGTGTTGGATGCAGATGAAATGGACAGATTTTAAGACCATAGCGACATGGACAAGGGCTCTCTAAAAAAGAAATGCTTGTGGGGTGCTCCCAGTCCACAGTGGAGGCCTACCAATGGTGGTCTAAGGAGTGACAAACCGGCGACCAGGTTGTGAGCTCCCCAGACTCATCGATTTGTGAAGGCAACAAATGCTATACCGTCTGATGAAAGTTTTGGTTTAACTTAAAATCAATGTTACCATGACACGGACATAAAAGGGCAGGTAGCTACATTGGGGCAGACAATGGTAGACTCCTCCTCTAATACATTTTTACTGTAGTATTTAAGAAACAAGGATCTTTACCGGGATCAGATAGAAACGGAAAATAAAATTTCAGTTAAACCTATAGGACATGGTTTGAAGCTGAAGAACACAGTAGTGAATGTACTCAGTCATCCATATGTATTTCCTCTGTCTGTTCCGAATGACATCTTGGGGTGGAGAGGAAATATTATTTTTATGCCTGATGGCAGTTTTACACACTCACACACACACACACACACACACACACACACACAGACAGAGAATATATCAAGATACAGGGGCAGAACCCAGATACAGCCACATGTTAATATTATGTTTAAGAAATGTTATACAATCTGTTTCAGCACCATCCGGCAATGGACAGCTCAACTGCAATTACGCCAAACAGCTCTAATCAGACTCATTATTAAAAGAAGCCCCACGTCTGTGCCGAGAAACAGAAGGAACTGTTGGAAAATCTGAGGTGATAGAAAATGTTTGCTTTGTCAGCAGATGGAAACGGTGCCACTGATTTGCTCCATTCTTCCACTTTTCCTTTCCCGGGGATTTTAGCTCGTATCTCAGTAGGTAGTAGAAAAAGACTTTATTTTCAAATTGAAAGAGACTGTACGTCCTGATTACATGCCACAAGCCAGATGTGGCTGCTCCGGAATATTTCGATAGCCTTGACTTTGTTCGCCCTCAGGTCAGTTAGAACCATTAGAATGTTAATGTCTGGTGTGTTCCAGTACTCAATCAGCTCCATAGAGTGTGGGGGATAGTGTGGGGGATAGTGTGGGGAATAGTGTGGGGAGCTGCCCAATACTGCGCTATAAGACTGCTGATGGATGCATGCTGATGTGCCCATTAACAGCACATTCAGCGTGTTCTCACTCCATCCATCAGCCCGCACAAGAATCTTTCAGGCCTTCTGGGTCTGTGTGCATTTCATTTTTTCTCTTTTCTCTATCATCATGTGGTTAAAATTGCCACGTGTCATTCTTTGTATGCAGGGTACTTTAAGTTGCTCGTCCAGATGTGCCGCTTCTGGTTCTGGTTGTTGTTGGGTTGCAGCTGAATGAGCAGGAATGACAGAGGTCAGAGGTAATTGACAGAGGTCATTGTGTTACCTATTTCTCACATTCATTACTTTTCTTTCGAGGGTGGGAGATTATCCACACAAAGGGACACATGTTGAAAGGGATTAGTCTTAGCTGTAGATTGACGGAGCACAGAGGCTTTTAATGAAATAATACATATATTGTCATTCCTAGTTGTTCCTTCAAAGGTGTTTTTACACTGTAATAGTTTCATTTGGAAAAAAAATTACTTGTTGACAGATTTCAATCTTTAATAAAACATAAATCAATGGAAATGTATTTTAATAATGTATCTAGGAACTATGTAAACATTTTATATGAGAGAATCTGTTGGTTTTTTAAATAGATTTAGTTTTGTGTTAGTTGAATGAAAGGCCAAAGTCAATTTGTGTTTCCTGTTTAGCTGGTTTGGCCCTTTTCTATCTCTTTTTACATGCCTGGAGCAAAATAACCCTTCAGATCTGCCTTAAGGGTTTCCCAAGGTAAAGGTGTCTGCACGGTCAATATGTTTTTTTTAGAAAGTACCAATTTTGCTAACAAGAATGTTGGTTGTGAAGAGTTGATCTCCACTCCTTCTCCTGTGACAAATAATGTCAAATCCCACATGTCACCAAATTAAAGGAGAGGGTTAGAGAGCTGTGATTAAGGATGACAGTGCCGTGTTACTTCACTGATCTAAAGAAGCCAGGTCAAATTCAACAGGACATAGTTCATTTAGACATAAACATTATGAACATTAATTTTAAGAAATCCTCCAAAGCTGTGTGGTTGGAGATCGTCCTTAAGTGGAAAAAAGTATGTATTTAACTTTAAGCAGTGCCTGAGGATCCATACAATTTATTTTTTTCAGGACACAATTAAGGTCTCCTCTATTGAACAGATTAATCTGTGTGATATCGGGTCTATGGTTTGTTTTTTTAAAAGATTGGATTCATCATTGTTTGGTCCAAAAATATTTGGAGGTTGAATTGATTTCTGCTACTACGATCAGATAGCTACTATCTCCATCAGCCTAATCAAAAGATTGCGACAAACGTTAGCGAGTCTTCTGTCTTTTCTATCCATTTAAAGATAGCGACAGTCTTTGGTGGATTTGTGATTGAATGTTAGGTGCTTAAATATCTGGATTATCACAATAAAGGTAGTCACCCCCCTGGAAACGTTTCTGTCAAAATACTAGGTCAAAGAACATTTATTTAAAGCAGGCTAATTTCTCCTGATCGGCTTGTCCAGACATTTTATGTACCAGAAAATAAATGTAAGGCCTTCCCTTCCTCTTCAATGCATTTTGTAGATAAGCAATGCATCTCTGTGATGAAGTATTCGTTATAATATAGTTGAAAGAGCAGTCCCAGAACCCTAGTCATATACATGAGACCAATCGTACTGTTACAGATCTGCATCTGGTCCATTGACCATGGTTTCACAGAACACAAATGCCACGATAGAGGACAGCACCTTCTCCAGCCAGAGCCCTATAGACCATGTATTTAGAGACGTCTTCTGTCCTCCACTCTTTGCTATTGATGTGGACTTCTTGAGCATTAGAACATTTCTATTGTTTTTTTTTAGTTTATATATAACTTTGACTCCACATTTGCCAGTAACTAACAGTATCCAGCTGCTCCACTTGTTACGAACTGTGAGTGTGTGTTCTTAAAGTGTGTGTCTCATTTTGTTTGTACTGCGCCGGTGAAACACACAGCGACATATAAGCATATAAGCTTATTTTCTTTTTCCGTTTTTCTCTCTACACAACTTGTGCATTAAACACTCCTATTATTTTGTGCATGGATTAGGAGTGTTCTATTTTTCTATTATACCTTCTTATATGTTTTTTAACTGTTGTACATTTTGAACTCTTTACATACGTTTAAACAAAGTATAATACAGCCACAGGAAGTATGTGACTTAACATTAAAATTAGTGGCCATAGAAAAAAATACAGACACATTTGGAATGATAACAATCAGCAGAGAAGGGGTGTGAGTGAACAAGCCCAAAAACAAAAAAAGGGCAACGAAACGCTGACAAAAATAACTATGATTGATACAAAATACATTTTGTTTAAATAAAATGGTCATATTTTGCACCTAACCTAACATTTTAAAAATGCCCTTCCTACCAGTTCCAGGGGATGTATATTGTATTGTTGCCACTAACAGTCACCTCACAACACCATTTGAATGGTCACCATCTTCCACGGCCCGCCCGCCGCATAGGTGCTATAGGCCAATGATGGGGACACCGTTCATCCATAGAGGTGCCAAAACGAGTAAAAAAATAAAAATTGGCTGCGGGACAACACTATCATGACGGCATACTGATTCGAAAAACAATGGTCGGATATGCTTTTTATAGTTTGTATTGATTTTGTGTAGCAATTTTGTTGATATTCATTACATATTCATATTCATATCATGTTGATATTCATTACATACTTTTTTTAAATACAATTTCAAATCATAGTGTTTATTTCTGGGATTGTCTTTTGTTATTAATTTTGTTATGAATAGTCTTTTTTGTTATTAATATAAATATATATATATAAACATAACTATGGTATGATTGAAATTGCTTTTATTGAAATGAAAAGCGTAATCAGGAGCAACATTTTATATTTATATTTAGTTTAGGCCAGAGTACACAGGATCGATTGTGTTATATATGAATATCAGTATCTATGTCAAGAATGTTTGTATTTGTGCATCTCAAATGTACATCACACACACACCAACAAACCCTTACACACACATACATAATTCACTGCAGCAAAGTGAAGAATCAGTGCCTATATTTGCAGCTAGTGTGACCAGAGGAGCTTTTATTGTAGTAAAATACATTGATTTAAGAGAGACTGATTGCTTGGATGCGCCCATCAATTTGTGGTAGCGGAGATTGGATTGTTTGATTCCTGACTAAGTTCAGTGAGTGATGTTCCAATTATCTCTGACTTCTAGAATTCAATGTAGTTTCCAAGGTTTGAAAAATGAAGGCACAGCAGACATTTAGTGAGAGAGATGTAGAAACAAATTCCCTCAGGGACAGTATAGCATTTACTAGGCAGACTTCTTAATCAACAAAATTTTAGAAAATGCCCCTAAAAAGTTCATTGTAAGCCCTCAATCAGAATTGGTATTATCCACCCAAAGCATATCGTTTTTCCTTTATGTTATTTTCCTAAATCAAGCATTGGATACGTTTTATATTTTAAATGTAGCATCAAGCTGACGAACAGCAAAACAAATTCTGAGTGGCCAGACAGGTATGTTTGTGCATGTGTGGGGACCGGCACATGTCAAATCAAATCCAGTCGATATTGCAAAGGAGCAGGTGCTCTGCACAGGTTGGGTCTTCCCTGTGCAGCTGCCCGATGTGTAAGGTCAGTCAGGCTAGTTGTCATCCAAAACAATGTCGTCCTGAGCCAGTTGTTATGGGATCTTGGGCACTGACCCCGACCACGTCTCTTTTACAGCAAACGATGGAACAAAGCTTGGTTAGGCCGTGTGCGATGCCTGATAATGCTGCCTTTGTCAGGTACGGCTTTAGGTGGACGTCCTGGAGGGGTTGAATCTTGGCCCGGTGTTGTTGTTTTAATTACCCACTGTAAGGCCATGCAGTAATGTGCGGAGCAGTTCCCACAGCAGCCTGTGATGAGGCAGTTACATGTAGCCTATGAGGGCTTTCGATTTTAAAAGTTGTTAGAATGCTTAAAGCTATAGGATCTTTTGTTTCAACATACACTTTCAGATTCTCTGCAGCTCAGACAGTTGTAATTCGTACAATGCCAGGGATGGAAATTTAATTTCAGCAGGGGGAAAAAGCACCGGCTTAAGCTAAAATAATGCTAGTGTCATCATTGCACCTAAAAATTACCTCAACCAGTAACACGGCTAGCTTTAGCAATAATTTAAGTCAATGAGCTTTATTTTAGTTAACAAATATTACGCGCACAAATTTCTAAAACAGAATAAATGTAAGATTTCATTACATTTACATTTTTATTTTATCCTGAAACCAGTGACTGTTTAATCTAGGATAAACAGATGGCAATGACTGGTCTTCTGGCTCCTAGTCAGCCTGGCGTTCTCAACACAGACCGGACTAAAGGTGCCAGAGAGGATGATGTATTCCAGCTAGTGTGTCCAAGTTAGATGTTCCAAACAAAACAATTGGGAAGAGTAGCGATTGTCAAAGCGGTGTCTGAAATGTGTGTTGGACATCTCACACTACTTGGACAATTTTAGATATTGTTTAACTTGTGGATAACACATTATAAGTATATATATATATATATATATATAGTATCTCACAAAAGTGAGTACACCCTTCACATGATTGTAAATATTTTATTTTTTCAAGAAATGACATTTTTAAAACAGTGTACATTTTCTGTCCCCTCAAAATAACTCAACACACAGCCGTTAATGTCTAAACCGCTGGCAACAAAAGATTTTTTTAGCAAGGCAGTGGTCGTCTTGGAGGTGTGTTCAGGGTCGTTATCATGTTGGAATACTGCCCTCAGAAGGTGATCATGCTCTGCCTCAGTATGTCACAGTACATGCTGGCATTCATGGTTCCCTCAATGAACTGTAGCTCCCCAGTGCCGGCAGCACACATGCAGCCCCAGACCATGACAGTCCCACCATCATGCGTGACTGTAGGCGAGACACACTTGTCTTTGTACTCCTCACCTAGTTGACACCATCTGAACCAAATACGGACGGTCATCTTGGTCTCATCAGACCACAGGACATGGTTCCAGTAATCCATGTCCTTAGTCTGCTTGTCTTCAGCAAACTGTTTCCTGTGGGCTTTCTTGTGCATCATCTTTAGAAGAGGTCTTTCTTCTGGGACGACAGCGGTTCAGACCTATTTGATGCAGTGTGCAGCGTATGGTCTGAGCACTGACAGGGTGACACCCCCCCCACCCCTTCAACCTCTGCAGCAATGCTGGCAGCTCTCATACGTCTATTTCCCGAAGACAACCTCTGAGCACGTTCACGCAACTTCTTTGGTCGATCCTTGGTGAGGCCTGTTCTGAGTGGAACCTGTCCTGTTAAACCGTGGTGTCCATGATCTTGGCCACCGTGCTGCAGCTTAGTTTCAGGGTCTTGGCAATCTCCTTAGGCCATCCATATTTTCAGATCCTCAGAGAGTTCTTTGCAATGAGGCGCCATGTTGGACTTCTTGTGACCAGTATGAGAGCAATAACACCAAATGTAACACACCTGCTCCCCATTCACACCTGAGACCTTGTTACACTAACAAGTCACATGACACCGGGGAGGGAAAATGGCTAACTGGGCCTGATTTGGACATTTTCACTTAAGGATGTACTCACTTTTGTTGCCAGCGGGTCAGATAATAATGGCTGTGTGTCGAGTTATTTTTACGGGACAGTAAATATACACGGTTATACAAGCTGTACACTCACCACTTTACATTGTAGCAAAGTGTAATTTCTTCAGTGTTGTCACATGAGAAGATATAATCAAATATTTACAATCATGTGAGGCGTGTACTCACTTCTGTGAGATACTATATGTATATTGCCTGAATGTAACGTTACAAAACATGACTTTACTACACAGTAGACAAAACAAGTGGAATAATCAAGTTTCATATAACACACAACAACTCAATGAACATGAAAGCATGCTGTACAGCAGGACTCTCTCAGCAGATCAGCCATGTCAGGCTCACAAACTGAGTTAGTAGATGGTTTATGACAGCGATGCCAGATGATGAGTTGATGATAAATGAAGGTAATTTATTTAGCTTGCTAGTTCTGATGTTATCCTCCGCCTTTCTGGAGCATGTGGTGCCATGGATGGAGTTGGCTTGCTGACCCTGAGGTTGTCCTTAGCTTAACCTCTCACTGGCCTGGACACATCAGTCCAGAGTAGAAGACATCCTTACAGTATTACCACACATCAGTCCAGAGTAGAAGACATCCTTACAGTATTACCACACATCAGTCCAGAGTAGAAGACATCCTTACAGTATTACCACACATCAGTCCAGAGTAGAAGACATCCTTACAGTATTACCACACATCAGTCCAGAGTAGAAGACATTCTTACAGTATTACCACACATCAGTCCAAAGTACAAGACATCCTTACAGTATTACCACACATCAGTCCAGAGTATAAGACATTCTTACAGTATTACCACACATCAGTCCAGAGTAGAAGACATCCTTACAGTATTACCACACATCAGTCCAGAGTAGAAGACATCCCTACAGTATCACCACAGATCACTCCAGAGTAAAAGACATCCTTACAGTATTACCACACATCAGTCCAGAGTAGAAGACATCCTTACAGTATTACCACAGATCACTCCAGAGTCCTTACAGTATTACCACACATCAGTCCAGAGTAGAAGTCATCCTTACAGTATTACCACACATCAGTCCAGAGTAGAAGACATCCCTACAGTATCACCACAGATCACTCCAGAGTCCTTACAGTATTACCACACATCAGTCCAGAGTAGAAGTCATCCTTACAGTATCACCACAGATCACTCCAGAGTCCTTACAGTATTACCACACATCAGTCCAGAGTAGAAGTCATCCTTACAGTATCACCACAGATCAGTCCAGAGTAAAAAAAATACTCACTATACCACATCAGTCCAAATAAATTGTCATCCCAACTGCAAGCTCTCTGCAATTCTGTAATGCAGTCATTACTTGATCAAAAAGTTGCCAAGATGAATTATTTCAATGCAAAAATTTGCCAATTAGTCAGTCATGCAACTGCACTACAACAACCTGAACCTCGCTGTTGATTTTACAACCTCCCTGTTTATTTTTAAAAAATGACTGCGTTTCTTTATAACTTCAATACACAGTGGAATAAAGGCGTGCGTTCAGTTTAAAATCAATTTGGTTTGACTATTTAGTTCAAGCGTAGCTTTATAAAGGACAATAACAAAATCCATTTCACGCACCACTGTTTATTTAGTACCAGATAGGGAGGTAGGTCCATAAAAACCATGCATATCCGCCGTTGGTTTGTGCGCATGCGCAGTGTCTATGTGTTTAGCTTTTTGGGCTTCTCCTTCACCAGCGCGTTAGAGCCTCTGCCAACATCTGGGCCAACATTTTAAAGCACTTGGTACTTAGGCTGGAGTTAGAGAGATCGTAAGTACCTTCAACTAATTGCGTGCACAAGTTAATGCTGAAAAAAACATTAAAAGTGTCTATTGCCTCGTTACTTTACGACAGTTGGGAATACATTTGCTAGTGTGTGATTTGCCAACGTAATCCGCCTAACTGCATTGCGTGGTTGCTTGTTTGTCCACGTTCACATAATTATCAGCTGACTAAATCATGACCCTGAGAACCGTGACCTGTTAAAATAAATACAAACATATTAGCAACTAATGCTAGTAGTTAACGAGCTTTAATGCCAGGTTTCACACCCACCATTACCTCTAGTAATGCTAGTTAACGAATTTAATGCCTGGTTCCACACCCACCATTACCTCTAGTAATGCTAGTTAACGGGCTCATGCCTGGTTCCACACCCACCATTACCTCTATTAGTAATGCTAGTTAACGGGCTCATGCCTGGTTCCACACCCACCATTACCTCTAGTAATGCTAGTTAACGAGCTTTAATGCCTGGTTCCACACCCACCATTACCTCTATTAGTAATGCTAGTTAACGAGCTTTAATGCCTGGTTCCACACCCACCATTACCTCTATTAGTAATGCTAGTTAACGAGCTTTAATGCCTGGTTCCACACCCACCATTACCTCTATTAGTAATGCTAGTTAACGGGCTCATGCCTGGTTCCACACCCACCATTACCTCTAGTAATGCTAGTTAACGAGCTTTAATGCCTGGTTCCACACCCACCATTACCTCTATTAGTAATGCTAGTTAACGAGCTTTAATGCCTGGTTCCACACCCACCATTACCTCTATTAGTAATGCTAGTTAACGGGCTCATGCCTGGTTCCACACCCACCATTACCTCTATTAGTAATGCTAGTTAACGGGCTCATGCCTGGTTTCACACCCACCATTACCTCTAGTAATGCTAGTTAACGAGCTTTAATGCCTGGTTTAATGCCTGGTTAACGAGCTTTAATGCCTGGTTCCACCCACCATTACCTCTAGTAATGCTAGTTAACGAATTTAATGCCTGGTTCCACACCCACCATTACCTCTATTAGTAATGCTAGTTAACGGGCTCATGCCTGGTTCCACACCCACCATTACCTCTATTAGTAATGCTAGTTAACGGGCTTTAAAGCCTGGTTCCACACCCACCATTACCTCTATTAGTAATGCTAGTTAACGAGCTTTAATGCCTGGTTTCACACCCACCATTACCTCTATTAGTAATGCTAGTTAACGGGCTCATGCCTGGTTCCACACCCACCATTACCTCTATTAGTAATGCTAGTTAACGGGCTTTAATGCCTGGTTCCACACCCACCATTACCTCTAGTAATGCTAGTTAACGAGCTTTAATGCCTGGTTCCACACCCACCATTACCTCTATTAGTAATGCTAGTTAACGGGCTCATGCCTGGTTCCACACCCACCATTACCTCTACTAGTAATGCTAGTTATCGAGCTCTAATGCCTGGTTCCACACCCACCATTACCTCTACTACTGCTCATTCTGTTTTCTAGGCGTGTATGCTTTCTTTAATGGAGGCGTGTATATATAATAAATAATATACTGCAGCCTGGAAAGAAACATACGTGTATCAATAAATTCACTTTAGGGATGAGATCGGACAGATTAATAACTAGCTACTGTGGCTACGAAAACATTAGCCTGTTCTCAGCGAATGTCTTTGATCACAGTGTGTACTTGAACTGTTGTGTGTGGGGGCTGAAGGTGTGTATTTGTGTTTTCTTTTAAAAACACATTGAAATCTTTGTTTGACACATACTTTATCTAGCTCCCAGCCCTGCCTCCTCCTGTCTGTCTGTCCCATGAACAAAAGCAGTGATAATTAAAAGAAACTTCAGTGCCCTTGGTGTCTGCAACAATGGCTGCGGCCGCCAACCAGCAGAAGCAGTTGAGTCTCACAGAGGACCTGACATGTCCGATCTGCTGCGACCTGTTCACCGAGCCGGTGATGCTGGGCTGTATGCACCACTTCTGTAAGCGATGCATCAGTACCTACTGGAGGGGCCTTCAGACACCTGTGTCATGTCCCCAGTGCCGTAAGATGTATACCACCAAACAGTTCCAGACTAACTATCTGGTGACGGCCATGGTGGAGAAGGTTCGAGCCACCACTTCGGACAGTTACATCAAGAATGGGGAGGTGAGTTGTGTATTCTTTCGGTGCTAAGCACCAGGACATAGCTTAGACTATTTGTCTCGGGTATATGTTGATCTATGATGGGTTAATATTATTTTGGGTTTGAACTAAGTTGAGATTGTGTTTATTGTTGTTGTGTTGTGTGAAAGTGCAATGTCGTGGGACAGACGTTTATGGATTTGACTGTCATGAATTATTATAAGATCATCAAAACCATTGGAATATATTTTCGAAACATTTTTTCAAACAGTTTTTGTATAGTAATAATGATAAATGAAAATCTGGAGTTTACACATTTTCCTAACCATTTCCAACTTTCTACATCTTCTCCTTTTTCCCCAACTGTCACTGATGCTCTAACAGAACTATTCAGAATGTTTCTTGCACAGCAGCTTGAATGTCTGGATTCAATAATAACCAGAAGTCTAGGGCTATTACCTACTAATAAATTGTCTGACATTTGATGTCTGACTAATTAACTAGTCAAAATATGGAGAAGACAGACAAGTGGGGAGCTGTGTGTTATGGAGGCAGACCAGTGGGGAACTGTGTGTTTTGGAGGCAGACCAGTGGGGAACTGTGTGGTACGGAGGCAGACCAGTGGGGAACTGTGTGTTACGGAGGCAGACCAGTGGGGAACTGTGTGTTACGGAGGCAGACCAGTGGGGAACTGTGTGTAACGGAGGCAGACCAGTGGGGAACTGTGTGTTACGGAGGCAGACCAGTGGGGAACTGTGTGTTACGGAGGCAGACCAGTGGGGTACGGAGGCAGACCAGTGGGGTGTTAACGGAGGCAGACCAGTGGGGAACTGTGTGTAACGGAGGCAGACCAGTGGGGAACTGTGTGTTACGGAGGCAGACCAGTGGGGAACTGTGTGTTACGGAGGCAGACCAGTGGGGAACTGTGTGTTACGGAGGCAGACCAGTGGGGAACTGTGTGTAACGGAGGCAGACCAGTGGGGAACTGTGTGTTACGGAGGCAGACCAGTGGGGAAGTGTGTGTAACGGAGGCAGACCAGTGGGGAAGTGTGTGTTACGGAGACAGACATGTTTGGCCTGACAGAATATTTGCTTATTTTTAACCTATAACCTGAAAATTGGTAATTCAATTCTTGGTTTAAGAAGTTTCTCCTTGGTTATATTGTAGTTACATTTGTTAACCAGCTTGTCTATAGTTATATTAATAACCTTATTAGCTATACAATATTGAGCAAGTGGTTGCTTAGCCTGAAAGATATTGGCAGTTATTTGCCTATACTGCCGTAGTAGGTATTGGAGCCTACAAATATTTATAAATTACTGAACTGTTAATATAGACAACCATAAAAAAAACATTGCAACATTTCCAGGATGTGATTTCTTTCACTTCTCTACATTCTCTCTTTTGCCTCAGTCTATCTGCAGACAAAGCTGCTTTTAAAAATAATTAGCTTACACTATTGAGTTTTGGATTTATCAGCACCTTCTCACATTTTCCAAGTGGTACACAAAACACTGCTTGCATTAGAAAATCATAGCTTCATTTTCACTGTAATCGAATGTTTTCATACTGAAGGTCAATCTCTCTTGGTCATATAACAGAAACAAAGGGCTACATTTGACTACAATTGCAGCGAATGTTCATTTGTGCTGTGAAATGCGGATTTGTTTCAGGAAATGTATTAGAACCCTCAGACAGGCTGTGGCGTTTCAGCAGGCTGTGGCGTTTCAGCAGGCTGTGGCGTTTCAGCAGGCTGTGGCGTTTCAGCAGGCTGTGGCGTTTCAGCAGGCTGTGGCGTTTCAGCAGGCTGTGGCGTTTCAGCAGGCTGTGGCGTTTCAGCAGGCTGTGGCGTTTCAGCAGGCTGTGGCGTTTCAGCAGGCTGTGGCGTTTCAGCAGGCTGTGGCGTTTCAGCAGGCTGTGGCGTTTCAGCAGGCTGTGGCGTTTCAGCAGGCTGTACCCTATCTTCCTACATTGGACATTTGCATTATGTACATGCCTCCACAACATTTTCTCAATCATCTGATTTATTTTCACATCAGCATTGTTCACAAAGTGCTTTTAAAGACTAGTGTGGTTTTGTGACGTTTCCCTAAAATCCAAACAAATTATGGGTTGGTTCATTGTTAGTGTGTTTTATTCATAAATATAACTCCTGGAGTTCATGTACCCTGCCAAGTACTGTAACCAAATATTACAACGACACGACCCCAACTTTGTTATACAACAACGACATAATGTCTTGTCTAACTGAAGATGGCTTCATCTTTGGACTTTATGTTGTAATCGTCTTGACAGTGATTGGGCGTTTTACTGGAACCTTAATCAATAGCAAGCCAAGTGCAGTGATGATCTGTTAGTCATATCTAAATAGGAAGAAAGTGACCTTTGAGTTAAGGAAGTGGGTGAAAAAATGTCTTGTTCTTTTATTTCTCTGTCTTTTTTGACTCTCTCATTTTTCTCTTTGTGTGTCTGAGGTGGAAACGGCACAGCCTGGTGTAATCTAACTCAAAGTAATTCACCTTAGCATGTCTTCCAAATGGCTTCCTGTACTCCGTATAGTTGACTATTTTTGACCAGGGCTGTAGGTATTATGTAGGAGGTAGGGTGGCATTTGTGATGCAGGCCCCTCAAACCAAAGGTCATTTTCTCTCCATTTATATCGGTTTATATTCCTTCATATCAAATATTGTATAGGCTAACCCGTAAGACATGGAAATGAAAATCCTGCAACTTCTCCTTAAAAACGTTGCTTTTGAATTGTTGTTTTTTTTGCTCAGTATAGCTTTAAACCCCTGAGCCGTTTGTTTTATTAATGATTACATTTATTGTTGATGATGGTTGTTGTTGATGATTAATTGTGAATAAAAATGTGTTTTGTCGTCAGAAACAGCTGAAAGAGTCTTTGGAGGCCCACAGACAAAGGAGGGACGAGTTCCTTACTGTGATACGCAGAGACAAGGAAAGAAAGGACCACATCAAGGTGAGAACTAGAGTTGAGCCTGTCTGCCAGGGCTTTTCATGGCTGGCGTGATCCGTTTTCTTCTCATCACACCATCTCATCCGTTTGCAGTGGGCATATCATAAACGCTATGTTTAAATCATTCAACTGAAACAAATTAAACATTTCAATTCGTAATGTCTAAATATAATCACAACACATCTATCATGTCACCATAGTCACAGAACTGTATTGCTGTCACACCTGATAGTGAGTTTTTTAACATGATCCCCAACCACACATCTCGTGTCCAGTCACTGTTTGGATACAGTTTGGGTTTAGTTTTGTGTGTTTAGACTCAATTCTCACAACAATTGAGCAATTTTAATCTGGATGTGGGTCAGAACGAGGGTCAGAACGAGGCCTTTCTGAAGAGGAAGATGCACAGTTTTTTTTTGACTGCTACTCAACTGGACCACACATTAACAACACTACAGTATTGTGTCAACCGCTAATCTGTCAGTGCATCATTTATTTCATTTGGTTATATTGACATGATATCATTAAAACATGTGAAATAAAAAAAGATTCTACCATGAATGCATCAAGTGGCATATATTACATTTTGTAATCGTTATCCCACTCTCTTTGGTAATTCCATTAACTTATTTATGTTCCTTCCTTTCTATTAAATGTTTGGTCAATTTGTAGTGAGTTTGTGTATATAGTGGGTGTGTGTTCTGTGTTTTTATGGGGCTAATAATATTTTTGCGTGTGTGTGTGATTAAGGGTAACGGGTGTTTGCTATCAAGGCGAGGCCAGCCTTCATATATCTGTATCCGTGTGTTTTCTGATAGGTGTTTGTGGATGCACGTAATTTTGGACATTGCATGTACACAGTCCATCAATAAATTAACATTGGTCAACTTGATTTTCCTTGAGGGAGATGTAATTAAAGTAGGTTTATTGATTGTGTCAACCAAAGTGTAATTACAGGTTGATGGCATCTTTCTGTAACTCCTCTCGCAACCCCCGTAGAGAACAGGATCCGAGCTGCAGGCGCGTGTCCAGGGGGAGTTTCAGGCTCTGCATGCAGTCATTGCGGAGCAGGAGGCGTCTGTATTGGAACAGCTCCGTAGGGAGCAGGAGGCGGCTCTGGAGCTGCAGCAGCGCCACCTGGAGGCAGTTCAAGAGGCTGTCAGGCAGCTGGAGAACAACATGAGGGTTCTGCAGGATGCCTCTACCAGCCAGGACCACATGGCTCTATCGGAGGTAGGTAGGAACACATGGCTCTATCGGAGGTAGGCAGGACCGCGTGGCTCTGGCGGAGGTAGGCAGGACCGCGTGGCTCTGGCGGAGGTAGGCAGGACCGCGTGGCTCTGGCGGAGGTAGGCAGGACCGCGTGGCTCTGGCGGAGGTAGGCAGGACCGCGTGGCTCTGGCGGAGGTAGGCAGGACCGCGTGGCTCTGGCGGAGGTAGGCAGGACCGCGTGGCTCTGGCGGAGGTAGGCAGGACCGCGTGGCTCTGGCGGAGGTAGGCAGGACCGCGTGGCTCTGGCGGAGGTAGGCAGGACCGCGTGGCTCTGGCGGAGGTAGGCAGGACCGCGTGGCTCTGGCGGAGGTAGGCAGGACCGCGTGGCTCTGGCGGAGGTAGGCAGGACCGCGTGGCTCTGGCGGAGGTAGGCAGGACCGCGTGGCTCTGGCGGAGGTAGGCAGGACCGCGTGGCTCTGGCGGAGGTAGGCAGGACCGCGTGGCTCTGGCGGAGGTAGGCAGGACCGCGTGGCTCTGGCGGAGGTAGGCAGGACCGCGTGGCTCTGGCGGAGGTAGGCAGGACCGCGTGGCTCTGGCGGAGGTAGGCAGGACCGCGTGGCTCTGGCGGAGGTAGGCAGGACCGCGTGGCTCTGGCGGAGGTAGGCAGGACCGCGTGGCTCTGGCGGAGGTAGGCAGGACCGCGTGGCTCTGGCGGAGGTAGGCAGGACCGCGTGGCTCTGGCGGAGGTAGGCAGGACCGCGTGGCTCTGGCGGAGGTAGGCAGGACCGCGTGGCTCTGGCGGAGGTAGGCAGGACCGCGTGGCTCTGGCGGAGGTAGGCAGGACCGCGTGGCTCTGGCGGAGGTAGGCAGGACCGCGTGGCTCTGGCGGAGGTAGGCAGGACCGCGTGGCTCTGGCGGAGGTAGGCAGGACCGCGTGGCTCTGGCGGAGGTAGGCAGGACCGCGTGGCTCTGGCGGAGGTAGGCAGGACCGCGTGGCTCTGGCGGAGGTAGGCAGGACCGCGTGGCTCTGGCGGAGGTAGGCAGGACCGCGTGGCTCTGGCGGAGGTAGGCTGGACCGCGTGGCTCTGGCGGAGGTAGGCTGGACCGCGTGGCTCTGGCGGAGGTAGGCTGGACCGCGTGGCTCTGGCGGAGGTAGGCTGGACCGCGTGGCTCTGGCGGAGGTAGGCTGGACCGCGTGGCTCTGGCGGAGGTAGGCTGGACCGCGTGGCTCTGGCGGAGGTAGGCTGGACCGCGTGGCTCTGGCGGAGGTAGGCTGGACCGCGTGGCTCTGGCGGAGGTAGGCTGGACCGCGTGGCTCTGGCGGAGGTAGGCTGGACCGCGTGGCTCTGGCGGAGGTAGGCTGGACCGCGTGGCTCTGGCGGAGGTAGGCTGGACCGCGTGGCTCTGGCGGAGGTAGGCTGGACCGCGTGGCTCTGGCGGAGGTAGGCTGGACCGCGTGGCTCTGGCGGAGGTAGGCTGGACCGCGTGGCTCTGGCGGAGGTAGGCTGGACCGCGTGGCTCTGGCGGAGGTAGGCTGGACCGCGTGGCTCTGGCGGAGGTAGGCTGGACCGCGTGGCTCTGGCGGAGGTAGGCAGGACCGCGTGGCTCTGGCGGAGGTAGGCTGGACCGCGTGGCTCTGGCGGAGGTAGGCTGGACCGCGTGGCTCTGGCGGAGGTAGGCTGGACCGCGTGGCTCTGGCGGAGGTAGGCAGGACCGCGTGGCTCTGGCGGAGGTAGGCAGGACCGCGTGGCTCTGGCGGAGGTAGGCAGGACCGCGTGGCTTTGGTGTGGTCTGGGGACCACAACTGTGCGAAAATTCTGATTATTTCCATCCAGTTGTATCCCTCCTGTAGCAACATGCCATCTTTATATTTGTGCAGAAACATTAGTGTGTTAGTGATGTATGTCCTGATCCCAAAAGTGAGAAGGATACATGTAACTGAAGTGCTTGAAAACAGATTGCCTCAGACCTGATAATATCTTGTTGTTTTCTCTCCTGCAGCTTCCCCAGCTTCGGTGAGTGTTTATCTCTGCCAAAATTCCTCTCTTGTTTATTCTAATAGCTGGCAGTAGGCTGTTGGTAAACCTCTTCACAATCAAACATGTTTGTTTTCATTTACAAATATTATTTCTGTGAATAGAGGAGCATTTTGGCCTAAATGACAACCCATTCCTTTTATAGTGCACTATTTTTGAGAAAGAAATGCAAAATGAGTGTACGCTATGGAGAACATTGTGCCATTGGGATGTGTAGATTACTGCCTTTTTTAAATAAGCAAATTGTTATACAGGATGTAATGAATGTAACTGTGTTGTGTTTTCCAGGGCTACAATTGAAGTGGTACCAGGACCAGAACTGGACCTGGATGCGTTTAGTTCTAGATACATGGCACCGCTGCAGTACATAACCTGGAGGAAGATGTTCAAGTCTCTCAAACCCGGTAACACATGAACACATACACCCACACACAAAAAACGGTCTCTTCTGGATCTGCATTTTTTTCTGTTATGGGTCACTGATTCTGCTAATAGACAAATCTATGTATATTGGGTTATCCTCGTAAACATACAATACTTCATGTCTAAGATCAAACTGATAGACAACAATTATATTTTTCATTTTTGCTCGTATTTCCCAAGAATGTCAATTGTTCTTGAAGGCGATGTATATCAATGACAGTTACGACTCTTATAACCTGGGCAGTTCTCGTCTAAATAAATGTAGGACAAGGCCTGACATTTCTTGTGAGATATGTTCTTGTCGAGTTCCTGCCGATCCAGTTGTCCTGTTAAGGCTTTGGACATGTTTCTTAATCTTTAAGTTGATTGTCCATATTTCTGCCTCAGGCACTTTTTCTTCCACACTGGTAATATCTGTGGTCTTTGTCTCTTCTGGATTTGAACATTTAGTACAACAATCATGTGGGTTTGATCTTCTTACAGTAGCTGACAGTATTAAAGACATTGAATCAACAATGGGTCAATAGAAATGTAACATTAGCAAACAAGATTATTATACTGTAAAGGTCAGGCAAAGGAGAGATGATTATATTGTAAAGACCAGAGAACAGAGAGAAGATGGATAGATTCAAGCAGGTGCTGTGAACATTCATTTGAGATGTTGGTCCATATTGATATGACAGCGTCACGCAACATTACTTAGGCCGATGGTGGCATTTAAACAATGCTGAATTGGTACTAATCAGCTCAAAGTGTGCTAAGTAAGTATCTCCCACCCCATTACGCATTCACACGGCAGGATGGATCTTTGCTTTCTTGTTGTTTAGGCCCAAGTCTGACCTACCATCAGATGTTTTGTTCTTAGCTGACATTGTGGTCTTCTGTTGTTGCCGCCCATCTGCTTCACGGTTTGATGTGTTTAGAGATGCTTTTCTGAATACATTGGTTTTACTGAGTGGTTATTAGAGTTACTTTTGCCTTTCTATCAGCTCCAACCAGTCTGACCTCTGCAATCGAAAAAACACTTTTTCGTCCATTAAATGTAAAAAAAATAAACAGTCATCTTCCTAGTCGTTTTTATCAGTGTAATGGTTCTTCTCAGTCCCCGCCCCAGTGACATTTGACGTGGACACCGCCCACCCAAGTATCCACGTGTCCAGGGACCGGACCATAGCAGTGGACTGTGATGTCATGGCCCCCTGCCAGCCTAACTCTAAACGCTTCCTCCAGTGTGTCAATGTCCTGGGGACTCAGGGCTTTCAGGCAGGACGCCACTACTGGGAGGTCAGGAAGTGATAATTATCATGCTGTTTGTGTTTTTGCTCTCTCTAGCTATGTCAAGCTGCTTTAAGCTGTTTATCAATTATGATGTTGACGCCGTCTCATGTGGAGTCATTTCCCTGACTGTTCCACTCTTCCCTTTCTGTTCCCCATTCCCTTTCCCCCCTCTCCCCCCAGGTGGGTGTGGGAACTAAGGCCAAGTGGGACCTGGGCGTGGCAGTGGAGGGGGTTAACCGCCGGGCCCGGGTCAAGCTGAGTCCTGAGACTGGCTACTGGACTCTTCGACTGAGGCACGGGGACCAGTACTCTGCCGGAACCCAACCATGGACACGGCTCCCGGTGAGATCCTCAGCAGAACTGACACACCGACTATTCAGATCTATAACCTCAAATGGTTCTGCTCATTGGAAAACCATCTGAACATCATTGAGTCGTTGACCCGTATTAGCCTTTCCACAGAGGTTTCTACGCGGAGGTGTCCTCACATTGGGACTGCCTTTTGTCTAACAGTATTTGTCCTCTCTCTTTGCTGTCTGATCACGTGTGTCAGATAACTGATATCTCTCTCTCCATGCTTTTGTCATGCAGGTTCGCTGCTGCCCACAGAGGATCGGGGTGTTCGTGGACTGTGAGGTGAGGAGGGTGTCCTTCTATAATGCTGATGACATGAGTCTGCTCTGCTCTTTCAGTAATGGCCCCAGAGGCAGAGTGTTTCCCTTCTTCAGTCCCTGCATCAGTGACACCAACCAGAAACCCCAGCCAATTCAGCTACTGCACTATCCTCCCTGTAGCCTGACTGATTAGGTGGCGTCTTCCCAGTGCACTCCTGACCTGACCTTTAACCCTTTAGAATGGCCGGAGTTAGCACTGATATTCTGTCCACGCAGTATTTTCATTTGTCTGGCTGGTTTGCCGGTGGTTGTTTTTTTGTGTGTCTGTTTCGAAATTGCCGAACCTTCCGTATCACTTGTTAGTATTGATTTGTGGCATTTCTTACGTCTTAAGTGTTTTGTAATGGATTATTTGCAATTGTTAATCAATCATTACATTAACACCAATAATCAACATGTCGTTTTTGGGCGGGTCAAATTAGGATTGGTTGTAAAGATGTAATGAAAGCAGCTGTTACTATGTAAATGTTCAGGAACATCCATCCTCAGACATAATGAGGCCTGTTGACAATCAGACTGGTGAGGTTTTCCTCCTGTTCGATGTTTCTGTACATTATAATAATATCGAAATTGTTCCATAATTGCTGTGTCTATAAATCCTGCTTTTTTCATTTTTGTTAAGAGTTTATACTAGCTATTCTTTTGTATTTGCACTGCTTTGGCAATGTTCTTTATGAGTACTTTGCATTTATACTACTGTTTCTCAGTCTTAAAATAATCATACTGACATTTACAATTCAATCACTATTAAATCAATATATAGAACAGGTTTAAATACAAATATATGCTGCTTGTTCAATAACCTATGCAAAAAAATATGTAATCAATACCATAGCAATAGATGCAATCAATCAGCATATATTTTCTGATGAAATGATGGTCTGTTCTATTATTTTCATTTACAGAATGCCAAATGTTTATTGTAAGTTGCCAAAGAAAATAAACTATGGCAAATGTAATTTGCTTTGAGAAAGACAATTGAAACCTGCTTTGTGCGTGTATTGTTTTAAAGACGTCAACATAGCTTTGTGGTGACCTCTGTTCTTGGCAACGGGAATCCTTCATTGACAAATGTGGATGGAGATGATTGTCCCAAGAACCAACAATAGGTCTGCATTGTTGTAGAATGCTGTTTGTCTGAAAATAGTTGCCTGGTGTTGGGTAGAAAAAAGACAATTTATGAATGAAGTGCTCCGGTTCCTCTGTTTATTTATCTGTGTGTGGCTGCAGCTTTCAGAATGGTGGACAGTAATGAGTCTACCTCATCAAAGACCAAACAAACTCATAAACTCTGAACGGGGAAGCCCTGTAATTAGGCCATCCATTGGGTTAGCTTGGTGCACCTGGAGGGGAAGTGTGCTAGATCTCTGAGTTACATCCATGACAGTCGCACTGCAAGGATGCACCTTATCTCCTCAAACACACAGAACAAACCACTTCCTGTTTCCTCTGGCTAAGGTCAGAGGTCACACAAACATACTGTCAGGAGTGAGAGTTGGTGACTAGGGCTAGCGCTGGGGACCTGTGGGGAGGGTGGGATGAGCATTAGGGCTGCTGGCGGGGGGGGGGGCAGTGTTGCTAACAGGATGTACAACAGCGAGGGTCAAGCCCACAGCCTTCAGTCTGGTAAACTGGCCCGGGCAGTATGGGTACAACAAGGCCGAGACACAAAGCCTTTTGTGGGACGTGTAGATATCGGTTGGACGTGTTACGGGATGTCACTGATTTACTCCCGACTGACACCACCCCTTTGTGGCATGTTTGGGCCATAGACTGGACCTGGCTGTTCTGGCTTCACAAGTCTGGTTCTGGACAGTGCTGTAGTTACCACTGGACAGGAAATCCAGGATTAACCCAGCCACTGACCCGTTGATCTGCTACGCTTCTGAGGGGTATAGGGCACAATGACGTATCGTTCCTGTTCCCAACCTTGTGTTGTGTTGTGTATTTTGGCCAGTGTTTTCCCTATTTAAAAAGCCCCCTGACTTGGGCAGAATGTTTCTTATTTTTTCTGCAAGCAGACTGACTGTTCACGTTATGACTTGGTGGCCTCTGATGGTGGCTTGCAGGTTCACCAGTTGGGTCAGCCTGTCTGAACAGCCTTGCTGGCGCTCTGTAGGATTCTACCGAAAGCTTATATAAAAGGCCGATGTAAATGCAGCAGGCATTCTGCTACATTATGGTAAGCCAGTGATGGGAGTCACACTCCCATGTCATCACATGATATTGTGGCTTGCAGTGGGGGTATAAAAGAGGATTTTGTGGGAATTGAGTCAGGCGTTTTGCAAACAAAACTGCATACATTTTTATTCTGAGCCTTGGAGGGAACTATAAAGTGCCCCCTGTCCTTTTGGCCGTGTGGTTTAAATGCGGTGTATTTAGATAAGGTGTGTTCTTCCACATTCCCCTATGTCGTGCGGATGGGAATTCTAGCGAGATTTCTGGTGTGACCCATATCCTTCCTGGGCTGGTTTGTGTCAGGTCCAGAGGAGCATTTGGCTGACTGGCTTGCTGACTGACTGGCTTGCTGACTGGCTGACTGTGTGTCTTTAGTGGCTGGTGAATGGTAGAGCCGGATGTGAATGTCTCCTGTTCTAATGTGTTTCCTGACTCCAGGAAGTGGAGGATGGACTGAGGATGGAGGGATTACAGTTCTGGTGACACTACAAGGCCAGGTCCTTGAGCCTGGTCGCTGTCCTTCCCAATGGACAAGGCTCCGGGACCCACGGCACAGGAAACCCATGTCTTTCATGTGACAGCAGACACATTTTCATCAAAGAGATGCAGAAACCCGCTTCTTCAATAGAAATCCCTGATCTCACGTGTACGAGACGTTGTGGCGTTAGCTAAGATCATTGACAGAGAGACAACATTGAGTTTGTGGTCTCCTGCCGGAATTTGTCAAACCAGAGGCACTCCTTTGATACAAAGTTGTTTTTGATGAAAATGAAATCAGTTGGTGTCAGTTGTCTCTTTAATAAATGTGTCGTTGTGACGGCTATAGATAATATAATGATTTGCTCCAATCTGAATTCTGATTTTGCCTTTAGATTTTGCAAAAACATTATATTTCCTTTTCTCCCATTGTCTCTGAATGCCTCTGAATGCAGAAACTGCACAGGTAGGTCATAATTCAATCATATTGAGGTGGACTAACCAGACCAGGCTGGCCCAGTTAAACTTGGTTTGTACAGCAAAGAAATAACTGGCTAATAATAGAGGCTTGGAAACGAGTCAAGGGAACATTTTGCAGTTTCAGGCCTTGTTTTGTAGCAACAAGCTAACCACCACATCCTAGGTCTGAGACTTGACTGTGCTGACTAGTCTAAGGAATGCTTACTTACCTTTCACTGCCATGAATCTGGGAGGTGTTGCTTCGAGACAAACAATTAGATATGATGTGGGGTTGGAAAATATCTGGGTCATTTAAACAAAATTGACAGCAATACAATTTACTGGTTGATTATCGGAACGTTAGATAATAACAGCAATGATAGCTCAGTGATTGTAGTGCTGGAAACCAACAGATAACCTGACTGCTGTTCTTGACAACATCTGTAATATAGTCCATTAAACATGAAGGAGATCATTATAGCTCATCATTATCCGTGGGACATGATGTTGATACAGAAGCAGACGGCTACAGCTAGCGTAAGGAGAGGAGTTTGTATTTCTGTGTTAGCCTTGTGCGGTTATATGGACGTGGTAGAGTGTTTTATTCATGTGTGTATATGTGTGCGTTTCTCTCTGTGGTTCTTGGTACCTGGGGTTTGCGTGTGTTCGTTGTTTAGTGTGTGTACCATTGTTTCCCCTCTGAGCCGTAGGGTTGGAGACCATGAAACCTTATTTTGGTTACAACTATTCAATCACAGCACTGTTGTTATGGGCAACCTGGGTACTGCTGGGCCCTCAGGGTGATTTGGAGACCGACAGGATGAATCAACGTGAAATGTAATTCCTCAAAAAATTATAGTAAAATCTGAAGATATTGATTTACGGCAAACGGGGGTTGGGTTTAGAGTAATACGTACAATTTGGGTTAGTGTTAGAATACCGGTTACTTCAGGTTTAGAGCTAGGGTCATTTAGGTTTAAAGGGTTGATTATTCAGGTTATAGGTCGCAAGCAAGCAAACTAATGAAGTGTGATTTATTTAAGTACTGCTGTTTAGAGTTATGGCGTTTAATCCTTTGGAATATTTAGTTACTAGTTTCCCTCTTTGTAGTCTTTTGGGCTTATGGAAGGTATATGTTAACCTGTTTAAAATTCACTTCTCGTTCTGTGGTGCTGTGGGTCAGAAATGGGAAAGCATGTGGACTGCAGGGGTCTGGATACAAATGTATCCCTGAAGGGACCTTATTTACTACATTGTGACAAGGCCGTGGTCAGCAGTATAACACTATAGTGTGTTGCCATTTGGTACATAGCCTATAAACACGCATCACAGTGTGGAAATGAGGATCCTTGCGTACATCATCTCCTCACTGACACCACATATTAACAAACGTGCCAGGCGATAATTATCACGTTATAATTACGCCCTTGCTGCTCGCAGCTCTGGAGACTGGCTCAGCTCTTCTCCAAGGAGATATGGGCATTATATATCTCCTTTGTTTCTCATGCTTATCTGTGTGTGCGTGTATGTATGTGTGTGTGTGTGTGTGGTGTGTGTGGTGTGTGTGTGTGTGTGTGTGTGTGTGTGTGTGTGTGTGTGTGTGTGTGTGTGTGTGTGTGTGCGTGCGTGCGTGCGTGCGTGCGTGCGTGCGTGCGTTCATGTGTGTGATTAGATTGCCTCTGCAAAATGTTTCTGCTAAATGTTTTGGCGGGTTAATCGGTGACTCAAGGGTCAGTTTTGGTCTGATATGTTTAATTGACAATTAATCTGGAATGGATTTAAACTTCACCTCTTCTCCTTTTTCACATGAATATACAGCAAAAAAGTTGTAATGATGCCGCAACTATCAAATATAAATGGGGTGGCGGTTTGTTCTGTTCCTTGAAAAGGGGGGTATTTTCACTAATTGCTAACAGGCAAATATTGAAAATATGTTAAGTGTCACTATGCCCCACACAACCAAACACAGTAAATATCATTCAATATATTAAAGAGGAGACATAAACCACCACACGATGATAATATGTACGTACAAAAACACAGTAGCTAACTAGAATGAAATGTAGTATCCTGACATACTAGGAGAAGTTAATCAAAATATACCAGTGACCAAAGAGATGTTATTATTTGTTAAGAGTCATTTTTTATACTTTATTTTACTGGCTAGACAAGGAAATCTAACCCCTAACACTTGCGTTGCAAACACTGTGTTATTCTAGCTAACCTACAGAATAATGCTAATATCACTGCTTTACATGATACATTCATATTAGCCTAACTAACAGCATTATTTACGAGCTACAGAAGATAAGAAGCTGTGTGATTAGTGGTGTGTAGTTTACCCTAGCATTATTGGACTGTAATCTGTCTGTTCGTGTCCCGCCTGCTAGCATCACTATTCTTGCCATTCTCTTTTGACCTGTCATCTACGAGCTGTTCTCTTAATAGGGAAAAACTCTTCAGCAAATCAATAACATGTATACATATTTTGCTGTCTTCGCAAATGTTATTATCTTCATTCCAGCAGGGTAATCTGGAATCTGAGGTAATTTACTTGTGTTTGTGTGTTTGTTGCATGTTGCTTCCTAAATGTGCTGTTGCTAATAATATAACCTCCTAAATGTGCTGTTGCTAATTGTATAGCTTTCTAAATGTGCTGTTGCTAAAAGTATAGCTTCCTAAATGTTCTGTTGCTAATAGTAAAGCTTCCTAAATGTGATGTTGCTAATAGTATAGCTTCCTAAATGTGATGTTGCTAATAGTATAGCTTCCTCCTTGACATTTGGAGCAAACCTACGGTCCTCTGCTTTGCAACAGATGTTATAGAAAAGGTAAGAATTAAACTGCCTTGTTTCCAAACACTCACACCGAGCTTGTAATAAATAAATGCATCTGAGGTGACATACAGACAAATCTTCTGATTTATTTATGAACCCGGAGAAGGTGAGAGAACACAAAAATCTCATGAAAATAAATAATGTTATTAAACATTATGCAAAGTAGCTGCATGCCTGAAATAACCCATATTTACCACTAGGGTAATAATTAAGACATTAAAATCAACTAAAGCTGGGATTAACATGCTGGAAAAACTACCCAATTATTTGCCCCAATGCAAAATAAAAAGGATGTATGAGAAAGTTATCCAAATATTACAGTTGGGGAATTTCCACATTGGTTTCAGTCATGGGGCCATCAAGTCATCAAGTCTCCAAAACTTCAATATGGAAGTCTTGAATACTCAAGCTCAAGCATACTAAAGCTATTTGTATGTACTGCCACAACAAGCCATTACTTTCATTAAGACATCTGACAATAGAGTCCAGTTCAAATAAGAGTTCCAAAGATTTTTATCAGACTAAATGTTAACGTTTATGTCTTGATGAGAGTTGAGGCTGAACTTGGTTACAGTATAAACGCTGTAGCCAAGGTCCTCGCATATCTTCATTTTGCTCACAAAGGCTCTACCTGTTGAAGCCATTAGTGATCTGATGCCATCTTCAAAGATCATGTGCTCATTTGCAGGGGCACCCAAGCATTCACAGAGCCCTGTATAGTATCAAAACAGACATTCCAAAGACTTCTCTGTTTTTTTCCATTTTCCCTTCAAGAATGGTCTTCTCTGTTTCGTACACTTCTCAGTGAGGAGACAAATGTAATCAATCTATGGATATTTACACTAGTAACATATCTGCAAATTCCATGTTTAGCATGTTTGATCTGTAGTATATCATTCACATGTAGCGCAAATAAACAGTGCGTGAGTGGAACTCCTTGACTTGGGAGCCAACCAGCTCAGAGGTCATGAACCTGAACGCTGAACACCGCCGTGGATCGGACTTGGTATTGTTCCAGCATATCCAGCAGATACCAAATTTGATCTGAGATCTGCTGAATTTGGAGGCCAGTGCCACACCTTGAACTCTTCATAGTTTTCCTGAAACTATATGTACAGTGTGGCAGGTTGCATTACCCTTCTGAAAAAGGACACGACCTTCAGGGAATACCATTGTCATGAAAGGATGTACCTGGTTGAACAGCGATGTTTAGTTAGGTGTCATATTGACGTTTGCATGAATGCCGAACCCAGGGTATCCCAGCAGAACATTGTCCAGAACATGACATCTCCTCCACTGTCCTGTCGTCCTCGCACAGTGCCTCCTGGTGCCATCACTTTCCAAATTTTATGTCAAAGGTTAATGTTGAAAATAGATTATTACTTGACCGGTCAAATTAACAATTGCAGTAGCTTAAAAACAGATACTGCTGAAAAAAAAACTTTTGTAAAAGACTTTTGTCATGTAGGAATTCCTCTACTCTGTGACCGTTTCTTAATCAAGGGGCGTGTGTGTACGCGCGCGCGTGCGTTTATGAGTGATCTGCGCGCACCAGTCACGAGCGAGAGAAAGGGGAAATAGTTTTTGGTCCATTCAGGAGGTCTGGGTGCATCCTTTATTTGTTAACAGGAACAGAGGAAAACGCTCGCTCTTCTTCTTGTCATGTTCACCCGCTCATCCTCGTCACAGCTTCCCACTTCCTCAGCACGCGCACCTGAGCTGCTCCGGTTTACTTCAGTTCCAACTTTTCCAGTTTATTTCTCTCGCCCGTCTGTGCTGTTCATCAACACCCCAAAAAATAGTGTTTAGTATTAAAATAACCAGCTTAATCTTCGCAGGACCGGAGAACTGGAAATGAAGAGAGATTTTACCTGTTTCTGTCGGATTTGGTTTGGGATCACAGCAGCCTCAGGTGAGTCATGAAGAAGTTTTAATAGAGCGTGGGGAGGTAATGGGTCTATAATAATTACTATCACATGTTAATTGAATTGCCATTTGGGCATGCTGTGACAATTAAACGTAATATTGAACGAACGTTTTCCGTATCAATAATTGTTATATTTCATGTTATGTTCTCACAGCCCATACATGAGCATTGTTATGTGGGGAAAAAACTCAAAGGCAATTGCTCTATAACTCTGTTTTCGATCTGGAATTTACGGTGTTCTGTTGTTTTCTTAGGTAATACTTTCTTCGCTTTGTGTGAAATAATTTGTAAACAGTGTTGGCTTGGGACCACGATCTGAATAACGAATAATTAATTGGAATGAATGAAACGGTGTAATTATATTTATTATAGTAGATAGAACGGATGATACCGTGTTATTGTAGCAATTAGATGGAACGGATGGAATGGTATTAGTTTAGTTCACTCAGTTAGTATAATACACACTAGAGGGAGTCTTAGGTTCAGTCCCAAATTGCACCCTTTTAGTTTAATTGTGCTCTGCTTTTGAGAACTAAATTGGCCCAGTCAGACGTAAGCCAATGTTGTATATAAGATATTGCTTGTCATTTTGGGAACACATCATGTGGTGTCAATACGAGACATGGATTAGGATGTGGCACAGTGATCTGAGTGACTGTCTTGTGTCACTGTCTTGTGTCACTGTCTTGAGTCACTGTCTTGAGTCACTGTCTTGAGTCACTGTCTTGAGTCACTGTCTTGAGTCACTGTCTTGTAGCTGCTAAATTGGCATTAAATGCCTCATTGCGACCACGCTGTTTGAATGTGGCACAAATCGTCTCATGTGTGCTAGGATTGCCAGGGTTCCCTGGTCTTGTACTCTGGCAGCGGCAATAGATTGTGGTCTAGCACACGCAAACTCAGTCTGTTTTAGATAAGTACTCTCCTCCGAAATGTGTGTGTCGGAGAATACTTCAATGTTGAGCGAGCAGTGTGACACACGTTTCCACCGTTGATGAGAGTCTCCACCTTTGGTGAAATAGGAGGTATTCACCTTTCGTTCAGAGCACATTTGGCTCCGATTATTCTACTAGGGACTTATTGCGAGAATTCACAAAATTAAAGTAAAAAAAATATTCTGAAAGTAAAAATAAATATTCTGGCATGAATTATATCATTTTAAATCCGTGCTTTACAGTTTCTAGTAGTGAGATGCGGCAGCTTAATTGTACACTCAAAATATGTAATTGAGGTCAAATTTAAAGTTTTACAAAAAAACGAACTTTTGATCAATAAATCAACATTACTCTCTAATTTGTAGTTCTCCCCTTAAGCGGACACTATTTTTCATATCCTTTTCATAATTTCATAACCTCATAATTGCGTACCGGATCATCTGGGTGAATATGTAGGGGCCAGCATGCATCTGGTCGGCAAATATGTTGGGGCCCAGCGTGCAGGACCCTGTCTGCAAATATGTTGGGGGCCCAGCGTGCAGGACCCTGTCTGCAAATATGTTGGGGGCCCAGCGTGCAGGACCCTGTCTGCAAATATGTTGGGGCCCAGCGTGCAGGACCCTGTCAGCAAATATGTTGGGGGCCCAGCGTGCAGGACCCTGTCTGCAAATATGTTGGGGGCCCAGCGTACAGGACCCTGTCTGCAAATATCTTGAGGGCCCAGCGTGCAGGACCCTGTCAGCAAATATGTTGAGGGCCCAGCGTGCAGGACCCTGTCTGCAAATATGTTGGGGGCCCAGCGTGCAGGACCCTGTCAGCAAATATCTTGAGGGCCCAGCGTGCAGGACCCTGTCTGCAAATATGTTGGGGGCCCAGCGTGCAGGACCCTGTCTGCAAATATGTTGGGGGCCCAGCGTGCAGGACCCTGTCTGCAAATATGTTGGGGGCCCAGCGTGCAGGACCCTGTCTGCAAATATGTTGGGGGCCCAGCGTGCAGGACCCTGTCAGCAAATATCTTGAGGGCCCAGCGTGCAGGACCCTGTCTGCAAATATGTTGGGGGCCCAGCGTGCAGGACCCTGTCAGCAAATATCTTGAGGGCCCAGCGTGCAGGACCCTGTCTGCAAATATGTTGGGGGCCCAGCGTGCAGGACCCTGTCTGCAAATATGTTGGGGCCCAGCGTGCAGGACCCTGTCTGCAAATATGTTGGGGGCCCAGCGTGCAGGACCCTGTCTGCAAATATGTTGGGGGCCCAGCGTGCAGGACCCTGTCAGCAAATATCTTGAGGGCCCAGCGTGCAGGACCCTGTCTGCAAATATGTTGGGGGCCCAGCGTGCAGGACCCTGTCTGCAAATATGTTGGGGGCCCAGCGTACAGGACCCTGTCAGCTATTATCAAGGGGTTCTGTGCACATCTTGTCTTTGCGTCCATGTTTGCCCATCCCATGCCCATACCCTTAAAATGCCTGATCCAATGCCTCTGCTCTTCAACTGTACCAATTCAGTTCAGCCTTCTTTCACAGCTGTTTTCAAATCAATAAGCAACAACTTTTAACAGCCACTCTGGCCGGGAAGAAACACAATTCCGTGGAACTAAAACATGACATTTATCTAAGGGTTAACACAGAGCGCTTCTTCACACGACTCAACTGGAGCCATATTGACGAAGAGAGACGTACGAGTGTCGAGTATTTTTGGAGTGACCTGTTTAGGTGTTCCTTGGCCTTTTAGGCGCATCTGTTCAACGCCATTCAATGGAGAATAACCTTCAGAAAGGTTACTACACTGTAACCAGCCTGTTCAGCTACGGCACATATCACATGGCTTAAACACACACACACATACAGGCTAATACATACCAGTGCTGTGTTGTCAGCTGTTTATTCACCTGACCCCACCCACGGTTCTGTTTATTTAGTGAAACATATTTCTTTATAAACGTACCTCTTTTTTTGTAGTTCAACCAAGCCAATCAGCCAATCATTTTGCAGCTAGGTATCAAAAAAACATGTAAATAGTAGTTTTATATAGTGTTCTGACCATACTGGAATGTGCATGATGGACGAGGCTGTAGCTTTTCAACATGATATATGTATTTTAATTACTAACCGCTGTGTGTTTTCGGACAAATTATTTATTTGTGTAGACTGTTGAGGATGACTGCACAGTTTTTCTGAAACCCTGTTTATAGACAGACAGATATGTCGGACTGATGTTGATGGCTACAACAACAATGTTGAGTAATGACTTACGACTGATGTTTTTGCTGTGGACCTTGAGGGCAGAGGTTTGCCCTGAGATGAGTAATTCACTGTAATATGAACTGGAGCAAACTGCCTGTCATTCTTGGGGTATTGGCATCGGTCTCCACTGATACCCCACCCTTTTCTTGACAGACAGTAGAACTTAGCCAATAATATATTGGCAATAGAGTTGTTTAGAGCACACAGCGTTTCACACTGTTTGTGTTGGCAGCTGGAAATAAGATAACTTCACTTTAATCAGGGATACTGAAAAATATACACATGCATTTTTTTAATCCGCCCGGCCGCTACCCAGAACAAATCTATTGACCTGAAACCCTTATACCCAATCCACTGCTGGTGTTAAGTCAGACAGCACGTCATTACACACACTCTCACTCTCTCTCTTTCTCTCCCGCCCTATAATCTATACTGTACTGAGTCACAAACGCATGTCAGCCATATACAGGAGGGAATTAAGATGTCAAAATAGAACACAAGCTAAATCAGCTCAGTTAAGTCCAGCTCTCCTCCTGCTCTAAATCTCCTCCATTTGACTGAGGCTCTGTTAAGCCCAGCACTTCTCCTGTCCTAAATCTCCTCTATTTTTGACTGTGGCTCAGTTAAGTCCAGCACTTCTCCTGTCCTAAATCTCCTCTATTTGACTGAGGCTCTGTTAAGTACAGCACTTCTCCTGTCCTAAATCTCCTCTATTTGACTGAGGCTCTGTTAAGTACAGCACTTCTCCTGTCCTAAATCTCCTCTATTTGACTGAGGCTCTGTTAAGTACAGCACTTCTCCTGTCCTAAATCTCCTCTATTTTTGACTGAGGCTCAGTTAAGTCCAGCTCTCATCCTGTCCTAAATCTCTGCCATTTGACTGAGGCTCTGTTAAGCCCAGCACTTCTCCTGTCCTAAATCTCCTCTATTTTTGACTGTGGCTCAGTTAAGTCCAGCTCTCATCCTGTCCTAAATCTCCGCCATTTGACTGAGGCTCTGTTAAGTCCAGCTCTCATCCTGCCCTAAATCTCCTCCAGACGAATGAGGCCCATCTAAGGCCATCTCTTCTCCAACCCAGGGAGTAGAATACATATTGCCTTAAGCCTTCAGCAGGGTGTTTTCTGTACGCATACTTCTTCCTGATCCGATCATCCCAGAAACTGGACCTTAGGCTGAGGCTGTTATTCTAGCCTCGTCTCTCTCTTTACGGTTAATCTCTCTCCATCTTGGCCGCCCCCCCATCCTTTCCCTTTCCCCCTCTGTTTCTCCCTTACACCTCTCTCTGCTCCCCGCTCTCTCATTGTCTTTCTTGTTCTCCTCTTCTTCCTCCATTTTTCCTTGTCAGAGTGTTATTGCATCCTTGCTCCAGAGGTTAGGGTTGGTTTATCCAACAATGGTCCCTCATTCCGGCCAGAACAAAGCATCAACACATAGGAGTTGGTGGACCCCCTCTGTCCCCTCCGTCATTCTCTTTCCTCTCTATCCTTTCTCTTGTTGTCTTTCTCTGTCTTTCTGTTTCTCTCTCTCTCTCATCTATATCTCTTACCCTCCCTCCCTTCCATCTTCCCTCCCTCTCTCCCTCCTCAGTTCCATGTATGAAGGAAACACTTCCCCTGTGCAATGGGTAATAACTCCAAATAAATAGTTGATCGTATCTCCCAGCTTCGTCACTCATCACAGGTGTCCAATAGAAAGTGGCATCTGGTCCACTAGAAAGGGGCTGTTGTGAGGGTTGTATGCACATTACATGGTGAAGAGGAAATATCTCTACAACTGTGATTTGGCCGTGGGGCCTGTGCACAACGTAGGAACAAAAAACAGAAAATGACATACTCGGTACGTCTGGTTGTTTTCATTGACATTGTAGTAATTTATCTTAACCTTTGAACAAAGTTCGTGACGACATTGAGATAGCTAGGTGGAACCCAGCAGTATTAAAGGCACTTTACTGTATTATGTAGAGTATATATAGATGAGTTGGTTGGTTGGGGCTGGCTGAGGGATTGGGCTTGGATGGTGGCGTCATTGCTTTCTCCTCATGCATTACTACTTATTGATGAACTGTGGCGCTGCTGTGTTAAGCCCATACCAACCTGGGAGGAGGCAACATGAGAGATACCAATAATCAGAGAGGTTAGATAAAGAATGTGCGGGTGGCAGGCTTATGTTTATCCCAGACCACAATGTTGTCAGGGGCAGCACAGAGACGATCGTCTCTCACCACATGGAATCACCAAATATGGAATAACCCAAGCCCCGTTCTCTGGATCTTACACTCTCGCTCTCACACTCTGTCTTTTTCACACTCTGTCTTTTTCACATTCTGTATCTCACACTTTGTCTCTCTCTCTCAGACTCTGTCTCGCAGGCCCTGTTTCTTAAACTCTGTCTTTTTCACAGTCTGTCTCTCTCACATTCTGTCTCTCTGTCTCTCTCGGCTGTTAGATATGTTTTCTAATAAAAACCAGATGTCTGTTTCTTCCCTCCACCCTTCTGACCTCGATCAACATACTATTCCCTATGTAGTGTGCTACTTCAGAACAGAGGCCATTGGGAGACCATGATATTTTTTGGGCCCCTAAGGGCCCTAACAGTAGGGTACTATATATCTGTAGAGCATAGGATGCCATTTTGGACTCATATGTTGTGTTTGAGCAATAAGACACGCTGGCTAAAAAGCACTGGTATCTAGTGGACCCAACAATAACAGAAGATCAGATCTGTGTAAAAGATAGGTGATATTATGGATCCTGTGTAGGTTGTTATAGGGGTTAGTGGGATTCATTATGGAACATAATCGTCCCCTAATTCTCCTGTTGTCATATTCAATTCATTCCCCTTGTGACTGTTTGACCGACTGACTGGCTGACCGATTTATTGACTGTCTGACAACGAACTGACGATTGTATTTGAATGACTGTATGAAGGAATTATTACACGAAGACTGTTAATAAGGACATAGATCTATAATTGATCACCAGCATATGAGTGACTGGTAGCTAAGTGGTTACGAGGTTTGCATCCGTGAAACATGGCTGACTCAAATCCAAAAGTAAAAGTGTTCTTCCATTGTGCCAGGTGTGACCAGACGTGTCCCCTGGTCCCTGTATCCCCCAGTGTTTCTGGAGAACAGGTTCATCCCCTCACTCCGGGAGAGAGGCATGAATGTAGTCACCTATTTGTAATATTGATATTATGTAATTAAATCTCTCTAAACAGAGAAGACGTACTCTAGGGGCCCAAATCTCTTTCTCTTTTTTGCTCAGGTTTCTCCCACTTGTGCTCCTCAGGTGTTTCCATGAAGGTATACGGCACCCAGAGACTTCTATGGTTGCCTAAACCATTAGATGTTGTCTTTAACTGGGCCCTTTGGTTTATATCTGGGAACTAATCATTATTTTATGTACAAGCTATATTAATGTTAAAAACAATTATTCTTAATAACTGATTGTTGCCTGATCAAATAAAGCTAAACCATTTCAACCACAGTCCAGGACAGCAGGAAATAAAGTGGAAATTACATAATTCCAATGCCCTTTGGAACCTTGAGCATATTTCAATGATTTCCTGTTGTGCAGAAACACTCATAAAAAATATCAAGGTCAAATTAGGATTCAGCATGTGTAAGCAGACCGTCTCCTAATTGTTTCAGTATATTGTCAGGATTAAACTGAAAGCTTGAGTAGTCTGCGACACCTGGGATTTATCCCAGTGATTTTTGCGGGTTTTGAAACCTGGGGAATATAACTCACTTGCTTTATTTGAGTTTTGTTTGAGTCGCTTTCCCCTCTCCCTCGTTACTGTGGCCATTACATTGGTTTGATTTAGTGATGATATGCCCTCTACAGATGGTGTTGCTTAATCTGACCACTGTGGTGCACAGCCTCGTCTGTAGTCGACGGTAATGTCCAACCCATCATTAGGCTGTCTTACCTCTGAAGTTACTACATATTTTATTGAGGTCACGAAAAGTGCACCATTAGCAACTCTACCTTCCTCTTGTAAAACACAAGTTGATAACTTAAGAAACAACTTTAGGGCGGCCATTGATGCTGTGGCTACAGTAATGTGGAAAAATGCACCGTCCAAACAGAGAGCCCATTGGGTAAATGAGGAAACTAATCATCTTAAGAGAAATGTTTAGTGAGTGAGTGAGTGTGTGTGTGTGTGTGAGATTGTTTATGTGTGTGTGAGAGTGTGTAAGAGTGAGAGTGTGTGTGGTTGTGTTATGTGATGAAAGCTCAAAGTTTAGCTGCTAGATGCTCTCAGCTTTAAACGTCTTTGTAAGTGCCTTTGAATAAAAGAGCCAGTAAATGGAAAATGTAAATTTGTAAGTGTCTCATGACTGGTACACATGAAACATTATGCATTTAACTTGGGTTAAACACATCTCAGAAGTAGATTACACCGAGCAGAGTCACTGAATCCACTCCATACAGAAATAGATGTATAGCACTGAGGTAGCAGATGCTTTCGACACCCTCCACTTGGAATACCGTCTATAGAGGTGTGCTCATCGTTCTGTTTCTGTAGTCCACAATCAGCTCTTTTGTCTGATGATTGTAAGTGAGTGCTGTCCTGGTCATGTTCCGCGTACTCTCCATTTCTTCAACTGTCTATTTACTGTCCATTTCTTCAAATTGGTGTCTCGATTCCGTTTTAAACTTGCATGTATGTTGCGTGTACATACTGAGGTTGCATGTACATACTGAGGTTGCATGTACATACTGGGGTTGCATGTACACACTGGAGTTGCATGTATGTTGCATGTAGATACTGATGTTGCATGCATGTTGCATGTGCATACTGAGGTTGCATGTGTGTTATGTGTACATACTGGGGTTGCATGTATGTTGCATGTACATACTGGGGTTGCATGTATGTTGCATGTACATACTGGGGTTGCATGTATGTTGCATGTACATACTGGGGTTGCATGTATGTTGCATGTACATACTGGGGTTGCATGTGTGTTGCATGTACATACTGGGGTTGCATGTGTGTTGCATGTACATACTGGGGTTGCATGTGTGTTGCATGTTGTACACACTGGGGTTGCATGTATGTTGCATGTACATACTGGGGTTGCATATATGTTGCATGTGCATACTGGGGTTGCATGTATGTTGCATGTACATACTAGGGTTGCATGTATGTTGCATGTACATACTTGGGTTGCATGTGTGTTGCATGTACATACTGGGGTTGCATGTGTGTTGCATGTACACAGTGGGGTTGCATGTGTGTTGCATGTACATACTAGGGTTGCATGTATGTTGCATGTACATACTGGGGTTGCATTTATTGAAAGATTGGTTAGATCCGATCTCTACTTACATTGGTTTGCACAACCCAGTGGATGGCGTGTCAGACGTAAATATGGACTGAGAATGTAAGTCTGAGTCATCAGTCAACATCCTATGGGTCATGTTTCTGAGTTCTGCTGAGGTGTCAGGGTCTTACTGGTACTTTTCCGGTTCAACTCATAAGGTGGAGGAACTGTGAACATTTGAGACGACCAGGTGTTCAATGAACAGCTCTGTCAGACGTTCCTACCGCCCTCCTGGCTGTACCATCGGTGCTCCCTCCGCCTATGATAATATCAACTGAACATCTGGACCAGCTGCCAAGAACAGAACTTTTAAACACGATTTCCCAAGAACCGGAGATGAGATGGCCAACTTTCAAGAACTGACGGATCCTTGTTTTTTTTTCTTTATTTTTCTTTATTTTTATTTCATTGTGTTAATTTACCTTAAGGGCCAGTCTGAATCTGGCCAGTCTGAATTCTGGGCGGGTCACATTGTTGCTTGGATTTCATTGTTCTCTCCCACTCAGAACTGAACCACTCGTGTTGCCTAGTAACAAGCATCATCCAGAACACTTACTCCTTTAAAGGGTGCCATCAACAATGCCATTACGGTTTGATTGGGCCAAGCGCTTCCAGGCATCATCCCAAATCGCACCCTATCTCCATTATTGTATACTACTTCTGACCAGTGCCTATACTATTAATGCCTAAAATGAGTGTACTATGTAGGCAATGGACGACTATTTGGAAAGCAGACTGTGTGCGTGTGTGTGTGTGGGTACGTGATTGGGTATTGTAATGCAGAGTGTGTTTTGGCTAGGGGCGCTGATTAGGTAATTATGGTCAGGCCTGTGATTGGAAAACATAGTATATAGTTGGGCTGTGTTGGTCTGCACATTTACAGTGATAGGTCCTCTGTAGCTCACTCTGGATAGTAGGATATAAGGTGTTGGGTTAGTGGTTTTGGGAATGTTGGGATTAGGGGTGTGGTTTTGGTATTGTTGGGTTAGTGGGTGTGGTTTTGGGAATGTTGGGATTAGGGGTGTGGTTTTGGTATTGTTAGGTTAATGGGTGTGGTTTTGGGTTTGGTAATGTTGGGTTAGTGGGTGTGGTTTGGGTTATGTTGGTTTAGTGGGTGTGGTTTTGGGTTTGGTAATGTTGTTTTAGTGGGTGTGGTTTGGGTTATGTTGGTTTAGTGGGTGTGGTTTTGTTTATGTTGGTTTAGTGGGTGTGGTTTTGTTTATGTTGGTTTAGTGGGTGTGGTTTTGTTTATGTTGGTTTAGTGGCTGTGGTTTTGGTAATATTGCGTTGATGGGTGGGGTTTTCGTGGGTGTTTCATTCCTGCAACCACACAATAGGTGAAGCGTGCACACACATGGAAGCATGTGTATTTGAACAGACGTGTCTGCTAATTTGCAGATGATACTCTATTTCTTGGGTCACGTGTTGGTCAATGTTTTGGATGGTCATATGATATCTGACTAGGTATTAATGACCCCGCCCCAAGTGGACTCATTTCAGTGAAACATTTAGTTAGAGTGTGTAGGGTTAGAGGTGAGAGGTTAAGGTTACTTTGTTCAATGTGAGGTCACAGCTTGGCCTGTTGTTGGAAGGTCACCGTAGGTTCATGAGAATCTGACGTCTGGCCCAGTCGGAAGAACAGCCTCCGACCCCCTGTCCAACACCTCCCCACTTCCCACACCTCCCCACCTCCCACACCCCCTGCCTCTCCATCCTGTCACATTCTCTCCCACCTTCCCCTCTCTCCATACCTGGCCTTCCCTGTGTACTAATGGCATCCAACTCCCTACATAGAGCACTAGTTTTAATCAGAGTCTCTAATGCCACTTGTTTTTCAGCGCCAGACAGGATAGGTCACCTAAGCCTTTGCTGGTATTTATCAACCTGATGACTGAGTCAGAGTGTGTTTATGGTTCCAATCACGTCCACTGGACATCATACAAGAGTGTGTGTGTGTGTGTGTGTGTGTGTGTGTGTGTGTGTGTGTGTGTGTTTTAGGAGACATCCCAGCATGCACTGCAGAGTTACTACAAGAATACTGATGGTTATTTCCCTGTCGGGAATCATTTTTCAGTTATAAACATGAATAATAATAAGCATTAATGAAGACAGTATTCTTAATAGACATTGCAAATAAAAACCATAACAATAATATTAATTCATAATTATAATACATATTTATCAATAAATTAATGAAACAACTGAGAGACAGTGGAAGACAGACAGAGGGGAAAAGTCAACAGAGATGTTGAGAGATTGTGGAAAGAGCGAGCGGGACCAAGATAACGCCTGAAGGGGGAGAAGGAGAGAGGGAGTGTGGAGAATGAGGAAAAAAGTCAGAGTCAGAGATAATGAAAAAGTGTCCTAGGTGGGAAGGGAGTGAATAAGGGGAGCCAGAGGGAGAAAGGGAGAGAAGTGGAAGGACATATTACTGTCCTGTGCTGGGCACTGGGTCAGGTACAGGAAGATTCTGTAAAGTCAGGGACACAGAGAGGCTGCTGGGATGGGACAGGAAATAGAGCCTGATGGCCCTCTAACATCCTTACATCACACCCTCCACCCAACTCCTCTTCCCCTCGACCCCTCCACTCAAGCCCTCTTTCCCTTTACTCTTCCACCCAACTCCTCTTCCCATCCACCCCTCCACCCATCTCTTCTTCCCCTCCACCCCCACCCAACTCTTCTTCCCTTCAACCCTTCAACCCAACTCCTCCACCCAACTCCTTTTCCCTTCCACCCCTCTGCCAAACTCCTCTTCCCCTAAACCCCTCCACAAAACACATTTTCCCCTCCACCCCTCCACCCAACTCCTTTTCCCCACCACCCGTCCAACCAACTTCTCTTTCCCTCCAACCAACTCCTCTTTCACAGAAATAAACAGCCAGAGAGAGACCTGTGAAAGAGAGAGATATATAACAAGACATGCTGTAGCTGCCTGTGTCCGCCGGTAGATCCAGGGAGCTCCAAGTAGAGACTCCACAGCCAGTGGGCAGGTCTGCTGTATAACCTGGCTGGCATCAGGCCTCTAGTCCGACTGATATGCAGGACTATGTCAGATTTCCACCCCTCTGACTGGAGCCACGCTCTGCCATAATAGTTTCATTAATTTGTTTAGTTCAATATAAAATGAGGAATGTATGGCCTACAATATGGGCATTTAGCTGTGGTTCTTACTCTCTGCTAAGGCCCTATTTACATTATAGAGATGCATTTTTCTATCCACATTCTATATGAATTCCTATTCACATATGTTACAGGCCGACATAGCTTGATGATCGACTGTTCACATGAACATTAGAGGCGTGGAACTCCTCAAAATGTTATTAAACAGAGATCAGAATGTTCTGTCATTTTGGATTTTGGCATTTTCACAGTAATGTTAACTACCACAATTTGTCAACATCAGCCAAGCTAGCTAACATAGCTGAGCCAGGCAGTCAGACTTCATACAAAACAACAAGGCAATAGGAAAGCTCCTAACCTACTAGCTAGCTACTGTTTCTCCAAAAGCTAGCTAGCTAGAATCCACAGACTAATAACAGTTGCTCTTATATTTGCTTCAGTACTTTTACAACTGGTGAATCAAACATCTAACCAGGCTATTTAACTTATCTAGCTAGTTTAATCAAGTCAGTAACCCCAAAGCTGACTCTGTCATATCTAAAGTGATTGAAATACACAATGGGCAGTCTATAGCCTTTGTCCACTGATGTAAATGTGGACAAAGGCCAGTGATCTGTTAAAGCCTTTGTGATGACTCCACTGATATATAAATGCCTTGGTGTTGACACCAGTGATCTGTTAAAGCCTTTGTGATGACTCCACTGATATATAAATGCCTTGGTGTTGACACCAGTGATCTGTTAAAGCCTTTGTGATGACTCCACTGATATATAAATGCCTTGGTGTTGACACCAGTGATCTGTTAAAGCCTTTGTGTTGACTCTAGTGATATGTAAATGCCTTGGTGTTGACACCAGTGATCTGTTAAAGCCTTCGTGATGACAGTAGCAATATGTAAATGCCTTGGTGTTGACACCAGTGATCTGTTAAAACCTTTGTGATGACAGTAGCAATATGTAAATGCCTTGGTGTTGACACCAGTGATCTGTTAAAGCCTTTGTGATGACTGTAGCGATATGGGAATGCCTTGGTGTTGACACCAGTGGTCTGTTAAAGCCTTTGTGATGACTGTAGCGATATGGGAATGCCTTGGTGTTGACACCAGTGGTCTGTTAAAGCCTTTGTGATAACTGTAGCGATATGGGAATGCCTTGGTGTTGACACCAGTGATCTGTTAAAGCCTTTGTGTTGACTCTAGTGATATGTAAATGCCTTGGTGTTGACACCAGTGATCTGTTAAAGCCTTTGTGTTGACTCTAGTGATATGTAAATGCCTTGGTGTTGACACCAGTGATCTGTTAAAGCCTTTGTGATGACTCCACTGATATATAAATGCCTTGGTGTTGACACCAGTGATCTGTTAAAGCCTTTGTGTTGACTCTAGTGATATGTAAATGCCTTGGTGTTGACACCAGTGATCTGTTAAAGCCTTTGTGATGACTCCACTGATATATAAATGCCTTGGTGTTGACACCAGTGATCTGTTAAAGCCTTTGTGATGACTCCACTGATATATAAATGCCTTGGTGTTGACACCAGTGATCTGTTAAAGCCTTTGTGATGACTCCACTGATATATAAATGCCTTGGTGTTGACACCAGTGATCTGTTAAAGCCTTTGTGATGACTCCACTGATATATAAATGCCTTGGTGTTGACACCAGTGATCTGTTAAAGCCTTTGTGATGACTCCACTGATATAAATGCCTTGGTGTTGACACCAGTGATCTGTTAAAGCCTTTGTGTTGACTCTAGTGATATGTAAATGCCTTGGTGTTGACACCAGTGATCTGTTAAAGCCTTCGTGATGACAGTAGCAATATGTAAATGCCTTGGTGTTGACACCAGTGATCTGTTAAAACCTTTGTGATGACAGTAGCAATATGTAAATGCCTTGGTGTTGACACCAGTGATCTGTTAAAGCCTTTGTGATGACTGTAGCGATATGGGAATGCCTTGGTGTTGACACCAGTGGTCTGTTAAAGCCTTTGTGATGACTGTAGCGATATGGGAATGCCTTGGTGTTGACACCAGTGATCTGTTAAAGCCTTTGTGATGACTGTAGCGATATGGGAATGCCTTGGTGTTGACACCAGTGGTCTGTTAAAGCCTTTGTGATGACTGTAGCGATATGGGAATGCCTTGGTGTTGACACCAGTGGTCTGTTAAAGCCTTTGTGATAACTGTAGCGATATGGGAATGCCTTGGTGTTGACACCAGTGGTCTGTTAAAACCTTTGTGTTGACTCTAGTGATATGTAAATGCCTTGGTGTTGACACCAGTGATCTGGGAAAGCCTCTGTGTTGACTCCAATGATCTGTGAATGCCTTGGTGTTGACACCAGTGATCTGTTAAAGCCTTTGTGATGACTCCACTGATATATAAATGCCTTGGTGTTGACACCAGTGATCTGTTAAAGCCTTTGTGTTGACTCTAGTGATATGTAAATGCCTTGGTGTTGACACCAGTGATCTGTTAAAGCCTTTGTGTTGACTCTAGTGATATGTAAATGCCTTGGTGTTGACACCAGTGATCTGTTAAAGCCTTTGTGATGACTCCACTGATATATAAATGCCTTGGTGTTGACACCAGTGATCTGTTAAAGCCTTTGTGATGACTCCACTGATATATAAATGCCTTGGTGTTGACACCAGTGATCTGTTAAAGCCTTTGTGATGACTCCACTGATATATAAATGCCTTGGTGTTGACACCAGTGATCTGTTAAAGCCTTTGTGTTGACTCTAGTGATATGTAAATGCCTTGGTGTTGACACCAGTGATCTGTTAAAGCCTTCGTGATGACAGTAGCAATATGTAAATGCCTTGGTGTTGACACCAGTGATCTGTTAAAACCTTTGTGATGACAGTAGCAATATGTAAATGCCTTGGTGTTGACACCAGTGATCTGTTAAAGCCTTTGTGATGACTGTAGCGATATGGGAATGCCTTGGTGTTGACACCAGTGGTCTGTTAAAGCCTTTGTGATGACTGTAGCGATATGGGAATGCCTTGGTGTTGACACCAGTGATCTGTTAAAGCCTTTGTGATGACTGTAGCGATATGGGAATGCCTTGGTGTTGACACCAGTGGTCTGTTAAAGCCTTTGTGATGACTGTAGCGATATGGGAATGCCTTGGTGTTGACACCAGTGGTCTGTTAAAGCCTTTGTGATAACTGTAGCGATATGGGAATGCCTTGGTGTTGACACCAGTGGTCTGTTAAAACCTTTGTGATGACTGTAGCGATATGGGAATGCCTTGGTGTGGACACCAGTGATCTGTGAAAGCCTCTGTGTTGACTCCAATGATCTGTGAATACCATTGTGATTACTCCCCTGATCTCTGAAAGGCTTGTGTGTCAGTGATCGGTGAAAGCCTTTGTATTCAACAGAGTCTGTTGTGTCACTTCCTGATGCATGAATATGTGACTCTTAGAAAGGGATTCGCTGTTGATTTGAAACATCCTCTGTTTCCTGTTTCTAAACAACAAAGAACCCAGGAAACATAACTCCTACTCCCCTCTCATACCGTTCTACTTTTCACTCTCTCTTTTCGCACTCTTCTCCATATTTCTCCATTTCTTTCTGTCTCTCAACTTGTATCCCTTGCTATATATTGCTCTCTTTCCTCCTGCCCCTTTCTCCCTTTCGCTCTGCTTTTCTCTGTCCCTGAAAGTAGGAAGTTTAGGAGCAGGAACACTGTCAGGAAAACAGGAAATGCGTCCGGGATGAGAGAAAAAATGGCGCTGTTTCACACAACTTTTTCCTCTGTATCCTCGTGACCCAGGAGGAAGAGGACGCGACAGACTCCTCTCAAACCAGGAGGAAGAGGAGGGGTCAGAATCCTTTCACTTAATGCTGCGTGTCTTGAAGACATCCTAATCTCATTCTAGAGCGATAGATTTTTCCAAAACCCTGGGCCCAATAGAGATGTTCTATAACCTCGCAGTTGTGTACTGGGAGGGTCAAAGGGTGTCATTTGGGACGCAGACATAATGCTGTTAGATCTAAAGCATTCTGTTCTGCCTATCTGTTCTGCCTTTCTGTAAAACAGCAGGAAAACAGGCACAGTCCAGCCCCTGGCAGGGAGACACGTCTGTGTTGGTGAATGTGTGCACGCTCTTGTGTGTGTGTGTGTGTGTATTAGATGAAGTGACTCATCTAGGAGAGACAGATGCAAGTGGAGAGAAAGAATGTCCAAACTCAATTTGAATCAGAATTACCACAATTGCAGTATTTGGCCAGACAGACACCTGTCTTCATCAGTGTGAGTTTTGATCTGAATGTATGAAGGTAAAACAGCGACATAAGTTTTTTTCTTGTAATTGTTTTTTTTCTTTGGAAACTCGTTTTGTACAAAAGTTTTTCTTTCTTGTAATTCGTTTTTTTCTTTTGAAACTCGTTTTGTACAAACGTTTTTCTTTCTTGTAATAGGTTTTGTACAAAAAACCAACGCGCAGAGTTTTGTCACAAATATTCCACCAGCACTGTGACAAAAGTTTTTCTTTCTTGTAAATCAGTCTGTGCCCAAACGTTTCACTGCGTTTCCAAACAGAAACCCCAAACGTATTCTGACCAATGAACGGATAGCTATCTTAGCGTGGCACTTTGAACTTCAACCAATCGTTACTCCTTGCAAAGGGTAGAAGAAAAGCCATGGCTCGGCATGGTCAGCATCTGTTACCTCAAGTAAAACTTATTTTCATGTCCATGCAGTATTAAATAAAATAATATTTTAATTACTACTGCATGGACATGAAAATACGATTATGTAAAACGTATTTTCATGTCCATGCAATATTAAATAAAATAATATAAAATAATATTTTAATTACTACTGCATGGACATGAAAATACGTTTTACATAATCGAAAACTTACTTGAGGTAACAGATGCTGACCATGCCGAGCCATGGCTTTTCTTCTACCCTTTGCAAGGAGTAACGATTGGTTGAAGTTCAAAGGGCCACGCTAAGATAGCTATCCGCTCATTGGTCATAATACGTTTGAGGTTTCTGTTTGGAAACGCAGTGAAACGTTTGGGCACAGACTGATTTACAAGAAAGAAAAACTTTTGTCACAGTGCTGGTGGAATTTTAGTGACAAAACTCTGCGCGTTGGTTTTTTGTACAAAACCTATTACAAGAAAGAAAAACGTTTGTACAAAACGAGTTTCAAAAGAAAAAAAACAATTACAAGAAAAAAACTTATGTCGCTGTTTTACCTTCATATGAATGTTTTTGAAGTGCCATTTTTGGATGGAGGTTAAAGTGCAAATTGTACATTTTCATCCATATTGGAATGAACATAGAACAGCATGAGTGTGTATTTGGTCTCTCTATATTAGGGTACCAAAATAATTCACAGTTTAAGCTACAACCTACCATGGCCATTTCCTGTTAGAATAGACTCTTAGTACCTTCTCTGTCTGAACCCTTTAGAGAGACATTACCACACAGTAAATCACAGCCTCCATCCATCTCTCTCTATTCTCTCTCTCTTCTCTACTCTCTCTCTCCCTCTCTCTCCATCTCTCCCTAAATCCATTCCTCTCCATCTCTCTCTATTCTCTCTCTTTCTGTCCATCTCTTCATCCATCTTTGTCTATTCACTCAACTCACAATCTTTCTATTCATCTATCTCTACCGCCAACTTGCTCTGAGATTCATTTAAATTCCAAGGTGCTTTGTTGGTGAGGTAAATTGTTTTTTCCCCCCAAAAGTATTTATACTCCCTTTCTGCTCAGTTCAATGAGAAAACTCATCCACTTTTTATAGAGTTTGATGTTTTTCTCTTTTGCCAATAAAACATACCAGATCACACAGAGGAGACTCAAACATAACGGCACACACACACACACACACACACACACACACACACACACACACACACACACCCCCACACACACACACACACACACACACACACACACACACACTGTGAAAGTCTGACAAGATGCCATGAAATTAGAAAAAATACTCAATTAACATAAAGATCATCAGCCTTTCAATAGAAAATAGAATTACAAAGTGAACGGACAAATCCCACCCCGGAATAACACCTCACCTTGTAATTGCAGCCATTGGGGTCAACGTGGTGTTTTTTTTCTCTCGCCCACCATCCTCACTCAAACAGCCTATTTAACTGTGAATAGGTTTAATAGTCTTCACCCTGAGCTCTGTGTGAGTAAGGCACTCATTTGCAACTCACATTGTTACCATCGTGACCTGGACTATTCTATTTTATAAGACTCTCTGCATTTAAAAAAATGCATTTAATCATTATCAAACTAACCTATAGTAAGTTCACCCAGCAGAGCCAGAAGAGGACTGGGCACCCCTCAGCCTGGTTCCTCTCCAGGTTTCTTCCTAAATTCGACCGATCAGGGAGTTTTTCCTAGCCGCTGTGTATCAACTTGTTGATGTGTGCTCAATGTATGAAAATCATATATTGTACAGATGTACAGTATGTGTCACCTGTGTAGTAAATCGTATATCCAATGAACTCTATCAGTTAAAACCAAATTGTTCAACTGACTGTGTTCCATTGTTTCCATGCTCAAGCCCAGACAGAAAACCTCTGCCAGTTAGGGGACAAGTACATCTGGCTTACAGTATATCACCGACACAAACTATCTGCCTATAAGATGAGTACAAACTGAAACATTCCTTGGAGAATGAAAATTATGATGATGAGATTAGAGGAGGGAGGGGTAGGGTGAAAGAAAAGGGTTTACAGGGAAAAGAAGGAGAACATAGGTGGAGAATTGAGCAGTCCATAACCCATAACCCATAATAGTATGTAACAGCAGGTTGAGCCCTAGCTAAGATCCCCTTTAACCGCATGTTACAGCAGGTTGAGCCCTAGCTAAGATCCCCTTTAACCGCATGTTACAGCAGGTTGAGCCCTAGCTAAGATCCCCTTTAACCGTATGTAATAGCAGATTGAGCCCTAGCTAAGATCCCCTTTAACCGCATGTTACAGCAGGTTGAGCCCTAGCTAAGATCCTCTTTAACCGTATGTAACAGCAGGTTGAGCCCTAGCTAAGATCCCCTTTAACCGTATGTAACAGCAGGTTGAGCCCTAGCTAAGATCCCCTTTAACCGCATGTTACAGCAGGTTGAGCCCTAGCTAAGATCCTCTTTAACCGTATGTAACAGCAGGTTGAGCCCTAGCTAAGATCCCCTTTAACCGTATGTAACAGCAGGTTGAGCCCTAGCTAAGATCCCTTTTAACCGTATGTAACAGCAGATTGAGCCCTAGCTAAGATCCCCTTTAACGGTATGTAACAGCAGATTGAGCCCTAGCTAAGATCCCCTTTAACCGTATGTAACAGCAGATTGAGCCCTAGCTAAGATCCCCTTTAACCGTATGTAACAGCAGGTTGAGCCCTAGCTAAGATCCCCTTTAACCGTATGTATCAGCAGATTGAGCCCTAGCTAAGATACCTTTTAACGGTATGTTCCAGGAGACCAAGGCGAGATCCTCTTTCCTGCGCTCATTAATCTATACCACCTGGGCTGTAAACCGGGGCATCACATCGTCTCCACCATTCCCATCCTCTACATCATATCCCTCTCTTCTCATATCCAAACATTTGGGAGCTGAGAGCCGAAGACGCAGAAAGGAAAAGAGGAATAGAGGAAGCTAGAGCGATATGAAAGGAGAGAAAAGACAGCACAGAGTTATTGAAGACAATAAATCAGTGGTACTTAACCCCAGTGTCACCCTGGAGATGGTCTGTATATAGGAGATATATGCTGCATTCAGTTTACAGTAGCACCCACTTCACCGTGTTTACTGGCGTTATTCCAACGAGCATATATCCAGAGTGGGAGGAACAGAGATGCATGTGTGGTGTGTCAATATTACATCTGGTCCTGGAAGCCAGTTCCAATGCTGTTATCATTCTACTGTTAATCAGGGACTGGTCTATAGCTGTGACACTAGGTTGGTGTAATTCCTCATCAGGTAGGAGAAAGGCTTCAGACCTTTTAGGGTACCTGGTGGAACAGAGAACCAGCGGACTCTGGACGTGGTAGAGTGAGATTTGAGCTCTGTGTTATGTCTATCTGTTGGGCATGATTTGAACCCGCTCATTGCTTTAAACCTGTCTTCTGTATCATTCACCGCCTTCCTGTCAAATAAAGCGTATTGGTGCCCCTGAATAGGAGACTATGTTTAATGACCCAATGTGAATATAAACCTCCTCTTCAGTAAAGTTATTAGTGAACAGTAACTTTCTACAAGAGTAGAGTTTGGGTGTGTCGCTATGGCTTAATCTTCAGGTGTCCTGGCTTTATCTCCAGGTTACATGCCAAATTAAATAAGCATTTTATTGCCTTCATATAAATTATATATTTTACTTTCTTGGTATTTTCAGTTAATTTCCCTGAAGAATTTCGTGGCACCACCCTGGAATTCCTTCTTCCCTATCCTCTGGTCTGGCACGCCCACTCTGACACGTTTGAAAAGTTTTTTTTTAATGTCCAGTTGTTAGTCAGGTCTGTTTCTGTGGGTTAGTGAAAAACTTTAGAATCTTTCTCCCTCTCCCTCTAACTCACCCTCTTCCTCTCCCACTCTCCCTCTCGCCCGATTTTCACCATCTCTCTATATTTCTATATACTGTATCTGCCACTCTCCTCGTCCTATATGTCTCTATTTCTGTCTGATTTCACATGTCTGTCAGCGTTGTCCTGAATGTCCACCTATTCCCTACATAGTGCAAGATAGTCCCTTGGCCTAGAGTAGTGCACTATATAGTGAACAGAGTGCCATTTGAGACCGAGACTGTCTATCGGTGATGTATGGTCAGGTACAATCAAACCCAATCACTCACTCTGTGAAAATAAGTCTCGGCTTCATTTACACTGCAGGACTCAGTTCCTTGGGACGATCACGGACCATTAATTACATCCATCTCTGATTTCCACCTTGAATGCCCTTCGGGTTCTGATATGCCAGTCCAACAGTCCTCAGCAGCCGGTTGGAAGAGTTGACTCATGTTTATGGTGGATATAAAAAATCTACACACCCCAGGTTTTTGTGATGTGAAAAATTGAGAGAAAGATACATCTTGTCAGAACTTTTTCCCCCTCAAAGATTTAAGTTTGTTTTTTAAATTGAATTGTCCACGTTAGAGGTCACATTAAAGGTGGAAGAAGTTCTGCCATGCCTTATCTTTGTCTAATTTTTTCACATCACAAAACCTGGCATTTTAACAGGGGTGTGTAGACTTTCTATATCCACTGTATTTTGGTTTTGACTCTCGCACTGATCTGAACTGAGCATCTTCTTTTGCCTCTGTTTGCTGAAAATATGTGGAGTTTTCTCTCTTTTTGTCGTTATTCTGTAGGGCTTGATTGACATGGATACTATTGATTTACATTGCCAAAGCAAGTGGAAAATAATGATTAAGATTGAAAGAGAAAAAAAGTAAATGGGATCTGGCAGGCGGTTAGGAAGTGCAGCTCTTTTTCCACGTCATTTTCTGGGCAATGTGCACATGGCAGCATAGTCTGCCTATGTCATCATCTCTGTACTGTGTGTCAAATCTCTTTAGTTTTTTTTTCAGATTTTGTTGGGTCAATTAGCGTTTTCAGACTACTGCACCTGTGATTCATTTAAATAACATCCACATGATATGCAAAATTTGTTGTTTTATTCTCACAATATGAAACAAGAAACTCTCACTGGACCAGAAGTATTCAGTAAGGATAAACAAATCGAGGCCAAGTTTCGTGCTAGAAGGAGTTTGTGTACCACGATGTTCTCCTCAAATGGTACATTTGTTTCGGTGCCAATGTAAAATGCTGTTTGTTGCATCCCAACGACGATTCTGTTTCTACACTGAGAAGTGCCAGATTTTGGACGCACCGCTCATTCCACTCCAATAAAAACACTCAGTATGACATTTTCTTTAATGAACGGTAGCTGCCAGGAGAAGGCATCTGGAGAATGTACCACTTATCATCGCTGGAAAGTAGCAAAAAAACAATAAACAATAATTCCTCCTGTTTACACTAAAAAAACAAGTATGGCACTGTCAAAAAGCCTCTAAATGTTGCTTTCTGTGGGTTCTGTGAGTGAACAGAGCCTCGAAACCAGCTGGCTCAAAAGACTCATCTCCAGGTTCATTTTCGTAGATGAGGGATTTACTTGGGAAGGTTTACGAATCCCTATCCGTAAGCTGGGTTTTAAAACCGAACAGCTCTTTTCCATATTCTGATATTTAGTTGAGATAGCTCTGCACCACACAACCAAGAACCTTGGTTCTCTGACTGGAGTTTGGCAGGGAAGGCCATACTTGCTTTGTCTCTACAATAAAAATAAAGCCTTGTTGAAGTTACCACTGGTTTTAACATTTTAAACAGTGTAGGTGAAATTATTTGTTAGATCTAATACAACATTTTTTTTTTATTGATTCATGAGACTAGTAGAGTGATGACGAGTGTCACAAACTTCTCTGGAACCTTTGCTAATTAATGTATACAAGTTATAAAAGAAGTGGAGCTCAGGCAGGATCCACATCTCACTGCCTGGTTCTGAGAGAAAAAAAATCTGTGTTTTAATTGCAAATGTCCCCTGTTTCCCCCCACTCTCTCTGTCTGGTGCTGACTGGGTAGTAAGAATGTGCCCTGCTGTGACTCAGGGTTAGGGATATGGGGTAGGAAATGTGCTGTTTCCAGAAATAGAGGAGGTGTAAGCCAGGCTCCATCCTGATGGGAACTTCCTCCCTGTCTGTCCCCCTGTCAGTCTCACTGGGGTGGCCTTGCATCCTGGCCCGTCCCCTGAGCCACCCTCCGTGTCAACTCTAGAACCTCACCCCTTAAATGGGGGCCCCTGTGTGCGCTGTGTGTATCACCTCTGCAGCTATCTCTATATAAGAGATGGATATCTCTGATGGCCTTTGGGACACACATCAGACGTCATTTCTGACAGACCTTACTGGAACCCAGATCTGCTAACCCTGAGGCAAATGTTTATCATACTCATACATAGTGCAAGTTAATGTAATTTAAAGCCCAAGTCAAAACCAATTGACACCCCATCTCTGTAATTCAGCCGTGTCGTGTGTAAATTCAGATAGCTGTCCAGTAGAAAAACCTCTGAATCGGAAAATCGAATCCTCTGATATCCACAGTCGCAGGTTTTTTAAATACACCCTTCAGCTATCTTCTATAACTCGAAAAACTGTTCAAAAGTGGAGATCTCAACCCTAAAATGCCAGTCAGAGGGTCTGCATTCCATCTCTTCTCTACTTCCAGACTCATGATTTCCAATCTCCATGTTAATGTGGAGGCCCTGTGTTTCCTCCAGGGCACACCTGTACAATATGAGATGCTGATCAACCCTCAGGCTCTCTGTCTGAAGCGTGTCAGTGTGAGGCAGGAATACCTGGTCAGGAGATATCCTGTCGGTACACGGCCTGAGAATGATTTATCGTCCGCGGATACTTCTCACTGGTTCCTAACTATTTCCACATTGTTGGTATTCTGTCAGTAGCCCATCGGGTTTTCAGTAATACCATTTGGTCATCAAAATGGTGTGTCCTCCTACTTGTGTTTGTCTAGAGACCCCAGATAGCGCATAGGTTCACAGAGCAACAGGCCTTGACAATTACAGACAAGCAGGCAGATTGCCTCAGCCCTCAGCTGGCCGGGAGTGACTGACACACACACACACACACACACACTACCCAGCTCCTCCGAGTGAAGAGCAATGAGTTCCAGCCGGGACCCCCAACAGAGAAACCGACATCCAGGCCACATCTAAACCAACACCCAGGGAGGACACTATGGTGCTCCTCAGTGTGAAAATAAAAGCCTTTTCTTTGAGGGAGGCACTAATACCCCGCTGAGAGGAGGGCTGAGGATACAGTCAGCGTTTGCTCCTGCTTCCCTACTCCCTGTTCACACCTCCTCCCGCCTCAGAGACACATTGTTTCTGCCCGGTAACACCACATAGGACCACCGTGTTATTGATGCGGACGGTCGAAACATGCTGACTTTCATTCCCTGGGAGAAAATGATTTCATTATTTGGCTTTTCTGGGCTTTTGTGAAGAATGTAGTCATTGATTCATGAGTGGTTAAAGGGGAAATTATTTTGATCATTTTTGGTTTTGTGAAAGAGCAGAAAAAACATTATTTTGTACAGGGTCCCTTTGCTATTTGGGTTAATTGTAAACTCAAATATGATCGGTGGGACCACATTAAGATCTTATTGTTCCCATTCATATTACTGAGTGCTGGCAGATAGAAAGAAGTTTTTTGTCCTAAAAGCCCTTGATTTAGCTATTAGGAAGCAAACCAACAGACTGAATGAAATAGGATTTATATTCTCATTGTAATCAACACCATAGCTTTAACAGATCACTGGTCATCACCACAAAGGGTTTCACAGATCACTGGTCATCACCACAGAGGGTTTCACATATCACTGGTCATCACCACAGAGGGTTTCACAGATCACTGGTCATTACCACAGAGGGTTTCACAGATCACTGGTCATCACCACAGAGAGTTTCACTGGTCATCACCACAGAGGGTTTCACAGATCACTGGTCATCCCCACAGAGGGTTTCACAGATCACTGGTCATCACCACAGAGAGTTTCACAAATCAGTGGTCATCACCACAGAGGGTTTCACAGATCACTGGTCATCACCACAGAGAGTTTCACAGATCACTGGTCATCACCACAGAGGGTTTCACAGATCACTAATCACCACTCTGACCAGTAGTCCAATCTGACTAACGGACCTGGTTCCTGACCCAGTAGTCCACTCTGACTGACTGAACTGGGTTCTGACCCTGAAGTCTACTAATCTTTCAAATATGGTTCAGTTGCAGCCTCACTACAGAACATTTCTTCCTCAGGTGCAGGTTCTGAGTATAGGCAGGATGACTAGGGTTTGACACAAGACTATATCCATAAATAACATTAATAATAATCAGTTAATTTATCTGCACTCTTCTTCCTTTCCTTCTTCCACTCCTTTTCTCTATCTCCTATCGCTTCTCATTTATTCCTCCTCTTCCTCCTGTTAGGTTACGGAGGGTCAAACATTTACCACAGCCATGTCTCTATTGTTTTTCCCTGAACTGCAGGATGGCTGTGAGGAATTTGGTGTGTGTGTGTTTGAACAATGTCCTTTTTGTGTGTGTGTGTGTGTGTGTGTGTGTTGGAACAATATCCAGTGTCTGCCGGCCAGAGAATCACCGGGTTGTACTGGCATAAGTTTATGAGCTGTTTTGAAATCAGTTCCTACTAGTAAAACTAGTTAACAGTCAGCAGTGCAGGTAACAGAAGTGGCTTATATGTTTTCAAATGCGTTTGGGTATGTGTGTGTGTGTGCCTGTGTGCATGTGTGTGTGTTTGTGTGTGTGTGTCTGTGTGTGTGTCTGTGTGTGTCTGTGTTAACAGTGTTCTGTGTGTGTTAACAGTGTCCTGTGTGTGTGTGTGTGTATGCGTGCGTGTGTGTGTGTGTGTTAACAGTGTTCTGTGTGTGTGTTAACAGTGTTCTGTGTGTGTTAACAGTGTTCTGTGTCTGTGTGCTAACAGTGTCCTGTGTGTGTGTGTGTGTGTGTGTGTGTGTGTGTGTGTGTGTGTGTGTAGACATAATTTACTGTTTTTTTTATGTTTCAGGACATAAACATCACCACAGCATAAATCTCTCTGTGGTCACGTCTTAGCAGACTTCTTTCTGTGGTCACGTCTTAGCAGACTTCTTTCTGTGGTCACCTCTTAGCAGACTTCACTCTGTGGTCACCTCTTAGCAGACTTCTTTCTGTGGTCACGTCTTAGCAGACTTCTTTCTGTGGTCACCTCTTAGCAGACTTCTTTCTGTGGTCACCTTTTATTAGACTTCTTTCTGTGGTCACCTTTTAGCAGACTTCTTTCTGTGGTCACCTCTTAACAGACTTCTTTCTGTGGTCACCCTTTTAACAGACTTCTTTCTGTGGTCACCTCTTAGCAGACTTCTTTCTGTGGTCACCTCTTAGCAGACTTCTTTCTGTGGTCACCTCTTAGCAGACTTCTTTCTGTGGTCACCTCTTAGCAGACTTCTTTCTGTGGTCACCTCTTAGCAGACTTCTTTCTGTGGTCACCTCTTAGCAGACTTCTTTCTGTGGTCACCCTTTTAACAGACTTCTTTCTGTGCTCACCCTTTTAACAGACTTCTTTCTGTGCTCACCCTTTTAGCAGAATTGGGGATTAACCTATTATCATTGTTAACATTGTTTAAAAATCCTAAGTTGTAACAGGTTTAAGACCATTTTTACACTACGTTTGGACAGATTTGTATCAAGACACATTATCTGTTGTGTAAACTATTGAAAATCATAATTGTTCTGACAGTTCTCCCTGCGGCTAAGTGTGTCTAAGGTGTGTATTTGAGTTGAAGGAGCAGTGATGGATGTCTGGTGTAATTGTGCAGTTGGCAAATCACAAGACGATTCTCACATTGACACCTGAAGAATTGGACCACCTAAATCACCTGAAACAGTCAAGTTTGCTTATCTCATCTACTCCTCACCTCTCTATTTGTCTCTCCCTTTCTCCTTCTTGCAATTTCTCCCTTTCTCTCATCTCCCCTCCTCTCTCTCCCTCCCTCTCTCTCTCTCTCTCTCCCTTTCAGTGATATTCCAGTGGTTAGCATTACAGAAGATTGGATAGTGCAGATAGCCTGAAGGACCAAAGTGAGGAATGACCATGATTTGAAATGGGCTGCTGGCCTCTACCTACTTTACTGAGGGAATTATCTAGTCCCATTTTCCTCTTCTGTCCCGACTCACATATACAGATGCCGTATATGAATTTGATCGTCCTGTTGTTCCAGGAATTTTCCTGCATAGGCGAATATTTTAACCTGTTATTCGAGGTCAAACGTTTCCACTTGAACATTTAACACTGGATTTGCCATACACCACTTGAACATTTAACACTGGATTTGCCATACACCACATATTCATCCACATCCTAATTCACATGTTGCTGAATTTTTTTGTGCTATGAGAAATTCTGTCTAAAACCCCCAAAAAAGAGTCTATACGTGTATAATGTGAATAAGAGTTTGAATGGTCTGGGTAAATGTTTTGCCTCCGAGACTAATGTTACAAACGTCCATCTAACGAAGGCTCTGCTGCTGTTTCCACCATTAAGCCTATAGTGAAATGCCCATCTTACAAGTCAATCCAAGCTCTGTTAATGTACAAGGACTTCTGGACAGCACAGTTCATTAGATCTGTATTCCTCACTCTGTTCAGTTGAAAACACCACAGGGGTAGTGTTCACAGTCACAGGGCTGCTGTCCAATCAAATGCCCTGAAGGAGAATTAGTTAGTACAAGAGGAGAGACAAGGGGAGGCCAAGGTTAGCACAGCCACCGGGAGTGAGCTAGAAACCACGGCAACCGTCCTGGAGGAAGCCACCGGTGTGTTCGTCTCTCGTCCTGTTTTCATCTCTAATGACAACCAGGTGTGCCATAAGTCATAGTGACACGTTTCTATAGGACCCTGTCTCGGTGAGGAGCGAGGCAGCAGGCTAGCCGCTGGCTGTGAGTGTGTGTGTGTGTGTGTGTGGCCTGCTGGCTATGTGTATTGGTGTGTGTGTGTGTGTGTGTGTGTGGCCTGCTGGCTATGTGTGTGTGTGTGTGTGTCTGGTTACCTGGTTATCTGGTTACCTGTCCCGTTTTACGTCACAGCCACTGTATTACCACTATTGTTGTATTGTTTAACGCTTAAAGGAATCCTAGCTTGCATAAATCAACTCAATGAAAAGTTCTTGATTGTTTTTTTTTTAAATGCAGAGTTCAGTTTGTGTGTGTGGCCTGCTGGCTATGTGTATTGGTGTATGTGCGTTTTTCTCTCTTCACATGGCATGTGTCCTAAACAGCACCGTATTCTCTACATACTGCGCAGGTTACTCAAGTGTGTTCCATACAAAGTGCATGAATTCCTGGTCAAAAGAAGTGCATTCTCTACTTTAGTTTGGGATGTAAGCAGGGTAATGCCATTCTACAGGGGCCTCATTTATGCCACATTTATAATATCTGAGCATATTTAGAGCTGGTCTCCACCACTATACACTTTCACTGTCCACTGCTAACCTGTTTCTTATTAACATCACATGCTCCCATTTAACATAATTATTTTCAAGTTAAGAGATACAACTTAGTTCTGGATAGATAGGGTACTGTAGGTTTATAAGTCATCTAAAACTGTCACTATATATTTCCAGTTTGAACCCTGACCCACCACAATCTACTTACAATGGCTTTAGGCAGTCAGAGAGATTTCTATAGGATGTTCTTGCTGTTTTTATGAAATAACCGAGTTATGGCAACATGCATCAAAGGAGAAAACGCTGAAGACGTTTTGGCCTTTAAATTCCTGTAATGTGATTTAACCTGGGGGGCTGTATATATAGGGGAACTGGTTGGATACTGGAACTTGTAAGAAGTCAATGATTAAATAACATCTACTAACATTCAAACATCACTTTATCCTTTTCTGATCGTTGTGATAGCTTCTGATTTGTTTAAACTCTTTTCTGCTTTTCATGTGAAACACATGATGACAAGTGGTCAAATTTGCATCGGAAAGCAGACATTCCATATTAATATTTTCTGTTTACCTCACAAAAGTAATTGACCTTTTTAGGTCTTAATAGCTGTCATTGCATGTATTGTTTTATGCAGTATCAATTCATATGCTAAAATGTGGCCTCCCAGTGAGTGTGGCTCTGTTGAAACAGAACATTTTCTTTTGGTTTTGTGTGCGTGGTAAAACAAATAAAACGTGTTGGCTGTGATGATTTTATTTAGTGTGGTTCTTTCTCTTCAATTGTGCCATGCTTTATTCCATTGTCTTCTATTATTCAGATAACATGTTTGATCATCAGGGAGGACATACGGTATTTAATTGTCACCTGTGGCTATATGGCGTTCGTGCGAACCCAAGCAGATTAAAGTGTGATATATCATGAATAAAAGACTGATATACCATAAACATTTTCAATTCATTGAATTCTAAAAAACAATTCTGTTAAGATCACATTAAAACTGTGTGCTTGGCACAATAAATAATATCAAAAGTAGTTTTAAATAAGGCTTAGAAATAGCTTTCTGACTTACATATCAACCCCTTAAGATAAGACTCTAGCCTTACTTAAGAAGAGGCAATGTGTGTGTGTGTGTTTTGGGGTTGTGTGTGTGGCCGTGCGTCCAGGCTTAGTCGTGTCTAGTACTGCTCTCTTTCTGCAGAATGCCTCACAGCTTTGTTCTAGATATTAGATATTGCAGCCCTGAGTTATGGGGTGTAATAATGTGTAAAAATATGAATACAATTTCAGAACGTTGGTTGATTCTTCCGGCCGCTGAAATGATGACTTTCAGAACACTGTGACATTGAGCCGACCTGGGCCTGAGTAACGACATGTCTACTCCCCGAAGCACACGTTCATCTTACTTTCTTAAATGTGAATTTGCTTTGAAGCTGTATCAAATCAATGTTTATATATTTCTCCTATCCTCCCTCCAATCATGTCATTCCCCCCTCAGGTCTGGTGATTGGCTATTCTATGACTCCACCCACCCTCGACAGCCCGAAAGAAGACCTTGTGATCCAATCAGATGAAACACTGACCATTACGTGCAGGTATGCTGTGTGTGTGTCTGTTGTCCTGGGAGCTGCCGTGTGTCTGTTGTTCTGTTGGAAGCCGCGGTGTGTCTGTTGACCTGTTGGATGCAGTCGTGTGTCTGTTGTTCTGTTAGAAACAGCCATGTGTATGTTGATCTGTTGGAAGCAGTTGTGTGTCTGTTGTTCTGTTAGAAACAGTCGTGTGTCTGTTATCCTGGGATTTTGTAATGGCGATTTTCAACTGTTATAGATTAATCATGATGACATAAAGACGGGGCATCTACCGTGGTAGACAGAGACATTGGAGGACAAAAAGTGTGGTTGGTGGTTATATCAGAGTAGTGTGCTTTCTACTAACACTTTCTAAGTCTTTAATGGTGCCCTATTGCTCTTATAGTGCACTACTTTTAACCAGACTCCTTTGGGTAGTGAATTATACAGGAAATAAGTTGAGACATGAAACAACTCCTGTTGGTTAAGTCCCTTTTAGAGAGGATATTGGTTTGATTCTGCTGTCTGACACTATAATAAAGTTTTATTATACAGACTGACTCTTTATCAAGTGACATTATACAGACTGACTCTCTATAAACAAGTGACATTATACAGACTGACTCTCTATAATGAAGTGACATTATACAGACTGACTCTCTATAATGAAGTGACATTATACAGATTGACTCTCTACAATCAAGTGACATTATACAGACTGACTCTCTACAATCAACTGACATTATACAGACTGACTCTCTATAATGAAGTGACATTATACAGACTGACTCTCTATAATCAAGTGACATTATACAGACTGAACCTCAATAATCAAGTTTCACTATACAGACTGACTCTCTACAATCAAGTGACATTATGCAGATTGTATCTCTATAATCAAGTGACTTTATGCAGACTGTATCTCTATAATCAAGTAACACTGGCCCATATGACGACATAAGACGGCCATGGTCTCAGCCTGGTTTATAGTCTTTGCTTCTGGCGGCTGATGTGTTCATCTGTAGTTAGAAAAAGTGTGGTTTGTGCTTGAGGGGTGTGTGTGTGTTTCTGTAATCGGCAGAGGAGTTGTGGTTTGTGCTTGAGGGGTGTGTGTGTTTCTGTAATCGGCAGAGAAGGTGTGGTTTGTGCTTGAGGGGTGTGTGTGTTTCTGCAATCGGCAGAGGAGTAGTGGTTTGTGCTTGAGGGGTGTGTGCGTTTCTGTAATCAGCAGAGAAGGTGTGGTTTGTGCTTGAGGGGTGTGTGTGTTTCTGTAATCGGCAGAGGAGTTGTGGTTTGTGCTTGAGGGGTGTGTGCCTTTCTGTAATCGGCAGAGAAGGTGTGGTTTGTGCTTGAGGGGTGTGTGTGTTTCTGCAATCGGCAGAGGAGTAGTGGTTTGTGCTTGAGGGGTGTGTGCGTTTCTGTAATCAGCAGAGAAGGTGTGGTTTGTGCTTGAGGGGTGTGTGTGTTTCTGTAATCGGCAGAGGAGTTGTGGTTTGTGCTTGAGGGGTGTGTGCCTTTCTGTAATCGGCAGAGAAGGTGTGGTTTGTGCTTGAGGGGTGTGTGCGTTTCTGTAATCAGCAGAGAAGGTGTGGTTTGTGCTTGAGGGGTGTGTGCGTTTCTGTAATCAGCAGAGAAGGTGTGGTTTGTGCTTGAGGGGTGTGTGCGTTTCTGTAATCGGCAGTCTATGGTCAACCAGCAATAACGCACATTTTTCAAAGAAATTGAATCATAATATATTCTGGCCTAATGGCGCCCTGATTCCACTGTAGTGCACTAATCCAAATAGGACCATAGTCAAAAATAGCAAAATGTAAAAGTGATAGGTTGTAATTTGGGACATAGAGTTGAATGTTTCTTTTTGAACCCTGGGACTGTGACACATTCAGTCAAACGTATTCAGACAGACGTATTCAGACAGACGTATTCAGACAGACGTATTCAGACAGACGTATTCAGACAGACGTATTCAGACACCCCAGTGATCCTTTGCACTTTATTATGATTCTCTCTCACACACACACACACACACACACACACACACACACACACACACACACACACACACACACACACACACACACACACACACACACACACACACCATTCATTCACCCTCTCTCCTAACCAAACTGTATTTTAACAAAACCTAATATTATATTGTATACCCTAAAAATCCAGAAGTTCTATTATTCCTTATATACTATCCAAATGTACCCACTTGGTAACATCACCATTGTTTAACTCTTTTTGCGGGGGTCCCCAGAATGATATTGAAATCGCACACAAATAGACATGGGAACTATATGATCACAGAGCACTGGGGTTCAAACTGTGTGCCATGTGATACTTCAGAAAACAACATATCCCTAGCCGGCTTGCTACTTGCCCTTAAAAGAGACTTCCTTAATGATTTTGACTTATTGACTGATGATGACTCCTCATTCATATTACTGGATGACTTCAACCTCCTGACGTCGGGCATTTTACTGCTTTCCAGTTGACCTCATCCATTTCCATTTCTCTTCCAGTTACGTAGCAGTGGTTGTAACTTCATCTTTCCGGGTCATTCTTTGTCATCCAATCCTACACTCTTAGTCACCAGTCACATTATTTGTCTTAGAACTAATGCTTGTTAATTCTTTTGTTATTATCTGTTTTTATCTCCTTTCTAGCTGCTGACTTTGCTGATAGCTATCTCTAATCTGGCGTTCTTACTACTTGTTGTGTGGTTGTTGCACTCAGCTATTTTCAGGTTAATGTAATAACTACATCATTCTGGATTAGAGCGTCGGTAGCAGTCGCTAACGTTACACACTGTATGTTTGTACTGCGCTTATCTGTCCTGATTAATCCATCATTAAATCCATTGTAACCTCTTACCACTATTCTTCTGACCTCCAGGGGGCAGCGTACTCTGTCTTGGGTGTGGCCTGAAGCAAGCCTGTCTGAAGAGGGCATGAGTTACCAACAGGCTGGCCCAAGGCCCAGTAGAGCCCCAAGGGATAGGGCTGAGGCTGGAGGTTTGGAACACCACTCCACTTCCAGGGAGGGGGCTGGAACCCCCAGACCGGACCAGAGAAGGGCACTCTGGGTCTTTGAGTGTCAAGGTGAGTCTGACCTACCATACTGCAAGACCCTGGTCCTCACGGGAGCCAAAGGCAACGACACAGGATACTACCGCTGCTACTACAGGGACATCAAGGCTGTGATCGAGGGGACAACGGCTGCTAGTGTCTACGTCTTTGTCAAAGGTGAGACATTGCATCACATTTCTGTCAATCAAAGACACACACACGCAGAACGTGTCAGGCTTCCTCTCAGGCAGACTGACATCTATTCAATCACAAATGGATTCTCCCTGTCATGTTCAGTGTATCTTCATTATCACCTTCATCATCACCATCATCATTATCACCATCATCATTATCACCATCATCATTATCATCATCACCATCATTATCATCACCATCATCATTATCATCATCACCATCATTATCATCACCATCATCATTATCATCACCATCATTATCATCATCATCATTATCATTATCATCATCATTATCATTATCATCACCATCATTATCATCATCATTATCATCACCATCATTATCATCATCATCATCATTATCATCACCATCATTATCATCATCATCATCATTATCATTATCATTGCCATCATCATTATCATCATCATCATTATCGTCGTCATCATCATTATCATCATCATTATCATCATCAATATCATCGTTAAGATTTGATCCAAGGGTCTTGTCCCATATATTCTGGAATATCCTGTTCAAAGTGAATCAAATGAATTAACAGTTTGACCTGTTTCATTGTTTCACTGTGGTACTGTTCTGTCTTTCTGTCGGTCAGTTGATCTGTCAGTCTGTCTATCTGTCTAACTAAGTAGTACTCTCCCCTTGGCTGACTGACTGACTGATTGGCTTAGTGAATGACTGACTGACTGGCTGACTTACTGACTAGCTGACCGACTGACTGGCTTTCTGACTGGCTGACTGACTGGTGGTCCGACAGTGAAGTCCTGCTGATCCGTCCTGACAAGGTGCCGTAGGTTTTAGCAGGAGTCTGATCACAGCCAGATGAAACCCGGCAGTCACTGACAGCAAACAGACGGCAGGATGAGAGCAGGACCATGTGGTTTCAGTTACCCTGACAACCCAGTCCACTTTAACATTCTTTTCTATTTAGCCTTTTACTCTATACCGCCTTTCATCTGTCCAGATCATCTAAACAGACACTAATGTGCCCGGACTAAAAGCACACACTCAAGTACAATTACTATGAAGACGCTCACGTCCCCCCCCACCATACTGAAACAATTTAGATATTCCAGTTAAGTTTTACAAAGAAAAAGATAATGCATGCATGCCACAATTGTTGGCACTCGTAGAACATTACATCGAAAAAGGAGCAAATGTATGTTCTGATTCTCAATATACAGATGTTTTTAGAAGAAAAACACCATTGATGATTTTGGCATATGAAAGTGTCTTTATGGTCATGCAAAAGAATATCTTAATACCAATATTCTGAAGTGTGGTGGTGGATAAATGATGTATGGTTGGTTTACCTGGATAAATGATGTAGGGCTGGTTTACCTGGATAAATGATGTAGGGCTGGTTTACCTGGATAAATGATGTAGGGCTGATTTACCTGGATAAATGATGTAGGGCTGATTTACCTGGATAAATGATGTAGGGCTGATTTACCTGGATAAATGATGTAGGGCTGATTTACCTGGATAAATGATGTAGGGCTGATTTACCTGGATAAATGATGTAGGGCTGATTTACCTGGATAAATGATGTAGGGCTGGTTTACCTGGATAAATGATGTAGGGCTGATTTACCTGGATAAATGATGTAGGGTTGGCTTACCTGGTCTACCCTCTTTTGCTCTCTTCTACCTCTCCACTTGACAGAGCTGTCCCTATACAACTTATACTCTATATCCAACTGGTAACACACCCAGTATACAGTATCTTTGAGGTATTTAGATTACATTACATACAGTATACTCATCTGTAATGAACATGTTCTCCTGATCCTTTCTCCTTTTCTGTAGACCTGCAGCAGCCCTTCCTGAGGAGGAACAGAGGAATTGGAGACGACATGGAGACCATCCTCATCATAGGATCATCTAGTCACATCACCGTGCCTTGTTTAGTTACTGACCCTGACCTCAACGTCACACTTTACCCGGTACCATTCTCTCTGTTCTCTCCTCTTCCTTCTCTTGTTTCCTCTCTTTTCTCTCCTCTTCCTTCTCTTGTTTCCTCTCTGTTCTCTCCTCTCTTCTCTTATTTCCTCTCTGTTCTCTCCTCTTCCTTCTCTTGTTTCCTCTCTGTTCTCTCCTCTTCCTACTTTTATTTCCTCTCTGTTCTCTCCTCTTCCTTCTCTTGTTTCCTCTCTGTTCTCTCCTCTTCCTACTTTTATTTCCTCTCTGTTCTCTCCTCTTCCTACTCTTGTTTCCTCTCTGTTCTCTCCTCTTCCTTCTCTTGTTTCCTCTCTGTTCTCTCCTCTTCCTTCTCTTATTTCCTCTCTGTTCTCTCCTCTTCCTTCTCTTGTTTCCTCTCTGTTCTCTCCTCTTCCTACTTTTATTTCCTCTCTGTTCTCTCCTCTTCCTTCTCTTGTTTCCTCTCTGTTCTCTCCTCTTCCTACTTTTATTTCCTCTCTGTTCTCTCCTCTTCCTTCTCTTGTTTCCTCTCTGTTCTCTCCTCTTCCTTCTCTTGTTTCCTCTCTGTTCTCTCCTCTTCCTACTTTTATTTCCTCTCTGTTCTCTCCTCTTCCTACTTTTATTTCCTCTCTGTTCTCTCCTCTCTTCTCTTATTTCCTCTCTGTTCTCTCCTCTCTTCTCTTATTTCCTCTCTGTTCTCTCCTCTTCCTACTTTTATTTCCTCTCTGTTCTCTCCTCTTCCTTCTCTTGTTTCCTCTCTGTTCTCTCCTATTCTTTCTCTTCTTCTTTTTTGTGTTCTCCCCTTCCTTCTCTTGTTTTTTCCTCTTCTCATTTTTATTCTTATATTTGTATTAGAATAATGTCAGATCTTTTCTTCTTCTCTACTTCACTTCTCGTCTCTCCATTTTCCGGCTTCTCTATTGGCCAATACAGTCTGCCATCCTGTTGGTAACTCTCGTTTTGTTTGTTTGTTGTGTTCCACCAGTGGGGGGGCTTGTCTATGCCTCTGGAGGACAGAGGATTGGTGTGGGACAATAAACAAGGCTGGTCCGTCCCCAAACAGACATTAGAATCCAAATCCTTTCTCCTTGGCTTCTTCTGCCAAACCACTTTGCATGGGCAGGATTTCCATTCTACACATTACCTGGTTCATTCCACAGGTAACTACACATTACACAGTTCACACTACCCAGTTCACACTACACAGTTCACACTACCCAGTTCACACTACCCAGTTCACACTACCCAGTTCACACTACCCAGTTCACAATACACAGTTCACACTACCCAGTTCACACTACCCAGTTCACACTACCCAGTTCACACTACACAGTTCACACTACCCAGTTCACACTACCCAGTTCACATTACACAGTTCACACTACCCAGTTCACACTACCCAGTTCACACTACCCAGTTCACATTACACAGTTCACACTACCCAGTTCACACTACCCAGTTCACACTACCCTGTTCACATTACCCTGTTCACACTACCTGGTTCACACTACCTGCTACTTTTAACCTGAACACTCTACATACTACACAATACACACAACCTGATACAACATACCTGGGACTCTACCTTGTATACTCTACCTACTACAAACTAACGAACTTCAAGACTACATCCTAAGTGTCTCTTGACCACAATGGCAAATGAGGTTTACAACATTGTATTCTTTACATACTTTCATTTCATCTCCATCCTGTATGTTTCTTCATTGTTTAGTATAGCACTAGGAAAGCCAATTTACAAAACTAAAGTGGAAAAGAAATGTCAGAGAAAGATTACATTAAATTAAATACAATAAAGAGCCTTAATGCCCTTCTGTCCAATTTAGTGTATCCACTCTCATTTAGATTTGACACTGAACTCTTGGTGAACTGCCCACTTCATATAGCCACTATACTTTATAGTGCACAACGTTTGACCAAATTCTAAGGGATAACGATTAAAGCAGTGCACTTTATAGGAAACGTGGGTGTCAATGTGTTTTTGTACGAGTTTAGTCAACTTTACGTCTGTTTCTCTCACACACACACACACACACACACACACACACACACACACACACACACACACACACACACACACACACACACACACACACACACACACACACACACACACACACACACACACCTCGGAGTGTCCCTGAGTCCAGACCTGTAGGTAATACACACCCAGCACTGCAGGCCAACAGAAACAGACTCACCACTCTGAGCGCCAACTGAAAACCAACCTTCCATCGCTCATGAAGCTGGCGGAGCGTTAAAACAAACAGATACTGCATCAACTTCACACGGGGTCTCACCATAGATGTGGACAGGCATCCCATTTTTGCCGCTGTCTCGTTATGGCATCTTGTCAGCGTTGTTGTGGCAATTTCTATTTTTATATTAATATATTAACGTCTTTATTGTCATTGGTTTTATGCTTTCTGTTATAGACTTTGAAGTAAGGTGTCACCAGGGCCAATTGTTAACTTTTCAAGCTGTAGAATTATAATTTTCTTAACTTATCTAAATTTTGTCCTCCCTTACAGATATTTGCCGTAATAAAATACTTTTTCAAGAAAAGAAAAGGGTATATTTAAATGTCTGATTAGTGAAGTCACCTGGTCCTTCCATACCACAACTAAGCCCTCTTGTTATGTCTATGCTATGTAGGATCCTCTATCCCTCTCTATGCATTAGAGGTTTTAACTACATCATGTAATTGGAAGGCAATAGCTTTGCTCTGTCTTACGCATCACTTATAATTAGCATAGCAGAGTTTGGTTTGGAGTTTGGTATGTTTTTTTCTTCCTATCAAGTTCTTACAGATCATGCTAATTGAAATTACAAATCATTAGCCTCACCCTAACCTTGTAACCATTTCCCAGGAACTCAGTAACTAATGTGTTCAAAGTGTTAAAATGGGTCCAGAAACACAGCGTTTACCGACACGAGACGTGCCATCTGTACTGGGACAGCTGTCTCAATCTGGGGACTGTCCCTCCCTAACAGAGAATGCCCAAGTCACTTCCAGTTCCTGCTTAGTTCCCGTTGTGGAGAGAATAGTGCTGACTACAAGGTTGTTGCGGTGACTCCCCTCTCGTCTCTCTCCTCTCTCCTCGCCCGAACCATTCCCCAACCCCCCTCCACCCGGACAGGAAGTCAGGTTTACGACGTGAAGCTGTATCCAGAGGGATCTGTAGAGCTGATCGTAGCGGAGGTCCTAACCCTCAACTGTACTGCCACCATAGAGTTCAATGCACCTGTCCAGTTCCAGTGGTCCTACCCCAGAAAACAGGTAGGGTTTAGTGGAATTCACCCACTTTACATCACAGGGATTCAACTCTGGCACTCAAAGGCAGAACTTTCCAGTGTGTTTCTTCATTGCAAACTCTGTAATCAGGGAATTCAGGGGCTTTAGACCTGGGACACCAGGTGGGTGCATTTATAGATGAGTTAGAACAGACAACTTGCAGGCTCTGGCCCCAGTAGGATAACAGTTACATTTTTCAGATTTACATGCATGTTGTTAATTGATCTGTGGTTTAATGACAAAACAAACAGTATATATTGACATACACATGAAACATTGGCCTGAAATGTCGGTGATCTCTCATTGGCAAGAGCATGATCAGAACAAGTTATGCTTTTTACTGTTTACACCTCGAGTTTTGGAATTGAGATGATTTGAGTTTCGTGTTTTCCAGAAGACAACATGTTGACAAATGGGCTAGACAAAGAGAGTTTTGTGTAGAGATTTTGGAAAAAAAGGTGAGAAGTGGTTTTGGGTTGGGTTAAATGGTCTTTCTTTTGAGAATTATCATAGAACAAGTTTCAGTTTGCTGGGATAAAACGTTTTCTAGTTTTAGGTTAGAGGCCTGGGCTCATGAGGGAGCATTTGAAGTGCACTCAGGTGAGCTGATGTAAAGGATAATCTAAGAGCTGAGGGTTCTGGGTAAACAGTTGTCTACTTTGCATTTGGACTGGAGCCAAAAGCTCCATTTGTAGTGAACAAGACCTGTACGGTAAGATGTATGAATACCGCTCATGTAATTCACATCAATATGACTAGAGGCTAGAGTTGCCCTTAAGTGGATTGACTGGGCCAATTGCATTGTGGGGTTAATTCTGTGTTGTGAGGACTTCAGGTAGAGGAACCAGGGCAATTGATAAACATATCCGTGTTTAATGTCCATGTTTTTCTGTCTATTGTAGTTAAATATTCTCTTAATCTCTCCCCCATCCCTCTCACCCCCTCTCACCTCCCGTTCCTCTCCCACCTCCTTGTTCTGCTCTCTTACCTCCTCCCTATCACCTCCTCCCTCTCACCTCATCTCCCTCCACTCACCCACTCTGACCTCGTCCACCTCCCACCTCACCTACCCCCCATTCTCTCACCCACCCGGACTTCCCGCACCCTCTCTGACCTCGTCCACCTCACCTTTCCCCCCGCACCTCCTCCTCTCTGTGCTTCAGACCAATGGGTCAGTGAGTATAGTCCACCAGCGTAACTCTCTGCAGCGTTTCACGGAGGCCGTCAGCATCCTGTCCATCCACAGTGTGAACACCACAGACACTGGGATATACACCTGCACTGCCATCAGCATGGAAAAAACCCTGGACCTGGCGACCCAAGTCATAGTGCATGGTGAGTTCGAATCCCGGGTTGTCTCTGTGCCACATAACTATGTTAGCTCCATGGTGAGTTCGAATCCCGGGTTGTCTCTGTGCCACATAACTATGTTAGCTCCATGGTGAGTTCGAATCCCGGGTTGTCTCTGTGCCACATAACTATGTTAGCTCCATGGTGAGTTCGAATCCCGGGTTGTCTCTGTGCCACATAACTATGTTAGCTCGCTGTGCCATAGCCTTGGTCATTACTGAACATGTCAACGTCTTCCTGTCCCTTGCAAAGTTGCTTTTATCACCGAACCACTAGTAACATTACACATCCTGTTTTCGTGTGTGTGTCCCCGTGTGTGTCCCCGTGTGTGTCCCCGTGTGTGTCCCCGTGTGTGTCCGTGTGTGTCCCCGTGTGTGTCCGTGTGTGTCCCCGTGTGTGTCCGTGTGTGTGTCCGTGTGTGTGTCCGTGTGTGTGTCCGTGTGTGTGTGTCCGTGTGTGTGTGTGTGTGTGTGTGTGTGTCCGTGTGTGTGTCCGTGTGTGTGTGTCCGCGTGTGTGTGTGTGTCCGCGTGTGTGTGTGTCCGTGTGTGTCCGTGTGTGTGTGTCCGCGTGTGTGTGTGTCCGTGTGTGTGTCCGTGTGTGTGTCCGTGTGTGTGTCTGCTTGTGTGTGTGTGTCCGTGTGTGTGTCCGCGTGTGTGTGTGTCCGTGTGTGTGTGTCCGCGTGTGTGTGTGTCCGTGTGTGTGTCCGTGTTTGTGTCCGTGTTTGTGTCCGTGTGTGTGTCCGTGTGTGTCCCCGTGTGTGTGTCCGTGTGTGTGTCCGTGTGTGTGTCCCCGTGTGTGTGTCCCCGTGTGTGTGTCCGTGTGTGTGTCCGTGTGTGTGTCCCCGTGTGTGTGTCCCCGTGTGTGTGTCCGTGTGTGTGTCCGTGTGTGTGTCCGTGTGTGTGTCCGTGTGTGTGTCCTTGTGTGTGTCCGTGTGTGTGTCCGTGTGTGTGTCCGTGTGTGTGTCCGTGTGTGTGTCCCCGTGTACCAGAGAAGCCATTCATCAGCCTGGACTACAAGAGTGGCTCGGTTGTCGAGGCAACAGCAGGACAGAAGTCCTTTAAACTGTTAGTGAAGGTGTCAGCATACCCCGGCCCAGACACCCAATGGTGAGACAGACTGGTGTTATTTACCCTGTCACATGGACCTTTGACCGTGTCGTGAAGGGTCGTTCAGTGATAATCGATGAATAGATTGTATTATTCTAACTGTTCTCCAGGTATAAAGGTGAGAGGTTTATTAGTCGCCGCCAAGAGTTCAACAGGATGCGTCTCCAACAGAACCATGCTTTAGAGATCCGAGATGTACTGCCCGAGGATGCTGGAAACTACACTGTGGTTCTGAAAAACACTGCCGCCCTGCTGGAGAGGAGGCTGACCATCACACTCATTGTCAATGGTAAATAACACCATGGCTACCGCCATCACATAGTTGGTAAACACATCTTAACACTTTCACTCTTAACAAGGCAACATTAAGAGGCAAACTAGCCAACACATGTTTTATGCTGTTGAGCCCCTGAGCAAACTGCTCCCAATAAAGTAGCTAGAAAACACTTACCTGACAAGGTGCAGAAGATGGAACAATAAAATGTCCTGTTCCTCCACAAGTCCCGCCCCTGATCCATGAGAAGGAGGTTGCCCCGCCCTCAAATCCGTATCGTCGTGGCAGCAGCCAAACTCTCACCTGTACGGCATATGGACGCCCCGCCCCCGTCATCACGTGGAAGTGGCGTGCCTGGAGCCCCTGTGGAGCCAACAGCACACGGCGAATGTAAGACTCACCCTGCTGTGACACACACACTCCTGTACAACACACACACACTCCTGTACAACACACAAACTCCGATACAACACACACACACTCTTGTACAACACACACACGCTTGTACAACACACACACACTCTTGTACAACACACACACTCCGGTACAACACACACACACTCTTGTATAACACACACACACTTGTGTATAACACAAACACACTCCTGTATAACAATCACACACTCTTGTATAACACACACACTCTTGTATAACACACACACTCCTGTATAACACACACACTCCTGTATAACACACACACACTCTTGTATAACACACACACTCCTGTATAACACACACACACTCTTGTATAACACACACACTCTGTATAACACACACACTCTTGTATAACACACACACTCTTGTATAACACACACACTCCTGTATAACACAGACACTCCGGTACAACACACACACACACACACTCCTGTACACACACACACACACACACACACACTGCAAGGAGGAGAAACAACAGGATATACTGAGAGACAGAGGGCAACATAGTATCACACACACATCCTGTGACCTTGACATGACACACACACACACACACAAACAAACAGGCGCACAGATAAAATGGCATCAAGTTCTAATGGACTTCCTTTAAAATATGACTTTGGCAATAAACGTATTCTGACAGTATGAATTGTTTAGGCATCGACTTCTTCGTCCCCCATAATACTTAACGAGGCAGACAGGGGTGACGGTTAGGATGACGGTTAGGATGTATAGTTGATGTATAGTTGATGAAGAAATGGTCACTACATTCAGGGGACAAAGGACCAACACTGAATAATGCAGATTAACTTTATTGTGATCTTAATGCATGCGCACACACACACACACACACACACACACACACACACACACACACATCGTCTGGTCATGAGACACAAAAGAGAATGGGAGGGAAATGGAGAGAGGGAGGGAGAGAGGGGAAATGACAAGAATAATGTGTGAAAGAAATAGAGACAGTGTGTTTTTTTCTACAATATACTCAACAGTGTATGAACAGACAGCAGGGAGAAACAGCTCTGTAGTATTGCCGACGGCACCAACACTGTGTATGGATATTAGACTGGGGACTGGAATGGGTTTTGGTACGTGGGAAAGGATGGGAAACCACAGTTCCTAGATAAATACAAGTATTTATTAGTGCCAAACCGAATCATCAAAAACAAGTCATCTGATACAAAGAAAGATGAAAAAAGATAAAGATAAAAAAAGATAAAAAGCTGAAAGAAATACTAAGCATAACAATAAGGAATATATCCAGACAACTGTTCATTTAACATATCTTCAACTTATTAGCAGTCCTTCAGCCTTGTAACAAGCTGTTTCTTCTCTCCCTGGCCTGAGCTGACAGGCCTACATATATAGGCTGCCTAATTGCATTCAGCCTCGCCCACACAAACCTTTATGTAGTACTCGTCCCCCAGCTTCTCCACCGTATTGTACCCGGGGATGTAAGTACAAATGAACGATAAACCTTGAGTTGGTTCTAACCAAACCATAAATGTGTGGGTGATGGGATTAAGTGAAAAGGTTGGAAGCAGCCTCTTTATAGTCTCTGACTGATTACTCCTTGGTATGTAAATTATCTTCCTGTTATCTGTGTACTCAACAAAAAAATCACAAATGTCAGAAAATATTTCTAATTTCATGTTTCTTTAGAGGCGCGATTTTACATGTTTAGCGTCTCAGATAAATATGTCGCTACATTTCCCTTTACCAGTAGGACTAAAGACTGTCTCGTCTCAGGAACTTCACTTCAAGAAAGATTCAATGGAAATCTGTGGTTGTTTAGTTGGATGTGTGTGGCTGTCTGCAAGTGTATGTGTGGGGTGTGGCTTTTACTGTCTACGAGTGGGTTGTGTCGGTGTGTATACGTGCATGTGTGTTGGTGTGTGTGTGCTTGACGTGTCTCCTCTCTGTCCGTTCCACTCCGTGGAAATGTCTGGGATAGGATCTGAATATCAACTGAAAGGTTCTGCATATAAACTACAACTGGGCCTGAATATTAACCGGAAAATGGGCCGAAATAGCAACTGGAAATGGTTTGAATAGTAACTTAAAACAGGATTTAAATATCAACTGAAACAAGGTCAGAATATAAAATGGAAAAACAAGGGTAAAATATCAACTGGAACAGTGTCTGGATATCAACCTGAACAGATTTTCAGTGTCTGGCTAAGAGAAATCTCTGTTATGCATGGCCTGTACAAAGTGACTGAAAATCATGAGTTTAAATTTACAAAAGACTGCAAGTTCTGAGTGATTGATTATTTGACTGACTGATTGATTGGTATCGTAGGAGTCGGAGGGACCGTAAGGGGCGTAGCAACCAGATCTCAGACTGTCAGAACTGGCAGGACATGGACTCGGAGAACAGCGTTAATAGGACAGAGAACATCGAGACGTCGGTGGAAGTGGTGGACGGCCGTGAGAAGGTTAGAACACAAATCATTATAGTACCTGACCACTGACAATGTCCTGTTAAATCATTATAGTACCTGACCACTGACAATGTCCTGTTAAATCATTATAGTACCTGACCACTGACAATGTCCTGTTAAATCATTATAGTACCTGAACACTGACAATGTCCTGTTAAATCATTATAGTACCTGCCCACTGACAATGTCCTGTTAAATCATTATAGTACCTGAACACTGACAATGTCCTGTTAAATCATTATAGTACCTGCCCACTGACAATGTCCTGTTAAATCATTATAGTACCTGAACACTGACAATGTCCTGTTAAATCATTATAGTACCTGCCCACTGACAATCTCTCATCTCATCTTCAACCGCTTATCCGGGGTCGGGTCGCGGGGGTAGCAGCTCTAGCAGGGGACCCCAAACTTCCCTTTCCCGGGCAACATTAGCCAGCTCTGACTGGGGAATCCCGAGGCGTTCCCAGGCCAGTGTGGAGATATAATCTCTCCACCTAGTCCTGGGTCTTCCCCGAGGTCTCCTCCCAGCTGGACGTGCCTGGAACACCTCTCTAGGGAGGCGCCCAGGTGGCATTCGTACAAGATGCCCGAACCACCTCAACTGGCTCCTTTCTATGCAATGGAGCAGCGGCTCTACTCCGAGTTCCTCTCGGATGACTGAGCTTCTCACCCTATCCCTCAGGGAGAGGCCAGCCACCTTTCTGAGAAAACCCATTTCGGCCGCTTGTACCCGCGATCTCGTTCTTTCGGTCATGACCCACTGACAATGTCCTGTTAAATCATTATAGTACCTGCCCACTGACAATGTCCTGTTAAATCATTATAGTACCTGCCCACTGACAATGTCCGGTTAAATCATTATAGTACCTGAACACTGACAATGTCCTGTTAAATCATTATAGTACCTGCCCACTGACAATGTCCTGTTAAATCATTATAGTACCTGAACACTGACAATGTCCTGTTAAATCATTATAGTACCTGCCCACTGACAATGTCCTGTTAAATCATTATAGTACCTGCCCACTGACAATGTCCTGTTAAATCATTATAGTACCTGCCCACTGACAATGTCCTGTTAAATCATTATAGTACCTGAACACTGACAATGTCCTGTTAAATCATTATAGTACCTGCCCACTGACAATGTCCTGTTAAATCATTATAGTACCTGCCCACTGACAATGTCCTGTTAAATCATTATAGTACCTGAACACTGACAATGTCCTGTTAAGTAATGTTGTTGACTTGTTTTCTCCTACGGAATTGGATATAAATACTCACAACAGCAGTTACACTGGGCCCCTTAATGGCACCATGATGAGGTCACACCATCAGGGTTCGAGATCCCACAGATGGATGCATTTGGTCAGCTTCATAAGAGTTTGGCAGGATAGTAATTAAATATGGCCGCCTTGCCTCCTCTTCGTACTCTGGTAACTCCTTGGGGCAGCTGTCATCTTAATTGGGGTAAAAGCCCAGAGTGTTCAATTCAGTCCTGATGGGGCTACACTTCCTTGTTGAGTTAGCAGTGTGATATGCACCGCAAGTGATTGGGATGTGCTCTAGTGTCCTTGCCATTGGTTGTGTCCAGTCATCTGTCAGTTTCTGCAGTGATGCAGGGCCTTAATATTGAATTACAGTAAAAAGTAACAGTAAATTATATATACATATTTTATAAAGGTTACGCGTTGAGAGCCCACATTTTCAATGAAGATTATAGTTAAAGAAAACCAAGGGAATCATAGTAATGTAGAAAAATGAGCTACAATACCCAGAACGAACATTTAAAAGCATCAATTATTTATCTTCTATAGATGCTCTGAATAGCTGACCCAGAAGGTCATTGCTTAAGCTAGTTGTCAAATCAAGCCTTTATACAAGTTTCCAGAACCGTGAGTTGTGGAACATTGTGTGTCAATCAGAGAGGACATTGTGTGTATCTGGTGTGTGTATCTGGCGTGTGTATCTGGCGTGTGTATCTGGCGTGTGTATCTGGCGTGTGAATCTGGTGTGTGTATTTGGTGTGTGTATCTGGCATGTATTTTGTGTGTATCTGGTGTGTGTATGTGTGAGTTTTGACTATATGTATGGCGTGTATCTGGCGTGTATCTTGTGTGTATTATGTGTGTACCTGGTGTGTATCTGGTGTGTATTTTGTGTGTATCTGGTGTGTATTGTGTGTATCTGGTGTGTATGTGTGATGTGCATGTTGTATGTTTAGACAGGGCAACTGTTCCATTTCCACATTAAAAATATTTAGAACCTTCTTCCTGATCACACTTCCTGACAGGAATGGGAATAAATACACATTCCCAAATTTGTCTTTGTATCCTTTTGGGGACCTGAGACCCAACAGTGACCCAGAAATCCATGTTTCTTATTCCCTAGCAATAACCCATATTAAAACCCTTATTTCTACAGTAATGCCTAAACCTGAATGTAAACCCAATTCTAAGTCTGTACCCACATATACAGTAGAAGTAGATTTCTCTCTCACATTCACACACGAAACACACACTGATTTGGGCACCCTTTCTCACACGCACAAACACACAGCAGACCTCCTGTTGTAGGTCACACCTGTGAGGTCAATTCCCCATATGCTCAGTAAGTAATCGGGACTATTGGGTCCATTCCAGCAGGTGATGAGTGGGGTTGTGTGCGGAGTGAGCCAGCGGCTTGGAGATTTACACAAGTGCTACATACTGTCTAAGCAGCGCTGTTCATACCTCACGTTCACTCTCCATCTCTCTCTGATGAATATTTATATATATATATATATTATTTTATAATTACATCTAACAGTATGTTTTATAATGACATTTAACAGAGTTTAATATCATTATGTCAGAGACACAAGTGACAGTTAACATCTTAAGAGACAGAGAATAGAAGGAGAAAAGGAGAAGCGATACAGACAAGGTTAAGACCTCTTGTTGAATGGTTTCTTAGGCCTGTCAAAGTCATTTAGAATACGGTGGTTGTTTGTCACCAATGTATTTTACATTGTTGAGCCTCAGAGCCGTCTCTGTAGTGCTTGACTTTAGCAGGAGCTGTCAGGATTGCAGTAGGCCTACTCACCTGCACTTATAGTTTACCAGTGACTTTATTAATGGTTAACTTGTCCTGAGAGCTTTGAGGTCTTTTTTTGTCTATCAATCAAGATGTTTTTTTTTTATTAATCAATCAAATGTATTTTATGAATCCCTTTTTACAACGAACTTGTCACAAAGTGCTTTTACAAACATTGGGCACATGTCCTCCTTAGTGTAAACAGAACCAGACACAAAGACTAGTTAGACACCGCAGTTCCCTACGTTACCTGCAGAATAATATAACAACGTACTGTATATCCTGAGTCTGAGAGGGAGGGGTCCAGTGAAACTGTGGACCTGAACAGGGTACAGCCCAGACAGGGTCCAAAAAGACGGAAATAAATCCACCCACTTAACCAAGCATCAGCCAAGGGACACCAACCAACCACTCTGTGAAGGTCTAGAGTTACTAACAGAGTATCTTGAATTGACGTGGACGGCGTACTACTGTCAACCGAGTAGTAATTGGAGAGAGGATATCTCAGGGGAGATAAAAGCCCGCCAGGCAAAGACAGCAGAAGTAAATACCTTGAAAAGTGTGGGTGTGATTCCATGTTGGATCATTTGTCTGCACACCCTGTATATATCCAGATAAGAAGGGCTAATATTTGATATATACAGTCGCCTAACGTAGCAGTTGCACTTGGTAATTAAGCGCAACCTGTGAACACTCTAAAATGTCCATTAATGTCAATTAACTACAGATGATTATGCAATAAATCAGCACTACTTTTTTTGTTATTTTTGTGTTACTTGAGATATGTTATTCAACAGAGTTTCTATATTTAAATGTGTACAATAAAAGCTGTAGTTTTCATGAGTACATTTGTCCCTTTACCCTCGTCTTAAATGGGTTGGTACACGGTGAAAATGGGTCCCATTCCAGCCCTGTCAGTTCCTGTTGTGTTGGAGAGGCAGGCGTGTCAGCGGAAAACTTTAAGTCACATTAACTTTCACAGTCCTCATTGACCATCAACCTCATTTACCAGAACATGCGAAAAACAAATTAACCTACAGGGAGACATGATGTCATAACCAGGGAATTGCGTCTTTTTCAATCCTAACCTTTCATTGTAGATTCAGTAATATGACTAAGAAGCTGGATGTTAACAGCATAGATGTTCAATCTTATAACGTATAGTGATGTGTTTAATGTCAAACACCACCACCACCAGAAATTTCAGTGTCTGGCGTTTTTTTTAACCATAATACTGGCATTTTTTGGTTTTTGAGAATTTTCTGTGTTGACAAAAAAAGCATACAGCCACCTGCTTATGTTTGAGCCGAGAATATATCTTATTGTTTTTGTGTTTATTTCTTCATTAATTTATTTTTTATTTTATTTTCATAAATTAGTGTTATTATTCCTTGCGTTGACCATGGACTTTTAACTTTTAGAAAGATAGTGTTAACTATTTGCTGAACTACCCTCTTCCAGAACAAAATGCCTGTGCCTTAATTCCTATTTAGCGCACTACATTAGAAATGGTCCATATGGGATACAATTGGCTCACCGACCATTAAACTTCAGAATACACCCATACTCAGCAGAACAGATTATTACCTATCGTAAAAGAGTGAGGCCCGGCAGAACACTCACTGTCTTAATGGTCGGAACTTCCAGAACAGACCATGAACATTCAGAAAAGAGTAAGACAGCTGAACCAACCATGAACCATCTGAATAGAGTCAGATACAGCAGAACACATCATTAAGAGAGTCAGATATCAGCCCAAGAATCAGATGACATACATCAATCTATATTTAGATACAAAACATATTTTTTTTTATTAAACCCACAGGCGGGACCAGTAGGTTGCACTGTTGTCTTTATTTTTCTCTAAAGACCAATAACACATTATTTTTATATCCTGTAATATCTCATTGCCAATAGCACTATTGTTGGTTTGTATTGACAAATAAACTTGTATATAAACATCTAGAATTGTTTATAACAATATATATGGTAGTATTCTGTATATGATATATATATGTTATTATATAATTCCATCTAACAGTATATTTATTATTAACATTTAACAGTGCTTTTATAACAGTATTTTATTTATTATTTATTCTACAGATTGTCAGTCGGCTGGTCATCCAGAATGCCAGTGTGTCCGTCATGTATAAATGTTCTGCTGACAACAAAGTGGGCAAAGATCAGCGGCTCATATACTTCTATGTGACCAGTGAGTAACTTGTTAATTAATAAACGATCTAATGAGAGCAGTATCATCCTGCACAGTAATACAATCTCTGATGGTACTAGTATTATTCTGTGTATTGATAACTGTAACCTGTATAGTTAATCTGTATTCAATGGGCTGCATGTACTACCTACAAATATCAACAAAAATATGTTTGTAAAATATTACATATAAATAACATGTAAACAATATGCCAATAACTTGTAACTGTTTGTGTCGAGAACCCTTTGGGAATAGAAAAACACAACTCACCTTTCCCCTCTGTCTCTCCACCCCGTCTCCCCTCTCTTCCCCTCTCCACCCCGTCTTCCCTCTCTTCCCCTCTCCACCCCGTCTCCCCTCTCTTCCCCTCTCCACCCCGTCTCCCCTCTCTTCCCCTCTCCACCTCGTCTCCCCTCTCTTCCCCTCCACCTCGTCTCCCCTACATTTCCCTCTCTCTCCCTCCACCCGTCTCTACACCCTTGCCCTCTCTGTCCCTCAGCCATACCAGAGGGGTTTAGTGTTGAGCTGGGTCCAACTGAAGAGCCGCTGGAGCAGGAGAATGTGTGGCTCCGCTGCAGCGCTGACAACTACACCTACGAACAGCTCACCTGGTATCGCCTGGATCCACAGGTAACAGCGTCTGTAGAGAAAAGTGTAGTGCATGCTGGGTATGCTACTTGTGTAAGTATTGCCATGTATAGACTGAGAATGTGCATGTGAAGCTGTACTGTACAGCTGTCAATCAATTTCCTCATTTGGATGATTGTGAAAATTAAATGATTTCATGTATATCTTAGCATTATACCTGTAGCATTACGCGTGTAGCATTACGCATGTAGCATTACACATGTAGCATTACACATGTAGCATTACACCTGTAGCATTACGCGTGTAGCATTACACCTGTAGGATTACGCCTGAAGCATTATGCTTGAAGCAATACACATGTAGCATTACACATGTAGCATTAGACATGTAGAATTACACCTGTAGAATTACACCTGGAGCATCACGCCTGTAGCATCACGCCTGTAGCATCACGCCTGTAGCATTACGCCTGTAGCATTACGCCTGTAGCATTACGCCTGTAAAATAACACCTGTTCTAATTACTTAATATAACACCTAAAATAAAAAACAGAATAAAAAACGGGTGTCCCCAAACTGATTGAGATTCCTAAATTGTATGTGTGGGTGTGTATTTGTGTGTCAGGCACTGCAGGACAAGAAAGGTAAACCCTTGGATCTGGACTGTCCTAGCCTCCACCTGTACGCCGACCGTCTGGATGGAGATCTGGCCTATCAGGAGGAGTCCAACACCTGGGTCCTGGCCACGAGCATACCCAGAGTCACGCTGCAGGACGAGGGCACTTATGTGTGTGAGGTGCAGAGCAGGCGAAGCCGAGCCAAACACTGTCTGGGAAAATACATCTCTGTCAAAGGTGAGAGACAGACACACACAGCTCAGAGAGATTGGGGGATGGGGTGTGGCCAAAACACCAGGGGTTGGGTCTAGGGGTGGGATCTAATTACTAGTTCAATTCTACACCATGAATGAGAGAACCTGAGGAATAATGAAGAAGAGTGAGGAATACGTATGCTGTACATTTGGAATAGGAATACTAATGATTTACTGTCTGAATTGACTGAACTTTGAGTGGAATTCACCTGAACCAGAGGCTGTCAGTCTCTAGAGGGCCCTTAAAACACATTAATACTTCAGCAGTAGGCAGCATCCGACTCTCGTACAGCCCTGACCCTGTGACCACTTGACCCTAACCAGATCGGATTCCTCTCTCTCTCCATCCATTTACTCTCTCAATTCCACTAAATTATACCTTGCTCTATCATCCCTTCATCTTCTCATGCTCTTCTTTCTTCCTCCTCTCACTCCTTGTCTCTCGTTCTCTTCCCTTTCACTCTTTCTCTCTTTCTTTCTCTCTCGCTCCTTGTCTCTCGTTCTCTTCCCTTTCACTCTTTCTCTCTTTCTTTCTCTCTCACTCCTTGTCTCTTGTTCTCTTCCCTTTCACTCTTTCTCTCTTTCTTTCTCTCTCGCTCCTTGTCTCTCGTTCTCTTCCCTTTCACTCTTTCTCTCTTTCTTTCTCTCTCACTCCTTGTCTCTCGTTCTCTTCCCTTTCACTCTTTCTCTCTTTCTTTCTCTCTCGCTCCTTGTCTCTCGTTCTCTTCCCTTTCACTCTTTCTCTCTTTCTCTCTCACTCCTTGTCTCTCGTTCTTTTCCCTTTCACTCTTTCTCTTTCTTCCTCTTCTCGCCCCGTCTCTTTCTTTCTTCCTCTCACTCCTTGTCTCTCGTTCTCTTCCCTTTCACTCTTTCTTCCTCTCCCAGCTCTTGAAGCCCCCAGGTACATACACAATCCATTCAATCAGACAGTGAACATCAGCGAGTCTCTCTTGATGGAGTGTGACGTAGAGGGGACACCTTTGCCCCGCCTCTCCTGGTTCAAAGACAATCAGCCACTGCACCTGATGTCAGGTAGGTTCACACGTGCACACACACACGCGCACACACACACACACCTAATGTCAGGTAGGTTCACACACTCACACACACTCACACCTAGTGTCAGGTTGGTTCACATACACACACACTCACACCTAATGTCCGGTAGGTTCACACACACACACACCTAATGTCAGGTAGGGTCACACAAACATACACACACACACACCTAATGTCAGGTAGGTTCACACACACATATACACACACACACACACACACACACCTAATGTCAGGTAGGTTCACACACACATACACACACACACGTCCGGTAGCCTAATGTCCGGTAGCTACTATGGTAGAGAATGGGATGGAGTGTAGTGATGTACGAGTCGAACGGATTACCTTTTCAGATGGTTTATTTACATTAATATTGCTTCACAACCCCACAGCAATATGCCCTCTCGCATTTGACCAGCGCTAGTCGAAGGCAGGAAGAGACAGTTCCATGGCCTCAACCGCTTTAATACCCCAACTTTAGACCAGTCAGAAACATCGACACATCCCCCAGTTCACCCCCAATGACCAATCGATATGTTCCTAGTCATTCTTATCAGTTAACCCCACCCAGGCAGGATCCAATGTCACACCCCTGTTGATGAACCTTTTGTTCCCCAAGGCACATTGGAATGTATGGGGGATGGGTGTCACAGGAGATGTCTGTTCTTTCTCCTTTACCAAAGTTTACCAAATACCTTGTGTGTTTATAACTAATTATACTAAAATTATATGAAGTTTAACAGATATATACCCAAATGTAAACAAATACTGTAACAACCGAATTATGTAAGCAAACTACTTTTCTAAACATGTATATGAACTGAAAATCCACCACACTACACAATGAGGCGACACGTACTTCTGATTGGTCTACAGCTTATTTGCTGGTTTATATGTAAAACACACAGACATCACCACACACACCTGTATGTGAAGACATGTGTTCAATAGATTAGGGTCAGGGTTCAGGGATTATGTTTGTCTCCAGCACCATCGAGGACAGGGGTTAGAGGTCAGGGTGGAATCGGATTAAATGACAGTTTAGGTGAGAGGACATGTTTTCTTCAGAGGACATCAGGTTGGAGGGAGGGGGGGCTGTCAGGTCTGTAGATAAAACACACTAGCCAGGGTGTGTGGGTGTGTGGGTGTGTGGCTGTGTGGCTGTGTGGCTGTGTGGCTGTGTGGCTGTGTGGCTGTGTGGCTGTGTGGGAGTGTGGGTGTGTGGGTTCATCATTGTATCAATGACAGCTGTGTTGGTTTGTGTCTTTTTGTATGTTTGTGTGTGCGTGTGCATGCTTGTGTTTGTCTGTTGTTTTTTGTGTTGGTTTGTCTGTGCGTGTGTTTTGTCGGTTTTTGTGTATGCGTGTGTTTGTGTGTGTTGTTTTTTGGTGTTGGTTTGTGTGTGTGTGTGTTGTGTCGGTTTTTGTGTTGGTTTGTGTGTTGTGTGTGTTTGTGTGTGTGTGTGTGTGTTTTTTTGTGTTGGTTTGGGTGTTTGTGTGTGTGTTGTGTCTGTGCGTGTGTGTGTGTGTGTGTGTGTAGGAGTGCAGTTGCAGGACTCCAACAGGACATTGAGTATCCAGCGTGTGAGAGAAGAGGACGCTGGTATCTACACCTGTACTGCCTGTAACCAGAGAGGCTGTGTACAGTCCTCTGCTGCCGTCACTGTGCTTGGTGAGACCGGAACACACACACACACCTGCCTCCACATCTTCTCCGCTCTCCTCATTCACTCATCTCTCTTGTCGTCCTCTCCTCCACTCCTTCACTAACCCCCCACTTTTCTCATCTTCTCCCCATCCTCATCTCTCTTCCTCTTCCCTCGTCTCTCTCCTCTAAATTCCGTTTTCTTTTCTTCCCCTCTCTTCTCTGGCCTGTGTGTGTGTTCGGTGTGTGTTCGGTGTGGAGATGTAATATGGTGGTTTATGTTATACCACAGCTTGTCTAGTGAGATCTCACTGAACTAAACGGATATAGAACAGGATCTGCTGATGTGTGTTGAATACTGGTTCATAATGCCCACTATGGATCCTGGGACAGCCTCTGAAAGGGTTCATTACCTTCAATACAGTATGGCGAGGGTATAGCGTATAGCATATAGCATATAGCATATAGCATATAGAGTATAGCATATAGCATATAGCATATAGCATATAGCATATAGCATATAGAGTATAGCATATAGCATATAGCATATAGCATATAGCATATAGAGTATAGCATATAGAGTATAGCATATAGCATATAGCATATAGCATATAGCATATAGAGTATAGCATATAGCATATAGCATATAGCATATAGAGTATAGCATATAGCATATAGAGTATAGCATATAGCATATAGAGTATAGCATATAGAGTATAGCATATAGCATATAGCGTATAGAGTATAGCATATAGCGTATAGCGTATAGCGTATAGCGTATAGCGTATAGTGTATAGCGTGATTTCAGGTTAAGGACCTTCGGTGCTGACGTGGGGGCTAAGTGGGAAACAGTTTTTAACTACTGTTGAGATGGAAACAGTGAGATGCATTATGTGTTTGTTGTCGATTGTTGTTGTTCCGATGACAATCTGATGTTCTTTTTGGACTTTACCCCCTTTAGGTTCCAGTGACAGGGCTAACATTGAGATTGTCATTCTGATTGGGACGGGTGTCATCGCTGTGTTCTTTTGGGTTTTGCTCATCCTTATTTTCTGCAATGTTAAACGGGTCAGTACACATGTGCGTGTGTTTTTCCTCAAACAAACACACACACACACACACACACACACACACACAAGCCCTGCAAACACTATACATTTGACTATCTCTCTGTTGTAAGACGGATTTATCTCCTCTAATCAGAGTGTGACTGTGGTTCGGTTGACCTTTGCCCTACACTGTCTGACAACTCCCTTAATTCTTTAGACTTATGGGAAAAAAGCGTTAGCCGCAAATTCCCCCGTGTTTGTGTAAGACATCAAAGTGAGCGTGTCTAAGAGATAAAAGTGTTAGTTGGTTAGGGCTTAAGACATGCTAACTCTATGTGATGCTGTAGCTAACACGGTTGTTTGTTTAGGTTTAAAACATGCTTCCTGTATGATGTTAAATCTAATGGTTGTTTGGTCATAACTTGGTCAGAACGTCGTCATTCTTGTATTCGGTGTTAAAGATGACCTTTGTAACATTACGCAGGTGAACCCAGCTGACATAAAGACAGGGTATCTCTCCATCATCATGGACCCGGGAGAGGTTCCGTTGGACGAGCAGTGTGACTACATCCCCTACGACTCATCACAGTGGGAGATCTCCAGAGACCGCTTACATTTAGGTGAGCAGGGGCGGGTCGATTGGACAGGGAATGAGTAAGTGAAAGTGGGAGGATGGATGAGAGCACACAAAACCGATACGCAATTTTCTCCTGTTGAAAAGAATGCACACCTCACCTTTACCAGCACACAACTTTCAAAGCAATTAAAAGTCAGTCATACCCAGTATCTGACAGATGATCTACAAATGGAGTTAAAACCAGAGGCAATCTAGAAAGCAAAGGTCATGACAACAAATTCAGGCCAAAAGCTGCCCGATAGAAGCTTAAAGTGGTTTTTAAGAACACCTGGTTAACATCAAGGGATCTGTAGGCTTTTCTTGCCTCAATCAATTTTGAATTGCATGAGTCTTAAAGAGACTAGAAAAACTTGGCCTTAATGGAAGGTCAAAAAGGAATAAGCCTCTGCTTTTAAAAATAATATTAGGACATAACTGGTGTTTGCCAGACAAATGTTTGCCTGGTAAAGGTTGAAACTACTGGAACAATGAGCTCTGACCAGATGAGTTAGAAGTGGAGTTGTTGGGCCAGTGTTTGGGGATAAGAAAACACAGCCTTCGAGTAGAAAAACCTCACATAAAATGTAAAGAATTGAGGAGGTGTCATTATGGCTTGGGGCTGCTTTGCATCTTCAGGGCATGGCCAACTTCCATCATTGAGTCGACCACGGAGGGAGAGTGAAAATTGATTTCTCTAGTGTTTTTATGACGATACCATTGCAAAGAATCATTTTTAAACATTCTATGTTAAATTACCACTGAAAAAGTAAAACGGCACCATTTTGTTGAATTTTTCTTGTTATACTATACTTACAGGAACCTTAAAACACATACACTGCCACAAACATCCACACACAGCCTGGGTTCTCTAGAGACTAACCCTGTTGTTTGTCCCTGTGGCCATTGGAATTAGATTCTTGTTTCATTATAATTAATTTACATGTTACTCATTATATTAGCAGATGTTGTTCTCTGAAAGGACTCGGATTAATGGCTCTTTGATTACGAATCAAACGAGCAGTTAAGTGAAAAAGGCTTCGCAATTACAAACAAATCTTGTTTCTCACCACTCTCTTCCCCTCGCTCTACCTCTTCCTCTCCATAACTCTCTCTGTCTTTATCCCTCTCTCAGGGAAAGTGCTGGGTCATGGTGCATTTGGAAAGGTCATTGAAGCTTCCATATTTGGCATATGCAAAAGCAGCAGCTTAACCACTGTCGCAGTGAAGATGTTGAAAGGTGTGTTTGTGTGCATATGCGTGTTATGTGTTTGGGTACATTAGGGTTGTGTGTGTGTGTGTGTGTTATCTTTGTGATTGTATGTCTCTTGTACTCTCTCTCTCTCTCTGTGTGTGTGTGTCTTATCATCTGTTCTCCTGCCCAGAGGGAGCATGTGCCAGTGAGCACAAGGCGCTGATGTCTGAACTGAAGATCCTGATCCACATTGGGAACCATCTTAATGTGGTGAACCTGCTTGGGGCGTGTACCAAACCCAACGAACCCCTAATGGTCGTAGTGGAGTACTGCAAGTACGGCAACCTGTCTAACTACCTGAGGGCCAAGAGGGAGTTCTTCCTACCATACAGGGTGAGAAACCAACCATACTACATGTGTGTTACATAGGAACCAACCATACTACATGCGTGTTACATAGGAACCAACCACACTACATGTGTGTTACATAGGAACCAACCATACTACATGTGTGTTACATAGGAACCAACCGCACTACATGTGTGTTACATAGGAACCAACCATACTACATGTGTGTTACACATAAACCAACCACACTGCTTGCATATTACATAGGATTCAACCAATTCTGAATATAATACTATGCATGTATAGACGGTAACTATGGTATTCTTAAATGGTACCCAAAATTTCATTGTAGTTGGTAACTATGGTAACTTACTGGATTATCGTGTTTGTTTGTCAGGATCGCTCCCCCAAGACCCAGAGTCAAGTGAGACGCATGATTGAGGCAGGACAGGTGGAGCGAAGAGGTCGCCTCCCTACATCCTCATCCTCCTCATCTGTTGGAAGACCCCGGAATCAATCAACCGGCAAGTCCAATCAGAAGAGTCCCCCTCCTGCTGTGGAGAAAAGTGAGTATCAGTAGCAGTGATTAAGTCCGGGCCAACCAAATTAAATAATTAACATCAATCAGACCCGTCCCAAAGAAAACAGTGATCAACAGATAAGTGACATGGACACAGTGGGGATAAATAACTTCACTTTTATCAGCAAACATGAACCTCTCCTACCAGGCTGGTGAAATCATAAAGCCGAATATTACAGAGGAATCCCGTAATAATCTAATTCATGTGTGTTGAGGCGTTCAGGTGAAGACAAGAATGCAAAGAATCCCCTTACAAAGGTCAACTTGGCTGGATTGTTGAGACCTACAATCAGGCCTCTGTTTCATTACTGAAGTCCCAGACCCTATCAGACACCCCTGTTTCATTACTGAAGTCCCAGACCCCATCAGACACCTCTGTTTCATTACTAAAGTCCCAGACCCCATCAGACACCCCTGTTTCATTACTGAAGTCCCAGACCCCATCAGACACCTCTGTTTCATTACTGAAAGTCAGACACCTCTGTTTCATTACTGAAGTCCCCCCATCAGACACCATTCTGAAGTCCCAGACCCCATCAGACACCTCTGTTTCATTACTGAAGTCCCAGACCCCATCAGACACCTCTGTCTCATTACTGAAGTCCCAGACCCCATCAGACACCTCTGTCTCATTGCTGAAGTCCCAGACCCCATCAGACACCTCTGTCTCATTGCTGAAGTCCCAGACCCCATCAGACACCTCTGTTTCATTACTGAAGTCCCAGACCCCATCAGACACCTCTGTTTCATTACTGAAGTCCCAGACCCCATCAGACACCTCTGTTTCATTACTGAAGTCCCAGACCCCATCAGACACCTCTGTTTCATTACTGAAGTCCCAGACCCCATCAGACACCTCTGTTTCATTACTGAAGTCCCAGACCCCATCAGACACCTCTGTTTCATTACTGAAGTCCCAGACCCCATCAGACACCTCTGTTTCACTGAAGTCCCAGACCCCATCAGACACCCCTGTTTCATTACTGAAGTCCCAGACCCCATCAGACACCTCTGTTTCTTTACTGAAGTCCCAGACTCTATCAGACACCCCTGTTTCATTACTGAAGTCCCAGACCCCATCAGACACCTCTGTTTCATTACTGAAGTCCCAGACCCCATCAGACACCCATTACTGAAGTCCCAGAAGTCCTGTTTCATTACTGAAGTCCCAGACCCCATCAGACACCTCTGTTTCATTACTGAAGTCCCAGACCCCATCAGACACCTCTGTTTCATTACTGAAGTCATCAGACACTGAAGTCCCAGACCCCATCAGACACCCCTGTTTCATTCAGACACTGAAGTCCCAGACCCCATCAGACACCTCTGTTTCATTCTGAAGTTTCATTACTGAAGTCCCAGACCCAGACATCAGACACCTCTGTACTGAAGTCCCAGACCCCATCAGACACCTCTGTTTCATTACTGAAGTCCCAGACCCCATCAGACACCTCTGTTTCATTACTGAAGTCCCAGACCCCATCAGACACCTCTGTTTCATTACTAAAGTCCCAGACCCCATCAGACACCTCTGTTTCATTACTAAAGTCCCAGACCCCAGCTGACACTATTTACATAGATTATGTTGAATCTATCAGGACTCACCTGGTCCATCTGTTCCTGCACCTTAAGAATATAAATAAATACTCTGTGTCTTATCTTCCGCTCCATCCCTTTTTCTCACCCTCCCCATCAGTGGAGGACTTGTGGAAGACTCCTCTGACCATTGAGGATCTCATCTGCTATAGCTTTCAAGTGGCCAGAGGGATGGAGTTTCTGGCCTCCAGAAAGGTATTTTTATTTCATATTTTTTATTTCACCTTTATTTCACCAGGTACTTATCCCCTGAATCCCCTTTTTCCTGTGAATTGGAATGTGACTTTCTTTGTACTTGGAAGATTGACGGTAATTGAAACAGAGCTAATCTTAGCCATGCCAGAAACCACATTCAGAATATGGAGATAAAGCAAATGGGGGTGTTAGCAGAAGCCAGAAAAGGTAGTGCAAACATATTATCCATGATAAGGATCCATGATAAGACTTCGTCTGGTCTAAAAAGTGTCACCCCATTTTAATCTGATATCAGGAAACGCACCCACACCTAGCTGCAAGTGTGTTTGACGTGGTTCAAACAACTGAAAAGAGACTAGGGTGGTCTGTAGCACAGAATGTTGGTAATGTGTTGGTCTAATGTAGAGCACTAAGTAGATAATGTGTTGGTTTAATGTAGAGCACTATGTAGGTAGTGTGGTGGTCTAATGTAGAGCACTAAGTAGATAATGTGGTGGTCTAATGTAGAGCACTATGTAGGTAATGTGGTGGTCTAATGTAGAGCACTAAGTAGGTAATGTGGTGGTCTAATGTAGAGCACTAAGTAGATAATGTGGTGGTTTAATGTAGAGCACTATGTAGATAATGCGGTTGTCTAATGTAGAGCAGTAAGTAGATAATGTGGGGGTTTAATGTAGAGCACTATGTAGGTAATGTGGTGGTCTAATGTAGAGCACTATGTAGGTAATGTGGTGGTCTAATGTAGAGCACTAAGTAGGTAATGTGGTGGTCTAATGTAGAGCACTAAGTAGATAATGTGGTGGTCTAATGTAGAGCACTAAGTAGGTACGGTGGTGGTTTAATGTAGAGCACTAAGGTGGGAATAGGATGCCAACTGGGATGGAGTCGGTGTGTCACATCCTTCATGATGCTTTTGATATTGTGACCCCTCATGACCCTGCATTGACTCTGGATGTAACTTAGATGTTGTCATCTCTATTTGAGGGACTCAGTATTTTCCCAACACAAACACACGCTGGAACCTGAATGCAAATTTACACACACACACACACACACACACACACACACACACACACACACACACACACACACACACACATACACATACACATACACACACACAGCTATGTATACAAATATATGCAGCATGTAAGGACTCTAGCCTTAATTAGTGTGTGTGTGTGTGTGTGTGTGTGTGTGTGTGTGTGTGTGTGTGTGTGTGTGTGTGTGTGTGTGTGTGTGTGTGTGTGTGTGTGTGTGTGTGTGTGTGCTTCTACAGTGTATCCACCGTGACCTGGCAGCGAGGAACATTCTGCTCTCTGAGAACAACGTTGTGAAGATCTGTGATTTTGGCCTGGCAAGAGACATTTACAAGGACCCAGACTATGTCAGGAAAGGAAATGTAGGAAACCCACATAGACATATACACATATTTACCATGGTTTCCAGAATTATTGGCATCTACACTAAATCATGAATCAACATTTTTAAATGAGTGAAATCTATAATTAATTTAAAAACATACGTGCCAGTATAATTGTTCTCTTTATTTCTACATGTCTTTCTCTTCTAGGCTCGTCTGCCTCTAAAGTGGATGGCGCCAGAGAGTATCTTTGATAAGGTCTACACCAGCCAGTCCGATGTGTGGTCCTTTGGCGTTCTTCTCTGGGAGATCTTCTCTCTGGGTGAGAATTTTACATTTAGGTCTTTTGAACAGATATAATATCTCCAAAATCATCCATGTCCACCTCTAGGTATTAACAGCAGGGCAGACAGCTGGCCAAATAGAGAAACATCAAACCTGCCAGACAGACCGCTACCCTGACAGACAAAAAGAAAGGGCAGGAGGGCAGGCGTCTAGCGAGACACAAAGACAGACAGCTAGTCTGACAGATTTACGGAAAGACAGAAAACTAGCAAGACAGAAAGACAGAAAACTAGCAAGATCGAATGACAGACAGCTAGCAAGACAGAACGACAGACAACCAGTAAGACAGAACGACAGACAACCAGTCCGGTGGACATACATTGTGACCTGTATTCCCTTCTCCTCAGGCGCTTCGCCGTACCCTGGTGTCCAGATTGATGAGGACTTCTGTAAACGTTTGAAAGAGGGAACCAGAATGAGAGCTCCAGAAACGGCTTCCCCTGAGATGTGCGTTTTTTCACCACTATCATTAGGTCTCATATAGATCGGATGGTTAGGATTCATTGTGATTGAGTGTTGTTGTGGAGCACCTATTTAAAAACAATGTTTCAGTGTCAGTAACATCACACTAATTGTCAACGTCAACACTGCTGCTCAGCAGGAAATAAGCCTTAATGGTGCATCTGTCTATCTGTCTATCTGTCTATCTGTCTGGTGATGGTTACATGGTGAAATGATGGTGTATCTTTGACGCCCTCTGGTGGTAACTATCTGATCATGCTGGTCTACTTGGTGTAATGTTCTGTGTCTCTGTGTGAATCAGCTATGGAATCATGCTGGCCTGCTGGCAGGGCGAGCCTAGGGAAAGACCTACCTTCCAAGCCCTGGTAGATATCCTGGGAGATCTACTGCAGGATAACAGCCTACCGGTATGATAAATCAGTAACCAACATCGAAGCCTTTCGAGATGAATGCCGTTCAATTACCATTGGGGGTCGTTTCAACACATGGTAAAGCAAAACCACTCAAACAGTGATTCAATTTTCCATAGGATGGTAAAGACTACAATCCTCTGAATGTGTCCCAGAGTTCCGAGGACGACGGCTTTTCTCAGGCTTTATCGCGGCCCCCCTCTCAGGAAGAGATGAGACTGGCATGTCACAGCCTTCCGATCAGGTACAGGACTGTCAGGGCAGCAGGGTGCAGGTTTTTGTTCTACCCCAGCATGGACAGCACGTACATACATAATCTGATGACATGACTGTACAGCATATGAAATACTGGCTGACTACTTGGCACCTCACCTGCTGTCTCCCACAGGCCTCACAGGTGATTCTCTGATTAGTTAACTGTCAAACTAGCCAGGTGGAATAGACACCCTATTCTTCCCATCCTCTATTATTTAGGAGTCCCCACTAAACACTTATATCCTATGTAATATGTCCGTCTGTTTGACAGGTATTACAACTGCGTGCCGTTTGCGGGGTGTGTGTTTGTGGGGCCGTCAAAGCTGTCGTCATGCCAACCCAGAGTGAAAACTTTTGAAGAGCTGCCGATTGAGATGAGGTCACATAAGATCCACAACAACAGCGTAAGAGCTTCATCCGTGTTTCTCGATCTCTCTACCGGTTCACCTCTCTGTAGCAATCGTCATCTCTTTTCATCCCTTAATCAAACTGCTACATTTGATGTGAAGCATTTGGAGTCATTTTGGCTGCACTCTATAAGGGAGCCCAATCACATTATGACAGGATCTGCCTTTTGATATGCCAAGCTCATCAGTTGACTTGTGTATATACACTAAACATCTGTGATGAAGCCCTGTTCAAGCACACTTCAATAACTTGTATAACACTGTAAAAGAAACTGTTAACACATTATTAATATATATATAATTGCCCTCTACTGATTGTGTTGTTAGTCTTTATTGCCCTCTACTGACTGTGTTGTTAGTCTTTATTGCCCTCTACTGACTGTGTTGTTAGTCTTCATTTCCCTCTACTGACTGTGTTATTAGTTTTTATTGCCCTCTACTGACTGTGTTGTTAGTCTTCATTTCCCTCTATTGACTGTGTTGTTAGTCTTCATTGCCCTCTACTGACTGTGTTGTTAGTCTTTATTTCCCTCTACTGACTGTGTTGTTAGTCTTTATTGCCCTCTATTGACTGTGGTGTTAGTCTTTATTGCCCTCTACTGACTGTGGTGTTATTCTTCATTGCCCTCTACTGATTGTACTGTGTGCTTTGTTTTCTCAGGACAACCAGACAGACAGTGGGATGGTTCTGGCATCTGAAGAGTTTAAGAGGATCGAACACAGAGGAGCGAAGTATGTCATAATATAAACATACAATATGACATCCTGTCCTCAATATGAACATACAATATGACATCCTGTCCTCAATATAAACATACAATATGACATCCTGTCCTCAATATAAACATACAATATGACATCCTGTCCTCAATATAAACATACAATATGACATCCTGTCCTCAATATGAACATACAATATGACATCCTGTCCTCAATATAAACATACAATATGACATCCTGTCCTCAATATAAACATACAATATGACATCCTGTCCTCAATATAAACATACAATATGACATCCTGTCCTCAATATAAACATACAATATGACACCCTGTCCTCAATATAAACATACAATATGACATCCTGTCCTCAATATAAACATACAATATGACATCCTGTCCTCAATATAAACATACAATATGACATCCTGTCCTCAATATAAACATACAATATGACATCCTGTCCTCAATATAAACATACAATATGACATCCTGTCCTCAATATAAACATACAATATGACATCCTGTCCTCAATATAAACATACAATATGACATCCTGTCCTCAATATAAACATACAATATGACATCCTGTCCTCAATATAAACATACAATATGACATCATGTCCTCAATATAAACATACAATATGACATCCTGTCCTCAACATAAACATACAATATGACATCCTGTCCTCAACATAAACATACAATATGACATCCTGTCCTCAATATAAACATACAATATGACATCCTGTCCTCAATATAAACATACAATATGACATCCTGTCCTCAATATAAACATACAATATGACATCCTGTCCTCAATATAAACATACAATATGACATCCTGTCCTCAATATAAACATACAATATGACATCCTGTCCTCAATATAAACATACAATATGACATCCTGTCCTCAATATAAACATACAATATGACATCTTGTCCTCAATATAAACATACAATATGACATCATGTCCTCAATATGAACATACAATATGACATCCTATCCTCAATATAAACATACAATATGACATCCTGTCCTCAATATAAACATACAATATGACATCATGTCCTCAATATAAACATACAATATGACATCATGTCCTCAATATAAACATACAATATGACATCCTGTCCTCAATATAAACATACAATATGACATCATGTCCTCTACCCTATGACTGTGTTGTACTGTGTGCTTTGTTTTCCTTAACACAACGATCAGTCTATGACTGTGGCTCAGTATGGGACATATTGTACAGCACTGTTAACATTGCTCCCTTTTAAGTCAGCCTTAAAGTGTTCTTTGTGATCACATTTCTGAACGACGTTGAAACAAACACAGGGTCAGATTGAATCCAAGTCTAATGATCAACCTGATGTGATCCTAATTGCCATGTGCTCCTCTCTTTCTCCCAGTAGGAGTACAGAGCGCCTGGTGGTCCTAGAGTCCAGTGGAGGCTCCACCTCTAGAGAGCGACCAGTCTTACTCTCCCAGCTCTCTGGCCAGACCTTCTACAACAACGAGTATGGTCAGCTGTCAGAGGGAGGCGGAGTTCTGGACTTCTTCTCCTCCCCCGACGACGCCCCCCACTGTCCCTCCTCCTCCGACCTGTGACGTGTCTTGTTACTGATCTACACAGACATGTAGGGCCATCACTGCTGGCCTCAACGTGTGATGTCATTATTATCTGCGTTCTCTTAGCTGTGATGTCATAAGCCGCCTCCTACGACCTCTAATATCGTCATTATGCTAATCACAGTGGGCTAGTCCCGCATCACACAGCTTGTGAAACGGTGGGTGCCTTAACACAGAATCCTAACTGATTATCACTGTTTTACTGCTGTTTCAGCAAATTAATTACAAAGTAAATAGTGATCCTCAGTTCAGGTTCTAGGCTTATTGGCCAGAATGGTAGGAGTATATGGTAGTATTACTCAATCTTGAACTTGAAGTTCCTAGTTGTACACTCAGTTACATGTCAATTCCTTGCAGTATACTTAATTCCATCGCACCCTCTCCTTCCCTTTTCCTTGGCCTTTTGGCCCATACTGGACTGAGCCGTCTGTGCCTGCAGGTCTCTAACCAGCCACTGGGTGGCAGGATTGTGTCAAAACCAAACCCAAGTATTTTATATAAACCAGTTATATTTTTATCATCTTTATACAGAGTAATGCTTCTTGTTTATTTGTACAAAAATATGAAAATAAATAAAGCAATATATCTTCTTTATTGTTGTCACACACGGCTAGTAATTATGCATGGAATGTTTGACTTTTGTTGCCCATCTAGTCTCAAATGATCCTGATGTATATGTCAATGTGCAATAATCTTTATAGGAACGTATTTAAAGCTATTAACCTGTGCAGTTGTTTTTTTCTATGGTAAAAACCATGATTGACTAAATACACATAAAAGCAATAATAAAGCTGTGTTGTGCAAATGTAATAGATATACTGTAGTTGTGAGTCGGCTAAAAGGAAGGGCATAAAGAACTTTGAAGAAACAGGGCAATTTGAAAACAGAAAACCTAATGGAAGAACTAAAAGCTTGACTCAAAGGAAACAAGTGACTCAAAAGTGATCGAAGAAACATCCATTTTTTTATTTGGCACCAAGTACATGTTCGACCATTTGAGAAAAAATATCTTACAAGAAATGGCTAAGCCATTGTGCAAAATATTCATTAACTTTTAACTAACATAAGAAATTTATTTTTATTGTATTATGTCTATTTAAATGCGGTAGTGTTTTACACTCACGATAAACAGTCATTGCACATATAAACAGTTTTAAACCAATTTTTCAGGTGGCCTAAGTATTTTGCACAGTACTGTAGATCGACCTCTAAGAACTTAGTGCAGGGTTAGGCAAACTAAGGCCCACGGGCCAAATCCAGTCCTAGAGGCAATTCCATCAGGCCTTTTCAACTTGCCCTCAAAACTGCTTTAATATTGATTTGATTTCTGATCAATGTTATGTGTATACATTTTCATGATTGCCCTTTTATGGCCCACAAATAATTGACTATTAACAAATTGCAAAACAAAATGTGGCCCTCCATTTAATTTTAAATTCTTGATGTGGCCCCTGAGCTGAGATGTTTGCCCTCCCCTGCCTTAGTGTGTTAAAACAAGGAACCGTGAATAAAAAAAAACACCAGCAGAGTTGTTTTGATAAGTTGTTTTGAACAGTTGACCAACTTCAATTCAACAACCCGACATGAAAATCAGTGATGATGTCATTTGACCATGTTTTGTTGGTGTTTTCCAGGCAGTCTGTTGTCATGAGGAAGTTGGAACTAAACAAGCAACAGGGGATTCAACTAAAATTAATATTCCCTCCCTTTCTACAGAAAACCCTGTAACACCATTAAGAAAACAAAATGAACAAAAAACATCCATAAACTACATGTAAAATTGAAAACCAAGAAAAAACAACTTCTGTCTAAAATATTTGGCCAAAACAAGGGTTTCAAAATGTAGCAAACCCCACAGAAAGCAAGCCGGAAAAAACATAACGTAAAAAGTTGTTTAACATAAAACATTAATTGGCAAAGCACATGGTCATTGAGCAGATCAGGATGACTGATCAAGATAACATTCTTGAATAAATAAATTGGCTTAATAAAAAGAAAAGGCAACGCAAGGGACAAACCAATGAGAGAGAATGTAGTAGTTCTAGAACCCAGACATTTAGTAGTTCTAGAACCCAGACATGTTGTAGAGGCAATCAATAATAAAGAAAAGCTACAGTACAGATTATTATGGAATGCCAATAAGAAGACTCTGGTAATACATGGCTTCAGTCAATATTGAAATGAAAGACCAAACGTTTCACAAAGTTTATATCAATAAACACTTCAATTGCATTTTTGGGACATGTCATCATACAACATGGTCTTATAAAACGCAAGGCACAATTTTTGAATTATATTTCCAACAGTGTGATCATTGGCAGACTCAAATACAGCATGTTATGTCATTCTGGCTTTATACACTTGTGGAATATTAACATCCGGTCACAAAGTACAAAATATTACTTTTTCCAACAAATATTTGAAAGTAACAAGGGGAAACACTTGATGAGAACAGTCCTATATAGCCTCCTATATCCAGATCACTATCGTGTGCCCATCCTGTTCCATTAATGGGGAGTATATAGAGAACATAGGGTCAGATTGGACCAATGTTCCTTCAGTTGACCATACATCCTATACATGGAAACATCTAGACATTCTGTGAAGGCATCTCAACAATCTACAGTGGCTTCATCTCCTCATTGACATCGTCCGTCCATGTCGACTACGACATGGTCTTGCATGACATTGGTGGTGGACCATAATGCTAATAACCACACTCTGGTGAGTTTGACGACCAAGTTGTTTCACAAAATGGAAATGAGATGAGGAAGCTGCCTTGGCTATTGAGATGACCCATCTGATGTTATAAATAAGAAGTGTGTGGGCGTCAGGACAGCGTATTGCTACGCCGCCAGGACAGCGTATTGCTACGCCATCAGGACAGCGTATTGCTACGCCCTCAGGACAGCGTATTGCTACGCCCTCAGGACAGCGTATTGCTACGCCCTCAGGACAGCGTATTGCTACGCCGCCAGGACAGCGTATTGCTACGCCGCCAGGACAGCGTATTGCTACGCCCTCAGGACAGCGTATTGCTACGCCCTCAGGACAGCGTATAGCTACGCCCTCAGGACATCTTTCCTATCTGTATCTTCTTCCAGGCCTCAGAAGCAGTGAATATACATGAGTCAATAATACCGGCTACAGTAAACGTTCCCCCGATGATAGCACAGATCTGGGAAGAGATAGGACACAAGTAAGGGTCAGGGGTCAGAGTTGAGGCTAACGTCATAATGGGATGTGGATGAAGAAGTCTAACTTACTGTGGTTATAAACCGGTAGAAGGGTTGTCTCCTCTCTGTATACTTGACGGTGATTGGACTGAGGTCATAACGATACCAGATGGCTGGGATGATCCTTCCTGTGTGGCTATAGGCTACATATTCCTGCAGGGGAAGGAGCAAGAGACATTATACATTAGACAGTTACTCATTGGTTGTCATATCACCTAAGAGACTCTAGGCTTTGGACTCTTACAGGACAAAAAGAAACATAGAAACATTAATTGGTTGGTTGGTTCTTGTCTATTCGGTTGTTACGCACCATAAGATACTGGACCCAGTGAGTCGTACGGAGGGAAAAACCTGTTGCGGTGGTTAAAATGTCATGATAACTATACACATATTTGTTTTTATTATTTATTAAACCAGGGCGAACTGGCAAACAAGCTATATGCTGAACGCTAGTGTGACGGTCCATTTGTTGTTGACCACTATAGGTTTATGTTCATGCTGTGGTCCAGGTCCTGTTGACCTCAAAGTATTACCGTTAGTGTTCTGGTCATCTCCTAAATGAGACTTACATAATCTGAACGCTAAAAAGCATTGGTGATGTAATGATGCAGGCAGTATGGCCTTACCTTATTGGCCACACTAAGTTGGCTAGTTTGCTGGTAATGTAATGATGCAGGCAGTATGGCCTTACCTTATTGGCCACACTAAGTTGGCTAGTTTGCTGGTAATGTAATGATGCAGGCAGTATGGCCTTACCTTATTGGCCACACTAAGTTGGCTAGTTTGCTGGTAATGTAATGATGCAGGCAGTATGGCCTTACCTTATTGGCCACACTAAGTTGGCTAGTTTGCTGGTAATGTAATGATGCAGGCAGTATGGCCTTACCTTATTGGCCACTGTGTACTGGTAGGAGAAGCGCTGCTTGCCACTAAGGTCTTCGTACACTGTGGGGACGATCTTCAAGATGTAGTCATGAGAGGCCAAAGCTGCAAATGAGCACCACAGTTAACCAGCTGTTACTGGCCTCTCATACCGCTTGAATCTAGCAAGGTAGTAGCAAGGTACAATGTGTTTCTGCTTCTTCCCTCTAAGTATCTCCCTTTCAATTCAATTTGCTTTATCAGTGCATATCAGTGTACATATTGCCAAAGCACATAAGAAGGTAACACAGAACATTTTAATACAACACAATTGTATTAAATTATGGCATTCAGTTAAATAATTTCAAATAATAATATTTTTTTAAATATTCTGATATTCTGAAACATGCTACACAGACAAACTTTGTTTTTCTATTCAAGACTCAAACACCTAGCTTTAAACCAATCAAACACCTAGCTTTAAACCAATCGAACACCTAGCTTTAAACCAATCGAACACCAAGCATTAGAACCACCCGACAGTGTAAGTTATGACTGTCTGGCCATCAAGTTCACACTGCCCTAAAATGTCCTCACTTAACTGGTGTGAAACTCAAACATCATGCACATGCACAGAGCTGACAACAGTGCAAAGTGTCAATGTAATGAGCCTAGACACATATAATAAAGATATCAGATGTGTACATACGGTTAGAAGCCAGCCGGTCAGCCCCTCCCAATGCATTAAACGCTCCCTGGACATGGTGTACCTGTGGAGGGAGAGGAAGGGGAGGAAGAGGGTGAGAGAGGAAGGGGAGGATGAGAGAGAGAGAGAGGGTGAGAGAGGAAGGGGAGGATGAGAGAGAGGGGTGAGAGAGAGAGAGAGAGAGAGAGGGGGTGAGAGAGGAAGTGGAGGATGAGAGAGAGAGAGAGGGTGAGAGAGGATTAAAGAGAGGGTGAGATAGAGGGTGAGAGAGAGGGTGAGGTGCAGGTTTTGGTATCACCAAACCTTTTAATATGCTCTACTCTGTGTTTGTGTATATTTGATATTTGTTTGGTCTCCTTTGTGTTTGTGTATATTTGATATTTGTTTGGTCTCCTTTGTGTTTGTGTATATGTGATATTTGTTTGGTCTCCTTTGTGTTTGGGTATATGTGATATTTGTTTGGTCTCCTAGTGTGTTTGGGTATATGTGATATTTGTTTGGTCTCCTAATGTGTTTGGGTATATGTGATATTTGTTTGGTCTCCTTTGTGTTTGGGTATATGTGATATTTGTTTGGTCTCCTTTGTGTTTGGGTACATGTGATATTTGTTTGGTCTCCTTTGTGTTTGTGTATAGGTGATGTAATGCTGGACATTGGTTAACCGACCTGTAGTTTTTCTCCGAAGGCCAGTTTGTGAATAATGTGTGTCATATCAGGGCTCTGGGGCTGAGCTGTGGCACTGTGGGTGGACACATGAAAGTTACCAGGTACCTGGAGGGAGAGGAACAGACACAACCAATGAGAAGATACCAGAAGAAGGAAGAATAACAGAATGGACTGGAGAAAACAAGATGTTGATCAGGGCTGTTGGGGTTTCTACAGTTCAATCAATTGTTAACACAGTGCTTCTGAAACATCTCGATTAGGAGTTACAGCTGTTAAGAACTACAAGTGGCTCGTCAACAGTTATAAGAAAACCAGAGCTCAAGTTACTGGAACTTTTCCCAGAGTTCAGTGCAAAATGTAAATAGAGACAAAACACAACAGTGGGGATTAAGGAAGTGTAAGTAGAGAGATGAAGACAGAGAGAGAAAAAGAGATGTGGATGAAAGAAAAGAGAGAAGTCAGGCAGCTTTGTTTTGGCAGCACATTATGTTGCTGCATGTCACAAAATGAGGGACGTGTTTAATCCAACACCAGTGTCTAACGTCATTGTATATATAGTTCCCTTAATTCATGTTTGTGATGTTTTTGTTTACACAACATCAGTTCTATTAAATTAAATGCAACAATTTAATTGTTAACCATTTAATGATGTTCTTCGTTAGTGAGAAAATTGTAATGTCTATTCATTGTTTTTTTTAATTTATTTTTACATTGAAATGAAAGACATAACTGAATTGCTGATGCATAATGTTTTGTGTTACACTGGTATGGCAATAGAGCAAATTTGAATATGAGAGAGCATATGAGCTGGCTGATATGGTGAACCAGATATCTTGTTTGAACAGACATCATTCCATGATTATGCCTCCATGATCTTAAAAGCCAACTTGTGAAGGATGTCTATGATAGGAGGACTCTGTGATTGGCCATGTTCTGGAGCAGGTCGGAGGTCAACTGTGGGCCACACAGGTGTGTCCTGACCTTGTTAATAGTGAACTCTCCCTCGAAGCGACAGCCATATCCATTGTTGAGAGGAACCTTCATGGAGTTGTCTATGTGCCCCACCTCATGGCGACCCATCTCATCTTGGATGTCAAGACCCACCACTAGAGGGCAGGAGGAGGAAGAGGGCAGAGATGGAGAACAGATCAGATGAGATGGAAAATTAGACAGTGTATAGGTCAGATAATTCCTGTTGGATCCACAGTTTTCAGATCGTTTCCCCCCATTCCCGCACATCTCCCTCTGACATTTCTCCCTTTCCTATTGGCTTTTACCCACTTGCTTCTCCCTCTCTTTTCTAGTGCCTCACACAACTTTACTTCCTCACTCCATCTTCAACCTGCCCCTCTGTTCTCTCCCTCTCGCTCTCATATCTCTCTCTCTCCCTCCCTCTCATATCTCTCATATCACTCCTTCACTCTCATATCTCTCTCTCTCTCTCCCTCCCTCTCATATCCCTCCCTCTCTCATATCCCTCCCTCGCTCTCAGATCACTCCTTCGCTCTCATATCTCTCATCTCTCCCTCTCTCTCTCTCTCCTCCTCATATCTCTCTCTCTCCCTCATATCTCTCTCTCTCTCCCTCATATCTCTCTCTCTCCCTCATATCTCTCTCTCTCCCTCATATCTCTCTCTCTCCCTCCCTCTCATATCTCTCATATTACTCCTTCGCTCTCATACCACTCCTTCGCTCTCATATCTCTCTCTCCCTCATATCTCTCTCTCCCTCATATCTCTCTCTCCCTCCCTCTCATATCTCTCATATCACTCCTTCGCTCTCATATCTCTCTCTCCCTCATATCTCTCTCTCTCTCCCTCATATCTCTCTCCCTCATATCTCTCTCTCCCTCCCTCTCATATCTCTCATATCACTCCTTCTCTCCCTCATCTCTCTCTCCCTCATATCTCTCTCTCCCTCATATCTCTCTCTCCCTCCCTCTCATATCTCTCATATCACTCCTTATCTCTCATATCACTCCTTCATTTCAATGTAATTCAAATGGCTTCATTGGCATGGAATGTGTTACTACATACATTGCCAAAGCAAACATAAATATGTATTAAAGTTAAACACGTCCTGCTCTCACTCTCCCAGTCTCCCTCTACGGGTTTTCTCCTCTGTGGGGTAATGTTACTACATGGTGTCAGGTGTTTGTCTGGTTGATGGGCCAGATGCACAGGAACATATGACCTTTGGTGTTTAAAACCATCTGCTCCACTGAGACTCCAAAAATACATGCTGGGTTGAAACACAGTATGGAGATATACACACACACACACACACACACACACACACACACACACACACACACTATAGAACCTTAGGAAGTGTTTGGTCTGGCCTATCAATGTCAGACTTCAAGGGACAGGGCAGACACATTTAAGGAATGGTGAAAGATGATGTCATCGGCGGTGTCCTAATAATATCCCATTTCCTCCTGTTATTCCTGGTTAACTATAATGAGGTGCCGATCGAATTACAATTGGGATGGACCCGATGCTACTGTATTCTGAGATCAACGGATAACTGGGAGACTGCACCAGCTGTTTTCATGCAGATGTTTCTAGAACGCTGGAGTAAAGCCCTGATCAAGTCCTGTTACAATAACACAATAGAGAACGAAGAATATTCAATCCATATTTAACACAAGCTGATGTAATCGTGTCTTATTTTAGACTCAACATAAAAAAACATGTTCTCTTACATTTAAGGACTGGTACGGAACGGTAAGGAAAAGTATTCCTCGTTTGTGTTGTTCCGTGAAATCACCGGAGCAGCCTTGTTAAGGTATCTGGAAAGTTCCTTCCAGGGAGAGTGTGTGCGCGTGTGTGTGTGCCAGGTATTTCTCGCCCCCTCAGAAGCACTGAGGTGAACCGAATATATTTCATGAAAAAGCACAATGGAATTTGGAACATTATACATTCGGCAGTAACGTTGTTTGTCAGCTGGGCACAAAACACGTCCTTATGGATGATTTTAAAATAATGTCAAAACATGGAAACATTTAGAAGAGAAACAAACTGTCGATTCAGTCCAATGACGTGGTGTTGACGTGCTGTGAAGCTTTGTGTGGAGAGCCATTGTACAGAATAGAAGTCATTGTAAACTTGCCTTAATGAGAATAGAATAAATTACACTGCTAGTGGCATTCTTAAAATATTCAACAAAAAGTGAATAAATGACTAATGCACTGTTAATTCCCTGTTTCAGGGGTGTGTGTGTGTGTGTCTATGTTTATATGCATATTAGCGGCAGAAGCGTGGGTCAAACTGAAGTACAAAAATTCTGAAAACTAGCTTGCAATGATTTTTGCCAAAAGCAGTGCTACAAGAGTATGAATCAAGGGTGTCAATAGTTTTGTTGATTCCCTTACTGTTTTACGATTTAGAAAAATACAATTAATCATTTTTTTTAACAATGTTAGTTATTCCCATGGCTGTAAATGTCAATTTCCATGTTTTAGTTTTGTTATATCTCTATCTCAGTGTTTTATTGTTATCATGTTATATCTCTATTTCAGTATTATCATGTTATATCTCTATTTCAGTGTTTTAGTATTATCATGTTATATCTCTATTTCAGTATTATCATGTTATATCTCTATTTCAGTGTTTTAGTATTATCATGTTATATCTCCATTTCAGTGTTTTATTGTCATATATCTATTTCAGTGTTTTAGTATTATCATGCTAAAAGGAGCTTTACAGGCAAAAAATGAACTATTTTGTTCTGTACTGTAAGTTAAACTTAATATTCGGGTTGCCAATACAGATAAACCATTATTAGAATGCTATGATTGTCAGAAACTAACTAATAATTAATGTCATTAATAATGCTGACTGATGAAAGAAACGGCTCTTCGGCTCTGTCCTAAATAACTAGTACACTTAACTGTAGGTTGTGACGGAGGAATATGTGGTTATTTGGAATGCTAGCTAACAGCTCAAATAACCAGGCCTGGATAAAGGTCTATAAATAGAGGCCTTGGTTAAGGGTTAGCATCTATGAATAAAGGCATGTGTAAAAGTGTGTGCATTGGGCCTCAGGGCTAAATACACACAGAAAGACATGCAGTACGCAGAGACAGAGATTAATAATATAGGTTATACTCACAATCACAGTGTAAGTTTGGCAAACTGATGTTTAAACTCACATCAATCTTCCCACCACTGCTCTTGTCAGGGTCGTCCACATATAGCTCATTAACACTAGGAAGACAGAGAGAGGTTGTAAACACAAGTACAGTGAACTGGAGAGGTATTTCAACCTGCATGTACAGTGAACTGGAGAGGTATTTCAACCTGCATGTACAGTGAACTGGAGAGGTATTTCAACGTTTTGGAATACTGTACTTGTGATTCAAATTATGCAATGGCCATGGGTTAAAGTGTAAAAATGTGTACGTTCATCACATAGAGCAGACTGCGGGTTGGTGCACTAATTGGCTTCACAGCTGGTTCTTAGTAGGCATGTTTGGGTCAGTTTAAGAAAACGAGGGCAGAACAAACCAACTCGGTAGTTACAAAAGGTGTCTGCAATACTATCCAACTCTAGTATTGAAACCCAGATGATCTAGGTGTCAACAGTGATGTTAATTATACCGTAAGCTTGGGGAGTAGTGCTTTGTATAAAAAAATTAAATTAAGGAGGGATCTACGCACTTTTAAGGAGGTCCAATCAACTTTCTGGTATAAGATACATTGATATGCGTTAGAACTGTCTGAAGTAATAAAATGCACACAGGGCACAATGATAAACAGAGTCAAGCAGCTTCAGAGTAGAAGCAGATGCACTTTGGTATGTTGTATCCCGACAGTCTAGCACAGGCATGACATTTGACATTTGAACAATTTGTCTCCTGTTTACCAAAGAAAAGCAAGCTTTGTTTCTGTAGAAGAAACCCAGTTTACACTAGTATGTTTCTTAAATGAAAGGCCGCTGTCAATACAAATCCCAAAGTATTTATATGAAGGGACCCGTTTAATTACGGAATCATCCAAAGAGTAAAGCTGTAAGTCCGGTGTGGTCATCTGACCAAGAAAACAACATGCATTTGGTTTTGATTGATTGTTGGGGCACAGGCATGTAGAATTGTATTGTCAGCATAAAGGTGAAATGTACAACTATTTACATATTGACCAATAGCAATAACGTAGACAGTAAGAAAAAAAAACAGGTCCTAGGATGGATCCCTGAGGAACACCTCTGTTTACATAAAGCCTATCCGACTTAACTCCATCCAACACAATAGTCTACGTTCATTCAGTAAGGTCGTTATGAAACCTAGAACATGTAGCAGGACTAAGGCCTATGATAACAATATCTTCAGCAAGATACTATGGTCAACAGAATAGAAGGCCTTGGACAAGTCAATGATCAAAGCAGCACATGTTAATAGAGCATCCAGAGCATTTACAAGATCATACATAACTAGTGTTGTCTTCATTGAGTATTTAACTTATCACAGACATGCCAATATAAACCCGGAGGCGTACATAAACATCTGTTCAGATACAACAAAATCCTTTCGATATCATTGGACAGTGCACCACCATGTAGCAGGACAATGACTCAAACACTCTCTCAGCTCAAAGGTTTTTTTTTGAGCCAACAAACGGGAAAGTTCTTGACTGGTCACCTAAATCAACCAATCAGGCAATACCCGTAACAGGCTGGAAGATGACTGCAGTACAGGGCAGTCTGAGGATCACCACAAAAATACCCAATGTATGGTGACGTCCACGGGTAACACAATTCAAACAATCAATGGCTGCTAAAATGCCACAGATAAAAAAGTGCTGATATATAGAGCCAATACCGACTGACAAACCTTGAATTCACTGTAGATTCTAATTTCAACTGAGCCTTTAAAGCAAAATCTCTCCAGGAACCGCAAGGAAGTGTGACAAACTATTTGAAAATCTGTTTAAATCAGAGGACAGTTTGATTTGATTCTCTCTCAAAATAGCAAAACCCATCATGTTCCTCTTCTAGCTGTGAGAAAAGTACATATGTTTGTCTGTTGTCATCTAATTTCCTTCCTCACTCCTCTCTTAGCCGGCTCAAAGGAGCGGCCGACCATCTGCACTCGATGACTCATCCAGAAACAATCACTGTGTCAGAAGGTCCCAACATGTCATGGTCGGTTACACCACTGGACACGTCAGACGGCATCATTTTGTGATTAACAGTCTTTGTCAAGTGTGTCAGTGTTTTGCATCTTTGAAAGAACAGGAAATAAATCGTCAGACAGAAACGCGTATTTTTATGCAATTCTGAACATTTCCTGCTTGGAGCACAAAGGCAGCGCCAACGTGATGCCCATTACATTTATTTCTCTTTCCTTGTACATGGTAGCTGTCTGACGGGTGGAGGTAGAATGGTAGCTGTCTGACGGGTGGAGATAGAATGGTAGCTGTCTGACGGGTGGAGGTAGAATGGTAGCTGTCTGACGGGTGGAGATAGAATGGTAGCTGTCTGATGGGTGGAGGTAGAATGGTTGCTGTCTGACGGGTGGAGGTAGAATGGTAGCTGTCTGACGGGTGGAGAACAAACAAAGGCAGCGCCAACGTGATGCCCATTACATTTATTTCTCTTTCCTTGTACATGGTAGCTGTCTGACGGGTGGAGATAGAATGGTAGCTGTCTGACGGGTGGAGGTAGAATGGTTGGTGTCTGACGGGTGCAGATAGAATGGTAGCTGTCTGACGGGTGGAGGTAGAATGGTAGCTGTCTGACGGGTGGAGGTAGAATGGTAGCTGTCTGACGGGTGGAGATAGAATGGTAGCTGTCTGACGGGTGGAGGTAGAATGGTAGCTGTCTGACGGGTGGAGGTAGAATGGTAGCTGTCTGACGGGTGGAGATAGAATGGTAGCTGTCTGATGGGTGGAGGTAGAATGGTTGCTGTCTGACGGGTGGAGATAGAATGGTAGCTGTCTGATGGGTGGAGGTAGAATGGTTGCTGTCTGACGGGTGGAGGTAGAATGGTTGCTGTCTGACGGGTGGAGGTAGAATGGTAGCTGTCTGACGGGTGGAGATAGAATGGTAGCTGTCTGATGGGTGGAGGTAGAATGGTTGCTGTCTGACGGGTGGAGGTAGAATGGTAGCTGTCTGACGGGTGGAGGTAGAATGGTAGCTGTCTGACGGGTGGAGGTAGAATGGTAGCTGTCTGACGGGTGGAGGTAGAATGGTAGCTGTCTGATGGGTGGAGGTAGAATGGTAGCTGTCTGATGGGTGGAGGTAGAATGGTAGCTGTCTGACGGGTGGAGGTAGAATGGTAGCTGTCTGACGGGTGGAGGTAGCATGGTAGCTGTCTGACGGGTGGAGGTAGAATGGTAGCTGTCTGACGGGTGGAGGTAGAATGGTAGCTGTCTGATGGGTGGAGGTAGAATGGTTGCTGTCTGACGGGTGGAGGTAGAATGGTAGCTGTCTGACGGGTGGAGGTAGAATGGTAGCTGTCTGACGGGTGGAGGTAGAATGACTGTTTCTGTACTTACATTTCTGTGGCTATAAACCCAGTCAGCTCAGACAGGAACAGGAACAACATGAAAACACAACAGAGGATGGATACTGTAGAGAAAAGGAGCGGGGAGGGTAGAAGGGCAAGGAAGAGAGGAGACAGAAGAGTGGAGAAAAGAAAGAGGGGATACAAATTATTACTATGTACTGGAATTCAACATAGGTGTGAATCTTTCACATTGGCATGATCATCTGAAGCACAAACATCATATGAGCATCAATTTGTATCCTTTGAGCCCCAAACTCAATGACGGATATCAAGCATCTTTGACTGTTACATTCTCCATTACATATGAGCCTGAACCACTTTATTAAGTGAACACACAGCAGCTATTGAAACCAACTAATTTGTTGCAGAGTTGTAAAAATGCCCCCCTAAATGGCAGTTTGTTTCGCGTAATCAACTCAATTTTAGGAGCGAAAGCTTCAAGAAGTGAGTTATTGTTGTTCTCTACAGCGTTTAAACAGTGTCTCATTCCACCAAGCATTAATGAGAAAAATGGAACGTGGTTTCAGGGAAACATGGAAATCAACTATAGACGTCACATTAATGAGAACCAGAGTTGAGTTGAAAACACCATCCCTAAATCAAGACTCATACTGGTGGTAATAGTGAACCCAATGGCACCACACTTCCTACTTGGTGCACTAGGGCCCATAGAACTATGGTACAAAGAAGTGCACTACATAGGACATAGGGTGCCTTTTGGAAAATGTATCCTGGCCAGGCCCTATCAAGAACATTGCCATTACAAGAACATCCATACTGGCAATGTGTCAGAACAGATGGTTGAGTGTTATAACCGTATATAACTATGTGTATTTCAAATTTAGTATAAAAAATGCCACATCCATAACACTGGAATTGCCATCTTGACTCTTAAGCAACTGTTAGACACCGCGTTGATAGCATCACAGGTGACGTAAGAGATGTTTGTCGGAGATGGGCGTAGGAGGAGATGGGTGAAGCATGTGTTGGGTGTCAAATGTAACTCTGTGTGGCATTTTGCCATAGTAAAACGGCTAAACATCACACTTCTCATGAAATATGTTTTGTACATAAGTGTAATATCAGCATAGAGCTGAATATGATATGATTGTGTAACATTGTGGATGTAAGGCATTACAAAATGTCTGATATGAGGAATCTGAGGTCATAGTGAAACAGTCATTAAGTCTGTTGTTCTGGGGGGTTTCTTTTCAGATATGACATTGTAATATTATCATTCTGACACAGTGAAAAACATGAGAGTTTAGCTAAGCCTAACATGGCCAGACATAGAGCAGCTAGGCTAAGCAGGGAGCTCTTGATTTGCTTTTGTAAAAGTTGATGTTGTGTAAAAAAAGTCTAGATTAAAAGTGTCATTATGAGCTAGCTATACAGCAGCTTGGGTAAGAATAATGTTTTAAACAAAACAGACAAACGAGTATCTACATAGCCATAAGCTACTAAAAGACATTTTCCTATTTAAAAACAAATTATAGTCCCACTGTATGAGCTTTTTACTACAGAAGGAGAGTACAGTTTCAGGTGTGATGTCAGCTGGCAGAAGCGGAGCTCATTAGTGGAAACATTGACAGAGCAGAATTCTAGTGACGTGGAAGCGACAACAAACGCCGTCTCCAGCGTTACCGAGTTACCATAGCGACCATGTGGCTGCGGTGCAGATGGCGGGTTAGTGGAAGCGTGGGTGTAACGCAATTGGCCGGCCTGTCCTGTGGTGTTCTAAGTCCTGTCCTGTGGTGTTTACACATATGCACATCTAAAGGTTTACATAAGGCCATGATTAAGTAAGGCACAACCAATCAGACTGTCACCTGCTCATGGCACATCAACAGCTGAGTTTATCACAGGATGCTAAACCGGCCTGGACAAACGTGTGACAATTCAAATTGAAATGAAATCCTGCATAGCATTTACATTTTCAAATAATGCCCTGATTTTCGAGAACTCACACAAGGTAGAACGTCCCAACTGAAGACCCGCCTTGATGAGAGGTCTGACAGGTGGCATTTCCAATCTGTCGGACCTGAACTGTGACTTGAACATGAAAATGCAATTCTGAAATAGCATTTTCATTTGAATTTAGTCCACTATATGCTTCCAGAAAAGAACGCTTGTTGGTGGAAACATTGAAAGAGATAATTCTGCTCACAGGTTAAATTACTCCTAAACAAAATGTCTTTGACAGGACAGGTTCAATTACAGCAAATCATCAAATTCAGAACATTTACATTATGGTTTACACATTGAGACTATTTCAATATATCAAAACCCAGTAGGTCAGCAGCGTGTAGTACATTGACAGATTTGTATTTATTCAACTAAAACTTTTTATAAATGTAACCTTTAATCAGAGATCTGTGAAGCCATTGACACATTAGCTACATTTCTTGTTTTTCTAGTGTTCACCCAACTCACAGAACAATTAAGTTGATTGAGCAACCAGTAACGTTGGCCTTTTCATTGTCTCTCAGAGTTTCCCCATCACCTAGCTATGTGTGAACTTTCAACCTCTGACCGAGTGTCGGAATATCTGGTTGTCTGATTTTGTGTCAAAAGTAAGCGCGTTTCCAGACACGTCTGCCTAGATTTCACGGAAGGTCTGGTGAAACACTCGGTCAAGCGTGGCCTCTATTAGCCAATGACCTCTATTAGCCAATGGCCTCTATTAGCCAATAGGATAACTCATCTCATACAGCATTCTGCTCCATGTGTCTTCAGCACCCATGGCGCCATGTCTACAGGGTGGCCTTGACAGAAAAATGTAAAAACAGTTGCGTAATACTGCTCTAAGGGCACGTTCTGAAAGGTCAAAGGTTAGGTGTCAGGGGGAAATGGTTGCATAAGATTTGTCCTAAAAAGACTCACTCAACAATATCCCAGGCATGTGACCTGCCCCTGGTGATGTCAGAGAAAAATGTCAAAAGTCAGCCCTAGGGTTGAGAGAAGTTCATCAGTCCGTGACGTCATCAAGGAGTGGCTAATGAGAACTAAATGTGAATGATTAGGAAATGACTCATCAGAAACGAAGTAGTGTTTAGGAAATTGAAACAATCATTATTGTAACATATCTGATAGCATAGTAATCCCAACGTGTAATGAATGGTATGTGTCTGACAGAACCATCCTGATGACAAACAGGAAAACAACATGACCTGGAGGGACGCAGAATCCACTGGATTCCACAGGAATGACTGGATGATGGGCGGGGCCAAGGCTAGGGCCAACCAGCACAAGGACCCAATATACCATTTACTACTTGGCACAATATAACCTAGCTAATTTAAAACAGCCACAAGCTTAGTTTATCGGAATGACCGGGAGTAGATGTTAACAGAACAGAGACATCAGATATCTGTGAAATATAAACACATTTGTAATGGATTCCAGCAGAACACAAAGTAAAAACACCACAACAGCTTTACAATGTTTCCATTTAATTAATCAACATTATGCTGTAACTCGATACTGCAACCGCTGCTGACCTTTTCTAGCAACGTGGCGGTCAAATGAATTCATCTATTCTTAGCCAATGTATTGTTACACTTACGGCACAAGTGATTGTTAACATTCTCTGAGATCCACCTATTTGGTCTTTTACAGATCCACCTATTTTCTGTGACTCATAACTGTTATATAATGAATCTTCGGTCACAGCACAACAAACAATTAAAAGCTCTGTCCTAAAGTTCCTGATGGTAGCAATAAAAATACACGCAACAATCTGTCTCAAACTATTCAAACCCTGACAAAAGGGAAAGGTGAGCACCTATGTTATTTTAGACGGAACAGATGAGCACCTAAGTTATATAAGACGGGACAGGTTATATAAGACAGAACAGGTTAGCACTTATGTTATATAAGACAGGACAGGTGAGCACCTATGTTATATAAAAGACAGAACAGGTTAGCACCTATGTTATATAAGCAGGGACAGGTGAGCAAATAGGGTACATAAGACGGGACATGTTGATCTGTTAATTTTGGTGGTTGTTATGCATGTACTCACCTACAGCTCCAGAGTACGTTGGCTGGGTAAGGTCTTTGGGTACTTTTCTGTAGATATCCAACCTAAAAGACAGAAATCGTTTAAAAAAGCAACCCACAACTGTATGTGGCAGAGTCATCTGGCACAAACGTACGTTAGAAGTCTTACAGGAAATGGTTTTCTTGGAAAAATCTCTTTCAGAACCGCTGTTTGTGGGATCACACATGCAAAAGCAGAAAAAAGTAGAAAAATCTGGCAAAGTCAAAAGCAGAGTACTACTGGCAAATCCTACGGGAAGCTGAGCAGAATGAACCCGAGGTCTGCTTGAAAAACAAATTACACTAGGGCCATAAAACACTCTGGGGAAGGCCAGACTTTCTTTATGTTCACGCCAAAGTTATATTGTATTTTTGCATATGTACTGCTCAGATAAATAGCTTTGAACAATTACTTCGCAGGACATTGACAGTACTGTGTAAAGATGAAAACAAAAAAACTTGATGTCACATTTTACTACGCAGATCAAAGATCAAATCAATAATCTTTTATCTCGCCCATCAGATTCAATCTTGGGTAATCAAATATCAAATCAAATATCTATCTGTGAAGACGTCAATGATAAGACAATGTGCTGGAGAGAGAAAGAGAGAGACAGAGAGCCCATTGTTCCCACAATGCTTTGCGGAATTACAGAGGAGCAACGGAATGTTAGCTCTGGAACATAGCCATGAAAGACAGGCCGTGACAGCTTCATACTCATACAAACACACACACACACACACACACAAACCAAATACACATACCCAGAACACAAAACACACACACAGACATATTGAAATCATGCACACACAAGGTTTGACCTTTTCCATTACATTCCTGGCCCAAGAACTCTGACACCAGAAATGACCTCTCAACCCCGCATACACCGCAAAGCTCTCAGAATATATACAGATGCACACACAGAGAAATCATTAGAAAACACACAGACAGAAAATGTAACAACACACACACATACTAATCGTAAGATATTTTAGTGCATATAGCACTGGCCTCATAGTGTAGGAAGATGTAAAAAACGAATGTTGCCTCAGAAAGTGAAGTCACTATGAGGCAGAGCTGAAGCTGGAGATACATTCTGCTTTACTGACGTAACTATTGAGGCAGAGCTGAAGGTGGAGATACATTGTCCTTCACAGAGGACAGGAAGTTAAAATATGCATTTGTAATTAATATAAAAATAGATAATGAAAATGTATTTATTTCTGATTATGCAAGTTTTGCGCCGCCATATCCATCACCTATGAGCATATATATTCAGCTTATCTCCTCATCCCACTACTTCCTTCCTCCCAAGTCCTCCCCTTACCTTATGCCACCTTTCTACCACCTGACCAGCTAGGTTTCCAGTAAATTCTATAATGTTTCTGAATTCTTGTTCATCTTCACTCAAGATATTACTACATTGATATATTAAACAATTATCTAAGGACTAATTAACTTACAACAGTGCTAATTTTATATACACATTACTAGTTTACTTACTCAAAGGACAAATGATTTGCCTCCCTCACTAAATGACTAATTAAATAAATAATTCTCTAACGGACCAATTAACTAACTAAAAGGCTAGGCAATGAACTCACTCCCTAAAGCACTAATTAAACAACCTCCGGCACTGAGTAATTACTTAGTTTCCTCACTAAAGGTCTTACATGCTGAATACCTGAACTGACCGAGTATGTGTCTAAGATGACAATGGATAAGAGACTTGCTATGCTGTTTTCTCAGAAACTGAAACCCCCATATTAATCACAGCTGTAGAGCTGTGTGTCATTTCCTGTGTTATATCACATGACCACCACTTCTAAATTAATATCATTCTGTACTCATTCCCTCCCTCCGACCCTCAGCTCGCCAGTCCCTTTCTTACCTCCTAAAACCTTTTCTATCTCTCCTTCACGCCAACTTTTCCATTTAGTAACGTGAGGACCCTCATGAAAAACCTAGAGGGCATCATGTCTTAGAATCTATCAGAACCCTAGAGGGGATCAAATACTAGAATTTATCAGAACCCTGGAGGACATTATGTTCTAGATCCAAGGAGCACACAATTTCTGTAATAGCTAGAAATGAAAGCACATGACTGGTTAGTGAGTCACCTCAGGAAATAAAAGAACGGAGTTAATGAGTCATACAGAAACAGAATGCTTCTGATTCAGAACATTTAGCTCTGCAGTTTTAGGCTGATGTCAACATGCCCCTCGCGTCTATAGTTTACAGTTTCAACAAAGACAAATATTGACACATTAGTAGGACACCCATCCTCACCTCTAAATATAAACACATTAGTAGGACACCCATCCTCATCTCAAAATATTAATTCATTAGTAGGACACCCATCCTCACCTCAAAATATTAATTCATTAGTAGGACACCCATCCTCACCTCAAAATATTAATTTATTAGTAGGACACCCATCCTCACCTCAAAATATTAATTCATTAGTAGGACACCCATCCTCACCTCAAAATATTAATTTATTAGTAGGACACCCATCCTCACCTCTAAATATTAATTTATTAGTAGGACACCCATCCTCACCTCTAAATATTAATTTATTAGTAGGACACCCATCCTCACCTCTAAATATTAATTTATTAGTAGGACACCCATCCTCACCTCTAAATATTAATTTATTAGTAGGACACCCATCCTCACCTCTAAATATTAATTTATTAGTAGGACACCCATCCTCATCTCTAACTATCGACACATTAGTAGGACACCCATCCTCACCTCTAAATATTAATTTATTAGTAGGACACCCATCCTCATCTCTTCATCAGTTTGTAATTTCTTAGGTACACTACTCAAATGTCTAACTCCTCCAGCTCTACCTCCCTCCCCCCTCTCTCTCTCTCTAATGCTCATTGACTCACATCCATCACTAACTTCACTACCCCTACCACTCCATGTCTCTACCACCCTCACCCCTTTGTCCTCGGTCTCTCATCCTGGTCTTTGTCCTTCATCCCTCAATACCTCCATTTTCTTCTCTTCCTCACCCCCACTCCTCTTCCATTTTATTTACTTACACAATATGAACTCTGTAGTGTTCTTAGGAATCTGGTCTTACATCAGAACTCATAAAGACATGATGTCCTAAAATCTATTAAAACCAGTAGTTACATACAGTGGATATAAGAAGTCTACCCCTGCCAGGTTTTTGTGATGTGAAGTAATGAGACAAAGATAAATAATGTCAGAACTTCTCACCTTAAATGTGACCAGTAATGTGAACAATCTTTGATGGGGGGGATAAAAAAAACGTACAATAACTGGTTGCAAAGAAGATGCATGTTCAATCTAGTAGCAGACAAAAGAGTGGGCTTGCAGCGAACAGGGACTTGGTTTAGTTTAGGCCTCCATAAATACTTAATACATATTTATTGGTAGGTAGTGGTGGTTCAGAACAATAATGGGAATTAGAACTGTTTTTGGCAACAATAGAAGACAGCATCAAAACATCTGTAGGTGGCAACGGGTTTTGATATCAGAGAACAGCCATGCAGCTGGCAGGGAACATCATGTAAATTAGCGTTGATGCCAGACGGCAAATTCAGTGCATTATTGTAAAAACAACAAATGTTACGTATTACGGCGCCCCAGAGCTCACCGCCTTTAAGCCTTCTTAATTGTAGTAAATATGTTTTTGTATTAATGAATGACAACTAGAAAGCCTCTTACAGTAAGCTTTATTACAGCTGCCAGACCCCACATCTGTCACCTAAGCAGTGTCGTATGGCTGGAGAAATGGCAGAAAATGAGCTGTTAACAGCTAACGTTTAAAAAAATTTGGACCTTTATCACCACATGTGTAATATTGTGTATAGATTGATAGTAAAACAATAAACAGTTCTATTTATTAATTATGTCAATATAAATGTGGAGAAAGTAAAGGGGTCAGAATACTTTCCAAGGCACTGATAATGGCAGTACTGGTTAACTGGCTTGAACAGCTTTAATGACACACATCCTCAAATCCCATTACCACACAGCCTGCTGTATTCATGTGTTTCTAAACATGTTTGGATGTGAACAGCAAGCTGTGGTTTGTTGTTAGAAACACAGGTACTTCCCTATTACTCCCTGTCACTGATACACCTCACTGACTGTTTGTTCAACATACTGTAAATTAGCAGTCCTCTAGGTAAACACACCACCTCCTTATGAATAAGCAAAATCAATGATAAACCCAGCTCACCACCACAGAGACCTGTCATCACCCAAAAAACACTGAACTTCCCCAGTAAAATCTAGGTTGCTTTGAGCTTTATTAATGCTGCAAAAATGTTAGTTTATGCCAAGTTTTGTTTTATTTTTCTTATATTTGTGTATTAATCTGTTACATGGACCACAAAAAATCTGACTGAGTGGCTCTCAATAAAAAAAGCTCAGGTAATTAATATGTATATTATCAAACTCAATCAGTGACTCATCATGGGACACACTACTATTTTCATGATTCCTCAAAAAACATTTGATAAACCTTTTCCTTGAAAATCAAGCTCGAAAAATTATTTTTTAGGTTTTATTCAGGGTGATGACAAAAACTGGACACATATTCCTCCACCACTAGACTACGTCATGTCCAACTCATAGTAAACGGCAACGCCATGTCATAAAATATTTGAGTCACCAGGGTCATGCATCAACATATCAGGTGAATGGAGATACACATGACAAACCCTCCCCCATCCTACTAGGCAAAAACAAATTGATTGTATTCAAGCCAAGCCCAGGTGACCCATATGCAAAGGCTGTGTGTGGTGGAACACGTACATACAGCGTCAGCGCCCTGTGTTTGCAGAGGGAGTGTGTTAACTCTACATCCTGAAGGTCCAGCAATAGTGGTGCAAGTAACTACATAAATGATTCAAAAGGTCAAACAGAATATAAACTAAAACATAGGCAATGATAGGGGACAAAACGTATTCACTGATTAACAACAGACAAAACAAATACAAATATTTTTTATTTCATAAATATTACGTTTTATACATGCCATCTTATGTTATGACATTGAAGTGAATATTATTTCAATTTGGCCGAAAAGTTTCAAAATGTCTAAACAAAAAGTGTGGATACCGTTATTTATTTATTTCCGCCTATTTCAATACAAATACATTTTGAATGAGATCGCATCAGGCATAAGAGGGAATCAGGTCTTTGGACACCAACTGTCGCAATTAGTAGTGTGAGCAACAACACAAGTCGATACAATAAAGGATCAATGTATCATCCATTCTGCTAACTTGCTGACTAGCTAACGTGGAAGATATGATAGGGGAGTCCACCATTCACAGACCTATAACACGTGAATATATAGGACGAGTGCCATTTCAGTCTGCGAATAAAAATTATGGTTCTCTACTCACCTCCTTACATCGAAAACCATGATGTTTTCGCGTATTGTGTGGGTGTATCAACACAATGCGGGTGGTCACAGCACTAGAAATCAATGAAGGTATGTATCTCTTCAATCCCACCGGTTGGTCATCGTTTAGCGGGATGACGTCACCTTAGGACGCTTAGCAGAACTGGCTCAATTCACTTCCTATCTGTGTGATTCTACTTCCGTTCTTTAAAAAAAAAATAGTATTTGTTTTGATTTTGTGTCGACTAGTGTACGCTACCCCTATGTGGTTTTACGTGTGAGAGATTGGTGAGTTGAAGAAAATAATGCGTACACGTTAGGATGCAGTGAGTCAATGCCCCTAAAAACACAATAAGAAAACAGCATCAAAAAATGTTATATAATTTGTTCATTTTATTGTGCGAGGTATTTCACTCAACAACGTTTCGATTCGAAAGGCTGGCAAACATACTAGAGCTGTCCTAAACCCACAGATCCCTTAACCAGGACTAGTTACTTTTATAACCACGTGTTTCCCACAAGTCGCTGCTTCTGGCATAAATACCTATTCCGATCTCACTCTCTACTTCATGTGGTGGAATAATTCCCATCTGATTTTTCTCACGCACATTAAAACAACATTGCTGGTCATCATATTTCCAAATGTTAAAATAGTTGCAATATGTGCGATTAACCAATAATTGAATATAGGGTGAAATTGCTTTTATTAATATGTAGGCTACTGACTTGACTGGTAGTGTATATGCACCTCTGCACACAATTTTTATTTTTTTTACTTTGGGCGAAACCTTAACCAAGGGCTAATGATTCAGGTGTATTTTTAAACCCTAGACACATACTCGTGAATCATTAGCCATTGGTTAAAGATTCGCACAGAGTTTAAAAACAACAATACTTGGGTAGCCTACATAGTGTGTACATAGGCGAAACAGGAGCCGCTTTTAGGCGGATTTTTTTTTTTTTACAGTGTAGGCTGTATGTCCTGGATCAGGGCCAGCTATCCCAGTCCTAAGGGTGGTGCGAAGTGCGAACATGCACTCCCTGAGGGTATGGTGTGAATATGCCGAATCAATATATATTTATTCTATGATTGCTAATCGCTGTGCTGTAGAATTGATCAATAAAACACAAGCCCTGTGTTAATACATTTGTAGTGATGGAAACTCATGGAGGGAAATATGTGTTGACATTGTAGACGAGTTATGTATGGAATAAAGTTAATTGTATTCTGTCGGATTCCACTGGAAAATGGGTTGAATAGGCTACTCTGGACTATCAAGTCAAAATAACCTATTCAGCTTAATATCGAGGTCCACAGAAACACAACGTGCGAGAAATCCTTCCATTGACCACAACCTGTAACAGTTATGCAGTTAAATTGTGATTTGGTTTTGAGGAGAATCCAGGGTATGTCCATGTGTTTTCCGCCTACTCGTTCAGCAATTACCGGGGTAGGGTGACAGTAAATGAGCAGTGAGGACTGTAGTGAAAACTAACAGTTCATGCATCCAAAATGGCATCCCGTGCCCTCTAATGTGTACTACGTGGCCCATAGATTTTGGTCGAAAGTAGTGCACTAAGGGCTATACAATGAAGTTAGGGACTCGCACTGTTTGCCTAAATCATCCCGGGTTTCACTTCCCTTTCCTGACAAGGCATATCTGATGAGAAGTAGACACAGAATTGCAGATTTTTCATTTGGGGCTTATTGCAACAGATTAAAATATTTTCTCAGACCGATATATGCGCACACGCATCTGTGTTATCCAGCGTTTTTATAAACGTCATAAATATTCCGCTTGTGATCTAAAAGCTAGACGCTTTCAGGCTGTGAAAATAAAACGAATTGACGATGATAGGTGATGATGAAATCACGTTGTTTGACGTATAACGTGTAACGTATACAAAAAGTATGAACATTTTATGAATTCTAATTACACAAAATAATGCCAACTGCGGTAATATGACATCCTTAATGGCAGTAGCCAACTCTACTTCCGCAAAATGTACCGACAGTTGTATAGGGCAAATTCCGGTAGGCATATTTTATACTGATTGCTTCAGGTCATTAAACTGAGGTGTTTTAACATCCATACAAAACAATGAATAAGATGAACCATCTTTAGGACTGCTTTAGTGTAAAGGGGTTAACTCGTACCAAAGATAAATTCAGTGTTGCCGCCGGAGGTGTCGACAAAGCCTTTTACCATTAGTGTTAAAGTAGTGCGGTGACAAATCAACAGCCGCTGGTTACCATAGCAACAAAATAAACATGATTTATGTGTGAGAGCTGAATCGCTGTGTAACTCCTTCAGCATGAATAACAAAAAATATATAGATGTTACAGAGTAATTCATCCATTCATTCGTTCATTGTTGTTCTGTAAACTCAAAGGTGTGATCTAAGACAGCTGGAAGTTGAACATTAGCTGGTCCTTAAATGTTGTTCAAAGCTGGTCCTTAAATGTTGTACATGCTGAGTATCACCAAGCAGGCTACTGTGATTGGTCAACCCCAAAATATAATACATGTCTCCTAATTGATTGTTTAACACACTTGCTTAAGCCTTGGCAGTTTGATATGCATATACAGGCACAGTCTGGATATAATTGGGATTACACTCCTCTAGAACCAGAATTAGAAAATGTTTTATTACCAAGTAAGTTAAAATAAACTGTTCTTGTGGGGAGAGGTTTTGGTCCTGATAGACCTCAACCTTCTTCCAGAGGGGAGATCTCTGAATCGACCTAGATAGCCTTATTTAAAATAGAAAAGGACTACCAAAGCATGTTTGTAAGTGCCTTCACTATAGTGTACTACTTCATTTTAATGTACTGTGTAATGTCTTCTATTGCCCTAGAGAGCCTATGGGCACCACTTTACTGTAATGTCAACCACCTGCCTATAATGTGTACTAATTCATGATACCCTACCCTGTACTATTTTACTGCACAACTATGTGTACAACTATACAAATGTGTGCTACTGGCATGTTTAGTACCGCACTGTAATGGTTACTTCTGTACTATTGGGTGTGATGCTTCTGTGGGGAAAAACACATTTTCAATGAAAAAAAGTACACAGTGTTTGGGTACAGATTGTCTTTCCTCCCCATGCAACACACACACTCAGTCACGTTCACTCACTGACTCCCACTCACTATTATAACAACCCTGGTCCGTGGTACGTGCGTTCCAATTGAGCGTGGAGTGGAGATTGCCCCTCTTTCCTTTTTTCTTTTTACGAGAACAGACGAGCTTGAAAACATTAGGGGACGGTGGAAAATGACTCCAGACACGGGAACTTTCCGAGTCATGATACAACTCTACCCCTCTCTTTTGACGCTGCGACAGCCTGCATTACATCTTCTTGTTGTTTCATTAGGTCAATTCCAGCTTTTTGTTCTGCACAAATAATCTGCAAACACCGTGGTCTTGCATAACATATGACGCTTAATAGAGCGGATGTCTTGCGTGCTTCTCCTTTACTTAATCATCGGGGATCCTTACTCAGACCAATCTCTTGTCCCCAATGGCAACATGATGTTACTGTAATTGGAGAGGAACTAGTCTAATTGAGACATATCACCGGGACATACTGTAGAGTTGCTGTTTAACCCCTGAAACTAGGTTACTAGAAAGTAGGCAAAGAAACTATACTTTGACATACCAGTAATTACAATGACAGCACAACTTCCCCCGGTCGATTTTCGTGTACATCCTGTACATGTGCTTTGTGTTCGCCTCATTGCCGACCAGCTTATGTCAACTGGAAGTTACGTTAGGAGCATTGCAGTCATGAGCCAAAAACAGACAGTAAATAGTATGGGGGAAATAAGGTTTCTCTGCCTCTGGGATTCCTGGACCTAGCAAATGGTTGAGGAAGATAACTCCAGCAGATGTGATTACTACCAATTCAGTATGTGCACCCTTTTATTTATTTGCCTACATGTTTTTCAGTACCGTACATACCGTTCAAAAGTTCTGTCATTTCCTGTTTTTTTTTTAAAGTAAATTTTAAATTTATTTAAATAACATAAAATTGATTAAAATACAATACCGTGTAGACATAGTTAATTTCATGAATGGATAGTGTAGTTGGAAACAACAGATTTTCAATGGACTATTTACATAGGCGTCAGCATTTGTGGGTTCGATTACAGACTCAAAATTACCTGAAACTAATAACTTTTTCTGGAACTTTTTTGGAGTGAAGGCTGTTCCATGTGAGAATTTGTCAAGAAACTAAAGATCTTAAAAAACATTGTGTACTACGCCTTTAACCAAACAGCAAAAACTTGCTCTAACCAGAATAGAAACAAAGAGGCCTCGACGCACAACTGAGAATAGAAAGAGTAGGAGGCCCCGGGGCACAACTGAGCAAGAGGACAAATACATTAGTGTCTACTTTGAGAAGCATTAAATAGTTCCTGCCGAACTGGAGTTTCATCACAACAGTTAATAGGCGACTGCATAATGCTGGCCTTCTAGGCGAATAAATATTTTTTATTTTTAAAACAAATTTCTATGCGACCCAAACTTTTGAACAGTGGTGTATATATTTTTAAACATATTTACTTTTGTTTGTTTTTGTTTAATGTACTTATATGTATTGCTCTGACAATCTGACAATCAAAACTAGTCATGTTATGTTATGTAAATGATGTGTCACCCTTCCAGGAACTTGCTGTGGTGTCAACCTGTATGGGGAAATGTAGGGCAGTCTTCCACAACAAAACATTTACTCATAGGTGTGTCTCTCTGGATTTAGTCGCATTGTGGTATAAACAAAAGAAACACCCTTTCATAATCACACAAACACAGTCAGTTGTCACCTGGGTTGTCAATGACAAAGATGTCTAATCTTGTAATGTATTGGATAGACCAAGTGTATTGTATGTTTTTGTGTCTGTTTGACTCTGCTTGAACATGGATATCAAAAAAGATCCATATCATGCAAACTTAGTCCACATCCCAACACCTGCATAAACTAATACTGATAACAATTTTTTCGGATGGAAGAGATGAGGTAGGAGATCTTCCCGTCATGTCACAATCCCTCTGTTTTTATGCAGGATGTTATCATCGTGCTGGTTGGCCCTGTGTGTGTGTGTGTGTTTCTGTGTTGTTTTCAGTTTGGGGCTGTGGAAATTTACCGTACATGACATTTCTATACCACTGTAAACTTTTATGGCAAGACTTTGCTTTCGCGGAATTGAACTCTGTGTACTCCTGGCCAATAAATGGCTTATAAAAAGCAAGTCTAACCTTTATGACTGCCATGACTTGTATTTACCGGTAATCTTGTTATTGGTCAGCTCTCAGCCACAGGGAGATGATAGAACAATATAATTCAACAATAAAATCATGGAAAATTTGGCACATTCCTAATGCGCTGAATTTTGTATTTAACGTCCACAATACACTAAATGTTAATAGTTATGTTATTGGCAAATGTCCTAATAATAACAATTAGCTAATTATATTAGGGATTTTTATGTATTAGTTTGAGTGAGAACACATCCTTATTTGCAGAAATCACTTGGACAGGTCATAATAATAAACATATAACAAGACCATAGTTACCCATCTCATTTATATAAACCATACATATCCTACTTAAAAACAATACATTAAAAGCAAAACACAATCACAAAAAAGAAAATTGTATATTGAGTAGGCCTACTTTACCGCTAAAAAAACTGAAGTAACTATAATACATAATACAACAAAATCAACTGACCTGAAGTCTCCACCATCCCCTATATATATTGGAATGTAGTGTATCCCAGACCCAGTAATGCTTTGCGGCTGACAGCCCCTCTAATGCGGTGTCTGTATTGTTTACACGGCGCGGCGGTGATACATATTTGTTATCATGTGATTGTTTTTTGATATTTTTGAATATTCACCATACAGTTTGAGAGAGAGGTGCTGGTTTGACTTGGCTGGAAACCACGATGACGTAGAACATAAAGGACTTGAACTGGCAGTGCGCAAAAGGGGTGGAGTTTGACGTCAGTGTTTTTTTCTAGTCCAGAACTCGCTATATAAGTCGATTTAACTGGCTATGAGGAAGACAAAGCGACTCATACAACAGTTTTGAGAACGAACAGGAGTACTATTACTATCCAGTTAAATAAGAAGAAACTCGACAGATTCCTAGAACATATTAATTGTAACTTTTTTCTTCTGAATTTCACCTTTTGGGATTGTTTTGCTTTACTTCGGACTCGAGAAGCATCTCGCAGTTCCATTCAAACAGGAACCACCGACTACCAAGGTTTATTTGCCTGTTTCACGTCTTATGCATTTGGAATTGTCTTTTTCATCCGGCTATCCTACTACTATGGTAATTATGGAAGTGCCCAGCATTGACGCGACGTCCCTCCGCGGGCTGCTGGAGGGGGACGACCCAGGGTGCCTGGTCCTGGACTGCCGCTCGTTCTTCTCCTTCAACTCCTCTCATATATCCGGATCGGCCAACGTCCGCTTCAGCACTATAGTGCGGCGCAGGGCCCGAGGGGGCCTGGGGGTCGAGCACATCGTGCCCAACGAGGACACGCGCAACCGACTCCTGTCCGGAGAGTATCAGTCGGTTGTGTTCCTGGATGATCGGAGTTTGGACTTTGGCCAGGTGAAAAAAGACGGAACTTTAATGCTGGCGGTGACCGCTCTGTGCCGAGACCCATGCGATGCCAGTGTATTCTTCCTCAAAGGTAAACCACATTTTTTAACGGGATTATTTGTTTCATTTATATATTAGAACAAACTCAAGTACTTGATTCTGTATTCCCTATTGATACGGAATAACATAGTAAGACCCATTGGTTTACAAGTGTGCGGTACAGATGTCATTTATTAGTGCACCAGCTGGTGTGCTGTGAAGTAGCCTGACGCCTTGGCGCACTCTGCCAAAATAGCCACTTTACAGCTGTCACTGTTTAAAACGCCGAGATGACACGTGTGACTTCTGTTGTGCAGTAGCCTTATGGTCTTTCTTGTCACTGTTAAGGTGGTTTTGATACATTCTCGTCGGAGTATCCAGAGATGTGCACCAAACCGTCGGCTCCACAGGGACTCACTCTGCCACTCAGCGCGCAGCCAGACAGCGCCGAGCCCGGGTGCAGTCCGTGCAACACACCGCTCTATGACCAGGTTAGTTTTTATCTACCCGTATTAAGTGTTTTTGTATGTTATCACTATGTAATACCACTGTTATCTATATAATCAATTAATAATATTACTCTATCAAGTAAATTCACCCTTATATGTCCCGGTTTATTTATTATTTATTATGCGTTTTATTTAAGCTCCCATTTGACAGAGTTTAGTTTCAGTCTATTAACAGACATGGTGTCAGGTTGACTGTTTACAGTTTTCTGTCCTCCTTTGGGCACTACTTTTCTAGGCCTGGTTATGACACTGTCACTGACCCCCCCTCCCCTTCCTTCATCCAGGGTGGTCCGGTGGAGATTCTTCCCTTCCTCTATTTGGGCAGTGCCTACCATGCATCTCGTAAGGACATGTTGGACATGCTGGGCATCACTGCCCTCATCAACGTATCAGCAAACTGCCCGAACCACTTTGAAGACTCTTTTCAGTACAAGAGCATCCCTGTCGAAGACAACTATAAAGCTGACATCTCCTCCTGGTTTAACGAGGCCATTGAGTTTATTGGTGAGTGGCTCGACTGTCTTTGGACACACCTGCATGTTTGTTCATGCGGTTAGTTTACTGGACGTACATGTCACTAGTTGCTGTCACACCTGCATGTTTGTACATGCTGTTAGTTTACTGCACGTACATGTGACTAGTTGCTAGCCAACGAGCCAGGTCACCTTTAGTAGTTCAACTAGCACAACACACTAAACAATAACTGTAAGGCGACAGCTGTTGTCGTAGAAGCTATTGGCTTGGTGGCCAAAGCAGCTACCCTCCATCCCCCTCTTCCTCCATTCAAATACTTAGATTTACATTTTTTGAAGTTCCCTCCAAAACCCCGGGCCAGCTGTCTGATTTCAACACAATTGGGGTTACATCATCACTGCCCCCCGCCACTTCACGGACTGCATTAAGAGCCGGACCCTTTTTTGGATGGGATCTGAAAGAGGCCTCACTGGGTTCTAAACGGAACCCTACACTCTTTGTAGTGCACTTTTGACCTTGCGCTTATCAGGAGAGTAGGGTGCCATTTGTGGTGTTTGCTGTGCCTGGGGTGAATGGCTGAATGGAGCTCTCTCCTTCGCGTGTCTTTGTTCTTCTGGGACAAAAGGCTGTTTTCTCCACCAGGCTCACAGTCGGCCTTCCTCCCAGATCAATAGACCCAGCATGGGGTAACTACCCCCCCTTTGTCCCCTTTTGTCCCCCTCTCCTTGGGGAATAGCTTCCCTAATCATCCCCCACCCACTAGCCCGGTCTAACTGCCGCCTTCCTGGGTTAATGAGATGGGTCAGTCAGTCGTACTATTAGCGCCACAGTTAGCGACCCAATACCTTTGTCAGGAGTAGTAGCCTACTTTTTTAGCTTTGTCTATACACTGTCTTTGCCTCTGACATATTTGTGTAGCTTCTTAATCACTTGTTAGCAGTAACTAAAACATAAAAGATAAACTACTGCCACCATACATCATGCATAACCGTAGCTGAGCATTGTGTTAAATACATTTGTCCCTTCTCTCCTGTATAGACTCAGTTCGCAATAAAGGCGGCCATGTGTTCGTCCACTGCCAAGCGGGCATCTCCCGCTCAGCCACCATCTGTCTAGCCTACTTGATGAGGACCAACCGGGTGAAGCTGGACGAGGCCTTCGAGTTTGTCAAGCAGCGCCGGAGCATCATCAGTCCCAACTTCAGCTTCATGGGCCAGCTGCTGCAGTTTGAGTCCCAGGTCCTGGCCACCACCTCCTGTTCGTCCGAGGCCAGCAGCCCCGCCCTGGGAAAGGGTAGTACGGTCTTCAACTTCCCAGTGTCCATCCCAGTCCATAGCTCAGTGGGACACGGTCAACTGTCCTTCCTCCACAGTCCCATCACCACCTCGCCCAGCTGCTGACAAAACGAGGCCTGGACCGGACTGTCACAGAGGACAGGCGCGTGTCGCTGAGCCTGCTGTTTCCCCAACACTAATAGAGTATCACTGCAATACACATGCATTGTCTTTGGACTTGGATGAGTCTGAACAGATGGACGCTCATTCATGCTGAGATGAATGTCATGAGGAGATGCTCCCGGCATCACTAGACTCAATGGCACACTTTTGGGGAGGATAACCCAAGTGGCCCGGTTTATTGGGCTTAACCACGTGGTCTTGAAAGTGAACGTTGTATTCTGACTACCTACCGAAAGCAGTATTGTTATTCTAACACCCTCTGTGGAAGGTGGATAATCCACACGCACTCTACCTACGATGTTCTTGTCATTCAGAAAGAAAATCAATCGTAGTCCACTGAACTGGCTAAAAGTGACCAGGGAGGTAGAACCTTTAATGCAATGTAGAGAGTGTTATTGGAGATGTAGACATCCTATTTACAGAACATTTTCAGAGATAAAGTAATCGAACTTGACAAGTGGTCAGAACTTTTTTTGACCTGCAACAAATGTTGTTTGTTGGTTTCTTTTTTGATCACTCACAGTTTTCATATTTTTTTCTTCCAGCAAGCCTCAGGAATCACGTATTACTTTGAACGCCCCTCCGTTTATTTTGAACAGTGACATGTTGGCTCCCTGAGGGAGTAACGAACAATGAATGTATGTATCTCTGATCTCTAGCCAATCATTCAGTTCAGATTTGTGACCGCCAGACGGTTTTGTGAAAAGCGGATGGGGGCGTTCTATTTAGATTCAAATTGCTGCCTTTTATACAACACCACAACACCCTGATGTTCCTGAGAATATTCTGGGAAATAATCAACCATTCAGATACCTCTGTAACACCCACATGCCTCTAAACTGTTAGCAGCCTTTAGCTAACGCAAGCTCTGATAGGATCATGTACTGTGAGCACCTAGCTCGGTTAGCATCATGTTAGCTGTGAGCGGTTCTGGGAGAAAGTCATAACCCCTAAAGCACTAATGGGGAACTAAATCACCAGAAATCACCTGTTTGTTTGTCTGGTTACATGTTTGATATTTATTTAACTAAAGTAATATATTTTATATCATATAATGTCTATTTTTGCATATGTTTGTCAAATGTTGCTTTTGATACAAATCAATAAATCATATTTGTTTTTATACTTCTTTCCAAAAAGTTTCCTTTTTATATCCTTAAGCAAAAGTGGTTTGGAATTGCAAAAGCATTTAAAGGACTAGTGATATAATAAAATTCTGGACAAAATACATTTAGCTGATTTCAAAATATCAAAAACTGTGCTAGCTTATTTTAGAATAATAAAAAAAATATCAACACCACTGCACGTTTGTAATATCCACTGCAGGAAAATCCTGCAGCAACATTATAGTCAAAAAATCTTTCAGCATCTGAAACACAATTTTCAACATTTACTGACACCTTAATTCCAAGCAACTTATATTATTAATTGCATACATGTATCACCAATAGTACTTTTATAGATGTTTTTGGTTGTTACTTGAATGGATGAATTAGGTAATTGGAAGCTAGAGGTTTGTGGTGAGATGGTGATGACTGTGTGCCAAGGTTGAAGAAGGCTGTGCTGAAATGCTGCAATGGAACGTGGGAACCAGAGCAACTGACCTTGACCACTCTAGACAAGCATGACATGTTTTAGTGAAGCCGAATTGGGCCTACTCTTTGGGATTTATACAAACAAATGAACTGCATTAATACATTTATGCAGTACATAAAACCTGCCCAACCGGTACTATCCTGTTATAAACATTGACAATACAAAGCTTTAGACAGAGGTGTGGTTCTTCTTGACATTTTGAAATGATTTGACTGACTGACTCATCCTAGGCAGATGGCCTAGTATAAGGATCTGTCAGCTGGTATAGTTCCCACAACTAGTTGCGTGACCTATGACCTATTAGCATTTGATCTTTTGATAAAGCCATTTGATCCACGTTGAAAGTCCCGATCAGATATCTTCAGCCTCTTCCGAAAAAATATTCACCTACCGGTATTCACCCTCCATCAGTTGGATCAAGAAGATACTTTCCATGGAGGTTAGATTCAATTGTTCACACGTTGTTTCACGTCACAATTTGGCGAGAACCAAAGGAGCGATTGGTGACGTGTAAAGACGTGTGTGTGTGGTAATAACAAGGCAGATGGTGGTCTAAAGTTCCCACCATGTGAAGGAACGTTCCCATGCCAAGTTGTGACCCCATATCCTGCTCCAGATCTTCGTGTGACAGGGACTGCATCGGGATTCCCCCCCGATAGAATGGCCCCCGCCTATACGAACGGAATCCATGTTAATGTCTCCCATTGTTTGGACAACTGATCACAGGCCAAGCTGGCGGCGTGAGGTCTGAAGAGAAACATCCATCCACACACATTGAGGAGCCCTGCGCCCCGATTCTCCACACCCACCGAGGCTTGGGGGTCACAATGGGAGCAGCTGCAAGGCGTTTGGGAAAAGTCTGACGGATAAAGAGCCTTGGTGGTTGATCCAGTCAGTCAGAGCTGGCCTTGTGTTCCTTGTCCCTCTGTCCTCCTGTGGTGGTTGTTTGGGTTACAGATTAGAGCAACTCGTTGGCCCTGACCCATCACCCTGTCCTCTGGTGTGTTTGTGTGTGTGTGTTTGTGTGTGTGTGTGGGCGCTGCCCCACATTAATTATGTCTCCCCAGTGTGAAGGAACTCGATGTATAGGGCAGCAACATCATATAGAACCAGTGTACCGTCATATAGAACCAGTGTGCCGCCATATAGAACCAGTGTACCGTCATATAGATCCAGTGTACCGTCATATAGAACCAGTGTACCGTCATATAGAACCAGTGTGCCCCCATACAGAACCAGTGTGCCTCCATACAGAACCAGTGTGCCCCCATATAGAACCAGTGTACCGTCATATAGAACCAGCGTGCCGCCATATAGAACCAGTGTACCGCCATATAGAACCAGTGTACCGCCATATAGAACCAGTGTACCGTCTTATAGAACCAGTGAACCGTCTTATAGAACCAGTGTACCGCCTTATAGAACTAGTGTACCGCTTTATAGAACCAGTGTACCGCCTTATAGAACCAGTGTACCGCCTTATAGAACCAGTGAACCGTCTTATAGAACCAGTGTTTGAGTCATTCACACAGGCAATATAAAACCAGTGTTTGGGTCATTCACACAGCCAATATAAAACCAGAGTTTGGGTCATTCACACAGGCAATATAGAACCAGTGTTTGGGTCATTCACACAGCCAATATAGAACCAGTGTTTGGGTCATTCACACAGCCAATATAAAACCAGTGTTTGGGTCATTCACACAGCCAATATAAAACCAGAGTTTGAGTCATTCACCGACCACCATACACTGGTTATGTCACTGAATGACCATCTGATTCTCAAACGGCTGATTGTGACACATTCTGTTTGGGAAATGACTCCAAAATGACTAACGAGATTTTCGGTTTTATTAGTTTCTAGAATTTAAAGAATGTTTTAAAAACTCTATCAAAAGCATTTATGACTAAGTACTAAGTACTAAGTTCTTACATCACACCACTAACCACAGACAAAATGGATCTGAATGTCCCACATCCCGACGTATGTGCTAGATGTGATCACTCGGCTGTTTTTGATGTCTGGCTTTTGGTTTCCATATGACGATTTTAGTTGTCACTGTTGATGAAACGTTTCAAACATAAAACTTTCAGAAAGTGAACGTCTATATGAATGAGGATCACCATGTGGCTCGCTAATGTATCAGACATGGCTGGGTTTGGCAGGAAGACAGACAATGACAGGAATACGCACGAAAACACATCGATTTTTATTCCCTTGTGTGGACCAGAAGTCGTTGCCCTTTCGCCTAACACCTAGCTCTGTAACCCTTTCTTTCAGGTCCCCAAGACATTTCACAAGTTTGTTAACGCCCTGAACAGACACATCTTATTCACTAATCAAGGGCTTGATGATTAGCTGTCATGTCTAAGCAGGATGTCAAATCAGATTTGCTTGCTTTGGAATAGATCAAATAGATGGAGTGACTGGGGAGTCCCGGAAGAGTGTTGAATACCTCTGCCAAAACATTAAATCTTACACTGACTAAACTAACCTAACTTCAACAACCTAACAATAACCATACTTCCTACACTTCCAGTCAAATTGTGTGGGTATGTTTCCAAGAATTTTTGCCTGAAGTCACAGATGTTTCTTTTTTTGACGTACAGCTAATAACCCCTATTAACATTTGGTCATGTTGTACAGACGTCAGTTGCAAAAGCTACAAAGGTTAAACTAATCAACATCACCAGGCCTCACAGACACTGCCCAGTATGAAGCGTAGCACATAGAAAAACCAGGACACAGTCATCCAATGTGTATTGCAACACACACACCCTACGTCCTAAATGTCAACATATCCCCTACACCGTACTCTTCATTTGACCCGGGCCCTATGGAGAATAGTGCACTATATAGGTGACAGGGTATCATTGGGTACTGACAAGAGACCAGTCCGTGTGTGTTGAAATGTGACGCAGTTCTCTACTGCCAAGTGTTGACCTAACCACCAAGCCACTAGTCTGAATTACAGCTGGCCTATACTGGTTCTATGCTGCTCACATTATCCGTCCCTAAGGCTGACCTAAACCTGACGTCGGTGTGTCTCTCTCTCACAATTCATTGTTAGTTGAAAAGTAGCCAAAGCAGCTGAAAATTTAATTTATTCAAGATAATAAAATGCTAATCTAAAATGTTCAGTGGAATGACATAATGAAGGACCAATGTATTGCAAAATGTTATAATAATGTATTATAATTACATTTCCCTCTCTTTTTCTGTTCTTCTCTTGCTGTCCTTATCAGTATCTTCGTCACTTTCTCTATTTCACATATCTCTAAACACCTACCAAATACACATATAGCCGTGACAGAGCACCTTTGAGGGCACACGGTGATGCCATTGATTCCATCTGGAGATTACGATTATAAAAGCTTGCTGGCTATCTTTGTAGGCCCTGTGTTTGTGTCTTTGCAGGATGGGTGTGTTTTTGAGTCTTTGTTTTTCTATACATGTACGTGCCAAGAAACCCACCAGGATGAAACACTTCACCTAGTACGGACACTTTTCTTGTCCTCACCAGAATGGTAGGACATCATCCCAACAGGGACCGTGGAAAAATAGCAGTTTAAAGCAACACTTTCACAGGTCTTCTTTTTTACAGTCAGTCATTACTTAAAGATATAACTTAACGCCTGCTAACTACAAAATACCATAGGCCTATTTGTTTCAGGTATTAATTTGGTATACCTACATGAATAATTGCGTGTGTGTTAATTAGGTGCTTATTTTGATACCTAGGTTCCGTACATACCAGGGAGTTTTTTCCTATGAACTGCTTATAAATATCTTGTTATTTGGGGTTTTTAGTCTGGCTTCTGGCACAGTGTCACGCTTTGGCACGGCAGGATGGCCGTGCCCGTGAAATCCAACGCCCTCTCTCCCTTGTTTAGCGCACGGACACTTGTTTAATTGTTTCATTGCCCTCATCTGTCTTCCTAATCATCATCTTATTTAAGTTCCTCCTCTCCCAGTGTGTGTCGTCGGTCTTTGTGTGGTTTTTACCAACGTCACGTTTGCTTGTCTTGTGTTTTTCAGTTATAGTTACAGTTTTATTGAATAAATGTCATTCGTTCGCCCTGCACATGTGTCCGTCTATACCCATTCGTGACACACAGGCATTTTGTGACAACCGCTGATTTAGAAATGGCTTCATAAAATACATTGAATTAATTTATTATTATTATATTACCCTACAGGCAAAATAAACGTGTTCAATTTAAACACATAACTGTTTCAAATAAACCCTGATTGAGTCCTCAAATATGAATTCAAATATAAATTAACTACTGGGACTATTGTGGTTCCGTCGTCAGTGGCCACGCCCCCATGGCCCCAGGCACTTAAAATGGCTGTTACCCATGAAGAGGCACACCCGCCCTCAATAAGGCCTCGTCGGATAGAAGGGCAACAGGAAATCCATTCCGGGCAGACGGAGATAGATGAGTGTGATACAATACCCCGTCTTGTGGGTTTTAGGTTTCAGTTTTGGTTACTTTTCATCTACCAGCATAATAATTAGATCCCCGGCATTGTGACCAATCCCTGTTTCTTTCCCAATTTCACTACTTGAAAACGATTAACTGTGTTGGTTTTGCTGATCCCTGGCACAGTAAGAAGAAAAGACCACATGTCTTCACCCCGTGTTTCCGGTTTCCTTTCACTCAAACACTCAGCCTCTGATTCATTCATTCATACATTGTTTTGTCTAATCATTCACACAAGGGCCCAATCAAACTATTTTTTGTTTTTGTATTTTTTTAAATGTTCTGAATTCTCCTGTTGACCAATATACATAGTGAATTGTAACTAACAATCTCCAATTTACTTCATGGGTCTCTGACTGGGAGGGTGAGGAGGTTTCATGGGTCTCTGTTTGGGAGGGTGAGGAGGTTTCATGGGTCTCTGACTGGGAGGGTGAGGAGGTTTCATGGGTCTCTGTTTGGGAGGGTGAGGAGGTTTCATGGGTCTCTGACTGGGAGGGTGAGGAGGTTTCATGGGTCTCTGACTGGAAGGGTGAGGAGGCTTCATGGGTCTCTGACTGGGAGGATGAGGAGGTTTCATGGGTCTCTGACTGGGAGGATGAGGAGGTTTCATGGGTCTCTGACTGGGAGGGTGAGGAGGTTTCATGGGTCTCTGACTGGGAGGGTGAGGAGGTTTCATGGGTCTCTGACTGGGAGGATGAGGAGGTTTCATGGGTCTCTGACTGGGAGGATGAGGAGGTTTCATGGGTCTCTGACTGGGAGGGTGAGGAGGTTTCATGGGTCTCTGACTTAGAGGATGAGGAAGTTCTATGTTTATGTTGGATTTGATATATATATATATTACTCTACTATCATCAGAAAACCACCTGGATAAGCTGTGTGTGTGTGTGTGTGTGTGCCACGGTGTGTATTGTGTGTGTGTGACATGGCCTGCGTGTGTAGGGTTAGTATGTAGATGTCGGAAGTAGATAGCTGCTACAGTGGCTCCAGTGAGGCTGCAGGAGGTTGTCAGGACGGTGTCAGGACATTACCTATGACCTCACTAGACTGGCCTTTCCTCACAAGCCCCACTCCCCTTCTTTAAACAACCACTGAGGAATGTGGAAGAGGAAGGGTGGGGGAGGAGTACAGGGAGGTGGACTGTAGGGATAGATACTAGATCCGTTCCAAGGTGTGATCTCTTGGCGGGCCGCACTGCCTTGGCAGCAATTCACACAGACACACTCGCACACACACACCCAGGCAAATTCACACACGGACCCACTAACTCACGCAGACATCTTGGCAGCCTTCCTCCATCCATGGGATATCCTGACTAGGTGCTTTAAGGGCCACTCAGGCTAGATGACAATTACACAATGGGGTCAGGGGAACCAATAGCGTCTGGGAGAGTAGCGGACAACAACAGTGGTACGCAATCCACGTCCTGTCTACTTTCTAGCTAACGATGTAAACACACTAGTGAGACATTCATTAAAAAAAACTCACGTCGCCTGGTGAGTGAGACTTGGGTTGGCGGACACTGTTTGTGTTTATAGGGTGTGATACATTTGGCCTCTCAATCACCAGGTGACTTCACTGGAGTGGTAGTCTTGAGTGGGGTCCAGGGAGAACAAGGAGTGCAGGAGGGCAAGGGGCCAACCCCTCAGGGGTCCCTGTGTTGTAAGTAAAGCCTGTTTTATGCTTCTGCGTCGAATCGACGGCGTACCCTCGCAGACCCCTCTGCGTCGACGCGAACCCTTCTCCGACCCCTACGCCGCAGCTCGACGTGCACCTCCAAAAAATTGTAACTACGCGTCGAGGCGACGCAGACCACAAGGGCTGTGATTGGTCAGATTATACATCTGGCGGTGAAATGCAACGCAACCCGACGCAGCACCATAAAACGGCCACGACGCCGTAGGAGTGACGGCGTAGCTACGCCGTGGAGTTGACGCAGAAGCATAATGAGGGCTTTAGACTGTCAGGATCGAGTTGTAGAGGGTGGTGTTAACTCTCAGGGGTTACCAGTTGTGGAGGGTGGTGTTAACTCTCAGGGGTTACCAGTTGTAGAGGGTGGTGTTAACTCTCAGGGGTTACCAGTTGTAGAGGGTGGTGTTAACTCTCAGGGGTTACCAGTTGTAGAGGGTGGTGTTAACTCTCAGGGGTTACCAGTTGTAAAGGGTGGTGTTAACTCTCAGGGGTTACCAGTTGTAGAGGGTGGTGTTAACTCTCAGGGGTTACCAGTTGTAGAGGGTGGTGTTAACTCTCAGGGGTTACCAGTTGTGGAAGGTGGTGTTAACTCTCAGGGGTTACCAGTTGTAGAGGGTGGTGTTAACTCTCAGGGGTTAGTGTTGAGCATTACAGAGTGTCAATTTGTCATTGATGAACAACATTCTCGCATAACTATTCCTCTTGTCCAGGTGTGACAGCACAGGATGGGATATTCATGTGTGCTGTTAGGATGGCATGCACAGCAGAGGGGCTATTCTGATGGTGTTAATGTGATCCATGATCTGCCTTTGAGTCTGTAGTCCTAATAAGACCAGTAGTTATATCTGTGCTGTTTGTAGTCCTACTCTGATCAGTGGTTATATTTGTAATGTTAGTCTGTAGCCTACTCTGATCAGTGTTTATATTTGTAATGTTAGTCTGTTGCCTACTCTGATCAGTGGTTACATTTGTAATGTTAGTCTGTTGCCTACTCTGATCAATGGTTATATTTGTAATGTTAGTCTGTAGCCTACTCTGATCAGTGGTTATATCTGAAGTGGGTCTGTAGTCCTACTCTGATCAGTGGTTATATTTGTGATGTTAGTCTGTAGTCTACTCTGATCAGTGGTTATATCTAAAGTGGGTCTGTAGTCCTACTCTGACCAGTAGTTATATTTTTAATTTTAGTCTTTATTCTTAACTGAACAGTGGTTATATCTATAATGTTTGTCCGTAATCTTACACTGACCAGCTGTTAAGCAAGGCAAACTCTCCATATTTCTCCTCACTTTTTCTCCCACTTTCGCCACTCTCTTTACGTTTTACTCTAGCCCCTCATCTCCCTATTCCTTTCTTATATACACCTTTTCCCACTCCCTCCAAACTTCTTCCCCCCCCTGTTCCTCTTTCCGCTTCTCTCTCTCTCTCTTTCTCTCTGAGACCAACAGGCAGAAATTAGATCCTGGCTGGAGTGTCTCTGGAATGTCTGGCATCCAACCTTCTAGCAGTGCCGTAACTACCATTGAGTACACCGAGGTCATGTCCTCTGTATTTTTTTCTGTGATATATATTTTTTGAGTAATTTCATTGTGAATGGAAAATAGCCGACGAGTCGAGAAGTCTACGGATCATCGTCACGGACACGTAGCCTACTTGTCTTGTCAGTCAAAACAAAAATTGTAATCCTATGGGGGTGGGGGCAGGGGGACACGTCCCCCCCAATATTCAAAGAAGGACAATTTGTCCACCCCATATTGATCATCTACTGTATGATTATGTGGCAATATCGACGTGACTGCTAAAACATAACGTCTTTCTTTTCAGCACCGAAAATATAAAATCCCGGTCGGTCCATTTCCCAAATCCATTTGACTTGCCTTACACATTAACAAAAGTTATTTCTCCTGAAATCCATGTCATGTTTTCCCTATACCTTTGTACTCTTGTGAGCGCGGAATGAGACAGACATGGCCCATGGATGATATTCAGTAGTTGGTGAACATAATCCCTTAGATAATGACTAGGTCCATTTCTCTAGAATTTGGAATTGTAGAATTAGTGCGAACTTCGATTGCAATACTATTCAGCTTTAATGAATGGGACTTTAAAAAAGCCAGCTGATACTACCCAGGGACAGACTGGGACTAAAAACGTAAAAGCACAGCATATTTCTTAATATTAGCTACTGCATGTGGCATTTTAGAGCTAAAATGTTGGAGTTTAGCTGTTTTAAATACATCATACACGTCTAAAGACATAACACGGCATCTGGAAGGGAGAATCGAACCCGCGTCGCCCGGATCTATAGCCGAGCGCACTAACCACAACTCCAAACAGATTAGTGGGGGATTAACAAGTGATGACTGTGTGTGATGGAGTACCAGATCACACAGATTGCCAGTCCACCCCTGCTACTACCTATATTTCAGGTAGGTTAGCAGCATTCGCAAACATTCAAACTCAGACTTTTATTTTCTTTTGATAAAAAAAAAGAGGGGGGGTATTTTTGACCTCGGTATTTGAAAAATCCTGGTTACGGCACTGCCTTCTAGACGCACATAATCAAACACTCTTACACACACATTCCTACATACGCATATGCACTGCACAGCTAAAGATGTCACATACTCAGAAATGGTATATTATAGTATGTAGGACTCCCTTTTGTGTGTGGTGTTTAAGTATCAATCCGAATATGTTATACAGCTATGTCCCATTCACTACCTTCTGTCTTAGGGATTTAACATTTAGACCAGAGTCTACTATCAACATGCACTCCAACACCACGTCTAGAAGCACCTGGTCTCTCAATAAGAAACCAACCAAGGAACAACCCTGTTTTGTGATGTCTGTACTCTTCTTTGTCTTTCTACTTGTTTGAAAAAAATGAAGCATATATTCTCAAGTCAACCTTTGCACAGTCATTGTTTTGTCGCTTCTAAAACACATTTGAAACAAAAGGTTAAGACACATATTGGTAGAAGATGTAAACGAGACTAAACAAGCGTTTGGGGTTGTTCACCATGGCCTTGTTCCCTAGCTTGAACAACACCTTGTATCTTTCCCAGGCTTGTATATTTGAATATAAAACGTTACTGGCCGGTATTTATGGCATTTGAGCGACCCCTAGTGGTCAAATAAAGCTACCGCATTCCTAATCTTTGCAGTTCTTCATTAGTAAATTCAGTACCTGTGTATGCGCATGTAAGGTAATCTGTGGCATCACTGCAAGAGGATCAGACCGATACATTTACAAGAACAACTTTAGACATAAGGAGACAAGATGAAAATACATCTATTTACAAAACGACCTGGAATCTGACAATGAACAGACTTAGGTCACATGACAGGAGCCAATATTATTATTTAAATTTTACATTAGAGTTGCAGTGAAATGAAAGATGTCTGACTGGATGGATAGGTCCGTGAGAACAGAATCATATATGCCATGCATTGACATTAATGTGGACCTTAAATGCAAACATGGAAACTAACTTAACTACTTAATACATGTTTGGGCTGACCTAAATCTAAATTGGGGTTTGAGGCAGTGAAATAATGTGAAACGTTACAGCTATTTGGAATGTATAGGTAAATTAACATCTGTTTAACTTGTTTCACTAAATTTGCTGCAGGCTGAATAGCAATTTTCTGGATATTTCTCAAATAAGAAAATATTTAGAGCAGTCGTTTTTTAATAAAGCCCAATAGGTCAAAGGTGTTGTAAAACGGATTCTGCTTGATTATAGGCTAAAAGGCAGAACTGTTAGATAACATAGATATCTTCCAGTACAACATATATCAAATGAGCGAAGGTAGTGTGGATTTTAACATCCACCACAGTGAGTAAAAGTACCGGTAATCATGTTTTGGGCAAGTGACTAACATGATACAATTGTTTCAATTCGGTGTAACAAACGGATAGTATTCCATGTATAAGTTTCGATACACATGATGCACACCATGGCGACTGGTGCCAGGACCCTTGTAAAAGCCAAGCATAAACACCCCAATGCAGCCATATAAACAGTCAGAACAGATCTTGACAAAATGGAGCTGGGTATACTGTACAGCTGTGTATACAACTCCAGTACTTGTGACACTCATCTCCACATCTATAATATTGGCATACACATTTAAGACATTGCTTTCGCGGTCAAAATTCAAGTAGAAGTCAGAAGAGTATTTGTATTACTCACAACCAACTGTCCCATTTTTTGATATTGTAATAAACCTTTTCGAACCTCCACGAGGTGAGGCTGTCACTGGATTTAATTCAAGGGTAATGTTAACACTGCCACCACCTTTGTTTAACCGGAGGGTCCGGTAGTCGGAAGCTGAGACACAACGAGGCGCACACCTAATTAACGAAACAATCTTTATTATTACAATTTCATTAACAAACAGACAGGACTCTTGTATGGCACCCCGGAAGGACCATAAACTTGGGCAGGGCTATCCCACTACGAATGGGAGGGATGGGAGTCGAACAGCCCAATACACACCCGGGACACCGCACAACACACAGTGAGGAAGTTTACACGGCAAGAAGTCACACGGCACCCAATAAAACCACTCATAAAAGCACACACCACACTATATGATAAATAAATAATTATCCTACTCATTGGCTAGCACTAATAAATACGACAGCCCTAATAAATAAGACAGCACACTTTACACACACGGCTGAACACTAAAACAATCGGAGGGGTCTCTAGACCTGTGCAAAATAGCTTTATGGTAATATATCGGTACATGCATGTTCCATACACCCCCCGCACATCCCCGAGCGGCAGCCTGCCCTTGCTAGTTCCCCTGAACCATAGGTCGGAGAAGCCTGTCTATCACCTCGGAAACATAGAACAAGGACAACACACGACAAACAATAAAGGTACGGGTTTAAAAGTACTTAGCTCCCTGAGCTGTTGAGACCCCGTCCCGGGGTCTGAGTTTGTGCACCGTTGTATGGCACCGGCCGGGTTTGCTGATTCCGGTCCGGCGGTGGACACGCGTCCACGGTGCACAGTGGCTTAAAGAAGCCGGGGACCTGAAGCGACCGACGTGCCCCTAGAAACCCCTTAAGCTTCCCTGTCGCCCAGCCACCCTCTGACTGCTATCTTCGCCACCGGCTGCCCTACAAAGCAGCGAATGGCTCCCTCCCTTAATGTATTTACTGCGGCACTGCTCAAGAACTCACTCCGTCCCCCAACGATCTCCTTATCTCCAACCCCGACACCCTACTACCTTCTCCCCTTTTATTATCCCGATTCCTCCCAACCACCCAAAACCCCACCTGGTCTCAGGTGCATCTCGTTAATTTTGGCATAGAGATGAGTAGAGCCCTCATCCTACTGGGAGCGCCGTATTTCCACTACAATATCTTAAACCTTTCTGCTTTACCAAGGCTATGCCCGCATTTTCAAATACCTGACTTTTTTCGAAAAACAACTCCCAATTATTTTCAGAGACCACAGTGCAGGAGCCAAATCCGTCCTTTTACGGATCGCAGTTTTTATTGGAGAGAAGAGAGATAAGGTGACGTCACGTGTTCATGTTTTTATTTTTTTAAAGAAAATTCAGGCGCGATTTTCGTTTATTATAAACAGGATTCCAACAGACACAGTTGGGATTTTGTAGCGGATATAGTGATTAATACGAGGGTAGAAACATGCGTACATAGCCTAACGTAGTTCGACCACATTGAGCCTAAAAACTTTAACCATAACTTGAGATAATAGGTGGAGTGGACATCATGGGGAACAGCGCACCTTCCAACCTGTCCAATCATATGTCCATCTACCAGCCACCTGTTCACTCCACTGGAAAGAGACGCACCTGCACCAAAGAAAGCAACACTGTACCCGGGATTGTGGCCGCAGCAGCAACTGAAAGACAGCGGAGACCGGAGCTCAGCGGAGGAGTGGGTGAGTGTGATTATAATCTGAAGTGTAGAGGAGGCGGTTAGTCAGTGTGATCGATAATCCGTTGTTGCATAGGAGGCGTTGAGTGTTCCCATAATCCGTAATACATAGGAGGCGGTGAGTGTTATCAATATTCCGTAATTTAGGTATTATCTTTGATAATGATACTTCAGGAATGATCAGGGCTTGTCAGGGCGTACATTTTAGGAGGGGAAGGTTTGGTGTTTGCAGCGCCACGGAATGAATGCCATTTACCTAGTAGTAGCAATGTAATATAATTAAGAAAATATTCATTTAAGTGAATATTTGTCAATAAATGCGTCATATCAGTTGTTGTGCATGTGGGTAATTTCATGCATTTTTAAAATTGTTCCCTATGAGAAAATGTCCTGTCTTAAGGTTATATTGGGAGTGGGTGAGAGAAAACATATGTGAAGACACTTTTCCCAACTAACTGCTCAGGTACAATGGTAAAATAACGTAAATGGGTATATATCAGTGATCAATAATTTCTGCTCATGAAATATGACATATCAGACCAGTATAGAACCATAATACAACTGTGCAGAGAAAACAAGTTGTGTGACAATATTATTTTAAAATGGTATAATCGAGTGTTTCCCTGGAGACCCACCAACTGCCAGACAGACAGTGAGTGGGAGGTTATAGCCATGCCTAAAAAAGTTGTAACATTAAAAATAGGATGTTAGGGCAGGAAATGGCTGTCCTTTCTCTATGTGCTGATTGGCTGCCACAATGGACCAGTATAGGGGCTGTTGATGATCTCTCAGCTTTCCCAGGACCTTTGGGTGATGGGAAATGAGAGGGAGAAAGCAAGAGAGAAGAGGGGGTGAGAGAGAGAAATAAAAATAGGGAGAAAACGTGCTAGAGGGTGGTCAAAGAAGAGAAGAATGTCATATTGTGCTAAATAGAAAAACGCTAGGCTGTGAGTCACCATAATATCTGGTTATTGGGGTTTTTGAGAGTGAGAAAAAGAGAAATATGAACCTAGAAAGATAAACAGAGTATAAGAAAATTAACGTGAGAAACAAAGAGAGAAAAAAAGAGGAATTAAAATATAGATAGTTAGGGGTTTGAAGTCTGAAGTGTGAAGTTCATGTTTTGTTTTCTTGTCTGCAGCATTTATTGTCTTGATATGTATCAGTCTGAGTGTATACCAGGAGTCTCCACTAGGTGGCAGGGTGTTGTTAATTAGATGTGCCACCAAAGTGCCAAGAAACAAGTTTGTCGAACACCTATCTGAGAACTGTATCCTAACATTCGGTCACCTATAAAATGATTGTGAGCCTTGGTAAAGATTAACAAAACAGCCTGAATTAATTCATCAACTCAGGGAATAAGCTATGTTTTCATTCTTCTATGGGACTTATTTAGTACCTCAATGTAAAAAGACAAATTTCTCAAATTCTATTTTTCTTTCTACAAAATAGGTCATAATTGTTGACACCTCAGTACTTTTTGATCCTTCCGCTAGTAAGCTGAACAGCACGGGCCTTTTTTAAAATTGTACTTATTTGACATACGATTTTGTGGATGTCGGGTGGGTGAGAGGCGGGCGGATGAGAGGCGCGGGAGATGTGGGCGGGTGGGAGATTGGTGGGTCAGTGAGAGGCTGGCGGGTTGGTGAGAGGCTGGTGGGTGAGTGAGAGGCTTTGGGTGGGTGAGAGGTGGGCTGTTGGGTGGGTGAGAGGCAAGTGGGTGGGTGAGAGGCTTTGGGTGGGTGAGAGGTGGGCTGTTGGGTGGGTGAGAGGCAAGTGGGTGGGTGAGAGGCTTTGGGTGGGTGAGAGGCAAGTGGGTGGCAGTACACAAGTAGCCTTTTTATTTGTTTTTGTAGTCGTGATTGGAACATATTTGTTTAATTTTCAGCTGCCAACACAAACACTGTGAAGCTCTGTTTTGCTAAACAACTCTGCTTGGTTTGAGTTCTGCTTTCTATAAATATATTGGCGGGGTATTTGTGGAGTCATTTGCCAAAGACAGACACATGATTGGCCTCCGGCTGTATCCCTCACTCATCCAAGGGCACGACTCTGCCCTTCTGTCTCCCTCTTAAACATCATTTGTATAATGGTAGCTAGCAGCTGGTGTTCTAGTGTATTTACTTGGCATTCCAAACTATTCGGTTGAGTGTCTTTGCTTGTATAGGCTTACGTGAACAAGTTGAGCATTTCTCAGCTAGCCATGGTACCAATTTCGGTCTGTCGTTATGATTATTTACTTTGTGCAAATGTTTAGGCATATGTTAGCTTGCATGGGAGGAGAGAAACTACGAGCTCCTTTCAAAAGTAAAGTGTTGTAGTCTATGGACGCGGTGAACCGGCCTGCAGGCTTCAGGTTTTTACTTCATCACTTGTAGTCAGACGGTCACTGATGAGGTCGACAACCATTTGATTGACTAAAATAACCAAACGTTCTGTCCCTGAGCAGTTAAACAACTTCTTGTTTGTGTAAATAAATTTATGTTCATATCGGTGAAGATACAGTTTTTAAAAAAACAAACAAACATGAGCCCAGATTTAGTGCAGGCATTTTATTGGTCCATGTTATATATTATATTGTTTAGAACAGCAACACTTATCAGATCAACTGCATTCTGGTTCCCCAAAAACCTATTTTAAAACAATAAAACATAAGTCGGCACACCCAGAACAGGTGTTCTGTTTTCACTAGCCCCGCACATCTCTCTCTGTAGCCACATCTCTCTCGCTCTCTATAGCCACACCTCTCTCCATAGCCACACCCCTCTTGTAGCCAAACCTCTATTTGTAGCCACACTTTTCTCCGTAGCCACACCCCTCTCCGTAGCCACACCTCAAACTTTTCTGTCAGAAGCATGCAGAGGTTGTTTGTCTGCTTTTGTTAGAGCATTTTAATCTAATGACACTACATCCTACATCCACATGTTCTGCACTAGGAAAAGGCTGCACGTACCACTCAGAGAGCCGGAAGGAAGAACACTCATATTATCCAAAGCCATGGTCATCATTCTCAGTATAAATGTATATTGGATATAGAGACATTAGTAACCTATTCCCTAAATAGAGGCTCTGGTAATTGGTAGGAAGATTCTAATACCTTATTTCCTGTGAACAGATTGTTGTCAGATGTAGGATGTCATTTCACATACAGAGTGGAATTTCCTCGTTGGACTTTCCGCATTTGTTCTTTTTAATATGTTCCCACTCCAAGTGCTTGGAAGGGGCCAGAACCTCTTTGAGTAGGGCAGAGTAAGGACGTTTGTGTCCCAAATACCGCCCTTTTACCGAAGGGAGTTACTTACTATATATCCTGTAACCATTGTCAAATTATGTCTAACTTGGGATGCGGAGAAAGTTTGCTGGGTGTTTGCTGACAGGATCAGGATGGAAGCACGGAAGCACCTGAATATGCTATTACAGTGTAGAAGAGAACAATTGGTAAATGGATGAGTAAGTGTACAGCTGCATGCCTGCCGCGGGTGATGAACAGCTACAAAGGGACAAGCTATCATTCATTTCCAATGACAGCCAGCTACACACGCGACTGTGGGTGGAGCTACACTCTGAGACAAAGTCTCCAAGCGAGAGCGACATTTCAAAGTAGTGAAAGATATGTTCAACTCTATGCTAACTGCCAGCGAGCGAGTGGTGACAGAGTTTGGCGATAACCAATGGCAGGACAGATGTTCTCTGCTTCAGGATGTCGACTGTCGTTACTACTATAGCTAGCTTAAAACTTGAACAAGAGACATATCATCGCGATGCCTGTTACTACAGCTCATTATCTCCTGTTACTACAGCTCATTATCTCCTGTTACTACAGCTCATTATCTCCTGTTACTACAGCCCATTATCTCCTGTTACTACAGCTCATTATCTCCTGTTACTACAACCCATTATCTCCTGTTACTACAGCCCATTATCTCCTGTTACTACAGCTCATTATCTCCTGTTACTACAGCTCATTATCTCCTGTTACTACAGCTCATTATCTCCTGTTACTACAGCTCATTATCTCCTGTTACTACAGCTCATTATCTCCTGTTACTACAGCTCATTATCTCCTGTTACTACAGCCCATTATCTCCTGTTACTACAGCCCATTATCTCCTGTTACTACAGCCCATTATCTCCTGTTACTACAGCCCATTATCTCCTGTTACTACAGCTCATTATCTCCTGTTACTACAGCCCATTATCTCCTGTTACTACAGCCCATTATCTCCTGTTACTACAGCCCATTATCTCCTGTTACTACAGCCCATTATCTCCTGTTACTACAGCCCATTATCTCCTGTTACTACAACCCATTATCTCCTGTTACTACAGCCCATTATCTCCTGTTACTACAGCCCATTATCTCCTGTTACTACAACTAGCCCATTAGTTACTACAGCCCATTATCTCCTGTTACTACAGCCCATTAGTTACTACAGCCCATTATCTCCTGTTACTACAACCCATTATCTCCTGTTACTACAGCCCATTATCTCCTGTTACTACAGCTCATTATCTCCTGTTACTACAGCCCATTATCTCCTGTTACTATAGCCCATTATCTCCTGTTACTACAGCCCATTATCTCCTGTTACTACAGCCCATTATCTCCTGTTACGTCAGCTCATTATCTCCTGTTACTACAGCCCATTATCTCCTGTTACTACAGCCCATTATCTCCTGTTACTACAGCCCATTATCTCCTGTTACGTCAGCTCATTATCTCCTGTTACTACAGCCCATTATCTCCTGTTACTACAGCCCATTATCTCCTGTTACTACAGCCCATTATCTCCTGTTACTACAGCCCATTATCTCCTGTTACTACAGCTTATTATCTCCTGTTACTACAACCCATTATCTCCTGTTACTACAGCCCATTATCTCCTGTTACTACAGCTTATTATCTCCTGTTACTACAGCCCATTATCTCCTGTTACTACAGCCCATTATCTCCTGTTACTACAACCCATTATCACCTGTTACTACAGCCCATTATCTCCTGTTACTACATCCCATTATCTCCTGTTACTACAGCCCATTATCTCCTGTTACTACAGCCCATTATCTCCTGTTACGTCAGCTCATTATCTCCTGTTACTACAGCCCATTATCTCCTGTTACTACAGCTCATTATCTCCTGTTACTACAGCTCATTATCTCCTGTTACTACAGCCCATTATCTCCTGTTACTATAGCCCATTATCTCCTGTTACTACAGCCCATTATCTCCTGTTACTACAGCTCATTATCTCCTGTTACTACAGCCCATTATCTCCTGTTACTATAGCCCATTATCTCCTGTTACTACAGCCCATTATCTCCTGTTACTACAGCCCATTATCTCCTGTTACGTCAGCTCATTATCTCCTGTTACTACAGCCCATTATCTCCTGTTACTACAGCCCATTATCTCCTGTTACTACAGCCCATTATCTCCTGTTACTACAGCCCATTATCTCCTGTTACTACAGCTTATTATCTCCTGTTACTACAACTCATTATCTCCTGTTACTACAGCCCATTATCTCCTGTTACTACAGCTTATTATCTCCTGTTACTACAGCCCATTATCTCCTGTTACTACAGCCCATTATCTCCTGTTACTACAGCCCATTATCTCCTGTTACTACAGCTTATTATCTCCTGTTACTACAGCCCATTATCTCCTGTTACTACAACCCATTATCACCTGTTACTACAGCCCATTATCTCCTGTTACTACATCCCATTATCTCCTGTTACTACAGCTCATTATAGATACTGTCTGCTCAGATGCCACCAGTTGCCTGTAAACTAATTGGTTGGCTGGCATTGATCATGCAGTTTACACCAACATTTACAAATAGTTAAAATCACTGTCTGAACTTTAACCCCACAATGATTGATGATTTGACCTCCCAAGTTCTGGAATACAGAGCCACAAAATGTTGTCTGGATGTTCCATGGTTCTAGAATGCTGTTGTGAATAATGCATATGAGCAGATGGGTGTTCCGGGTGTTGTTGTAAATAATACAGGGATCCTCAGGGATCTCAGTGGGAAGCTCCTGTGTTTACAGCAAGATCCTAAAATAGCTTAGTCATCCAGCACTTATGAGTATCAGTGTCCCAGGCCGGGGAACGGGGTTTGGGGGGTCAGAAAGGGTCAGAGGGGGAGGGCAGACGGGAGTTTTTCCCACACATGTCATGGGGTGGGGTGGGGGGAGCACAGAGAGAGTGACAAAGAGGGTTGGATAGAGAGCGGTAATGAGAGAGAGATAGAGAGGGTGCGATAGAGAAAGAGTGAGAGAGGGATAGATAGAGTGGGATAGAGAGAGAGATTGAATGGACGGGATAGAAAGTGAGTGACAGAGGGATAAAGAGGGAGGGATAGAGCATACCATCCTAAATGTATTTTATCCTTCAGAAACCATTTTCCATATTTTATTTTTGTTCATTATTTCTTGACAATGTTAACATGTTTCCCAATAAAAAACATCTGGAGTTGAGAAATAAGAAAGAGAAGAGCAGGATGGAGAGGGAGTTTAAGATGACACAACATGTGGGTTGACTGGAGAGACATTTCGGAGAAACATGCAGCAGTGTCAGAGGTATAATAGATGTCCTGAGTGGTCTGACAGAACATTCTGGCGTGTTTGTCCGAACAAGCAATTGTTTTTGCTCCCAGATGACTGGTTACATGGAATTAGAATACAGAGAGTTCTAGAACACCTGAATCACCTGAACCGGGTTTGCAACCCTCTGCTCATCCAACCCAACTCATCCATCCCAACTCATCCATCCCAACTCATCCCTATCAACTCATCCATCCCAACTCATCCATCTCAACTCATCCATCTCAACTCATCCATCTCAACTCATCCATCTCAACTCATCCATCCCAACTCATCCATCTCAACTCATCCATCTCAACTCATCCATCTCAACTCATCCATCTCAACTCATCCCTCTCAACTCATCCATCTCAACTCATCCATCTCAACTCATCCATCTCAACTCATCCATCCCAACTCATCCATCTCAACTCATCCATCTCAACTCATCCATCTCAACCCATCTATTCCAACTCATCCATCACAACTCATCCATCCCAACTCATCCATCTCAACTCATCCATCTCAACCCATCCATCCCAACTCATCCATCTCAACTCATCCATCCCAACTTAAAATCATTATCCAAGGTAGCGTCATGAAAAGGTTGCAGCATCGTTCATAAGTGTTACCAGTCTATAGAAAGACAAATATTAACAAAGTGGATGAGATAATCCGTTTTTATTGTGAATCAAAGGCTGTTCCAGGGGTATATATGTGAGGATTCAGTGCCAGGTGAGGAAGCCTAAACCAACAGATCTGAATCAAAGGAAAAAACAGAAGGAGTCTGGCCTTGTGAACTCAGCAATTTGGTTCACACTACCCCCGTGCTCCCTTTCTCCCAACCCCCTCGCCCATCTCCCTGTCTCTCTCACCTTTGTCCCCTTCTCCCTCCTTTTCAATCTCCCTCTATCTTTACTCTACCTTTTCTCTGCCAGTTAGTTCAATAGACTTTTTTATTTTTACCGAGCTGTCACATGATGGGTCTGCAGACCAGACTGTGTTTCTGACACTGATATAGGATATTTCATACAGGACAGTTGTAAAGATACTCTTATCCGGAGTGATTCATATTAGTAGATGCCCCACATCATGCCCAAATAGGACCAGTAGTCTATCATATTCGTTGACGCCCAACAGCATGTCCTCTTGACCCTTTCCCCTTCACCCTTCCCTTCTCCTGTCCCTCACCTCCCTTTACAGCTCATCCCTAAGCACTGGCTGTGCCCCGAGCGAACGTTGAGATGAGTCAGAACAGCTCCCCAACACTTGAGCACTTTGATGTAGAAATACAGACACTTAAGCTCACTGTCTTACTCTCTTGTTATCTCTGTCAGAACAGTCTCCACAAGCCGAACCAGTCAGGATACAAAACGGGCCACTCCCAACACCTCGCCGCCATGTCACAGAAACTCTCTCTCCTCAATTCTCATTATCCTAGTCCAATTTGCTGCATTTGACACTGTGAACCATGGCAACCTGCTTACTGCCTCTCTGATTTGGGAATTGATTGATTTCTACCTGTCTGGCTGCTACTACCAGGTGACGTGGAGAGGATCAATATTTGCCCGGCAGCCTCTTACTGCTGGTGTTCTCGGCCCTGTTCTCTCTATACACTAAGTCTCTTGGGTGCCCTGTCCTCACACGGTCTGTCACACGGTCTGGCCTATTACTGCTAGGCTGATGACACTTTTCCTCTCCTTCTCTTCTTCCAACACCCAGATGACAACCCACATATATGCATGCCTGGCTGACATCTTCGCTTGGATGTCAGCCCACCACTTCAAGCTTAACATTGACAAAACTTGGCTTCTCTTCTTTCGCGGGAAGGCCTTTCCGCTCTCTGACATGTCCGTCATGGTTGACAACTGCACAGTGTCCTTCTCTTACAACCTTGTTGTGACCCTGGAGGACACACTTTTGTTTTCTGTTAACATCAGGGCAGCGCTTGCTCCTGTAACTCCTGTAAGAGATAGAGTTGCATTCGTTTGATTTCACTCACCATGAGTAGTAATCCAGATGTGACACTGACTGTGTACGTGTTGATACAGTTGTTGTGTACACGACCTTACCTCACTCAGGCCGCAGCACTTAATCAGGCACTAGTCATCTCACATCTGGATACTGTAACTCACCTGTTGAGGCTCCTGGTGCGTGCAAACAAACCAATACAATTCAGTCCCTTCTTATGGAGCAACAAGAGGAGCTTCTCCTCTCTACCTTCAAACTATGCTAAAATCCTGCATCCCAAATGGGCTCTTAATTCAGCCATCTCTGGGCACTCCTTTTTTGGGGTAGTTCCAATCCAGGTGTTTGACCAGTAGCCAACGATATTACAAGCAACCGTAGACAGCAGTTTGTCAATTTTCCTTTTCTAGGCTATTCCGGACCTTATTGTTTTGCTCAGGTATCCTGGGCCCGGTTCTGTTGTTCTGCAACATTGCACAGTTAAACTAAATTCTAAGCCTTCAAATAATCGCTTCCGCATGAAGGTGACACTTCGGTGAACATAGAAATGCAACAGCCGGCAGATACATTTTAATCATGTTAACAATTGGTTGGTCGTGCTTCACGGCTTGTCACTTCCTCATGGTAACCAATCACACGTCTTGCTGCAGTGATTGCACATTGAGCTATTTAGATGAACCGATCTTTCATGTCTTTGCGGGTCCATATGCTCTGAGGGACAATACGTGTTTGATTGTATTTGTCAGGAGATTAGGAAGCAAAGCTACGGGAAACACGTAATTTTCTAGGATGTGCTCGTCATCTGCCGCCCCCGTAGAAATCTGTGTTCTGATGGATACCTCACTCTTGATTCTATCATCTACAGTTCCTTTGGCCATTATTCCTGACCATAAATTTCTGTCGCCAGTGACTGCAAAATACGCTGAACACAAACACTTGAACTTGTGACTTTCATCATTCTTTCGTCCTTCCAAAACACATTTTCTCACTCAACTGCTATTGTCACAGCACCGGCAGGCTAAGCACTGTACCCATCTGCTTTGATGTCACCTCATGAAGACCAGTTGAGTGATCTTATGCATATTCCCTTTTACCCAGTGTTTTGATTGTATTCACTGTATTTTCAATTAAGCGTTGTCTTGCAGTTTGTATGCATACGTGGCCATGTTGTGAGACTGTTTGGAAGTAGGAAAAACAATGTCATGCAACTCCAAAGAACCTAGATACTATTTTATTTGACATTAATGGGAGAAGTGAAACAGCTGAATATAAAGGAATGTGAGCTGCTAGCAGATGGAGCTGTAACATTGCTTGACAATAAGAGATTTTGTGCAGCGATAACCCGGTTTCTTTAAACCAGAAACCCCTGAGACAATATTCCAGTTTACACAAGGGGAATAGGAGGAATGTGGGAGCATGTGAAGCTGTAAAGTTGCTTGACAATTGAAGACGATCTTTTGATATTTGTTTTAGTAGTCAACTGTTGATGCCTTCACAACATGTCTTGCGTCTCAGTAATGGGTTTTTTATGACCACGAAGAGCCGAAATACAGACATTCCCACTCTAGGATTAATTTATTATTAATATATTAAGTTAACCTAAAGTTACCTTAAGCTAAACTTTTTTATAGCTGTTTATATCAAGTTGACCTACTTTTAGTTTAACTTTTTAACTTTGTATTGCTTGTATCATTACTAGTGGTTACAGGAAACGGGTGTCTTGTATCTCTCTGGTATTTTGGTAAGCTGTTAGGGTCTTTAAAAGACTCCTCATCAACTATGCCTGTAGCCCTGCCATGGCGCACATTGTGATTAAGAAAATCAAAGACCCCTTTTACAAGCCGTCAAGGTTGTGCTGCTTTAAGAAGTTTCCTATATATAATGATAGAAAAATGTCTGACCTTGCTGGTAGTTTGGAAGTGGCTGATCTATTTTGGTAGACTGTTGCCTTGTGGGCGTGTCTGCTTCAGGAAGTTTCAGGGAGCATGGCCTTTGTGTTGACTTGACGAGTCACGCTAAAGAAACTACTGAAGACCGGGGGTGACTTTGGCTGTGCCTGCACCCTTAACCCTCTTCAGGGTTAAGGCTTAGTGAGGTTAAAGCTCTGTAAGAGTCAGGGCTCTGTAGAAGTTAGGGCATGTGTAGAATTTAGGGTTCTGTATGATTTAAGGTTCTGTAGGTGTCAGGGCTCTGTAGAAGTTAGGGCTCTGCAGGATTTAGGGTTCTGTATGATTTAAGGTTCTGTAGGTGTCAGGGCTCTGTAAGAGTCAAGGCTCTGTAGGATTTAGGGGTCTGTATGATTTAAGGTTCTGTATGTTTTTGTCACGGTCCGTCCAAGGTGTAGTGCGTGAGGAAGCCATGTGCAGAGTCGTATATCCGTTTGGGTCAGGTTTATTTAAAGACACCAACTTAAAACAAACCGTAAACGGCGACAAACACTAAACTGTTGACATGAAACAAAAGGTGCGCATATAGCGTCTTACACAAAACCCATACAAAGACAACAGTAGTAGAACACACTCACCTCTAAAATAACGTGTGACATGTAACAATGCGAAGCAATGAGTGCACTGCTCGCGACCCTCTTATATCCCATTGATTATAAGTGCAAACAGCCGTGAGACAAACGTAAACACGGAAGTGAAACAAGGAAGTGCATCACCGAAATATGTCCGTGTAGCAACGCCACCACACCAATCGTGACAGTATCCCCCACTAAAAGGCTAGCTCCCCAGATAGCCGAACGGAAACACAAAACCAAAACAAGGGAGCAACAGGGAGAGAACCCGCAGTCAAACCCAAAAGGGTCAGTCCAGGACCGCAGGTCCAGCCCTGAAAAGGCCTCGGTGGCTGAGAGGCCGCCATCTAGTGCGGCTGAGAGGCCGCCATCTAGTGCGGCTGAGAGGCCGCCATCTAGTGCGGCAGAGAGACCGCCATCTAGTGCGGCAGAGAGACCGCCATCTAGTGCGGCAGAGAGACCGCCATCTAGTGCGGCAGAGAGATCCGCCCAGAGTCATCTTGTGCGGCCCAGAGTCCGCCATCTTGTGCGGCCCAGAGTCCGCCATCTTGTGCGGCTCAGAGTCCGCCGTCGTGGGCGACGTGGTGGCGGAGGCCATCGTGGGCGGTGGCGTGGCGGCGGCCCATCGTGGCGGCGGCCATCGTGAGCGAGGTCGTGGCGGCGGCCATCGTGAGCGTAGCGTGGCGGCGGCCATCGTGAGCGGGCGGCGGCCATCGTGAGCGTGGCGTGGCGGCGGCCATCGGGAGCGTAGTCGTGGCGGCGGCCATCGTGAGCGTAGTCGTGGCGGCGGCCATCGTGAGCGTAGCGTGGCGGCGGCCATCGTGAGCGTAGTCGTGGCGGCGGCCATCGTGGCGGCGGCGGCGGCCATCGTGAGCGTAGTCGTGGCGGCGGCCATCGTGAGCGAGTCGTGGCGGCGGCCATCGTGAGCGTAGTCGTGGCGGCGGCCATCGTGAGCGTAGTCGTGACGGCGGCCATCGTGAGCGTAGTCGTGGCGGCGGCCATCGTGAGCGTAGTCGTGGCGGCGGCCATCGGGAGCGAGTCGTGGCGGCGGCCATCGTGAGCGTAGTCGTGGCGGCGGCCATCGTGAGCGTAGTCGTGGCGGCGGCCATCGTGAGCGTCGTCGTGGCGGCGGCCATCGTGAGCGGCGATGCGGCGCGGCCTTCGTGGGCGGCGATGCGGCAGCCATGTGGGCGGCGATGCGGCAGCCATTGTGGGCGGCGATGCGGCAGCCATTGTGGGCGGCGATGCGGCAGCCATTGTGGGCGGCGATGCGGCAGCCATTGTGGGCATTGTGGGGCGATGCGGCAGCCATTGTGGGCGGCGATGCGGCAGCCATTGTGGGCGGCGATGCGGCAGCCATTGTGGGCGCTGGCGGGACGACGGCAGCCATCTTGGGCGCTGGCGTGACAGCAACAGCCATCTTGAGCGCTGGCGTGACGGCGGGAGCCCTCGTGGGCGCTGGCGTGACGGCAACAGCCATCTTGAGCGCCGGCGGGACGACGGCAGCCATCTTGAGCGCTGGCGTGGCGGCAACAGCCATCTTGAGCGCTGGCGGAACGGCGGGAGCCATCGTGACGCTGGCGTGACGGCGGCAGCCATCTTGGGCGCTGGCGGGACGACGACAGCCATCTTGGGCGCTGGCGTGACGGCGGGAGCCATCGTGGGCGCTGGCGTGACGGCAACAGCAATCTTGAGCGCCGGCGGGACGACGGCAGCCATCTTGAGCGCTGGCGTGACGGCAACAGCCATCTTGAGCGCTGGCGGGACGGCGGGAGCCATCGTGGACGCTGGCGTGACGGCGGCAGCCATCTTGGATTCTGGCGGGACGGCGGGAACCATCGTGGACGCTGGCGTGACGGCACCAGCCATCTTGAGCGCTGGCGGGACGGCGGGAGCCATCGTGGACGCTGGCGTGACGGTGGCAGCCATCTTGGGCGCTGGCGGGACGACGGCAGCCATCTTGAGCGCTGGCGTGACAGCAACAGCCATCTTGAGCGCTGGCGTGACGGCGGGAGCCATCGTGGACGCTGGCGAGACGGCGGCAGCCATCTTGGGCGCTGGCGGGACGACGGCAGCCATCTTGAGCGCTGGCGGGACGACGGCAGCCATCTTGAGCGCTGGCGTGACGGCGGGAGCCATCGTGGACGCTGGCGAGACGGCGGCAACCATCTTGGGCGCTGGCATGGTGGCGACCATCTCGGGCGCAGGCGTGGTGGCGACCATCTCAGGCGCTGGCTCCTGGAAATCCAGCCATGTCCTCCACCACGTCCTAATAACAGCCGAGGGCTGATCATCCAACCCCTCCGGGGGTTTTTCTGTCCCTGACGTCGGTGGCCGAAAAGGGTCTTCCCACTGCGGGGTTTGTGGCTGTAGCTCCAGCCATGTCCTCCACCACGTCCTAATAACAGCTGAGGGCTGTTCATCCAACCCCTCCGGGGGTTTTTCTGTCCCTGTCGTCGGCGGCAGAAAAGGGTCTTCCCACGGCGGGGGTAGTGGCTGTAGCTCCAGGGGTTTCCCTCCCCCTGTCTGCAGCCCCGGAGCAGTGGGGGGCCGTTCCTGCAGCACCAGGACCGTGGGTGCTCTCTCCGCGGTCCTCCCGGAACACCTCCTTAGCTCCCCCCCAAAAACCTTCTTGGGACGCCTTCGGGGTGCCCTCTTGCCTTCCTCCGGGAGGGACCGCGGACCCGATGTAATCGGCCCTGATAGCTGCATCGGTGGCTCATACCCGAAGTAAGCACGGAGGCGCCTATACCCTCTTCGGGCGTCTCCGGCTTACCCCAGTCCCACTGCTCCGTGGTGCGACGGTGAGCTTCATCCTTCGGGGCGCTATAGCTTGCCCCCCCGAGGAATCCACTCACCGTCTGCTGGCTCCGCTGGCTTCTTTGTGGGCTTCGCATTCTGTCACGGTCCGTCCAAGGTGTAGTGCGTGAGGAAGCCATGTGCAGAGTCGTATATCCGTTTGGGTCAGGTTTATTTAAAGACACCAACTTAAAACAAACCGTAAACGGCGACAAACACTAAACTGTTGACATGAAACAAAAGGTGCGCATATAGCGTCTTACACAAAACCCATACAAAGACAACAGTAGTAGAACACACTCACCTCTAAAATAACGTGTGACATGTAACAATGCGAAGCAATGAGTGCACTGCTCGCGACCCTCTTATATCCCATTGATTATAAGTGCAAACAGCCGTGAGACAAACGTAAACACGGAAGTGAAACAAGGAAGTGCATCACCGAAATATGTCCGTGTAGCAACGCCACCACACCAATCGTGACAGTATCCCCCACTAAAAGGCTAGCTCCCCAGATAGCCGAACGGAAACACAAAACCAAAACAAGGGAGCAACAGGAGAGAACCCGCAGTCAAACCCAAAGGGTCAGTCCAGGACCGCAGGTCCAGCCCTGAAAAGGCCTCGGTGGCTGAGAGGCCGCCATCTAGTGCGGCTGAGAGGCCGCCATCTAGTGCGGCTGAGAGGCCGCCATCTAGTGCGGCAGAGAGACCGCCATCTAGTGCGGCAGAGAGACCGCCATCTAGTGCGGCAGAGAGACCGCCATCTAGTGCGGCAGAGAGACCGCCATCTAGTGCGGCAGAGCCAGCCCAGAGTCCGCCATCTTGTGCGGCCCAGAGTCCGCCATCTTGTGCGGCTCAGATCTTGGGGTGGCGGAGGCCATCGTGGCGGTGTCGTGGCGGCGGCCATCGTCGTGGCGGCGGCCATCGTGAGCGAGTCGTGGCGGCGGCCATCGGGAGCGTAGTCGTGGCGGCGGCCATGGCGGCGGCCATCGGAGCGTAGTCGTGGCGGCGGCCATCGGAGCGTAGTCGTGGCGGCGGCCATCGTGGCGTAGTCGTGGCGGCGGCCATCGTGAGCGAGTCGTGGCGGCGGCCATCGTGGCGTCGTGGCGCGGCGGCCATCGTGATCGTGGCGGCGGCCATCGTGAGCGTAGTCGTGGCGGCGGCCATCGTGAGCGTAGTCGTGGCGGCGGCCATCGTGAGCGTAGTCGTGACGGCGGCCATCGTGAGCGTAGTCGTGGCGGCGGCCATCGTGAGCGTAGTCGTGGCGGCGGCCATCGGGAGCGTAGTCGTGGCGGCGGCCATCGTGAGCGTAGTCGTGGCGGCGGCCATCGTGAGCGTAGTCGTGGCGGCGGCCATCGTGAGCGTCGTCGTGGCGGCGGCCATCGTGAGCGGCGTGCGGCGCGGCCTTCGTGGGCGGCGATGCGGCAGCCATTGTGGGCGGCGATGCGGCAGCCATTGTGGGCGGCGCAGCCATTGTGGGCGGCGATGCGGCAGCCATTGTGGGCGGCGATGCGGCAGCCATTGTGGGCGGCGATGCGGCAGCCATTGTGGGCGGCGATGCGGCAGCCATTGTGGGCGGCGATGCGGCAGCCATTGTGGGCGGCGATGCGGCAGCCATTGTGGGCGCTGGCGGGACGACGGCAGCCATCTTGGGCGCTGGCGTGACGGCGGGAGCCCTCGTGGGCGCTGGCGTGACGGCAACAGCCATCTTGAGCGCCGGCGGGACGACGGCAGCCATCTTGAGCGCTGGCGTGGCGGCAACAGCCATCTTGAGCGCTGGCGGAACGGCGGGAGCCATCGTGGACGCTGGCGTGACGGCGGCAGCCATCTTGGGCGCTGGCGGGACGACGACAGCCATCTTGGGCGCTGGCGTGACGGCGGGAGCCATCGTGGGCGCTGGCGTGACGGCAACAGCAATCTTGAGCGCCGGCGGGACGACGGCAGCCATCTTGAGCGCTGGCGTGACGGCAACAGCCATCTTGAGCGCTGGCGGGACGGCGGGAGCCATCGTGGACGCTGGCGTGACGGCGGCAGCCATCTTGGACGCTGGCGGGACGGCGGGAACCATCGTGGACGCTGGCGTGACGGCACCAGCCATCTTGAGCGCTGGCGGGACGGCGGGAGCCATCGTGGACGCTGGCGTGACGGTGGCAGCCATCTTGGGCGCTGGCGGGACGACGGCAGCCATCTTGAGCGCTGGCGTGACAGCAACAGCCATCTTGAGCGCTGGCGTGACGGCGGGAGCCATCGTGGACGCTGGCGAGACGGCGGCAGCCATCTTGGGCGCTGGCGGGACGACGGCAGCCATCTTGAGCGCTGGCGGGACGACGGCAGCCATCTTGAGCGCTGGCGTGACGGCGGGAGCCATCGTGGACGCTGGCGAGACGGCGGCAACCATCTTGGGCGCTGGCATGGTGGCGACCATCTCGGGCGCAGGCGTGGTGGCGACCATCTCAGGCGCTGGCTCCTGGAAATCCAGCCATGTCCTCCACCACGTCCTAATAACAGCCGAGGGCTGATCATCCAACCCCTCCGGGGGTTTTTCTGTCCCTGACGTCGGTGGCCGAAAAGGGTCTTCCCACTGCGGGGTTTGTGGCTGTAGCTCCAGCCATGTCCTCCACCACGTCCTAATAACAGCTGAGGGCTGTTCATCCAACCCCTCCGGGGGTTTTTCTGTCCCTGTCGTCGGCGGCAGAAAAGGGTCTTCCCACGGCGGGGGTAGTGGCTGTAGCTCCAGGGGTTTCCCTCCCCCTGTCTGCAGCCCCGGAGCAGTGGGGGGCCGTTCCTGCAGCACCAGGACCGTGGGTGCTCTCTCCGCGGTCCTCCCGGAACACCTCCTTAGCTCCCCCCCAAAAACCTTCTTGGGACGCCTTCGGGGTGCCCTCTTGCCTTCCTCCGGGAGGGACCGCGGACCCGATGTAATCGGCCCTGATAGCTGCATCGGTGGCTCATACCCGAAGTAAGCACGGAGGCGCCTATACTCCTCTTCGGGCGTCTCCGGCTTACCCCAGTCCCACTGCTCCGTGGTGCGACGGTGAGCTTCATCCTTCGGGCGCTATAGCTTGCCCCCCCGAGGAATCCACTCACCGTCTGCTGGCTCCGCTGGCTTCTTTGTGGGCTTCGCATTCTGTCACGGTCCGTCCAAGGTGTAGTGCGTGAGGAAGCCATGTGCAGAGTCGTATATCCGTTTGGGTCAGGTTTATTTAAAGACACCAACTTAAAACAAACCGTAAACGGCGACAAACACTAAACTGTTGACATGAAACAAAAGGTGCGCATATAGCGTCTTACACAAAACCCATACAAAGACAACAGTAGTAGAACACACTCACCTCTAAAATAACGTGTGACATGTAACAATGCGAAGCAATGAGTGCACTGCTCGCGACCCTCTTATATCCCATTGATTATAAGTGCAAACAGCCGTGAGACAAACGTAAACACGGAAGTGAAACAAGGAAGTGCATCACCGAAATATGTCCGTGTAGCAACGCCACCACACCAATCGTGACAGTTTTGGTGGGTTGGTGGTATGGGTTGGTGGTGCATCCGTTATACAGCTCCGTCAGAGTGCTGTGCTGCATCTGGTTTTTCTCTGTTCAATCAGCACACACACATGCATCCACACATACACACACACACCAACACACACACACACACACACACACACACACACACACACACCAACACACACAGCTTCCGTTCATTTCTTCTCCAACTCCAAGACAATAGAACTGCTAGAGGAAACCCAGCTAGTGGTTGTGTTCTAAATGGCAACCTGTTGTATAGCTAGTTCACTGGGGTCCATTAGGCTCTGGTGTATGCTTCACTCCAACCAACCTGACTCATAAAAACATGCTTCACACCAACCAACCTGACTCATAAAAACATGCTTCACTCATGCTTCACTCCAACCAACCAATGTACTACTATACCACATTAGATGTACTACTATATCATTAGATGTACTACTATACCACATTAGATGTACTACTATATCATTAGATGTACTACTATACCACATTAAATGTGCTGCTATACCACATTAGATGTACTACTATACCACATTAGATGTACTACTATACCACATTAGATGTACTACTATACCACATTAGATGTACTACTATACCACATTAGATGTGCTACTATACCATTAGATGTACTATTATACCACATTAGATGTACTACTATACCACATTAGATGTACTACTATACCACATTAGATGTACTACTATACCACATTAGATGTACTACTATATGACATTAGATGTACTACTATACCACATTAGATGTGCTACTATACCATTAGATATACTATTATACCACATTAGATGTACTACGATACCACATTAGATGTGCTACTATACCATTAGATGAACTACTATACCACATTAGGTGTACTGCTATACCATTAGATGTACTACTATACCATTAGATGTACTATTATACCACATTAGATGTACTACTATACCATCAGATGTACTACTATACCACATTAGATGTACTGCTATACCATTAGATGTACTATTATACCACATTAGATGTACTACTATACCATTAGATATACTATTATACCACATTAGATGTACTGCTATACCATTAGATGTACTATTATACCACATTCGATGTACTACTATACCATTAGATGTACTACTATACCATTAGATGTACTATTATACCACATTAGATGTACTACTATACCATTAGATGTACTACTATACCATTAGATGTACTACTATACCACATTAGATGTACTACTATACCATTAGATGTACTATTATACCACATTAGATGTACTACTATACCATTAGATGTACTACTATACCATTAGATGTACTACTATACCACATTAGATGTACTACTATACCATTAGATGTACTATTATACCACATTAGATGTACTACTATACCATCAGATGTACTACTATACCACATTATAGTTGCCTTGCTCCACCCAGATTTGCCTCGCTCTACACTACTCTCCAGACATTGGAAACAGCAATACAATTTGTGAGAGAGTGATTGTGCACCCTCCTTTACATTGTTTTCAAAAAAGGTTATGGTATCTGGCTGCTGTTGGCCGGCTTGCCTTTTACAACCATGTAGCATGTGGCTATAAGGATAATGTCAAAGCGAAATGATGACCTTAGCAAGAGCATCTGACAATATTTGATTAAACAAGCTATAATGTTAACAAAAGATAGAGAACCATGAATTGCTAATGTCATAACAACATAATTTCGTTTCACAGAGAGCAGTGAGGTAGAGCCACAGGGAGACTGCCAGAAGAAACGAGTGCGAGACCAGTGGAATAGTCCTGTGTTTGGTCCTCGAAAATGAAATGTTGCCGTTTGAGAGAACCTGCAATCTGTACCTCATCATGTGATAAGATAATAGAACGCAAACGTGATGGAAAATAACAGCACATTAATATGTAAACATCTCCACATTCTATCCACCCACAGGAATATTACCGCATATTAGAAATTGGGAGTAATGATCTGGTGTGCGTTAAGTGTACAAAGACATTAGGTCTCCCCTGAAAGTTGGTGTGAAATGCAATTAACCAGAATGTACATGCTATTGTTTTAAAGTAATGGTTGTAGGTCTTATTTTGATGGGGGGGATTTTCTGTTAGTAGATTTTCTGTCTTATTTTCTTCGCCCATGCTATCAGTCATTTGTCTGCTGAATCAGTTCTCCCATGTTTTCCCACTTCACATCTGCGTCTACTCATCCGTGATTATTTTCGCTTCTACTTTCCTCAAGTCGTATTCCAGGTCTGTCTTCTGTTCCTGGAAAGTCTAAAACCAGATTTCTAATTTTGATACTTCTTTCCTATTTTAAAACTGAAATTTCATAGGGGTAATATACGAGTGTTGTCACTGTCTAGTGTAAAGGTCCGCGTTGAGGGGTCGTGGTCTATTATAGGGGACTATAAAGGGAATATGGGTTTCATTTGGGGCACGATCTTCTCTGCCTCGTCTGTATAACTGTGACAATAGCAAGATGGCCGTGTGTGACAGGTGGGGTGACATCCCATGGAATCTGAAGATTTAACTGCCATGAATGGAACCAGAGCTGCAGGAAGAATCCTCCAGACACCCCACAGCAAATTTCACACTGTCTGCTAGTATGTTAGCTTTGCTCTCCTTATCTCTGTGGTGGACTGAGCTGTAAGAAAAGTCAAAGATGGTTTCATATGACGATTCTTAATTAGAAACCCTTGCTGATGCTCATATATTCACTGTGCTGTTGTGGTAAATGCAAGCTGGAAGCCAATGTACTGAAAGAGCAAGGCGACATGGGAGAACTTGTAACGGTTAAACACCAACCGGGACATTAGTGGTGCCGAAGAGTATTGATGGGATTGAAGAGTATTGATAATATTAATGGTGTTGATTATATTGAATAGTATTAAAGAGTATTGATAATATTAATGGTGTTGATTATATTGAATAGTATTAAAGAGTATTGATAATATTAATGGTGTTGATTATATTGAGTAGTAAAGAGTATTGATTATAATAATGGTGTTGATGGTATTAAATATTATTGAATAGTATTGAATAGTATTGAAGAGTATTGATTATATTAATGGTGTTGATGTTATTGAATACTATTGAAGATTATCAAAGAGTGTATGTGTGTCTGTGTGTGAGTAGTGACCAACTGGGTATGTGGTTGTTTTTATTTACATTTTGTATAAAAACCATTTATTGGATTCAGTGAAAACATATGGAAAGAAAGCTCTTCTGTCAGCACCACAGATTGTCCTGGTTCCGGTTCAAGCATTTTACTCTTTCTGTGTGGGTTTTGGTAAACAGATAACCAGAACAACATTGCTGTATGAATATAAGTTTTTGTGCTGTGGCTGGCTGGGACACTGGCTCGTTGGCTGGCTGACTGTTGGTTTGCTAGCTGACTGACCGACTGGCTGGGTGCCTGACTGATTGGCCGGCTGGGAGACTGGGTGACTAGCTGCCTAAGTAGCCAGCTGATTGACTGGGTCCATGTTTGGGATACAACCAAGGTACAGTGGGCTCTGTTATGTCTCAATGTAACCATTAGAAACGGGGGGTTTTGAGTTTCGGACAGAAGCTGCCTTTTGAGGCAGAGTTAACAGGGAGGGGAAGAGACCAAGAAGAAAAGACGAGAAAGAGCTTGTGAGAAAGGGAAAGAAAGAGGGAGAGACCACCTCAAGGCAAGCAACGGACTGTCAAGAAGACATCTGCTCAGCATTTCTTCAGCGCCTCTGGATGTTTAGCTGGGAAACTGCAGTCCTTCACAGTCAAACAATCAAAACAACCCTGGTGGTACATGAGCACCTCCAGAAAGTGTTTGTGTATACAATACAACATAAGTCCATGTTGAAGGAGTGCAGATTGGGCTAGAGAGTTGTCTTCTTGATGGCGGCCATTGCTCTGGGGATAACCTATTAACCTATTATACCATATTATACTATAGATTCTCTATGGAATTGCTAATATACCAGTGCTCCATTTTATTATTGCTTTCATTGCAGGTGTTTAGTGGCAGAAATCGGCTGATTATAGAACTTATGGGACAGATATTGTATTATATGTTAGCCTTCATAAACGTTAATGGTACTCATCTGTTTGAAGATAGGCATTTAATGCTTTATTGGGCTTGAAAAGCAGCTGTATTTTGCCTGATGTTATTATTATTGTGGTTAATAGGAATGTCTAGGGGGGTGACAATTTTACAGAAAAAGGCTAGCTTTCTGTAATATTTTGAGTGTTTGTTGACGCTGATAAACACAATGACATTTGTTACTATGGGTGCCAATAATTGTGAAGCGCACTGTATTATAAGTTAACCACAATACATTTGCAAATTATATTGCATGCTTTACTTTTCCCCACTACTAAAGTAAAATCTTTTATATTAGTACCAGCCATTCCAATTAGATTGGTGTGGTCTTCTCCCTGAAAGATATGGCCAATATGTACCGGTATGTACCAATATCAGAGTTTGAGGAAACTGTGTTGGATAGAGACAGAGACAGAGAGATAGACCACAACTAGCCAACACACATGGAGCCAATGAATCAGATAACCACAAGCACCACCAAACTACATGACAGCCAGCTGTTCAACATTTCTACACAGCCATTCCATCTGTCCAGGAATCAAAATCATGTAAATGTAACATTTTACAGTCTACTGCCACATGCAGTGTCTGCCACATGCAGTGTCTGCCATGTCGTGTCTGGTACACAGACAGGTTTCCATGTGCTCCCTAACTGCTGATTGTGCACAACTGGCTGCAAGCTGATTGCTGGACAGATCAACTAGTATTGAGAGGCAATTGTGTAATTGTTGTTTCTGCTCTTCCGTTCATTTGACTGCCCACATTGGCCACATTAGGATGCCTGCCCCTCTTCTGTATGGCGTCACCGTGCCACAACAGTGAGAAACGTCCGGACCATGTCTCAGACAGACCTGCTGAAGCTGTCCAGAGTGACAGAGGACTGCTGGTTAATGAATGCACACTGCACTGTCAGTTATATGAAATATGGAAGACAAAGAAGAGATTCGGAGACACAACTTATAATTCTGCTTGTTTGTAAACATTCCTGCTTTAAGAGAGCTGAGCTCTGGTTAACAACAGTCAGGAGGACCAGTAGTGGATCTCTAGTTTTTACATACTGTCACAGAAATGTATTATTCCTGCTGTGAAGAACGTTATTAATTAGGGCGAGACATTAGCAGTAGAAGAATGTCAATCATCAGATGTATTCCATAAAACCCTTCTCACGTCATCTGTGGTCAGAAAGTGTTTGTACAGCCTGAACTCCTACCAGCAAGCATTGCAGAACATCACATTATCACTCCATAAAAAATATTATTACTTCATGGAGAAGAACAATACACATGTTTAAGACTGTGTGTGTGTGTGTGTGTGTGTGTGTGTGTGTGTGTGTCCAAGGCAATGACAGCAGTGAGAGGAACTACACCCCACCCAAAACCATCTATTCTCCTCTGCTTTTTCCCCCCACATACCACTATTGTCTTCAGCTTCACCCAAACCCACTATTGTCTTCCACTTCACTAACCTCAACGCCCCAAACCTCTATTTGCCCATTCTCCTGTCCAAACCCACCATTTCCTGCTAACACAAATAACACGAGAAACAAAATGGTTTAATCTCAGAGCTAAAATTAGCTGAGCACCTCTTGAATCGCCTGAACGCCCACGCGAGTTTGTCTGCCAACATTATGGAGGACTGTCTGTCCCAATTTGAATATAAATCACAGGCGGAATTAAAATGCCAAAATGATAATTGCGTTAATATTTTTAAAACAGTGCACCCTCCGAGTAATTGTTTAGTAATAGAGTAATGAGGGGTCATTGTATAATCAAAACTACGTGGAACTTAACACGAACAAACCGCTGAGGTGGTGGTCGACTTTGGGAAACACCCAACACCACTCCCTCCTGGAGATCGAGAGCCCAGCTGTTAGTTTGTCTGAATCATTCGGATTCCTAGAGACCGTCATCTCCCACATCCTCAGGTGGGAGGACCACATCACAGGGATCGTCGTCGAGAAGGAACACTGGTTGAGACAGCTGTAAGTAAACACTGACGTCAACCCCACTCCTGCTTCATGTCCATATCTCTGGTTTAGGTCATGGTTGGCTTGCTTAGTACAAATCAGGACCCAAATGTGTACATCGACTGTACATGCTTAGGGTATATCGCTTGGACCTACAGGTTAATTCAATTTAAGTCTGACACAACTTGTGCACGCTGTTTAAGAATATTAAAGCATGTATCACTTTAACATTTTATCTTCGGCTATAAGTGTTTTGATTTTCATATTGCCCCCAGAAGGTCCAGGAATCCTTCTAATTGAATAGCTAAAATGTAAACGAAGAACCAGGTTTCTAGACAATACCTCATATCCTCAGGGAACAGTTTACACCTTAAACACCTTGAGGGTTCTTTTGGTGTTCTTCACATTTGAACCATGGAGGAACACCTATACGTTCTTCCAAGAAACTTTTAAAAGGTCTTCTTCAAAAGAACCACAGAGGCTCCCCTCCGTGTCATAGTTAATGATATCCAAGAACATTTGCTTTTAAGAGTTTGGGGGAAAAGGGCCCTAGTTTCAATGGGCAATAAAGTATCTCCAGCTAGGGGCGGAAGGACCATCAGGCATTTAGGGCCAATTCCAAGTGGGCTGTTCCATTTCTTGCACAGTGAGCCTGTCTAAATAATTATCCGACTAAAAATTGGGGCCTTGAGGGGAAGAAAATACCAGTATGGGGGCTTCACTGTAAAAAATGTAGCAGATGTGTTTATAAAGCCAGTGCCAATTTCTCATCCCAGTTCACCCTTGACTGCAGCCCTCCAAGTCTATGGGATGGGATGGGCTGGTTCCTCAGGGAGTTGCCTGGTGCATGAGACAGGAAACAGCTTGAGACGAGTCCAGTGGTCAAGGCTATCAGGGAGGGGGTGGGGGTGACTGGAAAGGGGGGGATTTCCTCGCACAGCTTGGACACTTTTCAAAAATATACAGTAGCAAGACGCCAAACAACCACCCAACATACAGCTCGTTAGTGCTAGTATACTACATGTACCAGCAAGTTAATGGACACTAGCAGTTTATTTGATCAAGAATTTGGCTCTGATACATAATCTCTAGTTCAGTACAACCCTTCTCCTGGGAGATACGGTCCTATTTGTTTGCACTGCAACCCTTATTTAGCACACCTGGTTTTAAGTGTTAGAATTATTAGATAACAAATTATTGAATAACTGAATGAGGCCACATATACATTGGAAAACAACCACGGCCAGTGGCTCTATTGGAACAGGGTTGGAGACCCCATGACTTATATGCACATTGATTATTCTGTTGTTTAAAACAGCTTTCAAAGTTTGTAATGTCCACTTTAGACATCCCACTTAATTGACCATATAAGTATTTTACAAAAGGATGCCCAGAAATGTAAATGTCATATTGTCACGTGATTATTTTCCTGTTGTAGTTTAGGCACCCAATGCTCATCAATGTGCTAGGGAAACGAAGGCTATCCTGTCTGGTCCGAACCGACAAAAGGTCTTTAGTGGCACAAGTCACAGAAAATGTGAATGATGGTTACATGAGGAATGTGTCACAACACAATGTGTCACACCCTGCTGCATATGGGTCTGTGTAGATACAGACCGGTCAGAGTGCCCATGATGACCCCTGTCTACCAGTGGGTCTGTGTAGATACAGACCGGTCAGAGTGCCCATGATGACCCCTGTCTACCAGTGGGTCTGTGTAGATACAGACCGGTCAGAGTGCCCATGATGACCCCTGTCTACCAGTGGGTCTGTGTAGATACAGACCGGTCAGACTGCCCATGATGACCCCTGTCCACCAGTGGGTCTGTGTAGATACAGACCGGTCAGAGTGCCCATGATGACCCCTGTCTACCAGTGGATCTGTGTAGATACAGACCGGTCAGAGTGCCCATGATGACCCCTGTCTACCAGTGGGTCTGTGTAGATACAGACCGGTCAGACTGCCCATGATGACCCCTGTCTACCAGTGGGTCTGTGTAGATACAGACCGGTCAGACTGCCCATGATGACCCCTGTCTACCAGTGGGTCTGTGTAGATACAGACCGGTCAGACTGCCCATGATGACCCCTGTCTACCAGTGGGTCTGTGTAGATACAGACCGGTCAGACTGCCCATGATGACCCCTGTCTACCAGTGGGTCTGTGTAGATACAGACCGGTCAGAGTGCCCATGATGACCCCTGTCTACCAGTGGATCTGTGTAGATACAGACCGGTCAGAGTGCCCATGATGACCCCTGTCCACCAGTGGGTCTGTGTAGATACAGACCGGTCAGACTGCCCATGATGACCCCTGTCCACCAGTGGGTCTGTGTAGATACAGACCGGTCAGAGTGCCCATGATGACCCCTGTCTACCAGTGGGTCTGTGTAGATACAGACCGGTCAGTGCCCATGATGCCCATGATGACCCTGACTGCCCATGATGACCCCTGTCCACCAGTGGGTCTGTGTAGATACAGACCGGTCAGACTGCCCATGATGACCCCTGTCCACCAGTGGGTCTGTGTAGATACAGACCGGTCAGACTGCCCATGATGACCCCTGTCTACCAGTGGGTCTGTGTAGATACAGACCGGTCAGACTGCCCATGATGACCCCTGTCTACCAGTGGGTCTGTGTAGATACAGACCGGTCAGAGTGCCCATGATGACCCCTGTCTACCAGTGGGTCTGTGTAGATACAGACCGGTCAGAGTGCCCATGATGACCCCTGTCTACCAGTGGGTCTGTGTAGATACAGACCGGTCAGACTGCCCATGATGACCCCTGTCCACCAGTGGGTCTGTGTAGATACAGACCGGTCAGACTGCCCATGATGACCCCTGTCTACCAGTGGGTCTGTGTAGATACAGACCGGTCAGAGTGCCCATGATGACCCCTGTCTACCAGTGGATCTGTGTAGATACAGACCGGTCAGACTGCCCATGATGACCCCTGTCTACCAGTGGGTCTGTGTAGATACAGACCGGTCAGACTGCCCATGATGACCCCTGTCCACTGTTGGGTCTGTGTAGATACAGACCGGTCAGAGTGCCTATGATGACCCCTGTCTACCAGTGGGTCTGTGTAGATACAGACCGGTCAGAGTGCCTATGATGACCCCTGTCTACCAGTGGGTCTGTGTAGATACAGACTGGTCAGACTGCGTTCATGACGTCAATTTCGACACGTGCCACCCTACCTAAACATAGTTTCAGACTGGGTACAGACTAAATGACAATGGTATTCCCTGATGGCTGTAGCCTTTTGCAGATGGATAATTCCATTACATGACTGCATTTTAAACTCAACTGGTGGCATATTGGCACAAATGTTGACCTTTATGAAATTCCATCAAAGGATATGTAGCTTGTGGAAACACAGCGTCGTACAGACCAGGACTTAAAACACATAGGATCTAGAGGGGTGTCCATTTCTCTGGCTGTGCGGAGTGGATATTATAATAGTATAATATCATCAAGATATTTATAATATATGTTCAGATACCCAGCGAGACAAAAATATCTACATAGGAGTAAATATATTTTGCCATTTATAACCAGGAGTTATTAAATAAATCACACAGAGGGTTCTCGTGGAGGTGGGTGCAATTAGCCAGCACCATTAGAGTTTGGGGGGTTTATAATTGAATTTGGCTATATACTGTGCCTCATTTTGCTATAAGACTCTTATGCATTGATTCCCATAGGTTAAGGTTGGGAGTTTGAGATATAATTAGCAGCCTGACTTGTTGGGCTGTGATCAGAAAAGTCATACAGTGCAATTGTTACTCCAATACCTTGACATTCTTGCCCTTAAGCGATTTTACCAATGCTTTGTGGGCTGGCTTGGACTCATGGTCCATTTGGAAGACCCATTTGCTTTAACTTCCTTAGTTATGTGTTAAGATGTTCCCTAATTATATCCAGAAAATTTCCTTCCGCATAATGCCATCTATTTTAAAATGCACCAGTCCCTCCTGCAGCTTTTGGGATGGTATTCTTTGGCTTGCAAGCCTGCCCCTTTTTCCTCCAAACATGACAATGGTCATTATGTCCAAACAGATTTTTGTTTCAGATGACATTTGTGCCCATGTGCAGGTGCAAACAGTAGTCTGGCTTTCTTATGGTTCTTTTGGAGCAGTAGTTTTTTCCTTGCTGATCTGCCTTTTAGATTATGTTGGTATAGGACTTGTTTTACTATGGATATAGATACTTTTGTACCCGTTTCATCCAGCATTTGAAAATTGCTCCCGAGGATAAACCCGATGTGGCGATCTACATCGTTTTCTGAGGTATTGGCTGATTTCTTTAGATTTTCCCACGATGTCAAGCAAAGAGACACTGCTTAAAGTTAGCCTTTAAAGTCATTATAAAGTCAATCATAAAGTCATCCACAGGTACACCTCCAATTGACTCAAATAACATCAATTAGCCTATCAGAAGCTTCTAAAGCCATGATATAATTTTGAGAAATGTTCCAAGATGTTTAACTGCATAGCCAACTTAGTGTGTGAACGTCTGACCCACTGGAATTGTGATATAGTAAATTATAGGTAAAATAATCTGTCTGTTACTTGTGTCATGCACATAGTAGGTGTCCTAACCAACTGAACTAAACTGTATTTTTTAGTTAAATCTGTGGTGTGATTGAGAAAAGTGTTTTCATGTCGTCTAGATGTGCTGCTTTGATCTTTTCAGACTTCAGGTATCTTCTAAACATGATGTCTATGTTGCAACCACAGTCAGGTGCATGTTGCCTCTAGTCTACTCTTATTCTGCCACATGAGAGAAATATAGCTAGTGTCTTTAAAGTCGTGCAGACTGGAGACATTACTGATGAGAGGAGGGGAGGCACGGTGCGCTAGTTAGAGAGAGAGAGAGAGAGAGAGAGGGGGGAAGAGGGAGAGCGCAACTCAGAGATATATATATAGAGAGAGAGAGAGGGAGAGGAAGAGCGCAACTCAGGGAGAGATAACATTACGGAGCATGTCCGCGCTTCAACAAGAGGAGACAACGCAGTTTTATCGGTCCACAACCCACCCCCCACATTCCGGTATAGCGATAGGTCGCTCTTTAACACACAGACAGACATTGATGGACAGAGACATTGTGCTTACCGAATACACTTGTGGACCGGTGAAACGCGCCAGTGGATATAATGGGCAACACGACACATAAGCCCCTAGGTAAGACCTACTATTATTATATTTGCATACCCGTAACGGGCGGAATAACGATTTCCACACAGCTGTCAGTCGGTGTTTCATAATTTTGAGCATTTTTTGCGGAGGTGACTGATGAATAAGGTACCAGGGGTGAGCATGGTTGGTGCCGGGCAGGGGTGACCATGGTGCCGGACAGGAGTGAGCATGGTGCCGGGCAGTGGTGAGCATGGTGCCGCTGTTGCCTGGCGCAGATCTACCCTGACGACCGCTGGTCTACCCTGACGACCGCAGGTCTACCCTAACGACCGCAGGTCTACCCTGACGACCGCAGGTCTACCCTGACGACCGCTGAGAGGCGCAGGCGCGTGGCGTGGGAGAGGTAGACCGTGAAGCTCCGAGATATCTCATAATAACGACTTGAAGACAAACATCTAGGGAATTTCCTGAAATTGCATTATGGTTAATTGCGGGTAAACATATAATTGCTCATGTTTAATGCGTGGGAGACGTTTCGTCGGCAAGTTTTTAAGAGATTCGGATTTAGGTGTGATTTTGATGCACTGCTTTCAATTCACTGATTTGAATGTTGGAATTTGATGTATTTGCTTGTATGAACATGGTAATGTGCACGTTATAAATCACGTTGTATTTCTGGCAAGTTTTTCAGCGCCACCAACTTGCTTTACAGCTGTTGTTTTTCGAACCAGGCTATTGTCCGACTGTATCCATCGTTTCCTTCTAGATTGACCCTGGGTCATAGAGGTGAACAAATGAAACACAGAGCCTGACGTGCACACATACACAGACACAAATACACACACACACACATACACAAATACACACACACACACACACACACACACACATACACAGACACAAATACACACACACACACACACATACACAGACACAAATACACACACACACACACACACATACACAGACACAAATACACACACACACACACACACACACACACACATACACACACACACAAATACACACACACACACACACACACACACACACCACAAAATGTGTAATTCAATTCCATTATTTCCTCAGGCATATATTTGCATCCCAGGTGGCATCCAATTCACAATGTACAGTAAGGTGGTCAGATTTCTGAAACCCTAGGAGAATTAACCACAGGAAGATGTTTTGATAAGGGTGTGACGACTGACTGACATCAGGATCCATTGGTTGTGGCGACGCACGTCACCAATACCGATATTTTCTGTGGACACCCGTAGCCGGGGACTAGCCACCAAAACCAGCGACTGCATCCAATTAACGTGGACATTTGGTCACCTTAATGTGAAGTAATATGTTGCTTAGCAGGACAGTTGAAAAGCTGTGCTATATAGAGGGAATAGTGTTCCATTTGGGATGGAGACAGGTAATGGTAATGGTACACGTATTGGTAATCGTACGGTACGAGTAGGTGTACCTTATTTGTGTTCTTAACCACATATTTAGCCGGTCATGAGCTCCTAAATTTGTGTTCGGTTCAGCATCTTCTAAGGTACTAGAGCCACGTTACCAATGTCCATCTATTATCTATTGCAGCGAACAGGTAGGACCCACTGTGGTTGTAAAACAATGTTTGTGCCATGTTTATTGCACTTTCTTTTTTCGGTTGTGCTCACACCTGGCACAAAATATTCTTCCTGGATTACTGTTTCACTTTTTGCCAAATAAATAAAAAAACACAAAGGCATCTTGGTGGGTTGTGATGTATTGCCGATATGCTACGGGCTGTGTTCAACTACTCCTCGAAACGTTGTGCTTAAGATTAGCTCTGAGCTGTGCTATATTGGCAAAATACCACAACCCAGGTGCCTTATTGCTTACATTCACCACAACTTCTAGCCAATCAGCATTTACGGTTCAAATCAGATGGTTAAAAATGGTCACTAACCATGGGGAGCTCATATTCTCCATAAAGTCGTTGAAAACATATGAAGAACTTTCCCTTGACCATGCCCCCATTGAAGGGACAAACAATCTTCCACTTTGACCCTTGTTAAGTAACCAACTTCCTCGCTGATTTGTATTTATACAGAAATAACAAACACAGAAAAGCTACTGGCTTGTTCATGGTGCATGAAACCAGGTGAAAGATCCAGACCTTTGGTTTCATGTAAAAATGTCAGCCTGTTAGAAGAACCCTGTGCTTTCAGGCTATTCGACAGGGGAAAGTGAAATCGTGGGGATCTGGATGGAAATGACACTTTTTCTGGGAATTGCATCGGTGTGCAGGGTCAAGGGTCAGCTTCCCAGAGATCCTAGTGTGTTGTCTTCCCAGAGATCCTGTCTGGTGTGTTGTTGTCTTCCCAGAGATCCTGTGTGTTGTATTATCTCCCCAGAGATCCTGTCTAGTGTGTTGTTGTCTTCCCAGAGATCCTGTCTTGTGTGTTGTTGTCTTCCCAGAGATCCTGTCTTGTGTGTTGTCTTCCCAGAGATCCTATCTTTTGTGTTGTCTTCCCAGAGATCCTGTCTAGTGTGTTGTCTTCCCAGAGATTCTGTCTGGTGTGTTGTCTTCCCAGAGATGCTGTCTTGTGTGTTGTCTTCCCAGAGATCCTGTCTAGTGTGTTGTCTTCCCAGAGGTCCTGTCTGGTGTTTAGTCTTCCAAGAGATCCTGTCTAGTGTGTTGTATTCCCAGAGATCCTGTTTAGTGTGTTGTCTTCCCAGTGATCATGTCTGGTGTGTTGTCTTCCCAGAGATCCTATTTAGTGTGTTGTCTTCCCAGAGATCCTGTCTAGTGTGTTGTCTTCCCAGAGATCCTGTCTAGTGTGTTGTCTTCCCAGAGATCCTGTCTAGTCTGTTGTTGTATTCCCAGAGATCCTGTTTAGTGTGTTGTCTTCCCAGTGATCATGTCTGGTGTGTTGTCTTCCCAGAGATCCTATTTAGTGTGTTGTCTTCCCAGAGATCCTGTCCGGTGTGTTGTCTTCCCAGAGATCCTGTCTAGTGTGTTGTCTTGAGTTGCTCATCACTTATCATAGCCTGACCTTAATTGATAACCCTTATATTACAGTTCTAAAAAGTCTCCTCTCCTGTGTAGTTTTGGTAGAAGGGGATATCCATGTTGCCAGTCATACCATTTTCTTAATTTCTCTTTTTATATTAACCATTTTATTTGGCTTTGGTTATGGCCACAGTGGAGCTCAGGGAAGTACCAATCTGATCTGAGATTGTAGGTGTACAAGAAAAGATACATGTATAACAGGTAAGGGGGCAAACTGAGTCACGGGAGGTAAGAGTAACATAAACCCCCAAATGATTGATTATTTGGTGTTCTGAAATATCTATGTTTTCCGGAAGAAGTTCCCTTGTCTGGTATTCAAATAGGGAAAATCTATTTCACACCCCAATTTCACAAGTCTCTCAAGCCAAAACATTGGCCAACTATTTAAAATGACGTACTTTGTATAATAAACGTGGCAGTTTCACTACTACTGAGTGCTGATTGGATTAATTCTGTGGTGTATGGGACAGTATACAACAACAAAATGTTTTAACACTGTACTATGGTAACTGCTTTATAATAAATAAAAATGCCCTTACGTGGTTCCTGGCATGTGGGCAATATGCCATTTCAGAGGGCAATGTCAAGGAACTCCACATTGTGTTGTGTTTAAGAACAGCTCTTAGATGTGGTATATTGTCAAAATATCACCCCCTTATGCCTTGTTTCTTAAGAGTAGCCTGCAGCAGTCAGTCTGGATACAGTGAATACTCTAGTTATCAATGTGGATTAATGTTTAAGAAGCAGATGATCTGTTTATGACATAGACAGATAGTAGATTGTATATCTTGAATATTGGTTAGACAGCTGACTGATTCTGCTTCGCGCTTCTGGTTCGGGTAGGATGCAATTCTCAGAATGTGTCACATCATATTAGCTCAATATTTCCCCTCTGTTGCCCTCTGAGACTGCTGATTAGTGACATCATGATTTATACAAGCATGCTACTGGAAGGGAAGAAGAGGAGAGTAGGGAAGAAGAGGGAAGAAGAGGAGAGTAGGGAAGAAGAGGAGAGTAGGGAAGAAGAGGAGAGTAGGGAAGGGGATGAGAGTAGGGAAGGGGAGGAGTCTAGAGGAGGGAAGGGGAGTAGAGTTGAATAGGGAAGGGGAGGAGTCTTCAGGAGGGAAGGAGAAGCGAGAAGTGTATGGAAGGGGAGGGAAGGAGTCTAGATGAGGTCTATGGAGAAGAGAGGAGACTAGAGTAGGGAATGGGAGGAGTCTCGATTACGGAAGGGTTGCAGTGGAGAGGAGTGAAGTGGAAGATTGGTGAGGACTGGATGGGCGGAGGGGAGGAGTGGAGGGAAGGAGTAGAGGAGAGAAAGATAGCACAGAAGGAAAAGGTTGGTGATCAGGGAGTTAGTTCCGAATATACACAGACCTTCAAGTCAGCGAGCTAGTTCGAATATCATATAGACCTTCCTGTCAGTGAGGTAGTTCAGACGTCATATAGACCTTCCTGTCAGCGAGCTAGTTTAGACGTCATGCAGGCCTAAAGTCAGCGAGCTAGTTCAGAAGACATACAGACCTCCCTGTCAGAGAACTAGTTCAGACAATATACAGACCTAAAGTCAGCAAGCTATTTCAGACGTCATACAGGCCTAAAGTCAGCGAGCTAGTTCAGAAGACATACAGACCTCCCTGTCAGGGTGCTAGTTTCGAAGACATTAAGACCTCCCAGTCAGTGTGTGAACTTTTAAACACGGTAACACATTGCATAACCATAATTCTTTGTCACAGTGCAGAGTTTGTTTATAATGTGTAGCAGAGTTATCATTGGAGAAGCGTGCTTCCATCTTGAGTGCATTCTTTTAATAGTGTTGGTCCTGATCTGGAAAAACTTGGGTCGACCTATAACTGGGTCCGTAGTTTTTCCTTCATACTTGTTATACACCCACACCACAGACACACACACATCATACCAAGCTTGTGTCTAGAGCCGTCCCAGATGTGTGGATTTCTGTTCTGTAGTTTACAAGGTCATTAGCTCTAATGTCTGATCAGGGCAATAGTCTGTGGAGCATTACAGTGAGGGATTGACATGGAGATCAGAGAGAATTAACACATGGTAAACAGAAACTATATCCGTGCTCTCTAGCCAACTGTCCCAAATTGCACGCTATTCTCTATGGAGTGTTCTACCTTGGGGTAGAACCTACCTAGGGCTCATAGTCAACATTGTCAGATTTGGAAAGCAACCAAACCACAAAGCATAGCTCTTTCTGGGTTGGTTTAGGGTAGGTATCCCCCCTGGTATGATTAGAAAACAGGTCCTCAGCTCTGGGTCTGTTTGTGCTTCTGCCAAATTCACTTCCCATTACCACGCCCATTGCAACAATGAGTGATAAGTTATAAGGCGACAGCATGATAGCATAAACACACTGCCAGCCAGGCTAGATTATGAGTTAGCATGATAGCATAAACACACTGCCACCCAGGCTAGATTATGAGTTAGCATGACAGCATGAACATGCTGCCCTCTGGGCTATGTAAGGACTTCGTATGATAGCAGAATTTGGGCCAGCTTTGCTTACAGAGAAGGACACCTAACCCTAGACATCGAGTTCATTAGAAATCGATGTTTACAGAGTAGACATTGACTCTACACTTGACTAGTTCTGGAATCTTACTGTTAAATCCCAGGCAGTAATCTACATGTACACTATAAAAACGAATCATCATGAGTCTGCTGTTTAAGTCTGCAGTAGCGGAAAACACATACAGATGGGAGATAAATTATTAGTTAATTAAAGGCATTTTTTAATTATTATATAGTTACACCCACACGGATCTTCTCGATTTGCCAGTAACAGCTCTGGCTCCTGTCCTAATGTGATGAAATGGGAGGTCGGACACAAGAGCCGGGTGAACGTAAAAAGTAACATAGGCTCACACCAAACAAAGACCGAAAAGCGGGAAAAGGAGGAACTTGACGTGCCAAGACGTGACACCTAACATAAACTCCATCCTGTGTTCTATGTCTGTCTGAATGAAGGAAACTGTTCTCTACTCTCCAACTCGAGTGATCACTGCCCAGGGAAAAGTGTACGTGTGTTTGGTGTCCAATACCTTAAAGTGTTTGTGCTGCTATGATTTCTATTCGGTAACTAACACTTTTATTCCTCTCTAAATTTGACTGAAATGGTTTATTGGCTTGGGATACACTTGTTAACATCGCCAAAGCTGGGGGAAAATAAACACGATATAAATAACAAAAGTGAATACCAAAGGGCTGTTTAAAAATATAAATGCATCTCTAATTCACTCTCTAGCGTCTGTCAGCGATTGTCCCTCTCTTTCCATTGCACTCATTCTTTCTCTTTACTGTTTCTCCTCTAACCCCTCCCTTCTCTTTCATTCTCACTTCTGGTGTCGATGTCTGTTTACGGTAGAATGTTCTTCTTAAGTGCTTCATTTCTTCATCCAAGTAACGGTGTAGTATAATATAAACCTCTGGTGCATATCATTTGATGGGTGGAATCATTGCTGGCCAGATTTGTGCTGAGTGGATCGAATGATTTGGGACAGTTATGGATAAATATGGGCTGTAAAGTTGAAGTTGGAAGTTTAGCTACACCGTAGCCAAATATATATATATATTTTTAAATCATACCGTCATCTGTTAATATGGGCTACAGGCGTGAAGAGTTTACTCAATGTGTAAGATGGTCTCACACTTTTGCTGTGCAGTGAACGTATCCGAGCATTCATATTGTTAATTTTGCATTGTCAAGTTAGTGACAATAAACAAGAAAAGTAAATATTCAAACATTATACTAGGACAAAAAACATATACATATACATAAAAACATATACATATATATATATATATATATATATGAATCAATTCAAAGGAAATGTACCATATAAAAGCAAACATCAAACCAAAACAGACAAATGAACCAACAACAGCGCTGAGCCAAGAAGTCCAAAGCTTATTCCACCATCATGAGGCACTACTTATATTTCTACACCAAAGGTCAGAGACCAACAGGAAATACATTGATATATGTTGACATGCTCTTTGCGTACAACATTTGAGTCACCTAAAAATAGACTCTCGGGTCTCTACACAACACAGCTGGGTTTCTCCTGACTGAGTGGGTCTCATCTCAGATACTGTCCTTGTCAAATAGGTATATTATTCTGTAGTGGAATAACTAGGATGGAAGACAACATGCTCACAACATCCTATTTAAGACCTATGCAAAGGTTTTTCCCCAAATTGGTTAGAATATTGTGTATTGACCGCCTGGGAGTTTGGACAAATTTACTCAGGACATAACTAAAAGCATTAAACCGCGCTCTCTCTGGTATTCACTTGTCGCCCTCTCTCAGTAGATGTGACTCTACAGCCACGACCGGTGGTGAGCAGGCAGTACTACACCCAGGGTGGTGGGGGTATGGCGGTCGAGAGGAGGACGTCGGCCCCACCGGTGAGCGTCAGTCTGGAGTCGCCCCGGTTCCACCCACAGGCCAAAGGCAAGAACATCCGGCTGGACGGCCAGCTGAGGCGCGCCACCAGGAAGAACAGCTTCTGCAACGGTATCACCTTCAGCCAACGTCCGGTCCGGCTCTATGAGAAGGTGGGACCATAGTCCTGAGCCATGAATTCCCACTGTTTCTGTGGGCCCAGTTTGACCCGGCGTCTCTGCTCCCCAGGTGCGCCTGCGTCTGTCCAGCGTGCACACGGGGTGGAGCGGCGCCCTGCGGTTCGGATTCACTAGCCTGGATCCTAGTGAGCTCAACTCCACGGACATCCCCAAGTACGCCTGTCCAGACCTGGTGACCCGGCCGGGGTACTGGGCCAAAGCTCTGCCGGAACGCCTGGCAGTCCGCGACAACGTCCTGTCCTTCTGGGCCGACCGCCACGGACGAGTGTTTTACAGCATCAACGACGGGGAGCCCATCCTGTTCCACTGTGGTCTGAGTGTTGGATGCCCCCTATGGGCCATCATTGACATCTACGGCCTGACCCAGGAGGTCACTCTGCTAGGTGAGGCTGATTACGACACGTATGTTCTGTAATGTAAGTGTTTCACAGTATGGGCAATTGGAACAAAAGTTAATACACATTAGGCCGTCGCAGATATACTATTTTAGACAAGGGATTTCGGGGGGTTTCAGAGCAGGGATTTGGGGGCATATCAGAGGTATATCCTTTACGTTTTAGTAATTTACGCTCTGCGAGACAGAAGGGAGGTTCTTCTACAGTGTACCATTGAGTTAATGGATGAAGCGCTTGACCATATTAAGTCCATATTCGCTCACAATTGTTACCGTAGTAAAAACAGCAAGCCAGACATTGCTGTGTATTCAGGCACATATTTTATTGGTGAGGCGATCAAGCAGTTCACTAACACCTTATCAGTCCCACAACACATTCACAGCTGCAATTAGTCTGTGGCACTGGTAATGACTTCCGCTATCACAGGAGTGATCAACAGATTTTACTGTTTTGAGTTGGACTGCTCTTTAAGAGGCCCCAGAAGAACAGCTGGAGGGAAGAGTCGGGGAAGAAGGGAGAGAGGGAGGTAGGGAGAGAAGAAGTGAGAGTAGAGAGTAGAATATAATTATTGTCTATCTAGGATGATTTTTTATTCTTGGGCTTTTTTTCCGCACATACAGTTTTTTAAATGACATACAATACATTCTGTCTTTTCACCATCAATCTGTCAGAGAACAAAACTGTCAATCTGTCAGAGAACAATCTGTCTGAGAACAATAATAAAATAAAATACAGAGGACATTCAAATATGAATTCACCCACTGCCCATTACACAATAGACAAATGAATGTTTAAACATGTTCTTCTTGGCCGTGGGCATAAAGGGACAGCCAGAGGGAAGCTCTCAAAACTGGTGGAGTGGTGGATAGGGTTCAAACTGGTGGAGTGGTGGATAGGGTTCAAACTGGTGGAGTGGTGGATAGGGTTCAAACTGGTGGAGTGGTGGATGGGTCTAAACTGGTGGTGTGGTGGATAGGGTCCAAACTGGTGGTGTGGTGGATAGGGTCCAAACTGGTGGAGTGGTGGATAGGGTCCAAACTGGTGGTGTGGTGGTGGATAGGGTCCAAACTGGTGGTGTGGTGGATAGGGTCCAAACTGGTGGAGTGGTGGATAGGGCCCAAACTGGTGGTGTGGTGGATAGGGTCCAAACTGGTGGTGTGGTGGATAGGGTCCAAACTGGTGGAGTGGTGGATAGGGTCTAAACTGGTGGTGTGGTGGATAGGGTCCAAACTGGTCGTGGTGGATAGTAGGGATGTAACGATATCAACATCTCACGGTACGATACAATTTCGATATTGACCTCACGGTACGATATTTATTGCGATATTGTGGAAAAGCTCACGGTATTGTTAAATAGCTCACGCTAGTGTTTGTGATGATAATAGCGAAAAAATACTGACATTTATTCTGCTTTTGCCAGTCAACAGGCAATTTATTGTTGTATTTATGGATCATGACAACATAAAACGCTGATCACATAGTGCTTTTAAAGTGCAAGTTGTAGTCAGGAACATCAATATTCTGTATAGTAATATTTGGTTGCATAACTTATTCTTCTCTGCAATGTTCAAGTTAAGAAAAGTAAAAACTTTTCGGGTTGATGGGTCGTCAGATGACTTCGCATGTTGCTTGTGTTTCCCGTGTTGTATTGCAGTTTACTGTGGCAGTGCTTGCACATAGTCCATTGTCTGTCCACCACCTTCTCTCCTTTTACGTTTTTTGACACGGCGAAACCAACATGTTTCCAGACATCAGATTTAAAAGCTGCAGGGGCACAATCTCAAGTCCGGGGTTGTGGTTTTCATCCTTACAAGTATTGCTGTCGGCCATGCTGGCTTGCTGTGAGCTTGTGTGGACAGCGTGCAATCCTATTGGCTTAACAACGGTTGTTGTGACGACGCAGCGCAAAGGATCATGGTCTATGTAGTTAACAATGATTTGTTCCGCGGGACTGTGTTTATTCCTCTTGCTTTTTGACGGACACCTGTCCTTTTAATATTGTAACCCAACCATGACGATATCGAGACACGTTTACCACCGCGATAGCGCGATATCGTCAATAACGTTACATCCCTAGTGGATAGGGTCCAAACTGGTGGTGTGGTGGATAGGGTCCAAACTGGTGGAGTGGTGGATAGGGTTCAAACTGGTGGAGTGGTGGATAGGGTCTAAACTGGTGGTGTGGTGGATAGGGTCCAAACTGGTGGTGTGGTGGATAGGGTCACTAATGACACGCAGTGCCTTTCGTTTGGTTCAGTTGTGAATTATAAAACTCAACCATGTCTGTGGGAAGCCTCCTCTTGCTTGCCAGATCAGTCACGTCTCCACCAGAAGGCAGTACACTATCTCCAAAACATGCCAGATCAGTCACGTCTCCACCAGACTGCAGTACACCATCTCTAAAACATGCCAGATCAGTCACATCTCCACTAGACTGCAGTACACCATCTCCGGAACATTCTTGCTCACACAGAACCCCCCTAGTTTCCTGATTAAAAGCATGGCCTGGCTTTTTATTTGTATTTTTAAACATACAGTTTGCATTCTCTGCAAATCCTGAGCTTATCGTGAATTTGTGTCCCTAGATATTTGAAACACTTAACCAGACAATTGGTAGGACATTGGAAAGCTGTTGTTGTTGATGACAAGATATTTTGTCAAGTTCGCATTAATGCAGAAGCCACTTCACTGGGACCACTTGGGAATACTGCTGTCGAAGAATATTCCCACCCGGGCCATATTGTCTGTGTACGTAAAAAGGCTCACATTATTATTCCCTTTAATTTTCATCCCATTGTTAGAGAAAACCACAACGGTAAAAGGACACCACCCTGGGGAACACCTGTATTTAGTGTCAGGTCATCAGAGAATTCCGCATTAGGAACCTCTGTTGGGCAGTCAGTTACACCGCCTCTGATCCAGCCTACCATCCACCATTGAAATTAAGCTCCAGCGGTTGTTTTAGCAGCGTGCGTTTTCATTTTTGTCTAAAGCTGAAGTAAAATCAGTAAAATGCATACAAATGATGTTTTGTGTTGGGAGATGGGCAGCAATTTCCACCATAGTTAGGGCAGTATCCCAAGCAACTGTTTGTGTCTTATATGCAAACTAAGTCAAGTTGATCTTACAATTGACAGGGTAAGGTGCTTACTGAATTTCGCCAGCAGGGGTATGAGGGCTACAGGCTGAAAGACATTCGGTAACAAGGCTTCTGGCATCACCACTGGCACAAGGCAGCTGGCTCTTTTCAGAAGGCTGGCACTGATTAGGTGCTCTGCTGCAGTTGTGCAAGAGCGTAAAAACTCATTGGTTTAGCTGATTGGCACAGACGATGACATAATTCTGTCAGCTGGTTGGCGTTTCCCCTGAAAGCGATTCGGGCCTTGTCTTCAGTACTTTGCCCAGGTCATCCTGATTTTTAAATTTTTGTATATATTTTATTATATATTTTCCATGTGACAACACTGAAGAAATGACACTTTGCTACTCAACAAGCCATTAATGTCTAAACCGCTGGCAACAAAAGTGAGTACACCCATAAGTGAACATTTCCAAATTGGGCTTCAAGTGTCAATATTTTGGAAATCGAAAGTTCAATGAATTGCACAGCCCTAGTTTGAGTATATGAACACCTCTGTGTGGCCAGAGAGGTCATTGAGCTCTTCCTTGCTCTGCTCTGTCCTGTCCGTATCCAGATTTCTCCACAGGTTCATTGTGTTTCATTCGCTGCCTGCATTTTGTTAAGAGATGATGACATTATGGGAGGCAGGGAGCGGGAAGGAAGATATGGAGCTAGAAAACGAGGGGGAGGATAAAGGAATGGATTGCCAACGAGGGAGGAAAGGAGGTGGGGAGGTCTGAGGAGCAGCAGTGGAGTAGCAGACTGTGCTGAAAAGTAGTAAACAAGCCTTATTCTAACAGTGGAGGTCAGAGACAGATGTTATACAGAAATAAGACAACCCTCTTTATATACAGTGCCTTTTGGAAAGTAGTTAGAACATGTTCACATTCTCCACATTTCCTTGTGTTCTAGACTCAATTAATAAGTATTTAAATGTATTTATTTTACAGATAAAAATTGTGCCCCATTGGTGGCGATCACAGCATTTAGTCTTCACGGTTGTTGCTCTAACAGTTTTGCACATGTGGATTTGGGGATTTTCTCCCACCCTTCCTCTGAAGCTCTGTCGGATTGGATGGGGGGTGTTGGTGGAGTGCAGTCATCAGGTCTCCATCAGGTCTCCCCACAGATGTTTAATGAGAGTCCGAGGTTTGGCTGGGCCACTGAAGGACATTTACAGACTTGTGCTGAGGCCACTCTAGCGTAGTCTTGGGTGGGCTTTGGGTTGTTGTCACGCTGAATGAAAAATTGTTTACCCGGATCTGTGGTTGTACGTGCTCTGGATCACAGCGCTCTTTGTATTTTGCTCCATTGATACTTTAAACCTGACTAGTCTCCCGTTCCCTGCCGCTTAGAAGCATCTCACAGGAGGCATGTTATATGCCTTTTATTCAGGACTTTCAATTTTTTTTTAGCTTTGTCCTTTTTGTGTAATTACTAAATGAAGTCCATAAGTCCATAACTTCCCCTCTCAGCTCAGCATCATCTCAACTTCTTTAAAAGCCTCCCAGCCTCTCCTTAACCTCCCCTTAACCTCTCCTCAATTTACCCTCTAGGTCTGTGCTTTCTTTCTTCACTCTCTGTCCTTTTCCCCCTGGCCCCTCCGTCTCTCCGTTTCCCTGTGTGTTTATCGTTGGTCTGACAGGACCGATGGCCATGTTTGGTAAAGGTTGCTGGTGCCGGGAGCAGGAGAAGCAGCCTGTCTCCTGACTGAGGCTCCCCAGTTCTCAGCTGGCTGCTCCTGCCTCCGACTTGGGTTCAAATACTGTTCAAAGGTTCTTCAGATATGTTTAGCGTCTGTGCTAGATGGCCCTATCAAACAGTTGGCCACGGTTCACACCCCGTGAGAGTATTCTAAGAGTTCCATTGTGCCTTGCAAATATTTCAAATGATTTAGAACACTAATAAAATATTATTTAGAGCCAGGTCCCTTAAGTATCTGCATGACACAGCCAAGACAAGCTCTTATCCGCACGGTTGTATATATGAACTGTTAATGTATGGGACAGTCCAGGCATGTGGCATACCTCACCACATCAGAGGCAAGAAGATCCGATCTAAGTAAAGCGGTGTCGCGTCGCTAATTTAAGCCCTTAAATGGATCATAGCATAAGCAGTTTGGGACTTACTGGAATTAAGATATTTGAGTAGTGTCAGTGTTCTATACATGATCATCACACTGACTTCAAACTTGATTCATTACAGTGTGGAATAGTCACTGTTCAGAATAATTGCAGCATAGAATAATCACTGTTTAGAATAATTGCAGTGTAGAATAATCTGTCACGTATGGGTGAGCTGTGCTGTCACAGGGTTTGTAGGGGAGAGCACTCCTGTGTAATATTTTAATAATTTGATTAGAAGCACAGCTGTTTTGGGTTTAGCTAAGCACTGGGCATAGTTTAGTTAATCAGTGGGCTATTTAGGTTCATGGGAGCTTTATGTAAGCGCACCTTTGTTTTACATACAGTGTTTTATGTAGATTTTCCGTGACGGCGTTTGGTGTTAGTTTTATGTGAATTAAAATAAACACCCGAACGGTGATCTCTGACTCTGCATCTCGCTCCCATCCGCACTTCACCCAAAGCGTTCGTGACATAATCACTGTTAAGAATAATTGCAGTGTAGAAAAATCACTGTTTAGAATAATTGCAGTGTAGAATCATCACTGATTAGAATAATTGCAGTGTAGAATCTTTAGTTTATATTAATTGCAGTGTAGGATCATAATCACAGTGTATAATTAATAATATTTATCACATTGTAAATCCTAGTGTATAAGCATGTGGGGTCAAGGCAACTGCCCAAAACAGACTAAACCAGCTCCCTCAACCCTCTGCTACCTTCACTGGAATTCAATTAAAAATAACGTGCTTCTGCTTTGTCTCTTTTCATTTTGACAGAACATGTCAAACCTCTTTCTTCTCCATATGTCCCCATCCCTTCATCTATCCCCCTCCAGAAAGTACATTTGCAGAGAGTGTTGGTTCGAGCTGTCTGTCTGCAGCACGGCTCAGTGCCTACCTCCCTCAGAGCACCCATGACTCAGCTAATTACAACAATAACCAACTAGAGAATAACCAGGCTAAGATGGCCACGCTTCAGCTCAACAACCAGCCTGTCAGCGCCAATAAGATGGCCACGCTTCAGCTCAACAACCAGCCTGTCAGCGCCAATAAGATGGCCACGCTTCAGCTCAACAACCAGCCTGTCAGCGCCAATAAGATGGCCGCGCTTCAGCTCAACAACCAGCCTGTCAGCGTCAATAAAATGGCCGCGCTTCAGCTCAAAAACTACAGCTCAAACACAGTAAATAATTTATTTGTATATCTTGTTTCTTTATGATGGAAGCACTGTTATTCCAAGCCATATTGCCAGTTTGATAATTAACAGTGGTTCTGATTTTAATCTTTACAGGACAATAACTACAGCCCATTGATTTGCGCCACAGCCACATCTTCGTCCACAATATCGCCATCCTCCGTCTCCTCCCCCCGGATGGGGATGGTAAGGGGTCCACCCTCGCTCCTCGACAGCGACCTACACTTCCACCCAGTCCGCGGCCATGACGTCATCCTGTCAGCTGACCGCTCAGCCGCCTGCATCCACTTCCTGGAGTCGGCAAGGACGCTAGTGTTCACAGACCGCCCATTATGGGTCGGGGAAACGCTGTACGTTGAGGTCGGTCATTTAGGCCTGCCCTACCTCGGTGCGCTCCTCTTCGGCATGACTTCCTGTGACCCGGGGTCACTCCACGCCGGGGAACTTCCTGCCAACCCGGAAGTGCTGCTGGACAGGAAGGAGTACTGGGTTGTGTACCGTGGCTTCTCCACACCCTGCTCCGGGGATGTGCTGTCCTTCAGTCTGACCGCCGCTGGTGAGGTGCATCATGGGGTCAACGGGGTGGCTAGAGGAAGGCTGCTGTGCGTGGACTCATCTCAGACTCTCTGGGCCTTCTTCACCCTGCATGGAGCTGTCAACAGGCTCAGGATACTGGGTAGGTTGTCCGTCTGTATTCATCACATGGTGAGAACCTACAGCTTCTCTCTGCTGACAAAACATTAAGACCTATTATGCAGTTGGTCCGACCTCCGTGTGCCGCTTGGTACAAAACAAATAAATATTTGGCGAGATTTGAGTGCTATGTACCATGTGATGCCCAGGTTTTGACGCACAAATGTTATCTTTTACAACGTATAACCTTTAGGGAACATTATGGGAACGCTCTGTGCTTGGTCGGGTTAACTGGGCTGGGCTATATCCCTAAATGAACGGTACTAAATGAATCTTTTGTATTTTTACATCTACCACAATGTCTGTATAAAAAGAACATAACACACACATGACATTAGATATTTCTAATACATATGATATGAACAATAACAGTATTGTTTTTCATTAATTAAAAAAAACATTCCTGAAATCCCAAACTGAAAGAAATAATTAAACTGCAGCACACTCATATAATTTCTGAATTAAGTGATTGCCAACTGTCAACAACGCTACCAGCACACTCATATCATTTGTGAATTAAGTGATTGCCAACTGACAACAACGCTACCAGAACACTCATATAATTTCTGAATTAAGTGATTGCCAACTGTCAATAAATCTACCAGCACATTCATATCCCGACCTTGACCTCACTGCCCTGTGTTCCAACATACCAGTCAGTTCCCTGATGTTCCTCCATTCCATTTCCCAGACTCTGAGGAATGCTGGAGCGTAGTGAATGTACTTATGGTCCCCAAGTTGCCCTACTGTTTATTTTAGGTTCTGACCTGCCTGCCCTCTCCCACTGATCCCTGTTATCCAGCCTCTTTATTACACACACACACACACACACACACTTGTCCGTCTCTTTTGTTATCTCTCATACACACACTTACACACACACACACACCGCCTCTCTCAGGCCACCTCCCAGATGAATAACAGTTTCTGGGACCTTATTAACAGTGTAAAAATAGATCACATTTTCCTTGAAATGTTTAAAATCTAGACGATGTGACACCAAACTGATTTATTTTCTTAACACTGTACACTCAGACCCATGTGGTGGGGCTATGGAGGAGGTTGAACATCCTTTTCCTACTTCCAGACAATGATTAAACCCTAATTCAGTTTTCCACTTCCTACTTTCAGACTGATCAAACCCTAATTCCACTTCCCACTTCCACTTTCTACCTTTAGACAATGATTAAACCCCACTACCTCTTCCTACTTTCAGACAATGATCAAACCCTGCTTCCTCTTCCTACTTTCAGACAATGATCAAACCCTGCTTCCCTCCCCCAGTTCTGCCTCCCCTGGGCACATGGCTGTCATAGCGCCCACATGTCGAAACCAGCATCTTCCTAAAGACATGACAGCAGAGTTCCTGCACATTCTGAGACAACTTCTTAAACGCAACCTTTATAAAACATTTCTATGCAGCCTTTTGTAAACTAAAGTTTGGCATTTGCAATCGATTTGCTAATGCTTAATTATTATATTATGTTAATATCTCTTAAATATGCAAACACACCAAACTGCCTTGTAAAACTTTCTTTGTGGCAGAACCCAGGCTATAATAATAGATCCCATATTAATTTTATCATTTCAAATCCAAAGAGATTCAACTCTGTTTTCACGGTACAGTCGTGTTTGCAGGTTAATGTACGTAACCTAACTAATTTAAAATATATTTCTATCTCTCATTTGAAAATCAGAGCTAATGATATGAATTATAAAGGGGTGAAAGTATAATATAGTTGATGTGTTTTTGCTTTACTGTAACCGTCATATGTTTTTGCTTGTGCTCCAGGATCGCTCCAGTCCTCCCCCTCCCCCCCGGGCAGTAGCAGTAGTATGGATGACAGTGACTCTGATCTGGCCTTCAGCATCAACAGATCCTCTTCAGCCTCTGAATCCTCCTTGGGTTAGTTAAATACACCCACATGCAAGAACACAAAAAACATACTGTACACTTAGAAGCTAAGTTAAGTACAATCATCTACAGTATTCTGACAAACTGTAAAAAAAAAAGGAAGACCATTTACATTTTTTTGCAACTCAAAGCGTTATCTTGTTCTCACTGTTCCTGGCTCTCCTTCCTCTCAGTGACGGCCCCCAGCTCTCCTCTCAGCCCTCCAGTCTCCCCCACCCTCTTTGCTCCGGAGCTGCCCTCTGGTGGTAAGAACGGGGAGTGCACTGTCTGCTTCGACCAGGAAGTGGACACAGTCATCTACACCTGTGGTCACATGTGCCTGTGTAATGACTGCGGTTTGAAGCTGAAGAGGCAGATAAACGCCTGCTGTCCGATCTGCCGTACACCCATTAAAGATGTGATTAAGACATACAGACCATGAGAACAAAACCTGAGACTTTTCTGAAGCTAGTACGGTCTAGTTCAGGGCTCTTCAAATCTTACTCTTTCCGACAAAAGTACTGCTGGTTTTCTCTTCTGTTATATTATCAATTCAACTATGCTGGTGTCCCAGCTCTAAATGAATCCCTGCTTTGAGAGGGAAATTAGTGGAATCTGTAGGAAAGACTTAGGATTGGAGGATTGGACGAAAATGCAGCAGAACACTCAAGGAGTTAATCAGAACCTAAAGTAAAGTAGAGACAGAACCTACTGCAACAGGCCACTCTCAACTTCCATTTACCCCAGACATCATCTCCTACCAAGCTGGAGACTATTACAGCAAGCAAAACCATTAAGGACCTCATAAAGACATTCATCTGATATAGACAGACTTCTGTCATTCGAGACCTGACTGGACTGGAGCCTACCGCCATGAACACAACACTGGAGACCTACCGCCGTGAACACAACACTGGAGACCTACCGCCGTGATAAAAACACAGCAGGAAACCTACAACCATGATGAAAACACACAGCAGGGAAGACCTACAGCCATGACAAAAACACACAGCAGGGAAGACCTACAGCCATGATAAAAACACACAGCAGGGAAGACCTACAGCCATGATAAAAACACAGCAGGAGACCTACAGCCATGATAAAAACACAGTAGGAGACCTACAGCCGTGAATAAAACACAACAGGTGAACTACAGCCATGAATAAAACTCAACAGGTGAACTACAGCCGTGAATAAAACACAAACAGGTGAACTACAGCCATGAATAAAACTCAACAGGTGAACAACAGCCATGAATAAAACACAACAGGTGAACTACAGCCATGAATAAAACACAACAGGTGAACTACAGCCATGAATAAAACACAACAGGTGAACTACAGCCATGAATAAAACACAACAGGTGAACTACAGCCATGATTAACAAGGGATGTCTAGATGTTGTGGCCCTGGCTGGGCTGTTCGACCATAGTTTGGACAGACCACAAGTCACCTGCAGTATTGTCTGAAGAGATTGGCAAGCTTTGAGGCTGGCAGGGTTGCCCTGAATAGTTCTATAAACTCCCAGGATGCTAGAGATCCTGTTAATTGTATTCTGAGTTTTCTGCCTCCAACAGGGATTCAAGGAAAACAAGGTAATTTTTTGAAGCTTTACCTGAGACTTGACCCTGCTCATCTTGCCTGAGATTCTACATGAATTAATTCCTGATCGTCGGGGAGAGCGGCAAGGCTGGGAGACATGTTGCTATGAAGGAACAATGTGTGTTGCCTTGAAAATGCCTCGTCTCATAATTCCTCTTTTGTCTGATTTTCTGATCGTGTTTGTTATTGGTTTAACCTTTCAAGTGTTAGATGGACAGTTGTGAGGGACATTCTTTGTCAAAAATCATGTAAGACATTCACAACTGTCCCAAATACCTTTAATATTTGTGCCTTAGACAATGCCTGTCGCGTTTTCATGTCTAAGCTAAAAACAATATGACAATCCTGTTTGTAAATCAAAGTGTTGTAAGCACATTGTTGGCAGCACAGTAGATCATGTGATATGTTTATTAATGTCAGCTTATTGTTCAGGGCTTTTTAATAAAAGACAGACGTAGTTGTCAAGACATGTTTTGTGGCAATCTACGTAAAATTACATGTAAAACTTGCAATTAAAAACTGTCTATACCAGGGGTCACCAATAGGCGGACTGCAACATCTTAACCCATCTTAACTTAAGTCATTACGGTGTGGTTTAGTGGCACGATCGGGGTGGAAATCCAATCGGCTGAGCAAATAAATACATTACTGTCCTGCCTACACAAATATGGACTAAAATAAAACTTTTTACAGAAAAGCTTTAATAATCTACACAAGCCCGTTCTTTGGTAAACTTGCATCAAATGCAAATATTTGATACCATTTAAAAATGTAATACGTTTTCAATTATATTTGATAAATAACGCAAATTATTAACAGCGGCAAAATGTCTAACTAGTTTAGTACCCGTTACATCAACAAACAGGGTTGGGCAACCAAATTGCCGTGAACAGGAGGCCTTGGTTGGAGTCAGATTTAAAGCCTGCAGTATTGGTTCACCTATTGTTTCTGAATGTTTGGTGGGTGTATGACCCCACACCTGCCTGTATGTATTTTTGTAGTGGATTAGTTTTAGATTACTTCTTAATGAGACATTATACACACTTTATTTTATTAATAAATAACTGCAGTAGAGTACCATATTTACTCTTTAGTCTATGGTGTGGAGGATTCAAGTGAATACGAGAAATAGTTCTGGTAGTAAGTGAACACAATCACATTAACACAAAGGTCAATCACACTCAATCGGTCATGTTTTACTTTGATTTGTATTGAAATGCTACATAACAACACTGGTTATGGGGATGTTCTGAAAACTTCATTTATCAGCGATCTTGACTCACCCTACCATTCCGTTGGGTGGTTATGTAAAAGAAACACTATACATATGTGTATTAGAATATAAAAATAGCAAAGGTGAAGACACTAAACATTTGCAGTGCCTGAATTGTCTGTGATGCGCTTGACATGGCAACATAAAACGCACAATGACTTATTCTGTGGTGTTTAAAAATAAGTACAGAAGCGTGTAAAATTCATGCAGGAGTTCCTCTGATGCAGTACGTTGAATCCACCACTAGAGGGCATCACTTGCATTGTGCTGACCACCCTAACCAGCGTTTAACCAAACATGCAAAATTAACAGCTCAACACGGCAACACAAACATGACCTTTCATGAGAGTACAGAGATGTTTTACCCGCACTATTACCATTGTAGCCATCACAAATAGACCAAACAATGGCTTTACACGAGGAGCTGAACCAGTTTATCCACATTTCACTGTCACCCAACTTCACCGTTGACAAAAATACATCCCTAAAACAGGTCAATGCAGAATCTCAGTTGACAGGAAAAACAAGTGCTTTTTCTAAAACAGTTTTAATGACAAAGGCTAAAACCCTAGATTAAAAAAACATTAAAAACATAAGTCAGAGTTAATGAAGTGTTCAGTATTCGGAAAAAGGGCCTACAGGTTTACTAAAAGCAACAGATAGTTTATCCAAGGGCTCTCCAACACAGTGCCTGAATTGCAATCATGTTCAGACCAACTCCCGTAGTTGTAATAGAACTCTACAGTAGTGGCAATCCAGGAACTGGTTTGGAGATGTGTTTAACGTACATTTTTAGAGCTGTAAGACCGACACTGTAGAGAAATCAACAGAGAATGATTAAAGAGGCCACGCTATGTCATTCTGTATTCCTGGCTCAGCACTTCCCTTGGCTTTGGATGCGAATGTCTGTTTTCTTCTCCCTATAGGAACAGGGATTGAGGAGAATTAGAACAGACTGGAAATCACCTGTTAACATGCATCCTGATCTGGTCCAGACTGTTAAAGACATTGATAACTGACTGAGCACATTTTTGGAAGGAGGTAGTTAAGATATAATTACAGAAAAAAAGTTGGCGACTTACATGTTTTGAAAGCAAAGCATACATTCACTCGAGTAGGTGGTGCCATCGCTTCCACACACAGGCTCAAAGTTACGGGGACACATAGGGAGATTGTAGTTGGCACAGTCAGGCTGTTTGGGGGAAAAAGCAGGATACTGAACACAAATGCAAATACACCCGAGGGATAACTTATGAGCTGCAGGCTATTATTGGTAGGACATTATCGTTATCTGGGTAAGTATGAGGTGAATACACGGTTGGACTGCATTTCAAAGTGTCTGTTTTGAACCAAATTAAAAAAGGTTTGATGCAGGAACCAGCCGGTACGAAGAATTAGATGTTTACATGGAAAGAAAAATGTGCAATACTCTAATCCAACACCAATGACAATAGTGCCGATATAATCTCAGTGAACAACCCGGACGTGAAAAATATTAAGGAAGCGTAGCCAATATTAGACCAATACACCACAAATTACCTCTATGGTGCCGTCAGTAGTGTTTCCGTGTGCCAAAACTGAAAGAAATAAGTCACATCATAGGCGTATTATGATCGACAAGATCTCATAAACACTTAATTGTATTAAGTGCAGTCCACTAGTTATTTAAGCCCATGTATTACTATGTATTATAATGTTTTACAGTTAATTAACCACCAGCCAATTTGCGAACACTCACCTGCAACACAGAGGAGACCCAGTGTCACTCCCATGAAGTTATACATCCTACCGATATGAAAGATCCGTAAGCAAATGACGCACGTGAGCACTGGAGTCGTATTAATACTTTTCCTGACTCCTCCCCTTTTGAGAAACAGGTCGCGATGGGTGTGCTCGTTTGGTATGTCCCTTTCCTGACTCCTCCCCTTCCCAGAAACAGGTCGCGATTGGCGTGTTCGTTTGGTATATACACGTACTGTTGGCTTGACCGGGTGGGTAATAAGATATACGATTTCTGTTTCGTCTTCGTTTTTTTCTCCTTTTTTCATTTAATTGTTTATAATAATAACAACAACAACAAGCAAAACACTGAAAGTTGATACTTCCTCTAGGCTACTGCTGTTTTTTGTGGTAAAAAACACACAAACCACACGCAAATCTCTTTTAGCAAACAAAAAAATCCTAACAACTCCACCTTTTGACATTGATGTCACCCATAACAGGAACCTGGCATCAACTTTCACCACGTGCCAAAGTTACTTTGAGTGGCCCTAACGACAAAACGGATGGCATTGTGGAAACCACATCAATGAGGGAATTATTATAACAATAACTGCTAGGCTTTAGAAAACTTTACCAAACCCCAGCACTGACAGGATATTCAATTTCACAAGGGCATGTTTTGCAGCTTGGGTATTTGGATGCTTCGTTTTGAAATAAGATATTAAAGATATTAAAAGACTCACTGACTTTAAGTTCTCAGAGCTTGGCCTGGTTTCACAACTTTTTCTGTAACCATGAACAATCTTTATAATCTCAGAGCCTGCGGCCAAAACCACTGGCTGTCTCAATGCCTGCGGGTTAGATTACACAGAGTGTACGTGGTTACAGAAAAAGTTGTGAAACCAGGCTAACATCCGAGAACTTAAAGTCAGTGAGTATTTTAATTCAGATTAGATGGTTGTCACTCAACGGGGTTTGCTGGGGCAGAAATCATGTCAATTAGGACGTTGAGTTTTGCTCTAGGTCACCCTGAAACCGACTCTTATCTCTGGAGGGCAGCCAATGGCCTGATAGTCCCATGTTATGGTCTTACCTCAAATCATCTGGAGGAAATAAAAAAAGATAAGAATTATTTACAATTTTATTCAAACTTTTTTTAACACAGATAACAGATTGAGACCTGTATCTCTTACAACTGTGCCCTGTGTAAACATGTTTACATGTACAGTTGTACACACACACAAAAAAACCTCCAACATACAAAACAAAGACCACAAACAATTCAGACAATTCCAATCATGGAACACAGGTGATCCAAGTAGTTCTTTCCTAACAGTGTGTTTCTATAGCAACAGGGTAAAATTGAATTCTGTAAAATTCACAGAAGTCTTGTTTTGAAATTGGATGTTTCAGAATAGGGCTATTGATAATGTGATGAGTCATGGGCATTCCCAGGTTGCCTGCATTCTGTAAGCCTGTAAGCTGTGGGCCTGTTGTAAAATTCTTCCTACCAGTATTTCAGGTTTGTACTATTCTCGGCTGGGTAGGTGTCATTATCGTACATATGGTACTAGCGTATTCATGATGGCTAGTAGCACGGGAAAAATGAGAAAAATGTTTAGTTTGCAGGCAGGCAGACACACACACCCACACACAGGTTGATCACATCTATCTAAATAGTGACTTCCTTTCCACTCACACATGTACAGGATATTAAATATCCGGTCTACACACACACACACTGTGTTGTACTGAAGGATCATTTTAATGCTATATTGTAATGGAGGCAGCCACATTGTGACAGTTTTAATGGAGCTGCACAAACCTATTGTATTAGTGTACAGTACATTCACAATGAAAACATTTCTTTTACCCCTGATTTTACTTATTCATTAATATTCTATGAGGCGCAGACAAAAGTTGTGTACTGTTGTGTTTCTGATATTTCCAGAGTACCCTGCGTGGAAGTTAAATCTGGTAACTGGGCTGCCCCCTGCACCTCAGGGTTGGGTAAAATGAAGAGGTCACATTTCAGTTGAAGGCATTAAGTTGTACAACTGACAAGATTGGTATATTCATTCATTCAGATTAGCGTCTCTTGTATTTTGACATGGCTGGCTTGGGATGTTATAGGCTAGTTTGTTTACATTTTGAAATGTCATAATTACTGCCACGCCTCGCAGCTTAGCTCATTACAAAATAAGTTGTTACTTTGCTTAAGCATATTAAGGCCAAACTCTAAGAGCTCTGTGACCGGAAAGCTCCACTGATGTGGGTATGCACTTAGTGTTGTCTAGAAACACTTTTTATTAATTGTTTATAACCCTGGTGAGGTTTGTAAGAGGAAGGAGTCAGGTTCAGGTTTCAGCAATATCACTTTATTTAGGTGTATTGTTCTGCGATTTCAAATAATAACTGTACTTAGTTATTATAGTACAAAATAAAAAAGGTGTGTCGTAGCGCATACTAAGACATTTCACAATGGACGGCACGCAACAACGGATTATACTCACCACATACACAGACAGGAAACATATATCAATTCCATAAAAAGACACGGCCAAACACAGGGAACTTATATAATTTTCTAATGAGGGAATGGACACCCGGTGTGCGCAATAACGGGACGAGACAATCATGTGAAGCGAGGGAACGGTGGAGCTATAAGGCCGGTGAAGACGACCGCTGAAGCCTGCCCGCAGGAGGATGTAGACTGGCTTCGGAGGGAGCTCTGACACTTCAATAAAGGAGGAAGTCTCAAATCTCAAGTATAATCTCTTAGCTCTTTAGTTTTAAATGATTGTTAAAATATAACTACTTGTTGATGTGAGAAAGAATCGCAGAGTCGAGAAGTCCGTTCATCAAGATTTAATCAAAGATATATCTCTGGAGATCACACAGTACAGTCAAAGCCTGCCCCAGTGAGATATGACTCTCCACTGGTTCACAGAGTCTTTATACCTTTCTGAGCACAGGGTGTAATCGTGGTTATTTTTCCGTTGGCCCCCTTCTGACCTGACCTTTTTACTTAACTTCTCCTTGTCTTGGTTTTCTATTGCTCAAGATAGCCTGTCCTTCTCTGCAGTCTCTCACCTTTCAGACCATACACACACATATGAGACCTCTCTACTTATATGGTAACAAAGCAAGCCCAAGTCGAATGCATTTAGACACAGAATGAACTTCTCCTAAGGCCTGACAGTAAATGTCATATTTGCACATGATCCAGCATCACACTCCTGGCTGACGCAACACATGTGACTACCAGACATGCTTGCTTTCGACCAGACTACTTATGTTAAGACATTGACCAACGTTGATCCTTGCCTTTTAAAGTGTTTTGCATTATGCGTCTGATGTATGTCTGACTTGCGCCTACATATTGACTCAATTTACATTGCAAAACCATGCTATGATATGTCATAACGTTTCATCTGTATTTGTCAACACGTCATTATGGTGTTTTTGGTAGACACACACAAACATTACGTGACTGATCCTTTGGATCAACTTTGCTGTGATAAAGTACAAGTTTTCACATGAATGTGATATTTGAGACCATGCTCTCACTGTTTTGTTTAGACATTTTTATGTGAGACTTTTCAGCACTATGTAGAGTCATATTGAAAGAATGGCAACAGCAGCATGCTGATCAAAACCTTGCTGTATTATTCAATTTAGAATAATTTTTTTCCAATCACCACCAGTTGGAGTGGTTGTTGCTGCAACAATGAGTTTTCCCCTAATGACTACTTTTGTTAGATGGTATAACATGGTCAGATCGTGTAACCCGATCAGATGGTGTTACCCGGTCAGATGGTGTAACCCGGTCAGATGGTGTAACCCGGTCAGATGGTGTAACATGTCTGTGCAGTAAACACATGAGCGGCCAGAAGAGTAACACCAAGATTTCTCATAGTTAAGTCAAATTAGATAGACATAGACAGTGCCTCACCAAGGCCTTCTCTTGTGAAAATTGCACAACTGACGTTGACCTTTTCTTATTCGCACAGACAATCAGAATTCAACCAGTGTATTCCAGAAGCCAGTGCAGAATGGGACATTCCATTCTGAGACACCCACCTTAACCCCTAGCCAGCATCAATCAAGAATTGATAGAATTCAGATGAAATAAATGTGTGTTTAGGCCAGCTGAAGTGGTGCCAAATAACACCTTTTGGTAAGTCCTCCAACAAAGTTTGCCCACTAATAAAGTCATGATCAGTCTATACTTTTAATGGTAGGTTTAGGTTGAGAGACAGAATAACAAAAAAATGCATTTAAAATAACTTATGAATTGTTTTGATTTTACTCAGTGAAATAAGTATTGATTTCCAGGTGTCTTTCATACAGGTAATGTGCTGAGATTAGGAGCTCTTATATGGGTTATCTCAATTACATTTGCTTTACTTCTAGACTCAAGCATTGTGATGTATCTGTAGGCCCAACGCTTTTTGGTGTATTGTATAGGCCCAAAGAAGTGTGATATATCATGTAGACATGTCTCCTCCTCTGAAGTAAAGACTGCAGCTGCCCACATCTGACACATTAGGGCGCCATTTCCCAACACATCAACTAGAGTGTGAGAGTGGCTTGACTCATGAAAATGCTGTAATTGTAATGTGTGTACCTTTTCCACTTTTGTTCTTAACTTGAAACTAATATTTAATATGCCAATAACTAAACATAAATATAATTTAAAATCAATTGAATACCGGACTTCTTTGACTGACCCAAAATTAAGAACACCTTGAATTTTGTTAAATTAAGCAACTTTATTATAACCGTTAAATGGTAACCTTGATGTAGCAGTTAAGATTATATGTGATGCTATGGGCTTGCTTTGCTTCTGAGGTGGTAAAACACACAGCATATGATCTGACACCATTCATTCATGCAAAATCACTCAAGATCCTTCTGAGTCCTTCATTCTCTCTGGTGGATTTCCCACCAGCTTACCCCACGGGTTTTCAGTGCGATTGCATCAGGGAGTGGGACAACAATTGCAAGTTTGATACTGCAATCCAACGACAGCCCAGATTTATTCTGCTATGACTATCTGGTAGATTCTGGTCGAAAAACGTTTGGTACTTCACATAGTCCATGATGCCATGTATCCTAACCAGTTTCCAGGGGTCTTTTGAAGCAAAACAATCCCATGCATGACATCACATGTCCTTAACTTTTACTTTAATGCTAAACATGCAATCCTAAGGTACAATTTTATAACGTGTAAAATAGTTTTTAGTGGCATAACTTGACCAAAATAAAAAATATTTTTTAAATGTAAATATATTTTTTTCTGCCTGTGTGGGAGGTGGTATAACGCGGCTCGGAATCCTATTGCGCGCGGCAGCGAGCTTTAAAAGCACCATAGAAACACCACAATGCCGCTAAAGCGCGCGATGCAAATGGACCTGCCGGAGTGCGGCGCGCCACAACGGACTAGCTGGATGGGGTCACGTGTTCAGCATAATATGAAAAAATAACTAATGTACCTTTTGTAAAGACTTTAAATGTTAAATATGTGACTGGAGTATTAATTCACATCCATTTTTATAGTGGAGTTGCTGGCACACGAGCTGCAACTCCGTATGGCTGGAGAGAAAAGTAGAACCGGCAGTTGTAGTCGGTGACAGTTATGAATCGTCACCGTGGCAAAAGTATAGCCTCTGTGGGAAAAGTCGCGCAGTAATAAACCGTTCGTCTGTTTCTATGGAGACACTGTTACAGTTCTGAGGGATATGGATGTGGAGGGGAATGTCAGCGGGGAAAACGGTTCGGTCCCGGGTTGGACTGAGAGCACCAGCCCAGTGGAGAAACAGGGCCAGTCGTACGGGGTGTCCACTGCCCTGGCAGCTGTGTTGATATTTACCATTGTGGTCGATATCCTGGGCAACCTGCTGGTAATCCTCTCCGTGTTCAGGAATAGAAAACTCAGGAATGCAGGTGAGGACATTAAGTGCTTTTTATATAAAGCCGTTATGTGGGTGTTGGAAGGTCATTTAACAGTTTTTAAAAGACACGGTTCGCCGAAAAAAAAAACCACTTGCGAACATTGGTGTCATTTACCCTGTAAAACGTATAGAGCAGGTTTGAAGGAATCAATGCTTTGTTCGTCCCCTGTGCACTTCCAGTGATCAATTGACCTTTAAGTATTTCTAGCGCTAAAACCATTCAAATACGGGTACACAATTCACCAAAAGTGTTTGCCATTTATATCGTGAAGCTCAAAAAAAGTAATTTATAGGTCATGTGAATATGATGACTGAACATGTATTGGTACCAAGTGCAAATACTCTAGAAATGCATTTGTTTTGCTCCACAATCAATTGTAAATGCATTTAGAAGTTTGGCACATTGTCACACTGACAAAAACATTGACAAAAAGAAACAAGATCTATACCAGGACTTGAAACAGCTTTTCTGAAACCCAGGTTTATTGCCTGTCACCAGTCTGTGGAGGAATGCCTGAGTTTGGGAACTGAACAGTTATTTACAGTAGAACCAAGAACCATTCAGAATAGACAATAATACATACTTATATAGATTTGAATATAACATAATATTGAAAATTCCACCACACCTCCAATAATGTCAACTATTTATTGTTTGACGCAAATGAAGTGCTTCCTACAAATGTTGTTCTATTACTTTTAAACGTTTTTGTCATAACTAAGCTATAGCTTGAACTATTATTATTGAAAAATCTAAAATTCCATTCGGACACATTTTTGTCACATCTAGCCACATGCCTGAACACTTCAGATTTCAATTTGGTTTACCATGTGGTCCGTGTGGATGCCAGTATGACCACATGTTCCCTGCATCATGTAAGCCTTGTTTGTATCCCAGTCAAATGTAGTGCACTCAAAACGGTATCTGGTGCCATTTGGCAAATACACCTGGTATAAAAAAGATGCACTAAAAATGAACTGTACGCCATTTGGCCTTGAACACAGATTTGGTTTAATTAGAAACCTTGCACCTGCTATTGAATGTCAGGTATCACAATGTTCCCTTTACCTGTTCGATTCTGGCTTATCTGTGTTTAGGAATGAACACTTATTTGCCAATACAAACTTTTATACAAAACATTATTGTTGTATTGGTGTCCATTGTTTAGAGAATTAACATTGTGTTGATCGGCGTGACTTATCAAACAGACGCTCATCTGTCTTCCTTCACATTCATTTTAAACAAACACAGACACAGAGTACATTCTCTATTTGAATCCACAATTTATTTATTTGCTATTTATTTATGTATTTGTTTGCTATTTTATTATATTTGCTACACAGTTAAACCTCTGTCAGACCTGTACCTTGCCAGATTCTTTTGTCTTGAAAGCCTGCAGTGTGAAGGCCATGGCCAGACGCAGTTTGCGTGGTAGGCTTGGGATTGACAAAGGAACAGATCTCTGCAGGATTCTGTCAGGCACCCAAGTGAAGTTAACATCAAGCTTGTTATACATGGATACGGTTTGACAGGATATAATGCTGAGGATATATTTGACATGATAATAGTTATTTTTCATGGCGAACCTCCATGAGCTGCACTGGTTGTTTTTCCGATCTTTTTAACAGACATCATGTGCAGAGTTGGCAGGTGCAAATTGGAACAAGAACATTTGGAACACTGAAGTGGAACACAGGTTTTCCTACCTTGCTCCCACCTTGTGAATGTTATCTGAATCATAATTATATACTGTTATCTCTGGTTCACCAACTTACAAGCTGTAAAAACTATATTTTGAATAAATTTCATACACTATTCAGTGCTTGTTTTCGCGAACAAAAACATAGTGAACTGGGTTGAATTTTAGCTATAAGATGTAGAGGCATTATGCTGGTTGCTTTTAATACGGTCCATATTATTGATTTGACAAATACATATTTCTCTAACATTAATTATGGACATTTTAATTAGTTATTCTCTTGAAACAATAAGAAAAAATGATTTTAGATGCTTTGGCACATTGATATTTTCCAATCACAACATTGTCAAAAAATGTACGTTTGAACTTCAGTTCGGAAATGTATACCAGCTTATTGGCTAATAGATTGTAGATTGAATTAAAATGACATAACAGCACTAAAGGTTAAAACGAAGATGCTACAGCACCAACCGAAGGAGTCAAATGAGTAGCCCTCTTCCAAAATGAGCACATCACAACTGTTTTCCCGTAATTACAATACCTGATGTATTTGGTCTGTGTTTTTGATGTATTTGGCCTGATGTATCTCAGAGTGTTAAATACAGAATAGATTTACAGAGTGCTTTACATGGTCCAGAATGCTAGATTGCAGGTAGAACCTATAACCTCATCTTTACAGAGATGATAAGAATGTACTGGCCAATGGCAGCAATCTCATACATGGAATGGAAGACAGTGGTCTGCACAACCCAGAGCAGCTTGTTTCCTGTGCAGTCTGGGGTTAGCCCAGAGCAGTTTGTTTCCCGTGCAGACTGAGTTTAGTCCAGACAGAGCAGCTTGTTTCCTGTGCAGTCTGGGGTTAGCCCAGAGCAGTTTGTTTCCCGTGCAGACTGAGTTTAGTCCAGACAGAGCAGCTTGTTTCCTGTGCAGTCTGGGGTTAGCCCAGAGCAGTTTGTTTCCCGTGCAGACTGAGTTTAGTCCAGACAGAGCAGCTTGTTTCCTGTGCAGTCTGAGCTTAGTCCAGAGCAGCTAAATTCTTCTGCAGTCTGAGATCAGTCCAGAACAGCTGTAGCTGCATCCATCTGATACTAAAGAGTGTAGTTCTTAATATAGGAACACAAATTCCATTATGGGTGACAGAAGCCTCCAGGACCTTGTTGAGTTCTGACACAACTGAATCAGAGGCAATCACTGGTCCAGTGCATCTGTATCCATCTGCCTCCCATCCAGTTGAGCAAGTCATTGATATCAGTCCGACCAGAGCTCAAAGCCTGCTGTACACGAGTCCAGTTTTCCCTGGAATTCCTCCTGAACCCCAGGACGCTTTGCTCTGCCTCTGTGTCCAGTGGGAGCTTTCTCCTCCCTAAGCCCTGTAGGAGAGATTATGTGGCTGACTCTCTAACCGTTTCATTGTTTGGTTTGTTTACAAACAACATATTTCCAATCGACATTCACCCACGACTGCCTCTATTCGGCTCAGAGAGATTCATTAATGTGTGTGGTTTGTCTACTTAAGCAAAGCCATTTTTACACTACTAGAACAGTTTTGTTAGTTTAACTCAGAAGCTTTGGTTAGACATGCACATTGGCAAACAGATGTTGAATCTTGTTGAATCTTTTTCTTGGCCACCTCTCTCATCCTCAAGCTCCACGACAACCTGCAGAGAGGAAGAGTTAGATGTCTGTCTGGTTGAATTGTCATGTCTTGCTCCATAAGCGTAGGTGTAGATGGCTTCTCAGATATACACTTGGACCATTGGTTGCCTCATCTATGTTTTCCATACAGCACTGCACATTTTATGTCTCTCTACGTCCAGCCATGCCCATTTCAAAAAGCAATCTGTGCGAGACAGGATGTCTTTGATAACATGTTTCCCTCTGGAGGGGTTCTGAACTTCATTAGAATTCTGGGTTTGGTAACCAAAAAAATGAATCCGTGGCAGTCTTTTGTTGGCATCCCTGAGTGGGATTGGTTTTGTGGTCTGCTTCCCACAAATAAGCCATTGAAGAGATCCGATATAATATCCTCATAGGACTGAGGTAGTTATGAACATTGAATATAATGTCCTCATAGGACTGAGGTAGTTATGAACATTGAATATAATGTCCTCATAGGACTGAGGTAGTTATATACATTTTATATAATGTCCTCATAGGACTGAGGTAGTTATAAACATCTTATATAATATCCTCATAGGACTGACGTATATGTCTGATGTATCTAATGTATCAGATGTATCTACAATATATAGATTTACCATATATGGTGATATTTGTTCGGTAGCATATGTCTGTATCTACAGTATGAAACATGGTAATATGTCGTTTGGAAGAGAAATGGCTGTATATTACTATGAGATGTGATTTGAGGGTATGCACAAATGTTTAGAAAAATAACAATTACTTTAATTCTGCAATCCTGTCATAGATAGGCTCATTTCTCCCTGCATATCTGTCTCTCTGTTATGCTTGGAACTCACTCACACTCTGCCTGCGAGTGACGGTAGAATTGAATACTGAATTAAATGTATCTGCTTCTCTGTCCAGTTGGTCAGCGAGGTTGCTGTTACCTCTCTCTGCAAGTTCTCATATTTAAAGAAACCATCTATTGATCCATGCTGCGTATTTCAGGTGAAGAGTTCTAACGGATTGTCTGTCCCCTTGTTTTTCCAAATCTCTGCAGTTCTTGTAGAAAGCTCATATTAGGGCAGCCAGCACTCTAGTGTAGTGTAGTGTCTATTTGTTCCTTCTGAATGCCTGTCTGGTGAGTCTGGAATTGTTTTTATACATGCTGTGACAGCTGATGCCCCAACTCTGCAAAATCTCTCAAAGTATATTTTGCCCGCCAGGCAAAAAAAAATAAATGCACTTAATAGAGAATTAAATGTATTATGGGACACAACCTTATTCAGAGGTAGGACAGTAAAAAGCAAATTAATGTCCACACCTATCACCGTCAGATGTAGACATCTTAGCCAAAGATGTGATGTCTACACTTACACTTCCACACCTAATCTAAAGCTAGCATAACACCTAACCACACACCTAACACATATGGCTAAACCTCAAAGCAACTTGTCATCCACCTTTTATTCTTTTTGTGTTGTGCTCACCTTTTTTTAGGTTGGTTGAGGTAATTATGCACAGCTGGTTTGAGTTGGTTAATTAGGAGGTGTATGTTTGTCACTGGGTGTGGTTGCATAAGGAATGTCCTGAATCTGTGCTATTAGGAATATCTATAATATGTGCTATAAGGAATGTCCCTACTAGTCACGAAGGCTTTTTTAACCTGAAAGTCAACTCACCTGATAACCTCTTTCAGCTAGAGATCCGTGAGATAAGGAAATCCTTGCTGACGATGCCTTCCCTCTCACCACTCACTGATGGCCAATTTATTTGGGGCTTCTCTGAAAATTGTCAGCTAACAGCACGGTCAACACTTCTGCATCACTTGGGATAGCTTTATTTAACTGTTCAAATATCCCCACAAAGTTGAACGTTACTTGTGGTACTATCTGCCTGGGGATTCTTGGTGCCCATCAGGATGGTAAAATGTGTACACACACACACACGCACACACACGCACACACATGCACACACACGCACGTGGTATGCACACATTGAAACATTTGTCGGCTGCTGGCCCGGTCTGCTCTTATCTGTTGACAGACAGCTGTAAAACCTTGCTGCTCCACTACACTTTAACTATCACAACTCCTTCCTTCACAGGTAGCGCTTCTCAATGCCTTATTCCCTGTGCTTTCGCTCCTCTAACTCTTCCCAATACCTCTCTTCACGTACTCCTCTCCCCCAACTCTTCGTCCCCGTTGCTCCTCTTCTCATTTCCTCTATTCTGACGGGTACACCGAAGTGGGAACGGGTTTCCTGTTCTGTCCATTCTGTCAGCCAGTCAATCAGCCAACCAGTCAGTCGTAACTAACCAAACCCATCCAGAGACAAGTTAGGCCACAATCCCTTCCTTCCCTTGTGGATTCTCCAGGTTCAGACAACCGTTTATGGGTACATTTTAATAGGACAGTTTCCATGAGTGTTTTGCATTTTCGCAGCCACACTACCTAGCGTAAAAGGTCATTCTACAAACTGACTGTATCACCTGAGGTTCAACAATTTCAACGAATGTGGCAAAAGACTTAAACCCATACGTTAACAAAATATTATATATTACCCATTGATCATTGAAGTGGGCTTCCTGTTTCCTAGTAACAGTTTCAGTGGGAGGATTTGACTACATACAGTGGATATAAAAAATATACACATTACACACCCTGGTTTTGTGATGTGAAAAAACGAGAGAAATACCCAGATTTCAGAACATTTTCTACAGTTAACGTGACTTATAACGTGAACAATTCAATTGAAAATAAAAATAAAAACTTAGTCCTACTCGGCCGCTTGTACCCGCGATCTCGTTCTTTCGGTCATGACCCAGCTTTCATGACCATAGGTGAGGGTAGGAACAAAGATTGACCGGTAGATCGAGAGCTTTGCCTTTCGGCTCAGCTCTCTTTTCGTCACAACGGTGCGGTGAAGCGACTCATTCCCTACCCGGAGTAGGCACTCCACCGGTTTCCTGCTGAGAGTCATGGCCTTAGATTTAGAGGTGCTAACCCTCATCCCAGCCGCTTCACACTCGGCTGCGAACCGATCCAGTGAGTGCTGAAGGTCACCGACCGATGAGGCCATCAGGACCACATCATCCGCAAAAAGCAGTGATGTGACCATCAGCCCACCGAACGGGAACCCCTCCCCCCCATGACTACGCCTTGATATCCTGTCCATGAATATTACAAACAGGATTGGTGACAAAGCGCAGCCCTGGCGGAGGCCAACCCCCACCTGGAACGAATCCGACTTACTGCCGAGGACACGGACACAGCTCATGCTTTGAGCGTACAGAGATTGGATGGCCCTGAGAAGAGACCCCCTCACCCCATACTCCCGCAGCACCTCCCACAAAAGATCCCGGGGTACCCGGTCATACGCCTTCTCCAGATCCACAAAACACATGTAGACTGGATGGGCATACTCCCAGGCCCCCTCCAGGATCCTTGCGAGAGTAAAGAGCTGGTCCGTGGTTCCCCGGCCAGGACGAAAACCGCATTGTTCAATCCTTTCCAGCACTTTGGAGTACACTTTACCAGGGAGGCTGAGGAGTGTGATACCTCTGCAATTGGCACACACTCTCTGGTCCCCCTTTTTAAAGAGGGGAACCACCACCCCGGTCTGCCACCCCGGTCTTTGTTCCTACCCTCACCTATGGTCATGAAAGCTGGGTCATGACCGAAAGAACGAGATCGCGGGTACAAGCGGCCGAAATGGGTTTTCTCAGAAAGGTGGCTGGCCTCTCCCTTAGGAATAGGGTGAGAAGCTCAGTCATCCGAGAGGAACTCGGAGTAGAGCCGCTGCTCCTTTGCATAGAAAGGAGCCAGTTGAGGTGGTTCGGGCATCTTGTACGAATGCCACCTGGGCGCCTCCCTAGAGAGGTGTTCCAGGCACGTCCAGCTGGGAGGAGACCTCGGGGAAGACCCAGGACTAGGTGGAGAGATTATATCTCCACACTGGCCTGGGAACGCCTCGGGATTCCCCAGTCAGAGCTGGCTAATGTTGCCCGGGAAAGGGAAGTTTGGGGTCCCCTGCTAGAGCTGCTACCCCCGCGACCCGACCCCGGATAAGCGGTTGAAGATGAGATGAGACTTAGTCCTACTGGGATATGGATCTGACTTTATAGCCTCACTCACCTGTCCTACTGGAAATATGGGTCTGACTTTATAGACTCACTCACCTGTCCTACTGGGATATGGGTCTGACTTTATAGCCTCACTCACCTGTCCTACTGGAATATGGGTCTGACTTTATAGACTCACTCACCTGTCTTACTGGGATATGGGTCTGACTTTATAGCCTCACTCACCTGTCCTATTGGGATATGGGTCTGACTTTATAGCCTCACTCACCTGTCCTACTGGGATATGATAAAACTGATCAAAATGTCTATATGCCACAATTTCCAATGACATCCTGAACCTAAGCCCAGAGTGCTTAAATGACATAATTTCTTCAGATCTTTGACCCGTTCTAACCTTTTCAAGTTGTCTCTCTCTTTGTTGAGTCTCTCTCCATTCCTCTCCAACGTGTTACTCTGATATGTACTGAGCTGATTTTTCACTGGCTGCTGCTCCAACACCAACACTCGCAGTTTGGGCTGGACAAATCGCACCCTATTCCCTATACAATGTACCCCTCTGGGCCCTGGCGAAGAGAAGTGCGCTAACAAGGGAATATGGAATGCAGACTCAGTGTTTTGGGCACTAAGAGAGATGAGGTGTGAAAGATTGAAAGTGACTGGTGCAGGGCACATGTTGAAAGGGGCCAAAGAGCTCTGTTGGGATTTGAACATAAGAACTGATACCAGCTGCCTATGACCCTGGCCAAAAACATAAACATCATCACCATGTTATCATCACCATCACCACGCCACGAGCCTGGCAGACACCTGGCATCCCAAATGCCACCCTGTTTCTATTATAGAACACTGCTGGGTCGAGTGATAAGTAGGGCACTATGTTGTAGGGAATAGGGTGCCATAAAGGACCCCTAAAACACCTGCCTCTCAGGGGTGCTCGAAAAATAAAACCATGTCACCACTTCCAGCACTTTGTTTGACTAAGAGCCCAGTAGGCAAACGAGGTGCCAATGTAAACCCGGCATGTTTTATTCTTATTTTATGAACATTAATAATCCCAATAACAATATCCATACTGCTACCATTAATGGTGAACACTGCCTTATTGGAATAATATGTAGTGGTATGTTCACACACTCACCAGTGTTTCCAAGCGTTGCCAAGACCATGCATCCGTCTAATCTGTTGTAGTCCAGTTGATCATGGAGGTCACAGTTCTCTATAGGAGACAGAAATACAGCCACAATGTTTTGTTATGGCTCCGCTGTTGTTTTAACCCGTCCAGAGGGTGTGTACACTGATGATGTCACATATAGGTGAGCTGTGTTGTACACAGGGTGTTCAGGGAGAAGCACTTCTGTGTATTGTGTTAATTAGGAACACAGTTTTGGGTTTAGCTAAACACCGGGCATAGTTTAGTCAATCATTGGGCTATTTAAGGTCCTCGGTTAGGTTCTCTGTGCTGGATATAGTTTTACGACACATATCGTAATAAGGGTGAGTGTTTATGTATATGTGGAAGCTGTGTTGGATTCAGGTTTTTTGTGCAGTGTAATTACATGTATAGTGGTTTCCGTTTGTTCTGGCTCTGCATCTCGCTCCCGGTACGCTTCACCCAGAAGAGTCTGTGACAAATGAGCCAAAACAGTAGCCTACAATGCTGTTGGTCGTCCTGAGTGCTGCCTAAACAGTGCCAACTAGCCGAGGCATGGTCTCTACAGCACCCCTGAAGGTGTTCTGTCATATCTGCCACCAAGACATCAGATGTTTTAGGTCCCATAAGCTGTAGTGTAGCCGCCATTGATCAGGCTTGTTGTTCCAGTACATCCAACAGATGCTCAATCGGATAGAGATCTGGAGATTTAGGAGGCCAGGGCAACACCCTGAACTATTCATCACGTTCCTCAAACCATTCCCAAACAATGTGTGCAGTGTGGCAGGGTGCGTCATTTTGTTGAGAGGCCACTGCCATCTGGGAATACCGTTGCCAGTATCGGTTTACCCAGTCTGCGACGATGTTTAGGAAGGGTGGCACGTGTCAAATGAATGTCCACATGTATGTCCGGACATTCTGACCGGTGTGCTGCTACACAGGCTCATATGCAGCAGGGTGTGATGGAATGTGAGTTGTGACACATTCCTCCCATAATCATCATTCAAATGTTCTGCGACTGTGCCACAGTACACCTTCTGTCTGTTCGCACCAGACGGAGTAGCCTTTGCTGCCCTGAACATGTAATCTACCCAGACCGTTGCATGTGCCCTTGTTAGGAGATGGTCAATGTTATTCGCTTCAACTGTGATCACGGTCATAATATGGTCGTAATGTTTGGGCTCGTCAGAGAAATTCTCCGCAGGCAGTATTCGAAAATCGAAGAAATCCTCATTTGTATGTGGATTGTAATAATTTTTATTTTTTCTTCTTGGGACTTGATACTTGTCCTGTTGGGGGTGTGTGTTATTTATGATCAGGGATAACTGGAGGAAGTAATATTTCTGTAAAGTAAAAATAGATCACCGTGTATCGCATCAGCAAAATATGTTTCCACTCGACTCTCCCTGACCCCCCATATCCAAAACAATCAAGATTAAAATTAAAGCTATACTTTTTCTCAAGCAAATCACAGAGAAATTTTTTTTTTTTAGGTAGACTTAGACAGACAAAAGTATTGGTAAACGTATCTCCTTTAGTCAAAAAGCCATCGCTGTAACCATTTTGCTGCTTGGCTTACAGGTGCTGGTCATATAATTAGAATATCATCAAAAAGTTGATTTATTTCAGTAATTCCATTCAAAAAGTGAAACTTGGATATTATATTCATTTATTACACACAGACTGATATATTTCAAATGTTTATTTCATTTAATTGTGATGATTAAAACTGACAACTAATGAAAATCCCAAATTCAGTATCTCAGAAAAGAGTGCTGTATCTATTCCACTGAGTGCTGTATCTATTCCTGTATCTATTAAAAACATGATGCTACAAGTAACAAGATTGAACGGGATACTTGAGGAAAGCACAAAAACTTAAATAGGATCCGTGATCAGGGAAAGCTGATGCGGGCATAACAAAACATGTATGCGTGATGAAATGAGTGGTGGCGTTGGATTCACGGACACGGCCGGGTGCCGTCCCGGCATGTGACATAACACAGGTGCATGTCAATGTCTGGGATGGTAGGTGAACAATCAGTTATTGTAGTCAATGTGTTGAATGCAGGAGATATGGGCAGGAGTCAGTTAATTTAATATATTTTTATAAAGCCTTTTTACCACGACCGTTGTCACAAAGTGATTTTACAAACACCCAGCCTAAAACACACGTTAACAAGTTGATACACAGCGGCTAGGGAAAACTGATGGGTCAAATTTAGAAAAAAAACTTAACAGTGGAACCAGGCTGTGAGAGGTGGCTAGTCAGCTGGGCTGAATGAACATTTAAATGTTTAATTATTCTAAATGAAAATTTTTAATGCAGAGATTCTTGTTAAAATTGTAATGATGGTTACGGGAAGAATGTGCCCAGACCCAGTGTGCATCACACCTGCTGCATATAGAGCTGTGTAGAAACAGACGGGTCAGGGGTGGCCATAATGACCCCTGTCCACTGCCGAAAGTGCCTGAGACAGGTTGGACTGGAATGGTCCTTGGAGCAGTGTAAGAAGGTCTCCTGGTCCAATGAGTCATGTTTTATATTACATCACATGGACAACAGTGTGCATGTCGTTTACCTGGGGAAGGGATGGGACCAGGATGCACTGTGGTACTGTCATCTGGGCAAAGTTCTGTTCGGAAACCCTGGGTCCGGGTATTCATGTGGACGTCAATTTGACACGTGCCACCTACCTAAACATGGTTGCAATGTTATTCTCCGATGGCAATAATAATGTGTCCTACCACCCTTACATTGTTGTGTCCTACTACCATTGGGAATGGTTGAGGGAACATAATGAAGCGTTCAAGGTTGAGCATCTGTGGGATGTGCTGGACCAATAAGTCTGAACCTTCTAGAGTCCATGTCACTGCGGGTCGGCACTGTTTTGACAGCACACAAACAGCATATTATCATGGTGGTCCTAATGTTTTGTCTCATCTGTGTAAAGGTTGTATTTGTGTAAAGGTTGTATTATAGGGGCACACCTTTACATCACATCCTTATGTCATTCTGTTTTACTTAAACAAATGCTCTGATTTAGCCTCCATTGTGGAGCTGGTTATAAGTTTACCTTTTCTATGACGCTGCTGTATTGTGACTGACAAAAGTTTGCAGAGGGAATACAGATAAATATAATATCAACTGATAAAATGATACTACAACAGAAATTTGATCAGTTTCTTTCTTTATACTTGAAATTGACCTTGGGTCCTTTAGAGGCCCATATGATATCCGAACAGCATCCCAAAACAAATCGAGCATTCAACCTGAACTACAAATGGTACATTAAACGTTTAACTTAATTAATTTAACTCTCTTTGATATTGTATTTTAACACAATGATGGTCAAAATGCAGCGTTGCATGTTTACTAAGATTTTATGTACAGCAATATTCAGAACGTACGTTGCCTGCAAAACTTTTCAACAGCTCCACATTCATGTTTGGCTGAGCAATGAGTATGTTGGAGTAAGTATGCATCAGCTTTGGCCAGGGTGTTGTAATGTGTTTGGCCCCTTTCTTCTTGGCTTGTTCCAAGTTGTACAGGTTGCTTGAAAGCTGCTATTGGACTGCAATTTTCAAATAATGCCATAGATTCTCAAGGTTATTGAGATTAAGACATTGACTGGGTTATTCCGCTTTATGTTCCTGAGCTATTCAAATATTGATTTGGCGTAGTGTTTGGGATCTTGATAAAAGGTGATGCTAAACAGTATGCTAAACAAAACCCTAGCTTTGGTTTTGTTTAGCATACTGGAGCAGGTTTTCTCGCAGTATTTATCAGAATTTTTGTACATCCATCCTTTCTTACGTTTTAGGTAGACACTTTGTCCTTGCTGATGAGGAGCATCCCCACAGCATGGTGCTGCCACCAAATATACTTCACTGTAGTGATAGTGAGTGTATTGAAGAATGGGCAGTGCTTGCGGCAAATAGACCACTTTGAGTTTATTTCTTACTGCAACAGCCAAACACTTAATTGGTATATTCCTAATCTGTTATTATATTTCTAACTTCCGTACAATGCTTTTTGGTCTTAATTCTACTTCATATTCACAGCTTTAACAAGGATTCATAGCTGAAGGCCTATGGTGAAGTAATTGTGCCCTCATTTGGGGAATTTCTTTCAAATATGGAATTGAGATATTCTACAGCACATTGGTTGGTTGAATACATACTGTACAACATTGTGATTCACTTAAAACACAGCGTCTTCATCAGCAAAGGAATAATAATCCCTAGCGCATCTTTGATCTAATATGTAATTTGAGATCCTGTGCGAGTCCTAAGCACAGTGACAGTATACATTCTTGTCTTATTTAAATGATCCCTGCGGGATTAGAATTTCACCACACCACTGAGTGCCAGAGGACCAGAGTGCCAGAGGACCAGAGTGCCAGAGGGCTAGAGTGCCAGAGGACCAGAGTGCCAGAGGACCAGAGTGCCAGAGGACCAGAGTGCCAGAGGACCAGAGTGCCAGAGGACCAGAGTGCCAGAGTGTCAGAGGACCAGAGTGCCAGAGGACCAGAGTGCCAGAGGACCAGAGTGCCAGAAGACCAGAGTGCCAGATGACCAGAGTGCCAGAGGACCAGAGTGACAGAGGATCAGAGTGCCAGAGGACCAGAGTGACAGAGGACCAGAGTGCCAGAGGACCAGAGTGCCAGAGGACCAGAGTGCCAGAGGGCCAGAGTGCCAGAGGACCAGAGGACCAGAGTGACAGAGGACCAGAGTGACAGAGGACCAGAGTGACAGAGGACCAGAGTGCCAGAGGACCAGAGTGACAGAGGACCAGAGTGCCAGAGGACCGGAGTGACAGAGGACCAGAGGACCAGAGTGCCAGAAGACCAGAGGACCAGAGTGCCAGAGGACCAGAGTGCCAGAGTGCCAGAGTGCCAGAGGACCAGAGTGCCAGAGGACCAGAGTGCCAGAGTGACAGAGGACCAGAGTGACAGAGGACCAGAGTGACAGAGGACCAGAGTGCCAGAGGACCAGAGGACCAGAGTGCCAGAGGACCAGAGTGCCAGAGGACCAGAGTGCCAGAGGGCCAGAGTGCCAGAGGACCAGAGTGCCAGAGGACCAGAGTGACCAGAGGACCAGAGGACCAGAGTGCCAGAGGACCAGAGTGACCAGAGGACCAGAGGGCCAGAGTGCCAGAGGACCAGAGTGCCAGAGTGCCAGAGTGCCAGAGGACCAGAGTGCCAGAGTGCCAGAGTGCCAGAGTGCCAGAGGACCAGAGTGCCAGAGGACCAGAGTGACAGAGGACCAGAGTGCCAGAGTGCCAGAGGACCAGAGTGCCAGAGGACCAGAGTGCCAGAGGACCAGAGTGCCAGAGGACCAGAGTGACAGAGCCTTTTTCCTCAGGAGGTGGATATGTCCTGTCTCAGGCCATGTGAGAGCATCCACATGAATCCAAGTCCTCACCGAGCCTAGCCAGCGGCTATATGATTAACTTCCTTTGTATTTACCACAGTTTTAACTTTGTCTTCATTGGCATTCTTATGTCTCGCTCAGAATATCAGAATCTCTTTGAAGGTGTGACTGTGTGTTTGTGTGCTAGGGTTTCAATAGTTGCAGATATATATTTGGTTTAGCGTGGGACAATTGGGGTTTGGGTAACACATTAGGTTAGACATTAGGGGTTATGTTTAGAATGAGGATTAGGATTTACATGTTTAAAGGGAATTCATTCAGATTTCTGCATTTGCACGTAAGCGGATGCCAACATTTTGCACAGACACATTTATGCATCTTTGCCTTTTTTGCATGCATTTTTTCTCTTAGGTATTCAACCCGTTGACATCACCAGATGCTTGGTATCTTTTCAGCTGCTCTAACAGACCTGTACTGCAGCCTGTCTTGTCATAAGCTGTTTCACTTTTTGCACAAAAAAACGATCGGTATATATGCCAGTGTGTGTGGTGGCATTAAGTGTGTGGTGGCATTAAGAGTGTGTGGTGGCATTGAGTGTGTGTGGTGGCATTAAGTGTGTGTGTGGTGGCATTAAGTGTGTGTGGTGGCATTGAGTGTGTGTTGTGGCATTAGGTGTGTGTGGTGAAATTGAGTGTGTGTGGTGGCATTGAGTGTGTGTGGTGGCATTGAGTGTGTTTGGTGGCATTAGGTGTGTGTGGCGGCATTGAGTGTTTTGTGGCATTAGGTGTGTGTGTGTGGTGGCATTAGGTGTGTGTGGTGGCATTGGCTGTTGAGTATTTTGGCAAATGAGGGGTCGTCTTCAATCGTTATTATTCAACAGTGTGCCCCGTTGGGTTGAGCAGACTGATTCTTCCAGATAAAGATCCAGTGAGGACAGGACACCGACCCCCAGTGAACCCTTACTTCCGACACAGGTTTTGGTCAATTAATTCATGAATGAATGGTTTCCTGACATTTTTGCATTCTATGCATCAGGGACAGTTTTGAAGTTCTTGCAGTCCAGTTGCCTGAAAGAGAATAGTCCACAGAGGAATGGCCCGTTAGTTTGTGCAGTCATTCACCTGGAAAAGGGGAATATTGAATCTACTAGTTGGTCATAGCCTAACCTTGTAATTGGATAAGCACCAAGGTGGGCGGGGTCAGAGGTGAAGCTTGACAGATCTCTGCTCCTGCAGGAGGTGTGTTAGACCATGCTAGCTGGAATGAGGGTTTTCCATCAATGTAACACAAAACACAGGGCCAAATCCTTCCGGTGCCACTGACCTTCTGCTTGTCATTAGGCAACAGTTTCTGTGTTATCTTAGATATTACAGTTAATATATGATGGATTTACATTTTTAACAGTTGAGTATCTTACCTCATAATGCAGCTGATACATTCATTTTAACAATATTTCTTCTCTTCCATCAATTTTGATTAACATTGCTAGTGTGTGTGTGTGCGCGTGTGTGTGCGTGCATTCATGCGTGTGTGCGTGTGTGTGTGTGTGTGTGTGTGCGTGCGTGCGCGCGCGTGCGTGTATTTGTCGCCCTAGGGATAGTAAAGGCTATTATCATATGAGGGGTAGGCTTTAGGATGAAAGTTACAATTGTGCCTCAGGACAGAATTACAGTAGGTATATTAGCGAATAGAGGTAAGATATAGAAATGAAGGAAATATTTGCGTAAAATCTTTAAATTAGAATAAAACAAAATTCACACTAATAGAAATTCACACTATGTATGCGCGTGTGTGTGTGCGTGTGTGCGTGTGTGCGTGCGTGTGTGCGTGCGTGTGTGCGTACGTGTGTGCGTGCGTGCGTACGTGTGTGCGTGTGTGCGTACGTGTGTGCGTGCGTGTGTGCGTGCGTTTGTGCGTGTGTGTGTGCGTACGTGTGTGCGTGCGTGTGTGCGTGTGTGCGTGCGTGTGTGCGTACGTGTGTGCGTGCGTGCGTACGTGTGTGCGTGTGTGCGTACGTGTGTGCGTGCGTGTGTGCGTGCGTGTGTGTGTGCGTACGTGTGTGCGTGCGTGTGTGCGTACGTGTGTGCGTGCGTGCGTGTGTGTGTGCGTGCGTGCGTGTGTGTGTGCGTACGTGTGTGCGTGTGTGCGTACGTGTGTGCGTGCGTGTGTGCGTGCGTGCGTGTGTGCGTGTGTGTGTGCGTACGTGTGTGCGTGCGTGTGTGCGTACGTGTGCGTGCGTGCGTGCGTGCGTGTGTGCGTGCGTACGTGTGTGCGTACGCTCATCATTGCCACCCTGGTCCCTGAGCTAACCATTATATCAACCCTATTGGGTCATGCTCCTGACATTTTCGAAGTCTACCAGATCACACTGTTGGGTGATGTTTCTTAGTATTAATAGCCTGAAGATATCAACATCTAGTAGTCCACTTTATAGCTTTATATAATATAAAGACGTTAGCTGTCGTATTGCTTTAATCTATGTAGAATCAACGTCTTTCACATGGACGGACTGTTCTGGTCTAAACTGAACAGTCATTTGATCCTAGAACAGTGGGCTGGATGCTGCTGATTAGCTGGGGTGAAACGGAGATGTATTTATAAGGATAGGTCAGGTTTTTTAATGGTTTAATTTAGCGGCAACTCGATTCATTGAAGGGGAGCCGGAACATCCTAATAATTAAATTAAACGATTTGTACACTGTTACAATTGATCCCACAAACTTTAAAGATATTGTATTTTGCAGCTGTGCTCTGGGCTTATGTACCACTGTAAAAGGAGACGTGAGAGAACATTTGTGTTCTCAATACTGCATAAAATACTTTTTCACTAATTAGTGGTTATGTAGAGTCATTATGGAAGGTAATATAAGGCTAATTAGTGGTTATGTTTAGTTATTATGGTAGGTAATATGAGACTAATTAGTGGTTGTGTTATTATGGTAGGTAATATGAGACTAATTAGTGGTTGTGTTATTATGGTAGGTAATATGAGACTAATTAGTGGTTGTGTTATTATGGTAGGTAATATGAGACTAATTAGTGGTTATTCTATTAGGGTAGATGATGTTGGGGACATGTGACACAGTAAATGGCAGTGGGTTGTAAGCCACATTGTAGGGAGTCTGCCAGTAACCAGAGAAGCGTGATAGTGCGTCATTGCATGTGAACAGATTAGGTTACAGTGTGCAATGGTCTTTTACGCGTTCCAAATGACAACCCAATATAGTGCACTGAGAATGAATGCATTGCACCAAAGCACATAAAACTCATGAGGTAGTGAGTAAGATGTAGTGGATTAGATGGCAGGACCTCTGCTCTGGATTTATCAAATGAGAAATGTGTTTCCAGGCTCCGAGGGGGTGGGAGACATCAGTTGAGGAGACGTCGGTTGAATTTGGCTCAAGACCCAGACACACACGCACGCACAAACACACAGATACACGCAAAAACACACACAGATACACACACGCACACACACACAGATACACACACGCACAAACACACAGATACACGCAAAAACACTCACAGATACACACACGCACACACACAGATACACACACGCACAAACACACAGAAACATGCACAAACACACAGATACATGCACAAACACACAAACGCACTCACACAGAGATACACACACGCACAAACACGCACAGATACAGACGCGCACAAACACACACACATACACTTCCAAATTAGGATTGGTTAACAAAATATTTTTTTGCGATTTCTTCTGAGGCATCGTGTAGTGGCACTCAGAAGTATTCACTCGTTTGCATTTTTCCACATTATATTGTGTTACTACATTTAAATCAAAATATACTTAATCAGGGTTGTTTGCCATTGTTCAACACAAACAATTCCATAATTCCATAAAGTGAAAAAAATATATACTAATAATGATTTTCTTTTTATAGACATACATTTAGATACGTCTCTACCTGCTTTGCATACATGAGCACACACATTATGCCCATTCATCTTTCAAAATATTTTAGCTCCATCAAGTTGTTCGGGGACATTTGTTTAACAGACATTTTCCACTATTCTGTCCACACATTTGGAAAGAAACTTCTCAATTGGATTCAGGTCCGGGTTTTGACTGAACTTTTGGTTTCTAAAGCCTCATAACTAGGCTCATGTTGTCAGTTCACAGGTGAAACCATGCTAACACCTTCATTGTACACTGGTGGACTTTACTAATTATGGGACATCCAAACACATTTGATTGCACCACAGCTTGTTCAGGCGTGTGAACGGGGTGACCACTGCAATCAATTATTTTCTGTTGTACACTGCTGATATTTTAGAACAATTTCCAAGTTCATTGTATGTTTCACTTGGACATGATATTATATTTGTGTGGATCAGTGGAAAAACACTAGAAAAGTCATGCAGTTACGCAATAAAAAGTGGAAAAGTCTATGGGGGTGAATACTTTTGAGTCCTAAATAATGCCCTCTACGGATACGAATTACATGGTGTGCACTGGTGTATAAGGACTTATAACGATGTGTACTGATGATTCATGTGTTCTGTGTATATGACGTATAAGAATTTACGCATTATTTAGGTATGTGCAATGATGCATCCTGTTGTGTACTGTGTGCTGATGTTTAATGTTGGTAGAATATTATAAATAATAAACTGGTTGCTTTGAATCCTGGATGTTGGTATATGAGAGCATGTAACACAGGTATAACATCACAGCACTGTTTACTGATCTAACTGCATTAGTAACCAGTTTATTAACGCTGTGAGGCATCTCGTGGGTTTGTGAAATCTGACCAATATACCATGGCCAGGCTCCGTGTCCGGGTACTTGTCTTTGTTACGTTGCTTGTGAACATCAGGACATGAGTGAAGGGAAAGTGGCGGACTTTATATAAAAATAAGACGTGAACAAAACTAAAACAGGCCAATAACAGAATAGAACAACGGGACAAAAGAATCCAAAATCCAGGACAGTGAAGACAGAGGGAAGGAGGAGCTTAAATGGGGACAGTGATCAGGAACACAGGTGAGGCCAGTTACAAGCAGGTGTACATGCTCTGAATAATGGAGAGAGGGCGTTGGATGCCATGCCAGGATGTGACAGTCATCCATAAGGCCCAAGTCTTATTCGTGTTTTATTGGCCAGACATATAAGTATAAAACCAGTACTTCATGATGAGGTATGTAGGTTTAATGAAGTACAATGATGTGTATTGATGTATATGTGTTTTGACAGAGTCTTTTTCTTTATTCTCCTCCCCTACTTTCCTCTCCCTTTCTTTTCCCTCACCTCCTCCCATCTAATGTCCTCCTGGCGTCTCCTCTTCAGGTAACATGTTTGTGGTGAGCCTGTCGGTAGCAGATCTGGTCGTGGCGGTGTACCCATACCCTCTCTCCCTGGTGGCCATCTTCCATGACGACTGGACGGTGGGTGACCTCCACTGCCAGGCCAGCGGCTTCCTCATGGGTCTCAGTGTCATTGGCTCCATCTTCAACATCACAGCGATCGCCATCAACCGCTACTGCTACATCTGCCACAGTCTGCACTACGACCGGCTCTACAGTCTCCGTAACACTGTGTGTTACCTGTCTCTTACCTGGTTCCTCACCTGCCTGGCCATTGTGCCCAACTTCTTTGTCGGTTCTCTTCAGTACGACCCAAGGATCTATTCCTGCACCTTTGCCCAGACGGTAAGCTCCTGTTTGAAAAGTGCTCGTTTTTGTGTGCAGCTTGTCTCTGTTTTTTATTAACATGTTTGTTGAAATTTGGTGACTTTAATAAATCAACGTGTATTAAAAGTGATTGTGCTTTGTGAATTGTTGTGAAGGTGAGCTCCCACTACACCATCTGTGTGGTGGTGATCCACTTCCTGATTCCCCTGGCCGTGGTCTCCTACTGTTACCTGAGGATTTGGGTCCTGGTCATCCAGGTGAAGCGCCGCGTCAGGCCAGAACACAGAGCCAATAAGGTCAAGCCCAGCGACATCAAGAACTTCCTGACAATGTTCATGGTCTTTGTGCTATTCGCTGTCTGCTGGGCGCCGCTCAACCTGATTGGCTTAGCGGTGGCAATAAATCCGGTCAGAGTTGCGCCTAATATCCCCGACTGGCTATTTGTGGCTAGCTACTTCATGGCATATTTTAACAGTTGTCTGAACGCTGCCATCTATGGACTTCTGAACCAGAACTTCAGGAAGGAGTATAAGACAATTCTCCTGGCGTTGTGTTTACCCAGAATGCTGCTCATGGAGACGTCCCGGTGCGGGACAGAGGCAGGGCTAAGGACTAAACAACCCAGCAAGTCTCCAGCCATGACAAACAATAACCTAGCCGAGATTAACGTTTGAACCATTGCATTATCCTAAATACTACAGGGCTATATTACAGCCTGATGAGCTTGGGATGGTCATGCCTGGATAAAGATACTTTGTTATTTGGGATTATCACTGCAGGTTTTATATCACAAGTGGTTCTCATAATGAGAATACATTTTCACCGTTGGATCGTCGTGCCACAGAAAAGGAATTTACCTCACAGAAGACCATTCTAGAGATTCTATTTCTACCTGTGGAACAATACAACGATGCATTTCACATAGTGCCTTTCTCTGTACAGAGAGAGATAAAGGGATATCGTTTTGCATCGTCTGCTACTGAGCATAATGTTAAATGTACTGTTCCCTGAAGGTTTACTTCGAACATTGTCACCTCAATACTATAATTCCAAACGGCACTGAAATATGCCATCAATGTGAAGTTTAATGTCAACAAACCTACACACCACAATCCACTGTCAGGGCATGTGTGTTTCCATTACAGGTAAACAGCAATCTGGATCAAAACACTTTAACAGCATTTTCATGCAGAATGGCTGGCTATAATTTTTTTTATCTTATAAATGTCTTTTATTTTTTCCAATGTAGTTGTCAACAAAATGTTTGTTTATGTGTGCAAGATGACATTTTTGGGGCAAAATAAAGTAAATAAAGAAAACATGTCGCTTATTTTTTGTAGTAGAAAGAACACAGTTGAAATGCTTTTTTTTTACTTGAGCTGGTGCTGTTCGATACGAAGCATGTATGATCTAAATCCTGTTAGCCCTTAAAAAGAATAGGATGCTTTTTGGGACAGACATAACTTCCATACTGCAGAAAGACGGACAGATGTACTGAATCAACTGAAAATACTTTAGATAACCAGTTTGCTCATTCTACCTCGATTTCTCAGCATAATTATAACATTTGTTACAATCGTGTGTGTATGTTTGTGTGTGCATATGTGTGTGTGCGCGTGTGTTGGTGTGTGTGTGTTAGTTACAAATATATTTATTTGCTGTACTAAAGTGACATATCCAAACTGCTTATCAGTAGCACAACTTTTGAAGTACCCAAACTAACGAATGCTGTCTCATTATTTTACTATGAATAATCGGCAGTAGATTAAGACAAAAGGGAATATTACCCATGATAGAAAATCTATTCCAGAATCAATCATACTATACTTAGCCGTTAAAAGGATGCATTTTATTTGATGGACAATTCCGAGGAAACTCTTCTTTTTGTACGGTAAATGTTGAAAATAAATTAATCTTTCGTGTAATAACAAGCCCTGAGCACCAGTGGTAAACCTCTGTTTGCATATGAAAGGAAATCTCCATACGCCGCCTCGATCTGCTTCGGGCAAATTGTTGTTCCCATATCTCATATCTGAATAATGTATGCTGTTTAAGTCGATTATAGCTCACAGGTTTGAGCGTTATGTAGAGTGAACCTTCAGCCTAAATAAAAATAACGTTTGAGCCGAAATGTGCTTAAACTTAGAAGGCCCACTTTGAAACTGGTTCTTGACAGTATTGCAGCACAACAAGACAAAGGATTTTTGATAGTCTCTTTCACAGACTAGTATTCTATTGATACGTGTGCACGGGTGTGGTGATCAAGTCAAACACACAACTAAAATCAAAATTTCACTGATATTAAAAATTAATTACTCACAAGTCCAAGTTCATAAGGATCCTCTCTTTAAAGTTGAAGCAGGGGTTTCCACTGGAAACATGAATGACAGGCAATTTAAACTGGAACGCTATTTGGTCATTTAACAATATTTGATAATTTTTGGTTCACATAGTTTACATTAATGAAGAGTTTTTCATATTAATCACGTGTACAGATTTTGCCACCAAGAACTAGCAATCCATAACTTTCCCAATAATCCTCTCTATGCCAATGTGGGTCAAGTTTTTCTAGGAAATCTGTTGGTTTTCAACAATGAACACAAACATAATATAGACAATAAAACCTCTGTTGTTAGTTCCCTGACTCGGGCATTTAGTCCAAATGTGTCCCTGCCTTGTTGCTCGGTCAATTTATAAAAGTGAAAATGAGAATAGTAAGACAGTTATGCACATTACAAATAATATCATACCAGCTCCAGGTTGCGGAACACAACCAGTCCAATAGCTGGATATAATCATCGGCTATTTAAGTCTACAATACAATGGCTTTATATTTAATATATTACACAAGATCAGCAGACATGGATTTTTTATTTTTACCTTGCAATACTTAATTTACAAACATCATTGTTCAAAAAAAATATTAAACACATTTTAATTTTAATTAGTAATAGATTCTAATAATTCAGCAAGCCACAGTATAGGAGGGATGTCTCGCTCTACGATCTGTCTGACATCTACCTATGACATTGGGAATTATAGTCTATCAGGTTAAAATGAGAGTAATGCCTTAAAATCCCTGAGTTCATTCAGGCCAAGTCTCTTTAAAACAATCAACATGTGTTTTTGTTATGTGTATTGTTGTCCGATATTTATGCAACTTTACAGATTTTAACGAGCACATTCTTTTACACAACATCCTACAAATTCCAACCACTGGGCTGATTGTTGAAGCCATTAAAATGTGATTCGTGTTTACATTTCACCCGTTCTTATAAAAGAAGCGAGACAGTCACTTGAATGTGACATTCCGACGCGCTGATCAAAAGGCAGCATGGGCCCTAGCAAGGCTTAGAAATGGTTCCATCCGAGGATCAGCGCTTCCTATTAATAACAATATGATTATGTAAACCACTGGGGAACTGATCCTGGATCAGAGTGCTGACTTCAGGATGGTGTGTGTAAACAAACTAGACCCAGGCCGGAACGCACTGTACTGTATTCCAGAATATTCTGAATCACACGGCACACCTTGAAAAGAACTGTGAACAGAGGCTTCAACAATATCACTATTGTTATTACTCTGGATGTGCTCAGCAGTGCCCGTCGCCTCCCCTGAGGGACGCAGACAGACGTCGTGAAAGCTGGAGAAAAGTGTCGTCAGGCAAGTCGAAAAGTACTGCACGTACTTGGCTTCAACAGTTCTTCCACATACAGCGTTCAGCTGCTGGATACCACCCTATTCTCTAATAAAATACATAATATGGAATGCACCACCACCTAACATTCAGTAAATAAACTGTCTTAAACTATACAACAGAATTTTGTCCAGCTGAGAATTCAAAGCTGGCACAACAACACTTGCGGCCTGTGTGGAAGATATTTAACTGGCAAATTTCAGAAACGGCACCAACAGAGTTTGAGTATGGCACTGATCTAATCCTGCCTCAACTACAAACAGAACACCATCCTAAAACTTCATATACAATTGTTGCCTTTTATAATGACGGGGAAGGTGCCTTTAATGTCAGCTGGAGTGACAGATGGCTGCTAAATAAAGTTTGCTCTGTATTAAAAATACACACCAACATGTTTACAGACTGTAGAGGCCATGTTAGTCCATAACCCAGGGGAAATGTTAGTCCATGACACAAAGATATTAGTCCATAACCCAGAGATGTCTGTCCATAACCCAGATACCTTAGTCCATGACCCAGACGTGTTAGTCCATGACCCAGATGTGTTAGTCCATGACCCAGATGTGTTAGTCCATGACCCAGACGTGTTAGTCCATGACCCAGACGTGTTAGTCCATGAACCAGATGTGTTAGTCCATGACCCAGATGTGTTAGTCCATGACCCAGATGTGTTAGTCCATGACCCAGACGTGTTAGTCCATGACCCAGACGTGTTAGTCCATGACCCAGACGTGTTAGTCCATGACCCAGATGTGTTAGTCCATGAACCAGATGTGTTAGTCCATGACCCAGACGTGTTAGTCCATGACCCAGACGTGTTAGTCCATGAACCAGATGTGTTAGTCCATGACCCAGACGTGTTAGTCCATGAACCAGATGTGTTAGTCCATGAACCAGATGTGTTAGTCCATGACCCAGATGTGTTAGTCCATGACCCAGATGTGTTAGTCCATGACCCAGACGTGTTAGTCCATGACCCAGACGTGTTAGTCCATGACCCAGACGTGTTAGTCCATGACCCAGACGTGTTAGTCCATGAACCAGATGTGTTAGTCCATGACCCAGACGTGTTAGTCCATGACCCAGACGTGTTAGTCCATGAACCAGATGTGTTAGTCCATGAACCAGATGTGTTAGTCCATGACCCAGATGTGTTAGTCCCAGACGTGAGTCCATGACCCAGACGTGTTAGTCCATGAACCAGACGTGTTAGTCCATGAACCAGATGTGTTAGTCCATGAACCAGATGTGTTAGTCCATGATGTTAGTCCATGAACCAGATATGTTAGTCCATGAACCAGATGTGTTAGTCCATGAACCAGATGTGTTAGTCCATGAACCAGATGTGTTAGTCCATGAACCAGATGTGTTAGTCCATGAACCAGATGTGTTAGTCCATGAACCAGATATGTTAGTCCATGATCCAGATGTGTTAGTCCATGAACCAGATGTGTTAGTCCATGAACCAGATGTGTTAGTCCATGAACCAGATGTGTTAGTCCATGATCCAGATGTGTTAGTCCATGAACCAGATGTGTTAGTCCATGAACCAGATGTGTTAGTCCATGAACCAGATGTGTTAGTCCATGAACCAGATGTGTTAGTCCATGATCCAGATGTGTTAGTCCATGACCCAGATGTGTTAGTCCATGAACCAGATGTGTTAGTCCATGAACCAGATGTGTTAGTCCATGAACCAGATGTGTTAGTCCATGAACCAGATGTGTTAGTCCATGAACCAGATGTGTTAGTCCATGACCCAGATGTGTTAGTCCATGACCCAGATGTGTTAGTCCATGATCCAGATGTGTTAGTCCATGAACCAGATGTGTTAGTCCATGAACCAGATGTGTTAGTCCATGAACCAGATGTGTTAGTCCATGACCCAGATGTGTTAGTCCATGACCCAGATGTGTTAGTCCATGAACCAGATGTGTGAGTCCATGACCAGATGTGTTAGTCCATGACCAGATGTGTTAGTCCATGACCAGATGTGTTAGTCCATGAACCAGATGTGTTAGTCCATGACCCAGATGTGTTAGTCCATGACCCAGATGTGTTAGTCCATGAACCAGATGTGTTAGTCCATGAACCAGATGTGTTAGTCCATGACCAGATGTGTTAGTCCATGAACCAGATGTGTTAGTCCATGAACCAGATGTGTTAGTCCATGAACCAGATGTGTTAGTCCATGACCCAGATGTGTTAGTCCATGAACCAGATGTGTTAGTCCATGAACCAGATGTGTTAGTCCATGAACCAGATGTGTTAGTCCATGACCAGATGTGTTAGTCCATGAACCAGATGTGTTAGTCCATGAACCAGATGTGTTAGTCCATGAACCAGATGTGTTAGTCCATGAACCAGATGTGTTAGTCCATGAACCAGATTAGTCCAACCAGATGTGTTAGTCCATGAACCAGATGTGTTAGTCCATGAACCAGATGTGTTAGTCCATGAACCAGATGTGTTAGTCCATGAACCAGATGTGTTAGTCCATGAACCAGATGTGTTAGCCCATGAACCAGATGTGTTAGTCCATGAACCAGATGTGTTAGCCCATGAACCAGATGTGTTAGTCCATGAACCAGATGTGTTAGTCCATGAACCAGATGTGTTAGTCCATGAACCAGATGTGTTAGTCCATGAACCAGATGTGTTAGTCCATGAACCAGATGTGTTAGTCCATGACCCAGATATGTTAGTCCATGAACCAGATGTGTTAGTCCATGACCCAGACGTGTTAGTCCATGACCCAGATATGTTAGTCCATGACCCAGGCTTGTTTCAAGGCTTGTTTCTGTGGTTGTCCATTTGTTTATGTGGTTGTCCATTTGTCTCTTTGGTGGTCCATTTGTTTCTGTGTCCATTTGTTTCTGTGTCCATTTGTTTCTGTGTCCATTTGTTTCTGTGTCCATTTGTAATACTTGAGAGCATTAGAGTCCATACGATGCACTAGCCATTGTTTGTATGTGAGTTTTACTGTCACAATTAGTGATGACATGTGAGAAGTAATAAGTATTGCACTGCCTGTCATCTACAGTACTTATGTACAGCATGTGAGTTTATTCAGAATGTTTCCAAATGACAGCAAATGAATCCACATTTCCAGCAAGGTCTCCTCTATTGTCTTCAGTATCATTTTTTACCAGTAGTGGACTCGTCTCAGCCATTGTCTTCAGTATCATTATGTCCCAAAATGGATTCTTCTCCATCATTGTCTTAGGTAACAATCTGGTTGTTAGGACCTGTGACCTGTGAATACACCCTGATATCAAGGATAATGGATCATTCTCAAATAAAAAGCTTCTACATAGTTCTATTGCATAATTTTTTTCTCACAAGAAGGCAGTGTTTTTTTAACAAATTCAACAACCAATTATTTTGTGAAATATAATCACTACACTGATTAAGTCACCAAAACAAACCGTAAGGCAATATTTTAAATTATGTCGAAATTATTACAAATATAAATGTTTTCAAAAAATGTTATATAATTGTCAAAAGTTGGATTATTGAAGACATCATTAATTATTTTTTTCTGTTAAATCAAATGTAACAAACAGGCTGCTGCAAAAATTAAACATTAAGATCATCTTAGGCATCTTCTGTATTCATGCAGTGAGGAAGGAATCTGTTTGCATGGAAAATCCAAGCCTGACATTGCTCACCAGTGATGACATGACATGACATGACTTATCCATAGCCTGAAGCAGGGTGACATTCTCATAGAGATGGAGGTCATAGCCCATCCACTTCCATGAGAATAATTCCTCAATAGGAATAAGGAAAGGCGATTACAGGAACAGGCGTACGGTCGGGGATAGCACGTGCACAGAGCCATTCCTGAACGACATCCGAACGTCACAACCTAGAGTTGCATTTTGTAGACGACCTCAATGAAATGAGCAGCACTGTAGAACTCTAGGGGCCTCTGTACTTCCATTGTTTCTTACACATTGTCCGTGCACTTGGACAGTTGCCCGTTGGTTCTACACACACCCACAGTGGATTTGTTCGCCTCGGCTGATGAGATGATTCACAGCAGTAGTCTTGTTTTGACCTTCACCCTGTTCTGCGGCTCCCTGTCTGACCTTGACCCTGTTCTGCGGCTCCCTGTCTGACCTTGACCCTGTTCTGCAGCTCTCTGTCTGACCTTGACCCTGTTCGTCGCTTTTCTGATTTCTTCCTCACGTACAGCCCTCCAACCACGAATTCCTGTTGTCTAATAACTTTGCCAGTTTGGCTCTCTCGTCCCTGCTGACGCTTTCCCACTCTACACCACAGACACAGGTGGTGCGTTTTGATTCAAACGCAATTCCCGACACGCATCTCAAGCAGCAAATATCAGGAGGTTTGCGCCAAAAGCCTGGTTGTATCTGCCAGGATGCTGAAATTCAGAGGCTGATGCTGTAAACTGAAGTGGGCTGTTTTTCACATTGCAATAGATGGTGTTTCAGAGAGATTCCATTTCCCAGAAGTCCATTCACCCTGTTGAGAATGAATTTTCACATATTTGCAACCACTTGTTCTTACGTTAATTATTCCCCAAACTTACTATACACCCACAAGTAGTAGACAAAAGTCAACATTGGAAATGAAATACAGAAAACCACTGACCTCATCGCCACCAGTCAACAACCCATGGGAAAGAGCACGCAGAGGAAAGTTTATTCAAATACGCTTAACCTGTGTCCAGTCCAAGGACACAAAGTACAGAACATGAAGCACCAAAACTGGGCTGGACATCTGTTTCCGACCAGTGCAGCGTGTATTTGAGCTGGGGACGCTGCCGAAAACCGGAAAAACACAAAATGTGTGGCTTACGGCTGGGCCTTAGCAATATTAGTATGTGGTATGGTCTGCAGTTATAACGCCCTACTCCGGGGATTTTCCTCAGCCTTCTCAATAAACACTGGACGCATTGTAAAAACACAAATAATTCACTAAGACAACATTAGAGAGCTTTTGGTTTGATGGCACAGATATACAGATGCAATCTGATGTTTCTTTTTGTAAGGCATGAATAAAAAGTACAGATTGTTCCATAAAGGAGAAACATGAAACTAGCAGAGAGGATAGAGAAAGCAGAGGAGAATGAAGAGAGGTGATGTGACGCTAATGAGAGAGAGAGAGAGAGAAGGAAAGAGGAAAAGTAGAGGGGTGAAGAGGAAGGAAAGAGAAATAGGATAGGGAGGACACTGAGAGAATGAATAAATGGGGGAGGAGGGAGGAAGAAGATAAACAAAAGGGAAGCATTTGTTCGTTCGTTATTTTGGATTCCGATGCCTGAGGAGGTCAGGATCCCATCAGAGAGCTTCGATTAAATCTTGTGACAGAGCTATGAGAAAAATAGCACCCTGTTTGCTTGTCTGTGCACTACTTTTCACCAGGACCTATTGTGCATATTATTTAAGGAGTACGCTGCCCTAGCAGTGGACTGTACTGGGGCTAATATGGAATGAGTGAGTTTGTCCTAACAAACGTTCGGTTTTACATTTGGATGTGTGGTTACATGTAGGATCGGAAAATCTGTAATGCAATTTTGCAAGGTTGCCTTATCATGTGTGATGATTTGTACGACGGAACATGATTTTGGTTGATTTCTACACTTCGGTCCAGTTTAAAGGACCATTTGCGTGATCGTAATATTTAGGATGCTTATAAAATCTGTTGAATTCTGCTTCATAATTATATTCCTACAAACCTTGAACACAATTAGCTAAAAGGTTCGATAAAAATTAATTGTATTACGGCTCTTTAGGCAAAAAGTTCCCCAATAGTAATTCTGGAAATGCCTAATGGTAATGCTGGTCAATCCTAATGGTAATGCCTAATGGTAATGCTGGTAATGCCTAAAGGTAATGCTGTTAATGCTGGTCATGCCTAATGGTAATGCCTAATGGCGATGCTGGTAATGACTAATGGCAATGCTGGTAATGCCTAATGGTAATGCTGGTCAATCCTAATGGTAATGCCTAATGGTAATGCTGGTAATGCCTAAAGGTAATGCTGTTAATGCTGGTAATGCCTAATGGCGATGCTGGTAATGACTAATGGCAATGCTGGTAATGACTAATGGAGATGCTGGTAATGACTAATGGAGATGCTGGTAATGACTAATGGAGATGCTGGTAATGACTAATGGTGATGCTGGTAATGACTAATGGTAATGCCGAATTGTAATGAAGTCAGCATTGAAGTAATAATGTGTTTTCTTTGTCTCATGACAGAATATTAACAGTTGTTATTTTTTTTATAAATACTTGCAAATCACATTCAATGTATTCAACCTTTATTTATTTGTTGGGGTTAGGCCAGTGTCTACATTCCACCTGATGCTACGGCTGAGCTAGTGATGAGACCCAAATCTCTCCAGCCCGACAAGAGACAATACACCCGACCATGTGTACACTAACAATCCGGAGGCTAACACAGCCACCTCCATCCCCCACATGGGTCAGTCTGACCACCGCTCACTGCTAATGCTACCAAGGTACCTACCCATTATCAAGCGTGTGAAACCTCAAGTGAGGACAGTCAAAGTGAGGCCTGAGGGGTCGAACTCATCACTACAGCTCCAGTTTCAACACACTGACTGGGATCGGTTACCCACTCAGGCTATTACTGACTCCCATATTGACATTGAATCATATGCATCCTCCGTTCTGGATCACATTAACAGCTGCGCTAACAATGTCACCACTCATAAACAAATAAAGACCTTCCCCAACCAGAAGCCTTGGAGGAACAAAGAGGTTCGACTACTGCTGAAGGCATGTGATGCTGCTTTCAGATCCTGTGATGAGGCCTACAGCTCTTCCAAAGCCAACCTGAAAAGGGGCATCAAGATGGCCAAACACACCCACAAACTGTGGAGCATTTCCACAACAACAGAACCCCTAAGCATGTGGCATCACTGACCATCAACCCAAGCCCCAAATCACCCTACGCCCTCAGCCACTGATGTCTCCATTACCAACAAGCTGAACACCTTCTATGCTGCTTCGACAGGGACAAACAAAGACCCAGACATTATGTCGGAGCTTTCCCCAGACGTCGTCCCCTTCAGTCTGTCCATCACATAGGTATCTTCTGCACTCAGCAGGGTGAACGCAAGCAAGGCGGCTGGTCCTGACGGTGTCCCCGGGCGTGTACTCAGCAGTTGGTGTTGGGCAGTTGGTTGGGGTCTTCACTGTTATTTTTAACTTGTCACTGTCAGGGCTCGGCTCTCAAGCCAACAGAGGACACAAGCTCAGAGAACTTATTTCAAACAATGGGTTTTATTCATCCAGGACAGGCAAGACAGGCACAAGAACTGGGAACTTCAATTAAACAAAACACAAAATCAGACAGAGGAAACTCATACTCAAGGAACATAAACCAGAACGTGCAAATAACCCAGTATACATAAAACCCAACCCAACAACGACAAAACCGAATGTTCACATTATCAACTCTTACTTGGTTTAAACAAAGCACCATGCAACCATTCCTGCATAAAATCATAAACACCACATACCTTCAATTACTGTCCCGACACTAAACAACTGAAAATCACAGAGCTATAAAGGACACTAATGACAAACTGAACCCAGGTGTGGGAAAAACTCAGGTGTTTAGAATGTCTGTGATTACTCCCTCTCTGCTGGTCGGGGGAGTGCCAACTCCCGCATAGAGAAGGGACAGAGGGAGGGAACCATGACAGTCACAGGCCCTAGCAGTTGTGCCCAGTGCTTCAAGCCCACAACCATTGTGCCAGTGCCAAAGCAGTCGACTGCGTCATGTCTAGATTACTCACCTGACATTGCTCACCTAACAGGCCTACTGAGGACGCCATGTTTCTAGGAGTTTATCTGAATCTGCAATCACTAAAGCCACAGCAGACTGTCGAAACGAAATGATATAATGATGTCTAAATGTCCTCACAGCGCTCAACACAATTGCTTTCATAGTTTTAGATCTTTTCATAGTATTCCATGTCCTATGCAAATAGGAACAGTTGAGAATCAGTGAATTAACACTATATATTAAATAAAAAAACGATCACAGTGACTACAAAATGAAAACAGCCTCTCCCCATCTGATGATCTGGAAACAGTACAGCAGCCTCCCGGTAAGGACTGATCTCTCCTGAGACTTATCTTGAATGTGCCGGCCCGGCTCTTTCTCCATTGTCATCCAGATTTCTTAGGATATTTTAAACAGTACATTCTACAGGAGCTCCTGGTTCAGCCACCTGTTGTCTCTTGACCATCCCACCTTAAAGGAGTGCAGCTTCCGCTCAGCCAAGTGAAAACGGATCATTCTCCAGAGAGAGGCTTGTGTGGTTGTCTGAAAACGAGTGCACGACCTGTAAATCACACCGCAGAAGAGTGTGGGCCAAATGACTCAAATGTCCACTGTAAAGTGAGCTGCACTGGATGTGACCTGGTAAAGGAGCATCATGGCACTGGCACGAGGGCTGATGGCAGGCTGGCCATGAGGTCAGCGAAAGGAGGAACATTTTGAGAGATGACAGAGCCTACTGTGTCTGCCATATCATATCACACATATGACCTGCTAAAGGAACAGCCTCAAGTGAAACACTGGAAAGAAGCAGACACTGTAGCATCATTAAATTGGCCACAGGGCAGAGCAATAGCTGGCAGCATGCCAGAACAGGCTGTGAGCAACAGTTGGCTAACAGTATGTAGAGAGCCCAATTAGACGACAACAATTGGGGTGACAACAATTTAATTTAAATAACATTTACATAATATGTAAATACTATTTCTCTATTTAGACTAGCAATGAGAAGCTGCGCCAGAGGAATTCTGTAAGCCAAATATGTGCTGTGCTTTGGCCTTTTGTTGCCCCAACCTTTTTTCTGTTTGTACAGGAGCAGAAGCGGAAGAACTCCAGAACCAGACTTCCTACATCGTCAGTCATTCTACTCCAATAGGAATTAAGCGAAACATCGTCTGGGGTATTTGTCAGGAAAGTTGCAGATTCGTAGTCTAAAAATGATGTAAATAAACCGGTTGTCAAAGGCAGACCTGGTTACCCAGAGATTATAAGCTGTGCTCACTCTGCTTTCAGGGAGAGTTGGAGACAGATGTGCGTTTACTGTTACATGGTGAGAAGTGGGAGTTTTCTTTTACAAAGTTATCAATCAGAAGGAATAACATGAAACACTAAAATGAAAAAAATTGTAAAATATTCATTGGGTGAAAATAATTGCAGCGTTTTGGCACACAAATATGTGTCAGCTTTGACAATGGTATACTCCTTAAATTCCTAGCTTAATTTGATCATGTCTGAATGAGTTACCCCCTTTATATTTGTAAAAACGAGGCATGTTGGAAGTAAAGTGGACAAGTCTTTCAAATACCGACCCAGTAAAGACTTTGGTAAAACGTCCATCTCAGTATATTTGGAGAAGTAATAATGAGAGTTAATTTACAGCTGGCTAAATTGATGTTCTTGTTAGCTGTAAGGAAAGGTCACGTTGAAACCATTCCACAAACTCGCTCACGAAAATCATAACTAGCTAGCTAAGTTAACTACACTCTGCTATTCGCGAAAGAAATTACGTTGGTAGCCGGTTTACCTGTTCATACGAGTGTGTGAGGGACTGGGTTAAGTTTATGAGTGCACAGTGTGTTAGTAGTCACATGTTAATTCATATGATCTCTTGCAGGTAGAAGCAGTCTGTTAGCCACATATGAGACTATACTCCAGCCCGGTCCCTGTCTAACTTAAGGCAGACAAATGAGAGGAGAGCGATACTGTCAGAATGCTCTCTATGGTGTGGCAATAGTGTTTGGAGACCAGCCCGGCTGAGAAACCCAAATGTTACACATGCTTATTAACTGGTTAGCTAGTTATGTAGTCAACACCATGCGGTGTGATTACACTGCCATTTGCAAGCCAACTGGTTTTAGCTAGTAGCACAGGCATAATAATAGGAAAGAATAGCACAGTATAGTCGTTGTGGTTGCATCAAAAAAAGGTAATAGTTAACACAAAAATATTTGGAAAGGCTGTGCTGCTCATTCACAAAACGACACCCGTCTTCCTCTGACACTACATAGCCACACCCCTTCCTCTCTCTCCTCCAGCCAGGGCGAGATAGGGCATTGTGAATGAGGAAGACAGGGAGAGATAGGGAGATTCACATGAGGGAGAGACGGGTGAGACGGAAGAGACGGGAGAGATGTGAAGGAGGGAGAGACGGATGAGACGGGAAAGATAGGAGAGATAGATAGATGTGAAGGAGGGAGTGGGGAGAAATATGGAGAAATTGAGAAATGGAAAAAGGTATAAAGGGAGAGAAATTAAAATGATCAATACAGACCCTCAGATAATTAGAAATGGTATTAAACATACAAAACCTTCATATCTTTTAGACGGACTATCGCTATGTACAATTACAGAAGCAAGGTTGGCGTCCTGTTGCCATAAATAACTGGCACAAACTATAAATCAAAACCACTAATACATCTTTAGAACACTGCACACACTGTAGATAATAACATCCAAAATGCTGAATTGCTTTGTAAAAATTGTGTGGGATGTTTATTGGTTTTATTATTTGCAGGTTATTAGAATTTTTTGTTTATATTTTCATATTTTCGGTTAAGACAATAAAGCCCCTTATATTGTTTTGAAATTGAATTCAGAAAGAGAGAAATCAAGAGGAGGAAGAAAAGTGTGGGGATGAAAAGAGAGAGGAGATTAAGAGGAGAGAGTTGGTAGAAGGGAGAGAAAGAAGGCACAAAGGGGGCAAAAAATAGGAAGTCAAGAGCAGGAGAGAGGAGGAGGTTGAGAGAGGGGAGGAGGTAGGGAGAGCGGAGGAGGATCAACATTGTTTTCTCTCTCGTCTCCATCCATGCCTGCCTCCTCCCAGTCCTGTGTCATATATGGCGGCTTGTTTACTGGGATATCTAATGGAAACGGATACTTACAGGCTGTCAATCTCTTCACGATCTGCTACCAGTGGAGGTCAAGTCTCTGACTGTCCATCTGCCCACCCCCTGTCTGGTCCCTGCATGGTCCTCTTGACCGCCCCATGGAGACCTCGACATGACCGCTTTCACCAGATCACACGGCAGCTCCCTGACAGACCACAGCTCTCTGACAGACCACTCTTCCCTGACAGACCACAGCTCTCTGACAGACCACTCTTCCCTGACAGACCACTCTTTCCCTGACAGACCACAGATCCCTGACAGACCACTCCTGCCTGACAGACCACTCCTACCAGACAAACCACAGCTCCCTGACAGACCACTCTTCCCTGACAGACCACAGCTTCCTGACAGACCACAGCTCCCTGACAAACCACAGCTCCCTGACAGACCACAGCTTCCCTGACAGACCACTCCTACCAGACAAACCACAGCTCCCTGACAGACCACTCTTCCCTGACAGACCACAGATCCCTGACAGACCACTCCTGCCTGACAGACCACTCCTACCAGACAAACCACAGCTCCCTGACAGACCACTCTTCCCTGACAGACCACAGCTTCCTGACAGACCACAGCTCCCTGACAAACCACAGCTCCCTGACAGACCACAGCTTCCCTGACAGACCACTCCTACCAGACAAACCACAGCTCCCTGACAGACCACTCTTCCCTGACAGACCACAGCTTCCTGACAGACCACAGCTCCCTGACAAACCACAGCTCCCTGACAGACCACAGCTTCCCTGACAGACCACAGCTTCCTGACAGACCACTCTTCCCTGACAGAACACAGTATGTCTTAAATTATTTGACTCTGTCATATATCCAATTTTATTTTGTGGCAGCAATATCTGGGGGTCCTACACCTTTATGTTCTCTATAGAACTGTTAGATTCAGGCTTAGTTCTATGTAGAACCTTTAGGATTATGGTTGTGTCTCTGCCTTTGTGTCTGTATTCTGAATTGTATTATTGCCTGCAGGGTGGCAGATTACCAGTGGTTCGAGTGTTTAGGCCACTAATGGTTTGAACTGGTTTGAATGCCCACACTGTTTAAAACAAACTGTTCTTGTGTCCTCATGCAATAGTGCTTAACCCTGATTGTTCACATTGTGTGCATTCAATGCACAGCATTGGCTAAATGACAGGAAAATATTTCACTTCATTTAACCAGAGGCTTTTTGGGAACTTTCCGGGGCCAGATCTAGTGCACTATATTATGAAAAGTGTACCATTTGGGATGATTCCTTCAGTATTAGGCCAGCATGCAGCCCCCAGCTAGAAAGAAGGAAGGGATTTTTCATTATGAATATCGTTCAGAACTGCCTCCTTGGCAGAAGTGTTGTGATGGGTAGCCTCAATGTTGAGTCAAGATTACAGTACACATTTACACCATGTTCACTCTGAGGTGAAATTACACTACGTTTTGTGTTTGTCCCTAACATAAACCCTACCCCTAACCCTAACCTTAACTTAATTAAATAATATCTCTGACATTAGATGACGATAGAATTTCTGCCTTCAGGGTGTGCTCTCCATCCAAAACAAGATTAATGATGAGCATATGTAACCTGCCAGGAGCAAGGCAAGACTATGTAGTGGGAGATGAATCCAGATGATAATTCACAGCTGATAATGGACTCCCGGCTGTTAAGACACAGTTGAGGGATTACACATTGGCCGGTATTTATTATGATTTATAATCCAATATCGGGTTAAATAAGGGTCCCCATGCTCTCTGCATTCTGACTGTTACCTCTAGAGTGAGGGACTACAGCCCAACTGGTTACTCCCTGTATAATGGGCTAATAACTATTAACAGGCTAGGGGAAAAGGTTCAAATCAGTGCACTATTATGGGAATGTGGTGCCATTTGGGATATGGACATGAACTATCAGAATAATACAAATATATTTATAATTAATATAGTAATATTAACTTCTGGGCGGGCATATTGCATGGGGGGTGTGGTATATCGCATTAGGGGTGTGGTATATTACATAAGGGGTGTGGTATATTACATGGGTTGTGTGGTTTATTGCATGGGGGTGTGGTATATTGCCTTGGGGGTGTGGTCTATTGCATTGGGGGTGTGGTATATTGCATTGAGGGTGTGGTATATTGCATGGGGTGTGTGGTATATTGCATGGGGGGTGTGGTAGATTGCTTGGGGTGTGTGGTATATTGCATGGGGGGTGTGATATTGCTTGGGGTGTGGGGTGTGTGCCCAATAAACCACATGTAAGGACTGTATCCAAGCACTCTGCATTGTGTTGTACATTTGTAAGGACAGCGCTTAAATCAGAAGCAGCTCTACCGCCATCTAGGGGCAGGCTTCGGTGTTTGTTTTTACCAGCTTACTAGCGGCCACAAATGACGCACATAACCTTTGGTATCAAATAACAAATTGTACAATAACGTTCAGCCATGGTGGACACATGGTGGATATATGGACAGTGTAATATGGTGGGTATACTGTAATATGGTGGATATATGGACATTGTTCTATGGTGGGTATACTCTAATATGGTAGATATATGGACAGTGTAATATTGTGGCTATTCTGTAATATGGTGGATATATGGACAGTGTAATATTGTGGCTATACTGTAATATGGTGGATATATGGACAGTGTAATATTGTGGCTATACTGTAATATGGTGGATATATGGACAGTGTAATATTGTGGCTATACTGTAATATGGTGGATATATGGACAGTGTAATATTGTGGCTATACTGTAATATGGTGGATATATGGACAGTGTAATATGGTGGGTATATGGACAGTGTAATATGGTGGGTATACTGTAATATGGTGGATGTATGGACAGTGTAATATGGTGGGTATATGGACAGTGTAATATGGTGGGTATACTGTAATATGGTGGATATATGGACAGTGTAATATGGTGGGTATATGGACAGTGTAATATGGTGGGTATACTGTAATATGGTGGTTGTATGGACAGTGTAATATTGTGGCTATACTGTAATATGGTGGATATTTGTACAGTGTAATATGGTGGGTATACTGTAATATGGTGGATTTATAGACAGTCTAATATCTCATCTCACATCTCATCTTCAACCGCTTATCCGGGGTCGGGTCGCGGGGGTAGCAGCTCTAGCAGGGGACCCCAAACTTCCCTTTCCCGGGCAACATTAGCCAGCTCTGACTGGGGAATCCCGAGGCGTTCCCAGGCCAGTGTGGAGATATAATCTCTCCACCTAGTCCTGGGTCTTCCCCGAGGTCTCCTCCCAGCTGGACGTGCCTGGAACACCTCTCTAGGGAGGCGCCCAGGTGGCATTCGTACAAGATGCCCGAACCACCTCAACTGGCTCCTTTCTATGCAAAGGAGCAGCGGCTCTACTCCGAGTTCCTCTCGGATGACTGAGCTTCTCACCCTATCCCTAAGGGAGAGGCCAGCCACCTTTCTGAGAAAACCCATTTCGGCCGCTTGTACCCGCGATCTAGTTCTTTCGGTCATGACCCAGCTTTCATGACCATAGGTGAGGGTAGGAACAAAGATTGACCGGTAGATCGAGAGCTTTGCCTTTCGGCTCAGCTCTCTTTTCGTCACAACGGTGCGGTGAAGCGAATGCAACACCGCCCCCGCTGCTCCGATCCTCCGACCAATCTCCCGCTCCATTGTTCCCTCACTCGCGAACAAGACCCCGAGGTACTTGAACTCCTTCACTTGGAGTAAGGACTCATTCCCTACCCGGAGTAGGCACTCCACCGGTTTCCTGCTGAGAGTCATGGCCTCAGATTTAGAGGTGCTAACCCTCATCCCAGCCGCTTCACACTCGGCTGCGAACCGATCCAGTGAGTGCTGAAGGTCACCGACCGATGAGGCCATCAGGACCACATCATCCGCAAAAAGCAGTGATGTGACCATCAGCCCACCGAACGGGAACCCCTCCCCCATGACTACGCCTTGATATCCTGTCCATGAATATTACAAACAGGATTGGTGACAAAGCGCAGCCCTGGCGGAGGCCAACCCCCACCTGGAACGAATCCGACTTACTGCCGAGGACACGGACACAGCTCATGCTTTGAGCGTACAGAGATTGGATGGCCCTGAGAAGAGACCCCTCACCCCATACTCCGCAGCACCTCCCACAAAAGATCCCGGGGTACCCGGTCATACGCCTTCTCCAGATCCACAAAACACATGTAGACTGGATGGGCATACTCCCAGGCCCCCTCCAGGATCCTTGCGAGAGTAAAGAGCTGGTCCGTGGTTCCCGGCCAGGACGAAAACCGCATTGTTCCTCTTCAATCTGAGGTTCGACTATTGGCCGAACCCTCCTTTCCAGCACTTTGGAGTACACTTTACCAGGGAGGCTGAGGAGTGTGATACCTCTGTAATTGGCACACACTCTCTGGTCCCCTTTTAAAGAGGGGAACCACCACCCCGGTCTGCCACTCCTCTGGCACTGTCCCAGACTTCCATGCAATGTTGAAGAGGCGTGTCAACCAAGACAGCCCTTCCCCACCCAAAGCTTTTAGCATTTCTGGACGAATCTCATCAGTCCCTGGGGCTTTGCCACTGTGGAGTTGTTTGACTACCTCAGCGACTTCCCCCAGGGAAACTGACGATGACCCTCCATCAGCCTCCAGCTCTGCCTCTGTACTAGAGGGCGTGTAGGTCGGATTCAGGAGCTCCTCAAAATGCTCTTTCCAGCGCCCGATCACATCATCAGTTGAGGTCAACAGTGTCCCATCCTTACTGTACACAGCTTGGATGGTTCCCGTTTTCCCCTTCTGAGGTGCCGAACGGTTTTCCAGAAGCATTTTGGTGCCGACCGAAAGTCCTTCTCCATAGCTTCTCCAAACTTCTCCCACACCCGCTGCTTTGCCTCTGACACGGCAGCGGCTGCAGCCCTTCGGGCCTGTCGGTACCCTGCAACTGCCTCCGGAGTCCCCAGGGCTAGCATATCCCTGAAGGCCTCCTTCTTCAGTCGGACAGCTTCCCTGACCACCGTGGTCCACCACGGTGTTCTAGGGTTACCACCCCTTGAGGCACCTAGGACCTTGAGACCACAGCTCACCGCCGCAGCTTCAGCAATAGAAGCTTTGAACATTGCCCACTCAGGTTCAATGCCCCCAACCTCCACAGGGATGCCTGAAAAGCTCCGCCGGAGGTGTGAGTTAAAGATCTTTCGGACAGGGGCCTCCTCCAGACGTTCCCAGTTCACCCGCACTACCCGTTTGGGCTTACCTGGTCTGTCCAAAGTCTTTCCCCACCCTCTGATCCAACTCACTACCAGATGGTGATCAGTTGACAGCTCTGCCCCTCTCTTCACCCGAGTGTCCAAAACATGCGGCCTTAGATCAGCCGATACGATTACAAAATCGATCATTGACCTTCGTTCTAGGGTGCTCTGGTACCATGTACACTTATGCGCCTCCTTATGTTCGAACATGGTGTTTGTTATAGACAATCCATGACTAGCACAGAAGTCCAATAACAAACGACCGCTCGGGTTTAGATCAGGAGGCCGTTCCTCCCAATCACGCCTCTCCAGGTGTCTCCATCGTTGCCCACATGTGCGTTGAAGTCACCCAGCAGAATGATGGAGTCCCCTACTGGAGCCCTATATAGGACTCCCTTCAGGGTCTCCAAGAAGGCTGAATACTCCGAACTGCTGTTTGGTGCATAAGCACAAACAACAGTCAGAGTTTTCCCCCCCACCACCCTTAGGCGTAGGGAGGCAAACCTCTCATCCACCGGGGTAAACTCCAACACCACCGTGCTCAGACGTGGGCTCGTGAGTATCCCCACACCAGCCCGCCGCCTCTCACCCTGGGCAACTCCAGAGAAGAACAGAGTCCAACCCCTATCCAGGAGTAAGGTTCCAGAGCCACGGTTGTGCGTAGAGGTAAGTCCCACCAGATCCAACTGGTATCGCTCCACCTCACGCACAAGTTCTGGCTCCTTCCCCCAGTGAGGTGACGTTCCACGTCCCCAAAGCAAGCTTCTGCCGCCCGGGTCTGATCCGTCGAGACCCCCCACCTTCACTGCCACCCATATGACAGCGCACCCGACCCCTGCGGTTGTTCCTGTGAGTGGTGGGCCCACAGGATGGAGAGGAGAGAGATGCCACGTATCTCGTTCGGGCTGTGCCCGGCCGGGCTCCGTGGCAAACCCGGCCACCAGACGCTCGCTTTCGAGCTCGCCGTCTGGGCCTGGCTCCAGACGAGGGCCCTGGGCTTCCTCCAGGCAGGGTCTCGCTCCTTTTTCCTCGATCTTTCATGGGGTCTTGGTGAACCATTCTTAGTCTGGCCCCTCGCCTGAGACCACTTTGCCTTGGGAAACCCTACCAGGAGCATGAAGCTCCAGACAACCCAGCCCTCAGGTTCATAGGGGCACACAAACCTCTCCACCACGTTAAGGTGATGATTCCCGGGGAGGTCTAATATGGTGGGTATAATGTAATATGGTAGATATATGGACAGTCTAATATGGTGGGTATACTGTAATATGGTGAATATATGGACAGTCTAATATGGTGGGTATACTGTAATATGGTGGATATATGGACAGTCTAATATGGTGGGTATACTGTAATATGGTGGATATATGGACAGTCTAATATGGTGGGTATACTGTAATATGGTGGATATATGGACAGTCTAATATGGTGGGTATACTGTAATATGGTGGATATATGTACAGTCTAATATGGTGGGTATACTGTAATATGGTGGATATATGGACAGTCTAATATGGTGGGTATACTGTAATATGGTGGATATATGGACAGTCTAATATGGTGGGTATACTGTAATATGGTGGATATATGGACAGTCTAATATGGTGGATATATGGACAGTCTAATATGGTGGGTATACTGTAATATGGTGGATATATGTACAGTCTAATATGGTGGGTATACTGTAATACTGAAATATGAAAATAGTGTAGACAGTCAGACAAAGACCTTGGAATAGTTTCCAGAAGATTAGGGGTCAATGGTTAAAACATTTGATAGAGGACAAATCAGTGACCCTGTAATATGAGGAACCAGCAACTGACAGCTGTAATGTTCACACTCTTTATATACCATAACTAAACAAACACACAGACATTTTCATTGAATTTGCTAGTGTGTAAACACATCCCTGAATATGAGTTTGATTGTGTGTGTGTGTGTGTGTGTGTGTGTGTGTGTGTGTGTGTGTGTGTGTGTGTGTGTGTGTGTGTGTGTGTGTGTGTGTGTGTGTGTGTGTGTGTGTGTGTGTGTGTGTGTGTGTGTGTGTGTGTGTGTGTGTGTGTGTGTGTGTGTGTGTGTGTGTGTAATTGTGGTTAGTTTCCAGGGCCTGAAACCAAAGACATTGATTGCTTTTTAATCCTGCATCTGTTTCTCGGGGAACATCTGTTTGTATGATGTTAAACTTAAAACAATAACAGTCTAAAATATTTAGCATTAATACAATGAATGTTTTTTAGTGGATGTCTGTCAAGCAATTAGGTGGTTGGTATTTGCAGAATCTAAATCAGTGCCACTTTGAAAAGAAAGACGTTGGTTCCATAGGAAAGGTTGAATATTTTTAAACCGCTTATGCCGCTTATGCCTAGAACCGGCACTGCCTGCAGACCTTCTCATTTGTGAACTACACAGGGAATAGAGCACTACAAAGAGACTAGAATAGCACTACACAGGGAATAGAGCACTACACAGGCAATTGAGCACTACACAGGGAATAGAGCACTACACAGGGAATAGAGCACTACACAGGGAATAGAGCAGTACACAGGGAATAGAGCACTACACAGGGAATAGAGCAGTACACAGGGAATAGAGCACTACACATGGAATAGAGCACTACACACGGAATAGAGCACTACACAGGGAATAGAGCACTACACAGGGAATAGAGCACTACACAGGGAATAGAGCACTACACAGGGAATAGAGCACTACACAGGGAATAGAGCACTACACAGGGAATAGAGCACTACACAGAGAATAGAGCACTACACAGGGAATAGAGCACTACAAAGAGACTAGAATAGCACTACTCAGGGAATAGAGCACTACACAGGCAATTGAGCACTACACAGGGAATAGAGCACTACACAGGGAATAGAGCACTACACAGGGAATAGAGCACTACACACGGAATAGAGCACTACACAGGGAATAGAGCACTACACAGGGAATAGAGCACTACACAGGGAATAGAGCACTACACAGAGAATAGAGCACTACACAGGGAATAGAGCACTACACAGAGAATAGAGCACTACACAGGGAATAGAGCACTACACAGGGAATAGAGCACTACACAGGGAATAGAGCACTACACACGGAATAGAGCACTACACAGGGAATAGAGCACTACACAGAGAATAGAGCACTACACAGGCAATTGAGCACTACACAGGGAAGAGAGCAGTGGGAGAGTGTGGACCTGAGAGAGGAGAGTGTGGACCTGTCGTCTGTCTCCCGAAAAAAAAACATGCTTTTGAAGATGACAGAATAACTGTAATCTAGAAAATGTATTATAGTGTATTTGGGATCCAAACCAGTTAAGTGTGCATGGTTTGGTTAGCCAAGGCAAGTTCCCAAGAGGCGTTTTAGAACTACATGTTTTCTTGAAACCTGCAGAGTGAAGGGCTGAGGAGAACTAAAGCAGAAACTACTGCCAATCTCCCATAACACACCTTGTAGAGACACACACAGCATTTGAAGTTCAGCATAATATTCAAGATTCAAAAATATTACTTTTTCCGTTACATTTCACCAATCATTTCAGTTTTCAGCTGTATTTCCTATTATAACCACCTCTGCCCCAGAGCCCAATCCCCAGTGCCAAAAGGCTTGTAAAATTTAAAAAGAGCAAAAGTAAAAACTTTTTAGATTAAATTAGATTCAAATGTATTGTCATTGGACAGTACAAGTACAGTACAACAAAATGCAGTTTGCATCCAACCAGAAGTGCAAAAGAGCAGTGCAAAAGATATGGAGTACCTCGTGAGGATGTGCAATTGACATGGATAAGTAAATGTGCAGATATTCAGTTCAACAATGTAGCAAATCGCAAAAGTACAGACACACCATTTGAGAACTTCTGTGGAAGTGGTAAACGGATCGTACAAAGCAATAAGCATTGTGCAAAAGCCAAATATAATACATTGGCCAGCAATTTGCAGCAGTTCACAGGATGTATTGTGCAAATGGCAGATAAAATAAATAACGTAGCAGTGTGAGTGCAAGGTTACCAAAGGGTTTCAGAGTTCAGTATGTTTACAGCAGTAAGAAAGATTTTTTGGTTTGTATTAACTGTTTTGTTAGTTACGAAACGGATACACAATAACAGTTGTAAATAGATGTGACGATACACCCTGCTTTATAGATGCTAGCAGGTCGTATTATTAGCTGATGATACACGGGTCAGCTGGTTTTTCACCCGCAACCCCCCTGATTATAGGAATAAGTTAAATTCTTAAGCCTGTGCCCGACCCTATGCCCACAAATATAGAAACATACAGTATAGATTTGGTATGTGTGCATTCCTCAATAGGCTGACTTTCCAGATAAGTAAAGCTCTGAGTGACAGAGTGATGCGTACTGGCAGTTGAAATGTGGCCTACTACAAGAGGCATGCTATTGTTTAGTTCTCTCAGTAACAGATCATTACAAATTAAACCCAGCAACGTCATTCATCATTCACCTGTCCACAGAAAGCCTGCCCTTCAAATATTTGATGTTTATATTTTATGACCTTATAACCGTGGGCCTCAGGGTTGTAAGTCATCTGATGCATCACTATCACTGGCGCTACTGGTTGCTTTTACTGCTAATACTTACGTAATTTATTCATTTAACCCTTGCCTAAACTAATATTCATGCAGATCTTAATTAATTCCTAACACATAAACATATAACCGGTAATGCAGAAAGAAAACCTCAATTTTAACACAATGGCCGACTGTACCTTTTCCCATAAACCAAACTCCTACCTAATCATGAAGGGACAGAATTTGGGGTTTGTGGACAAATCAGGTCGCCTCATGTGTACGCAGACGCACAAACTACCAAGTAGGGGGCAGACTAAACCAATCATCGCGTTAAACATGGTGTTGATTTTTTTTTTATAATAACACAACGTAAAGTGCTTTAGCATCCATCTTGATATAACTGAGGACAACAGTGCTGTCAATCCTAGGCAATACGTTATCAAATTATCATATTTTATATCGCAAACCTACGGTGGCCCACGGGTGCACAACACAACAACATTAGCAAAGCAAATCAAAGTTAAAAAAAACAACGACATTAACAAAAAGCACAACCGACATTAACAAAAACAGAAATACATTAACCAAAAACATAACTACATTAACAAAACCACATCGACATTAATAAAAGCACAACGACATTAACAAAAAGCACAACGACATTAACAAAAACGACATTAACAAAAACGACATTAACAAAAGCACATCGACATTAACAAAAGCACAACGACATTAACCAAAAAGCACAACGACATTAACAAAAACGACATTAACAAAAACACAACGACATTAACAAAAACGACATTAACAAAAGCACATCGACATTAACAAAAGCACAACGACATTAACCAAAAAGCACAACGACATTAACAAAAGCACAACGACATTAACAAAAACGACATTAACAAAAGCACAACGACATTAACAAAAACGACATTAACAAACCGGAAGTGCTCCAGACCACTAGGGGGAGTCTTAAATGAGGTGTTATTTATGATCGAATAAGACGGTTGCATTAAACACAAAGAAGAAGATGAAGAAGACAGTAATTTTACGTAAAATTATAATTAAATATATTAAAACCAACTTACATTGATGAATAAAATGTGCGTTGCTTTTAAAGAGGATTTCAAATTGACCTGCTAGCAACAACAAGTTATTATTTTGGTGGAGAGCCAACCAATTCCACTTTCCACTCCCCCTAGTGGTCTGGAGCACTTCCGGTTTGTTAATGTCGTTTTTGTTAATATCGTTGTGTTTTTGTTAATGTCGTTTTTGTTAATGTCGTTGTGCTTTTGTTAATGTCGATGTGCTTTTGTTAATGTCGTTTTTGTTAATGTCGTTGTGCTTTTGTTAATGTCGTTTTTGTTAATGTCGTTGTGTTTTTGTTAATGTCGTTTTTGTTAATGCCGTTGTGCTTTTATTAATGTCGATGTGGTTTTGTTAATGTAGTTATGTTTTTGGTTAATGTATTTCTGTTTTTGTTAATGTCGTTGTGCTTTTTGTTAATGTCGTTGTGCTTTTGAACTTTGATTTGCTTTGCTAATGTTGTTGTGTTGTGCACCCGTGGGCCACCGTACAAACCCATCGTAATAAACAAAACATTTTGACACGCTTTAATTAGCTGGCACCTGGCTGCGCTATTATTTAAATAATAAGTGCACATCGTCGTTATGACGTCATGTAAACGTGACCGAGTAGGTCGCATGTCCCGTGACCAATTGCGGAAGTACATCCATAGCAACGACAGCTAAAGCGTCTCAGCATCTTTCAATTGTGTATACATTGTTTGCTACTGTATTTGCTTTATTTTTCACAAGAATGGACGGATTCGCCAAAACTTCACTCGGCACCTCGTCGGTTGGAGCCCCAGACTTCAGAGGGTAAGGCAACGTAATACATGATTCAGGTGTCGTGCTAACAAACACGCGTTGCTAGCTCGTTAAGTACCTAGCTGCTGTTTATGTCTTAGCTATTCGCTGTTTCAACTAAATAGTAATACGCTAGGAAGTCTGTGTTTTTTGCATTCAGTCATTACTAACAGCTCGTGTTTGGTTCTCATCCTATGCCATTGTGGATGATGTTGTATGTCACCTTTAGGAATGAGAGTTCTCTGGTATCTGCTCTCAAGACTCTCCTGTTCTTCACCATTCTGATGGTCACCCTGCCCATAGGACTTTACTTCGCGACAAAGGCATACATTTTCGAAGGTAAATACCGGTTTTAGTTTGAAATTGGCCAATTGCATCATCCCATTAGAAAGGGAAATGTTTTTATATCTGAAACATCATTGATTTGTATTAACTTTCCATTCCCTCTCAAGGTTCCCTACAGATGTCCAACTCGGACAGTTATTTCTATGCTGCCATCGTAGCGGTTTTGGCTGTGCACGTAGTGCTGGCTCTGTTTGTATATGTGGCCTGGAATGAGGGCTCCACAAAGGACAAGGGCAAACATGACTAACTCTAATCAGGGCCCCAACCCATCTGCCCTGCTGCTCGCCCAGACGAATCAAGACCGGAAGGATGGAGACACCGTCTGTTCCCACCCTCAACTCCACCTGGAGTCTTTCCAGCCAGACCTCCTTCTCACTGTCATAAACGCTTCGCTGGGGGTTAAAGACTAATACACAGGGTGTTGTTGTGAACGTCTGCAAGCTCAGTAAATTATTTAAATCAGGCTGTGACCTGTATTGATAGGGCAGTGTCTCAGCCCTGCAGGTTATCTGTACAAGTTCACCTAATCAGAGAAGCCGTCAGTATTCCTGTTCATTAGAGCCCTCTCACCTGATGTCATTATCTGGGTCCCTATTTAGTGTGGTGTGCTAGATGGGCCCTGGTGAAAAGAGGGGTGTTATTCTGAGTACACGCCATCACTTGACTCAGTCATGTGGTGTTCTGTATTAAAAAGATCATGTTGAGACTGCTAGTAGGGATCATCTGTCCACCTTCGTAGAGTTGACTGATTTTAATGTTGTAATTTAAATGTAGTCTCTTGCTTTAGTGTCTGTACACATTGACTGTTCCAAATGGTTCCCATGTTCCTTACATGGTCAAGAGAAGTGCACTATATAGGAGTAAGGGTGCTATGTGAGGAGCCTTGATTTGTTATTTGCTTTAAATGTTTTGTAGTGTCTTGTTGTTGTTGTGTGGATGATATGATGTACTTCATTAAAGAACAGATCAGACCATCTTTTACTATGCTGATGTTCTACTTATTTTTGTCAAGTATGCTTTTTAAAAATAAGATTACATATTTACAGCTGGATAACTGTAGTTTCTTGCTCTCCCTGGTGGACACTTATGGTAAAATAACTACTAACTATTAAAAAAAAAATACATTCACATTGACTGATCACCAAAAAAACTTAAGTGTGCCTTTACATTATTCCACCATTGTTCTATAGGAGATTTTTAGATTGACTTGAAATATGTTTTAGCGTTGTGATGACTAGAAAAATATATTTTACTATTATAAAGGGTTTTTGTAGTATGATATTAATATGTTGACAAACGTTACCTTGTCTATAAAAACACGCAGTGAACTTAAAATCCCTAATTGGATAAAGGAATTTTGTAAAGCATCAACAGACACTCGGGGATTGTGATACGTGGCTGATTCCTCTTATTGTTTGAAGGAAAAATTAGTTGACCAACAATGGCCACCCGGATGTGCCAGTAACTATCATACATACCAAAGAACCACAGAGTCGGCTACTGTTTTCTTATCTGGGTATGGAGGCACTAAAGTTGCTGCTTATTCAAGGATCTTCAACGTGTCATCCGGGCTCTGTGGAAAATTGTCCTGACCTTTGACAAAAGGTCAATACAGTGGAATACGATGTGGTGTTTTTATATTAATAACAGTTTATATTAAACTTATAACAATATCAAATGTAGGTCCTAAAAAGTGCCTAACAAGGATATGAATGTTTAATATAATGATCGTTGGTGGACTGAGAAAATCATGTAACTAGTGGAATCAATGATGTATTCATCAGGATGGAAACAATGACCTAACCCTTGACTGATGTTCTGCTGCATAATTGTCCCACCGGTTCTGAGGGCAGCTAAGATTACTTGCCATTGTCCACCGTTGTTCAGTGTGTACTCAGCTATGTCCTGTCATCACATAGTATTTTTTTCTGTATGTGAGTGTGTGTGTGTGTGTATGCTCTTCCATGTTCTGTTATCACAGAGTATTTCTGTCTTGTGTGTGTGTGTGCTCTTCCAATTTCTGTCATCACAAAGTATTTCTGTTAGCTGGTTTATAACTTTCCTCTCGTTAATTGGTTTTATTTTTCTATTTCTGGAAGATGCTGTTGTTATAGCCGGAACAAACTATAGCAGCAATCAACATATAAAAAGAGAGTGGTTCCAGACCTGTTGATTTTATGTCGCTTTAATATAATGACACTACCATTATTATCACATTTACGAGGTATTTTAACACTGGTCTGATATTAAGTCATGTGTGTTTCTATTCAGTCATAGTGTATGTGTTTCTGCTGAAACATACTATATGGTCTCAAATTACCTCAACATATGGTTATTGTTGTATGCAAAAATGTAGTCATATATGGTTCTTTTAAATAATGCATGTATGTATCTACTCATGTCTAGTTTTGTTTCTGGTAAACAATTATTAAATGTTTTGTTAAATGCCAGGTCTGTAAAATACATGTATACACTAATAACAAGCATGTCAATAGCATGTATAATATCTATCCATCTTCAAACTTGTACATGTGTCTCTGTGGTGTACCAACAGTGTCATGACTAATGATTTGGTTGGGTAAACAAGCGCCACAAAGCCTATCTCACATCCACAGCCTTTCCCTGTTCTGTTTCTTTTCATGAACAGCCGGTATATATGTATGTGTCCATGGCTGTAGTCAGGACGCAGTTATGTAGCCCAGCGTTGTGTTGTCAGGACAGAGACAGAGGCAGGACAATGATTGGACCTACTGTCAGAACCATCAGATCACCACTTCTACTATTGCTGCTATGCTCTCTATCTACCGGATCACAGCTCAACATTCTTACCGGATTGTTCCCTGATGCTCCACAGGTAGGTTGGAAGTAATATTACGACCTCTATTATAAACAATCTGGTTCAAATTTTAAATGCTGCTTTTAACATTTGTATATATATATTTTATAAATCAGGCAATTCAGAGGACCATGGTATGTGGCCAGTTTATCATTTAGAAGACATTCATATCTAGTGTGGGACTGGAATGTGATAATTGTGATCCAACCGTACCTGTAATCTGGTTGTTAACTTTTTGAGCAAGGTCTTCTGGGTATAAACTTTTGATTGTGTCAACATCCTCAAACAACCTATAACCTACAACTACCGGCATACAGCATAGTAACTATGTACCACACCGCCTAATGCCTTACTGCTTAAAATTAATATTATCAGATTTTATGGAGATGATGTTTCAACCCACTTTTCCTGAAATCTAAAAAAGTAACTGTAGCCAGATAAACAGAGCATTTTTCAAAACAATAAAGTAACACATGGACTACTTCGTATAGCGAGTGATACAAAGAACCCTAGCTTATAAAAACAAGAAATACATTTAAAAAATGATATGGATCGATAGAAAAGGCCTGCATACTGAGTCAGTGGATGTAAATACCAAGTGATTTATGTATTTAGTTATGTAACACGCATACGTATTCTGGCAGGAAGGAGACCTGGCTGGGTTTAAGCCCAGCTGGTCACACATATATGACAATCATCATCTCAACACTTCAGTTTAACAATATACACTCATTAACACACACAAACATATACTGTAGCACTCTAAGGTATTCCTCTCCCTTGGACCTTTCCAGATTGTATTACGTTAACTTACTAGAAGTAATCAAAATTGACTGAATCTGGAGTTATTGCCACCAATCAACACAAAATTCTAAAAAAAATATTCAAAGCAAATCCATATTTTAAATGTTTTCAAAAACACTAATCAGGTGTTGAGGTGATGCATACCCATGGAGCACAGTAACACTCATTATTGGAGGAATATTTCGTTTTTTAGCATGTTAGACCAGATTTTCTATTTATTTTTACTTATTTGGTTCTATTTATGAGCCATATACTGGTTGATCAAAGCAAAAATAAATCCTTTGAAACGTTTTCAAAACCCCAACACACGACCATGACATGTCTTTGAGACCTAGGCAAAAACTGATCTTACTTTGTTATTAATCACTTGATTTGTGTTAACTTTCTGTTTAGCCCTTAGCATAAGGAAATAATGATTCAATCCGAGCACAGCTAGTCTTGAGTACACATACACCGCCAAAGATTCCACGGAGCCCAATCAGCCCATGTTAAACTAACAAGTGATGATATGTTTACACCAGTCAGTAAAGGAACACTGAACGTACCACAAAGCTAGGCATTGTGTTTGTTCAAATGTACTACGCTGAAGTTTCCAAAAGCAGCATCCTGCTATAGGAATGGAACTCTTGATTAAATCTATTTTGATCTCATTTTCTAACACAATAGAATTAAGACTTTAAGCCACTGTATGCTATATATTAAATGAAACATGCATGCAAACTGCCAGCACACGCAGACCTGTCCAAGTTAACTACGCTGCTACTATAGTTTATTATGTATATTGTTACCTGACAGCTTACCCACTCTAATATCTGCACATCTACTTTGTACTGGCTTGCTGTATAGTCATGCTATTGTAAATTCCTACTGTATATACTGAGTGACAGGATTTGGCCAGCTAAAAACTAGTCAAACAGACATTGATAATTGAACAATGGATAGCTAAACATCTGCTAGATCCGTTTAATTATATAGCCATTAAAACACTATTTGGATATTAAAAACGTTGAAATTATCTTTCTGATCTCAAGGATATATCTTCATGGAGCAGCCGCAACCTGTCATCAGTTCCAAAGGGACTAGACGTCAGACTAAGACTTCTGGATCTGTCCGACAACTTTATCAGCTCTATAAACAGCCAGGATCTAGGACTGCCATTCTTAAAGAGCCTAGATCTCAGCTCCAACAGGCTGAAGACCATTTCTGTTGGGGCTTTCAGGGATGTGGGCCAGCTTCAAGTGCTAAACATGGCTAGGAACATGTTGAGCCACAATGTGAACGAGAACGGCCAAGCTCTAGGCTCACTAAGCAGCCTGAGGAGGTTGGATATTTCATTGAACGGGCTGGATAATAATGCAGTAGAACTCTGCCTTCGTAACAAATCTAATCTAGAACATCTAGACCTCACGGGTAACATTTTAATGCGACTGGCGCCGAAGCAATTCGTGGAGAGCCGGAGCTTGAGACACATTCACATCGAGAACAATCTGATCACAGTGATTGAGGTCGGGACATTTGAACCAATGGAAAGACTTGAGATGTTGAACTTGGCCAGGAATAATCTAATCTACATCTGTGATTTTAAACTCCATCAGGTAAAACTATTAAATCTAAGCAGGAATTCCATTGAGTTCTTTGTCACCCGTGAAGACGACCAACCATACAGTCTGGAGATCTTAGATCTGAGCTACAACAACCTGCTTTACTTTCCAATAGTCCCTAAGAACAACCGATTAAGATACCTTCATCTACAAAACAACAAAGTGGGGGCTCTGGAAGTTGTCACCCTATTGTCAGAAGCCAGCTCTCTTTACAGAAGATTAACAGCAGATGATGACAAGCTGAATGATGCTGTAGAAAACCACAACGTATATTCCAACTGGAGACTGATGCCATTAATTTACATGGACCTCAGTAGCAACCATTTCACTTATTTTCCTGCAGAGATTCTAAGCCAACTGACTTTTCTATCCACCCTGAACTTCAGCAACAATTGTCTAAAGGACCTCAGCTATAACACAACTAAGTACGGAGGTGGTCATATCGGAGACCATCACAAACCTCCCTGGATCTTTCCATCCCTACGCTTCATCAACCTGCAAAACAACGGTATTCTACAACTGTCCCAGTTCTTCCTGAAAGCCCTGCCAAACATAGAGACGTTGAACTTGAAGGAGAACTCTGTGAAGCCTTGTGGTCCAACAGATCAACTGGGAACATCTGAGATAGGGAAAGAAGACATGTCTTCCTCATGTGTTTCCTTCTGGAACATTAAGTCTTTGAGACATCTAAATCTTCAAGACAACGGTATCAGAAAAATCCACCAGAACACGTTCCAGAAAAGCCCACTAGTTTCACTTGACCTTGCCAGTAACATAGATATGCACTTTTCCAAAGACGCTCTAGACGGGTTGCAGAGTAGCCTACAGTCACTGAGTATCAGTGGTAATAACATGATGACCTCTGACCTTTCTCTGCCTTGTTTGGAAGCATTAAGGCAACTCAACATGTCAGGGAACAATATAGACGTCCTCCCAACTGCCATTGGCTGTTCGCCTTTGGCGAAACTTGATGTAAGAAACAACTCTCTAACATCTATAGATGCATTCCTGTTAGATCGCTTGTCCCTGCATGTTGATAGGATCTACGTCAGTGGCAATCCTTTCAAATGCTGTGACTCTCAATGGCTTACAGCCCTAAACAAAGCCAGTGTGGATATCCCAGATCTGGATCAGGCCATGTGCATCATAAATAGGTCAAATGGCTCTCAGGAAACACACTTTCTGCAGAACAGTTCACATCTCTGTTCGAGGAAACTTAGCCCAAAGACACCAAAACTGAACCTTTGGCAAATTATAATATTTATTTTATTTATGTTGACAGTATTCATGACAGTGCAGATATCAATTATTTTCTTGAAGAAAGTTTGTCGCGACACAGGTTTATTAATTGTATAATGTTTACGATAGCAGAATAAAATCATACCCTATGTACTTTAAAGCATCAACAGAGATTTATTTTTCTACATTTTAAAGCTGTTTCGAGGATTAAAATGCTGACTTTTTAAAGCTAACCAGACCCCAAGAGTCTTTATTAAAACTTAAAAAAACAGAATAATAATAGACAATTTTGGTAACAGTATCATTATTTGTTTGTTTATGTTGGAGGAAGCTGCAATGTAACTGCCCCTCAAAGTCTTCTGTGGGTTATAAAGCTTGAGTTATCATTTAGCATTTAGCTATTTTCAATAACTGTCCAATGTGTCTAGAAATCCTTTGACAATGCAAACAATTGTTAGAGCTTTCCATGGCCTAATATGGATTCAGCTATGCCGAAAACAGCACATTTCTGACGTAGCCAAATCCATGCTAGGCTAGGCCAAGAATGTTAAGTATTTGGGAGAAATTTTAATTATAGTTTTAACAGTCACAAGTGTGTAATCTATGCAATAATTGTTTAATGATTACTATTTGAACATTAAAATGTGTCTTGGTTGGTCAAACATGCAAACCCAGCACCCTAAAGGGATAATTTTAACCAATGCCCACACCTCAGATGCTGTGAAATTCAGACCAAATATGAACATGTGTCTGATGATAACCTAGGGCTTAATGCTAAGCCTGTCACCATACTTCCTGATTTTTTCTCTGGACTGCAAGCTGTGTCCGGCTGATTGTAACCTCTTCCAAGCGAGGGCTGACGTTTGACAAGGGGAGGGGTGATGTCGGAGGAGGGAGACATAAACACTGGTAATGTCCATAGTATGGATGCTATACTCAATACATAACTCAATATATGTGAACCAGAACACGTAATTGACAGTCCATACAGTCATGCATAGCTGCACGTTCATATTTTTACCATGTGGAAATGTGTTGATGCAATTGTGTTGAACCGGCCTCAGGTGTTGTGCAGACCGGTTACATCTGTACATTGCCTTACAGGAAATATATATCTCATCTCATCTCATCTTCAACCGCTTATCCGGGGTCGGGTCGCGGGGGTAGCAGCTCTAGCAGGGGACCCCAAACTTCCCTTTCCCGGGCAACATTAGCCAGCTCTGACTGGGGAATCCCGAGGCGTTCCCAGGCCAGTGTGGAGATATAATCTCTCCACCTAGTCCTGGGTCTTCCCCGAGGTCTCCTCCCAGCTGGACGTGCCTGGAACACCTCTCTAGGGAGGCGCCCAGGTGGCATTCGTACAAGATGCCCGAACCACCTCAACTGGCTCCTTTCTATGCAAAGGAGCAGCGGCTCTACTCCGAGTTCCTCTCGAAATATATATAAATATACATAATCTTAATCATTGGATTCCATTCTTGTGTTGTCGAAATAAGAATTTCCAAATTAAATAACAATACGTTTCATCCTTGCGGACATGCAGACAACATTGGACAAACAGTGCAAAAGTTTTGCTACTTCTCCCCCAGACAGCCAACGAGCAGACGAAATAACGAAATCCCTTGCAAACGAGTCCGCTCCAAGAACCAGCGTTTGGAGGTGAACGTTAAAAGACGGCTTGCACTCTTGGGCGAGCGTCTGGACAGGCTCAGAATTCCCACGCTTAGTTGTGGTAAGCCGCTGTGCCAGTACCTATCAGAATATTGCTATCAATTACAGGAGGGTAAGAGTTGAGAGATACGTCACAGGTAACAGCTGGGCCAAATTTGGAGCCTCATACGCCCCAGAATTGAGGCTCCCCACCATCCCAGAGGAACCTCTCGAGGAGATGAGTGTTGAACTGTCCAGAGATGTTGAGGACGAACCGCCGAAGTCCTTCTGGAACCGGCTGCAGAGCTTCTGCAAGAAGAACAGCCCCTCTGTGGGCAGACTGCACCAAAATGAAGATGTGACCGCTACATGCTGCTTCCCCTACTTTCAGAGAGAGGTGGTGGAAAAAAGAATGGTGAAAAAGAGGAGGGAAAGGAGGAAGAGTGTCATAAGTCGTTGTTGTGAGTTTCTAATGATCACCAGTGGAATGAGCAGAAGAACAGGTTGATACGACTGATGCAGGGAACAATACCAGCTCTGTTTTATCATTACCATAAAATATTATTCTTTATAAACCATTTATAAGCCAGTTCAAATTATTTATTATGAACCAGTTGTAAATGACATGTAATGGCTTTATGCAGTTATTACTAAAGTATTACTAAGAGGTTGACAAACTATTTAGAAATATATCGAAAGATATACTTTTTTAATGCATTTACTAACTGTTAGGTGAGTGTTTCGTGTGGCCTCATCTAAAGTGAGGACTATTTGAGAGATCTGAAGTAAACAGCATACTTTCTTAAAAAAAACAAAGATTTAATCAGTGTCAGTTTCGCTCAAGACAAACACAACGGTGTACATTTCATCCGGAAGCGTTGCTAAAATGTTCACTTGACCTTAATAATGTATATCTGCAGACAGCAATTCGGGGGGGGGGGGTTAACTTCATATGGGGGTTCTTTAATATTAAGTTACGCCCACTGATGTTCACTGACTACTGACTACCAAAACCTATTAAGAATGACCCTTATGTGGCCAGATGAATTCCCAATCACTTTCCTGTTTGATCCTGCTAAACAAGAAATCACCAACTAAAAAAAATATCAAATCTCTTTTTTGGTAAATGTTTTTGTCATTTAGTAGATCCTTTTATCCAGAGTGACTTATATTAAATACAGGGCCCTAACCCACTGGGACACCTGAAGCCCTGATCTTCACATTTCCCCCAAATATTTTCTCTGAGCAAGCCTAGAACCAGCTCCCAAAGGTATTCTCCTAGTCACTAGTGGATAAACAATGCTCCAACTGATGTAATACAAGGATTTATTAACACCGTGAAAAACGTATAATAAAAAACACATTATCAATCACATTATCAATACAAGGATACTTTCAGTATCTAGACAAATGTAACTAGCCAAATAAAACTTACTTCTTAAGGCTAGCGCAAATACTTCTTTCAAAAGTATATTTATAAAGTTAACTGCAAAATAAATAACACAAATAAACGACAACAAAGTTAACAATTAGGAGTTATTCATAATGTAGGAGTGTTAAAATCCCTTTAACGTCTAAAACTGGTCGCTGGGTAAGTTGTCTATGAATAATAAATATTATTTATTCATACTTACCCAGCGACCAGCTTTAGAAGGTTCTGCAAATATACGTTGTTAAACTCAGATTTGAATTCTCGTGCAACCATGTGTTCGACGTAAATTTCCAGTTTGACCAGCAGGTGTCGTGTTTAAGAAAGACATTGGAAATATAGTCACATATTACGACAATAAATACACACACAACACCACCAAATATATCCGGGCGAGAACTACAAGGCCCATGTTGTCATTTACCCAGGCAACAGCTTCCCACAGGTCAACAACACACCTTGGCAACTGAAATGAAAGATCACAAGAAACACATTGAAAATGGACATGATAAAATTATTGTTTTGTTCACACCTCTAAATAATGATTGCATAGAGAGTATATGGAATTAGCTTGCCTGGATCTAGTGACTGTTGGGTCAGTGTTATTGTATCAAGGGGGTCAGGGACATAACGCCACAACATAGCATAGGCATAATAGCACAATTAATAACTGATATTCAACAGAGGGAAACTTTAAATGATACAGTTAGAGCGAGGATTTTTCCAAAATAATTAGGCAACAACTTCTAATGGGTGGATTGATATTACAGTTTAGGTGAAAATATGACATAACAGAGGTTCTCCAGTTACTAGACTTCAGTTTCAGACAATATTTCTCTGGTTGCGCAGCTGCTGTAAAGTTAAATGGTTCTCTGGGCCACTGTTATTTAAGAAAGAAAATCAGTTTGCAAGTCTTTTTTTCAAGATTAGTCTAAAAACTCACTATTTACCATCCCATAACTTACCAACAACAAAATCACCCCACAGTCCACCTCACCAATTTGCTGTGCCAGATTATGTAGATTAAAATGTTGTCTTGTTACTTATAGAGACAATAATAAAAAGTGGTCGAAGACAGTTTATCGTGAATGTAACCCTTAATCCAGTCACTGAAGCCTTTACTTACTGTGAAAATATCTAGTATTTATCATCACACTTGTCGAATAAAGGCACCTAGCTGTAGTCAACGCATTAGTTTTTTGTTTCTAAAATGTCAAGTACGCTTTTGTTTATAAATGGAGTTTGAGTGTAAATGGTGTTGCGTCGCTACTCAATTAGACCTAATTGTTTGACTTTAGGAGTGAGAACGATTGGCTGATTGCACGGCTGCGCTGTGACTGAGGTTGGCATGGCGGGTAGTTCGGATGGTAGCGAGATGGATATGCCGGAGTACAGTGAGGGGTTTGATAAGGATGAGGGGGGAGAAGTACCTGGGGTTAAGGTAACTTGGAAGGGGAAGAATGAGAGGAAGCGGATTAGGAAAGACGGTGAGTCGATATCGGATGGGGATGACAAGAGGAGTGCGGAGCGAAAGGGTCGGGATAATGGGCGAGAGCAGGTGGAGGAGTGGAAAGTTATGGTTGTGTTCTCCGAGCCGACAAGGAAGGTAATGCATCCGATAGCGTTGTCCAAGGCTATTAAAGCAGAGGTGGGGCCGGTTAGAGATGCGATGTGTGTTGGGTATGGGAGAGTACTGATTTTTGGTGTAAATATGTGTCAGCAAGAGAAATTAATGGCGTTGAAGTCACTGAATAGTGCGAATGTGAAGTGTCATGTGCCGGGTGGAAGGGCTAAGATTAGGGGGGTGATTACGGGGGTGCCGCTGGATGTATCGATGGAGGAATTTAAGAAAGAGGTAAAGGGAGGACGGGTAGTGGAGGCAAAACGCATGACAAATAAGAATAAAGGGAACGGGGAGGAGAGCCCAACTGTGCTGGTGGAGTTTGAGGGGCATTTACCCAGTAGAGTGTGTTTGGGGTGTGTGAGTTACTATGTGAGGGAGTTTGTGCCGGCACCGCTGAGGTGCTTTAAGTGCCAACGTATGGGACATGTGGCGAGTGTGTGCAAGGGGCAGTGTCGGTGTGCCAAATGTGGGGGCCCACATGAGTATGGGAAGTGTGAACCACAGGCAAAATGAAGGTGCTGTAACTGCGGCGGGGAGCATAGTGCGGCATATGGGGGGTGTAGTGTTCAGAGAAAGGAGGCAGAGGTACAGAGGTATAAGATAGTGAATAAGGTGACATATGCAGAGGCAGTGAGGAAAAGCCAAGGCAGCGGGAGGGAAGAGGTAACAAGGGTCCAGGAACAGCCAGGTTTGATCACACGTAGAGTGGAGGGGGATGTGGTGGAGGGTGGAGATAAGAAATGTAGGCATGAGGGTTGCTCAGTTACAGAAGAGACACTAGTGGTGAAACGGGTGGATTTTTAGCCTTCATCTGTCATATTCTTAATATGAGTGAGCAGGTAAAGAAGAAGTCGGCACGTATTGATATGGTGGTTAGGGCTGCTAAGGAGTTTATGGGGATTATGGAAGTAACAGGGGAGATGTTACATGGGATGTTAGCACAGCCTAAGAGTGGGGATGTGGAGAGTAGTAGTAGGTGATGTCACTGGTGCTGTTACAATGGAATGCAAGAAGTTTAGTAGCTAATGGGCAGGAGTTTAAGAGGTATGTATATGGGTTAGATGTAGTGCCAAATGTTATCTGTGTGCAGGAAACTTGGCTAAAACCTATGCTGGACTTTGTAATTCCAGGGTTCCATGCGGTTAGGAAGGATAGGATAGAGGGTGGAGGTGGGGGTTGTGCTACGTTCATTAAAGACGGGCTGGCGTACAGAGTTGTGGAGGTAAAGGATGCGGAGTGTGTAGGGATAGAGGTGTGCAGGAATGAAGGCAGCATTGTGGTGCTGAATTTCTATAACCCCTGTAAGCCCCTAAGTGCAGAGAAGATGGAGGGAATTGGTGGGGGTGGTGGGGGTGGTAAGGTGATTTGGTGTGGTGATTTTAATGCTCATAATGAAATATGGGGAAGTGGACACACTGATGGTAATGGGGCTGTGGTAGAGGAATATATGGAGGGTTGTGGAATGGTATGTGTTAATGATGGGGGTGGTACAAGGGTAAATGTAGTTACAGGGATTGAATCATGTTTAGATTTAATGTGGGTGTCTGCGTCTATGGCAGGGAGGTGTGAGTGGCGTGTGATGAGAGACTCTACTGTAGGGAGTGATCACTACCCCATTGTTGGTAGGTTTGAGGTTGGTGTGTGTATGGAGAGCAGAGGGCATGTCAAGAGGTGGTGTTTTGAGAAGGCTGATTGGGATAAGTTCCAGTATTTGTGTGAAAGGGAGGGGCGGGAGTTGACATTGGAGGGATCAGTTAATGAATGTGCTCAGGAACTGACAAGTATGCTAGTGGCAGCAGCAGAGGTGGCTATTCCAGTCAGTAAGGGAGGTGGTAGGAGGAGGGTGGTACCGTGGTGGACTGATGAGTGTTCCAAAAGAGTACGTGAGAGGGATAAGGCGTTTAGGGCACTGAGGAGAAGCATGTCAGATACGAAAGTATTGGAATATCAATGTAGAAGGGCCGAGGCTAGGAGAACGGTAAAGAGGGCTAAAAGGGACGCATGGCGTGAGTTCTGCTCTACCATTGGGAGGGGGACGGACATTGGCAGGGTGTGGAAAATGTTTAGGAAGATGTTGGGTAAAGGAGGAAATGCGGAAATACCAGTGTTGGTGGTGGGGGATGCTATTGCTATGACGGGTAAGGAAAAGGCGGATGCGCTTGGGGTAGCGTTTGCGAAGGTTCACAGTGGTGATCACCTATGTGAGGAGAGTAAGAGGAGGAGATGTGAGATGTTAAAACAGAAGGGAGATGTGTTGTTGAAGAAGGTGGGGACAGGTGAGGTGATGGATGCTGAATTCACTAGGTTTGAGCTGACGAGGGCATTGGTGGGATGTAGGCGTTCGGCACCGGGAGAGGATAGGGTATGCTACGAGATGGTGAAGAAGGCCCCGGATAATGTAAAGGAAGCTATAGTAGGGCTGTTCAACAAGGTGTGGAGGACTGGGGTGCTGCCGGATGGGTGGAAGCAGGCGGTAGTGCTGCCGTTTGCCAAACCGGGAAAGATCCAGGGAAGGTGGATAGCTACAGGCCAATAGCGTTGACCTCCAACTTATGTAAGCTGATGGAAAAGATGATTGTTAAAAGGTTGATGTTCTTCCTGGAGAGTAGGGGCTTGATGAGTGAAGCGCAGAGTGGGTTCAGGAGAGGGAGGTCCACTATGGATGCACTGGTGGTGGTTAGTACAGAGATTGCCAAGGCTCTTGCTATGAAGGAGAAGATGGTGGTGGTGTACTTTGATATAGAGAAGGCGTATGATACTATGTGGAGGGAAGGGGTGTTAATTAAGTTGAGTGCATTGGGTGTGAAGGGCAGAATGTATAATTGGATTCTGGATTTCTTGTTTGACAGGTACATACAGGTGAGGGTTGGGACGATATTGTCAGGGAGGTATGAGGTTGTAAATGGTACCCCACAGGGCAGTGTGATTAGCCCTGTGTTGTTTACATTAATGATTGATGATGTGTTTAGGGATGTAGGGAGAGGTATGGGTGTAGCACTGTATGCAGACGATGGGGCATTGTGGAAGAGAGGCAGGAATGAGAAGTTTGTGATGAGGAAGATGCAAGAGGCGGTGGGTGTGGTGGAGGACTGGTCCAAGACATGGGGTTTTAGGATGTCGGTGGCTAAATCGTGTTTCATGGTGTACTCTAGGCGGATGGTGGGTGAGGTTCGGCTATATATGTATGGACAGGAATTAGGAAGGGTGTTAGAGTTTAAGTATTTGGGGTTGTGGTTTGATGAGAGGCTTACGTGGAGGAAACATGTAGAGTTTATAGAGCAGAAGTGTAGGAAGGTGCTGAATCTGATGAGGGCAGTGGCAGGTGTAGACTGGGGGGCTGATAGGAAGACACTGATGTGTATGTTGCAGGTGGACACAGGGGAATTGCCATTGAGGTTGAGGAGGGACAAGTTGGCACTGGCGTATTGGGCCAGGTTGAAGGGGTGTGCTAAAAGCCACACTGCGGTTGTGGCAACTAGGGAGTGTTGGGAGAGGGACAAGGCTAGTCTGAGGATGTATGGGTGGACAATTGGGCAGAAAGTGATAGAGTACGGCTTGGAGGGCATAGAGGTAGGGCCGGCGATAGCATTAGGGCCTATCCCTCCGTGGATGTTTCCAACGCCAAGTGTGGATGTGGGCATGATGCTGGAGAGGAGGGAGTGGGGAGAGGGGGAGGTGAGCGTGTTTGTGGAGAGGTATGTCTGCAGACATTTTTATGGGTTTGTAAGGGTGTATACTGATGGGTCTAAGGTAGTGAATGGTGGTAGAGTGGGTGCTGGAGTGCATGTCCCTGAGTTCAGTGTGAGTGTCAGCCAAAGAGTCACTGATAATGTGTCGGTGTATACAGCAGAGATGGTGGCTGTGATCATTGGGTTGAGATGGGTGGAGGATGTGGCACCATGTAGGGTGGTGATATGTTCAGACTCAGCAGCAGTGTTGAGTAGTGTAATGGATGGTAGGTCTGATAGGGAGGACATACTGGGTGAAATGATGGGGATATTGCTGAGGTTGGAGAGACAGGGGGTAGTGGTGAGGTTTGGTTGGGTGCCCGCTCATGCTGGAGTGGAGGGTAACGAGGTGGCTGACCTGGTGGCAAAGAGTGCTGTAAGGAGGACTGAGGTGGATGTCAGGGTGGCGTTGGGGCGCAGGGAGGTTAAGGCGTTGATTCGTGAAGCAGGGATTGCAGTGTGGGAGAGACAGTGGGGAGAAGGTGGTAAAGGCAGGCACTTCCGGGGTATACATAGGTCAGTGAGGGAGGTTGAGGGCATGATAGGTTGTAGAAGGGAAGAGGTGGTGTGGAGTAGGTTAAGGTATGGGCACACAGGGTTGAATGGCACATTGAGAGTTGTGGCAAAACATGACACAGGTTTGTGTGATAGGTGTGAGGTGGAGGAAACGGTTGAGCATGTGCTGTTTTTCTGTGGGAGGTATGATATGGATAGGGAGGTTATGTATGGTAGTGTTAGGGAGACTAAGAGGGGTTGGGACGTAGGTGGGGTGCTTGGGGGTGGAAAAGGGAAGGAGGCAGTAATGAAGGCATTATTTCTTTTTCTCAGGAACACGGGGCTCTACAGGAGAATATAGCAGGAAGGCTGTGACCGGCCTCACACTCCAGTGCGGTAGGTGGCGGTATATGCACCTTAAGTTGGTTGCGATCTGCCATTAAATAAAAAAGAAGAAGAAAGAAGATGGTGTTGCGTCTGTATGTCTTTGAAAATTAAACGGTTTAATAGTGCCATTGCCAGTTGGTTGTAGTACTAGTAATCACCAATTAGAAGCCGAAGAATGTGCAAAATACCAAGAGTACACACGTGATATTTTTTCTCTCCTTATTTGGGGTACATCGGCATATCCCAGATCAGCTTTAGCACCTCATATCATACGTTGTGGTTCACAATCATGCAGCTGGGGAGTCCTGCCTGTTCACCCACCCACCTGGATGTCAGCAAAATAGTTTTATTGTACAACAAGCTGCTAGTAATGGACAACGCGGCGACCACACTGGAGAAAGACCTGCGAGATTTCACCAAACAGGTAAGTTGTGGTATATGTTAACGCCAACTAGCAACATGTGGGCGCCAAGTTACCAAACTTAAAAATCGCGACATTAAATGCTAGCTGTTAATACACGTTTTGGCTAGCACAGTTAATACACGTTTTGGCTAGCACAGTTAATACACGTTTTGGCTAACACAGTTAATACACGTTTTGGCTAGCACAGTTAATACACGTTTTGGCTAACACAGTTAATACACGTTTTGGCTAGCACAGTTAATACACGTTTTGGCTACACAGTTTTGGCTATACAGCAGTTAATACACGCTAGCACAGTTAATACAGCACAGTTAATACACGTTTTTAATACACGTTTTGGCTAACACAGCTAGCACAGTTTTACAGTTTTACACGTTTTGGCTAGCACAGTTAATACACGTTTTGGCTAGCACAGTTAATACACGTTTTGGCTAACACAGTTAATACACGTTTTGGCTAGCACAGTTAATACACGTTTTGGCTAGCACAGTTAATACACGTTTTGGCTAGCACAGTTAATAATGTCACACAGCTCAGCTTTTTTAAAATTATGTCACGTTTTACCTGGAGGCTATATAACGACAGGGGGGAACATTTTTAAATCCTACATTTCGGACCACGTGGTACGACACATTTGAAGGGGCCACTGTAATATTTTATACATAACATCTTTAACACTATCCAATTTCTGGATTTTCATAGGCCGATGTGGAGGTCCACAGGTTCCTGAGTCAGCCACGTCATCCCAATGTGTTGGACTATGACAACCTGATTAAGGCTCTGAACGATAAATGCTATGCTATTGAGAAAATGTCATATGTATTCAGATGCCTGAGAACAGGTCAGTTTGACTAAGTGATTATCATGTTATGACTAGTTTAATTGAAGGATTGGGACATTTTTGGGAAATTATATTTTATTGTACTTTATTGTGGATATTTTCTGTTTGCCCACAGATCTACAATTAAATGTCTCTATGCCCACCAGTCAGCTGGACATCCTGTTCCAACCAGGGCTGTCCAGAGAGAGAGGATTCATGAAATGGTCAGAGGTGCTGAAGTTTGGACCATTGCTTCAGAACGTCCTCATGGCTGGCACCATTACAAAAGCAGTACAGATGCTGTCCCTACAGCAGCTCAGAATTTCCTCTTTGTCCTCCTCCTGTTCTCAATATGCTGACATCCAGGAAGATGTGTACATATGCAGCAAGTCCTCTTCCTCCAGTCTCAATAAACAATTTGTCAGCTCAGCCAACCAGGACCAAACCCAATACAAACAAGCCAATCAGGGCATGATCCAAAACAAACAAGAAAATATCTGCAAAGAGAATACCCATCATCCAAATACCGCTGAGTGTCATCCCAGTCAACTTAAAGAAAACTTCACCCCAATCTCCAATAAAGCACTCAGTACTACTAATCGAGGACTATATGCTCCAGATAAGCTCCTTCCAGTGTTAAGTAATAAGATAGCCACCCAGAACACAGCACTGGCCCCACCTCAACAACATCCTGGAAGTGATGTCGTCGGAGTGCAGCACCAGAAGCAGACTTCCTCCCAGCTGATGCACTTCCTGCGAATCAAAGGCAAGAAAGAGATAATGAGAGAGTATACTACTTTCTCAGACAGAGTTGTCTTCTGCCAGCACACCACTTCTAGTTCCACATCTATCACCTTGGCGACGACCTCCGAACCCCTCAAGGAAACTGCCACGAATGTTCTGGAAAGCAGCTGTGACATCTTGACAGGGCGGTCCTGTAAACTGTCCGACAACCAACTGAAACAATATGTAGGTATGCCTGTGTGTGTGTGTGTGTGTTTAATGTGATGTCTGTATACAACAGTACTAGGTTGACCTCTTTTGACCTCTCGTTCCAGGCCCCTGTCTTCACAGTGAAGCGCGCAGAGTCTGGAGGCTATCTCCGATACAGTTGTATAATTGCAACGGAGACTGAGCTCTGGGATATAGGTGACATCTTGACCGAGGCAACCCAGAGCCTTCCTTTCTCCGACGTCATCAACACCATCGGGAGCAGGATGGCCGCTGCTGTTCCCAGCTTTCAGAGTGCTGGGGAGATCTCTAATTTGAGCCTCCACCAGACAAACCCATCCAACGACAGCCTACAGAACACGGACAGAGATGTGCTGGAGAACGTTCTGGAAGAAATCAACACGGACTGTCAGACTCTTGATGTCGGCAGGTTACAAAACTCTTCGTTCCTTAGCCCCGGCAACCAGCTGGGAGTGATTCCAGAGTTCCAGATTCGTAAGTTTGAGGAGATGGCTGTGACGGTCAGTCATGTGGTGAATCCTGGGAACTTCTGTATTAAACATGCTGATGCTGACCTCCAGCTGGAGCACCTCAGTGCTGAGTGAGTTTCAAATGGCACCCAATGAGCACTCTATTCCTTATATAGTGTATGTGTTATACACTGGGATCGACCCATGGGAAAAACAAGAATTGACCCAAGTCCTCACTTCCTCCCGACTGTGTGTTTGTGTGTAACAGTCTGGAAGGCAGCAGTAGTTTAGCAGATCAGATGTGTATTCCAGACATCGGCACCTACGTCATGGCCTGGTTCCCCCAACAAGAGAGATGGTGTCGGGCAGAGGTTGCCAAGATATGTGGCATGAGTAGAGGTAAGGTACATGAGCATCCAGAAAGTGACTAAAACTAACCAACAGAATTTCATCATAATATATTGTTATTTTTGCGAAGTATGTGATCAAAATGAATAGACGCAGCGCTCGCAAAATAATTTTGAGTTTAATGATTACTTAATCATTTGTTTAATAATAGTTTAATAATTGTTAAATGCAATAATTATTCAATGCATTTTGAATGCACAGTCTCCTTACCCAGAGATCAATTAACAACTTGCCATAATGGATCAATTAACAACTTGCCTGGAATAATTTGTTTACAGGTTTGATATTTGTGTTTGTGTGTCAGACAAAAACGCTGTTCAGGTGGAGGTGAGGAGGCTGGACTATGGAGACACTTCCTGTCTGTCTCTACGAAACATCAAGAAACTTAGTCCTGCAATGACGTCACTTCCTTTTCAGTCCATACAGGTTGCTCTGGCTAATGTGAGTGGTACCAGGCAATTTGAATAATTATTACTGCAACGTCACTGCGTAACATACCAGACTATTATTTTACCCAGCTTGACAATCCTGGATAATTAAAAAAGCTTTTTTAATCGCAGAGAGATTTTTTTTCCTGCTATACAAACTTTTAGGTGAGCTGCCAAATATTCAGTACTTTGTATTAGCGTCTTTGGATGTGATTCGTCTTTGGTATTCATCTAACAGCTTCGCATACCTGGATTTGGGCAGTTTCTCCCATTCTTTGTTGCAGATCTTTTTAACTGTTTCAGTCTAGATCGGGGACGTCTGTGCAATGCAATATTCAGGTCATCCCACAGATGTTCAAATAGGCTGGGTTTTTGCCCTCTTCATCTTTTTCAGTCTCCCAGTGCCTGCTGCTGAGAAGCATTGCCACAACATGCTTTACCGTAGGGATGGTGTAATATGCAGTAATCTGTTTCCTCTGGACACATAGCACTTGACATTTAAACCTAATAGCTGGAGTTTGGTCTCATCAGACCAGAGAATCTGTTTCATTATACTTTTATAGTCCTTCTGATGTCATGTCATATGCCGTTTACTCAAGAGTGTCATCTGTCTACCCACTACCCAAAAGGCCAGATAAAGTCCTACAAAGATGGATGTTCTTGCGTCTTTGCAGAGAACCTCTGATAGTTGCTATTGGGTTCTTGGTCACCTGCTATACCATGACCCTTCTTGTCTGTTATTTATCCAGCTATAGAAAGAGTTTTTGTTGGTCAAAAATGATTAATTTTTACAATGATTGAGCAAACTGTGCTTCTGGGAACTTTTAATGATTTGGTTCACCACCTCAATTTTACTTGAACACAATTTTATTTTGTTTGCTCCTGCATGCACTGTGATGTGAGAGACCTTATAGACGTTAGTGCCTTTCTCAATCATGTCCAAAGAACTGCATTTTCCACTGATGTACTACTACAGTTAAGTCAATGATGATCTGAGGACACCGGGTGCAGTTGAGTTCAGTTTGGTGTGGACCTGGATACCTGTGTATATGTGTGAGATCTTAGTTGTTCAGTTTGGTGTGGACCTGGATACCTGTGTATATGTGTGAGATCTTAGTTGTTCAGTTTGGTGTGTGTGTGATGGCAAGGGACCTGGACACCTGTGTATGAGTGTGAGATCGAAGTTGTTCAGTTTGGTGTGTTGTGGCAAGGGACCTGGATACCTGTGTACATGTGTGAGATCGAAGTTGTTTATTTTTCAAAACATGTTTTAATTTGTCATAATGGTGTAAAGAATATTGCCAAAAAGTATTTAGTTAGTCAATTATGAATTAAGCCCATAATACAACAAAATGTGAATACAGTCATGCAGTTAACTAGACCACCATACCTGTCAAATGTATGACCTTGTCCTTTAGGTGAGCCCCGTGGATGGGTGTAGCTGGAGCCAGATGTCAGTGTCCTGGTTCAGGGACATGGTGGGGAACCGGACTCTGTATGTACGGCTCTATGCACAAGGAGAGGGGGACCTTCCCAGGGTGGAGCTCTTCATGGAGAAGGGGAAGATGGGGTCTATGAGGTAATAGATAATTCTGAAACGCTAACTAAACAGCTCTGTTCTGATGCAACTGCAGAAAATGGCAAATCATCTTAAAGTTGAATTAAGAACTTTTTATTTTCACCCTTTATCATTGATTTCTTACGAGGGCCGACTGAAACAGTGTTATTGAAACCATACCTTTAAAAGGGTAGTAATGGAATGGACAAAACAAATGCCACCCAATACCTTATATTTGACTGTGCATCCATTGGCCAAATAACTGCAGTTCGTTATTGTTACCGTCAGTAAACATCTGCCACTTCTTTTCTGGCACTTGGCTCTCTCCTTAGATGCTAATTTATCAACCCTCACGTGGTTTGTCTATGCGGTCGTTGTCTTGCTGGGAGACTCAACCTTTGACCGAGACAGTTCTTGGATATTAGTTCACGTTCTGCTCAAACCCTTCATAATCGGCTCAATTAATGTTGTATTCATTAATTTAAGTGCCCCAGCACCAGAGGCAGCAAAGCAACACAACAGCATTGTCGAATCTCCCCCACATTTGACTGTAGTTTTTTTTGTATGCTCAATTTGATTGTCTGTAGAACTAGTGCTGATCTGCTTTGCTGCAGAGCATTAGTTTTTAATTTATTTGTCCATCTGACAATTTCACTGATGCATTTAAAAAAAATTAGAATGGTTTTTCAGCAGTTCGATCAGGCTTTCTTGTCTCGCAGAATTGGGGTCTTCCTGTCAGGGATGGTGCTGGCTAAATCTTTTACTCTGGTATTAACTACTTCTACCTCATAGCCCTTCTGGTCGTCTAGTAGATCTTTTGTTGTTATTTTAAACTGAGTATCTTCTAGCCACCACGTCTGTTGAGGGTTTACCACAGTTCCACATGCTGGGAAATTCTGTGGACAGTATTAGCAAGTGTTTTAAAGTCCCAAGATGTTCTGAAAACCTCAGAGTTGTTTGATCTTCACCATCTTCACAGTGGTACAGTGATCAGAATTTTGTGTTGTGTTTGTCAAACCTAGTTCAGTATTCCATATAAGAGTTATTTGACTGTATAATTGCCAAAAAACTATAAAACGGGTATCCTTTTTTATCCTAAATGCAAATTTAGCTCAACACATAACGGATATAAAAGGTAGTCGGTCGGTAAAATCAAACTAGTTATAGACAGTAATCCACAATGAAAACAGAAGTCACAGGCTAGAATACTGTTTCGGACTGGCCAAGTTACAGTTTGTACTTTAATCAGTTGTAATCATTGAATGAAATGTTTGTCCCACTCAGGAGAGGAGCCTCTTTGTCTATGAGACTGGCTATGAATGGACATGCGAAACACAACAAGCTGCGGAACCAGGGCTGCAAAATGAGTAGGAGCCTTCCACGGTTATTTCTACCCATCACCACTAGAGGGCAACATCCTGTACAATTCTGCAGCCTAGTTACATTCTCTGATCTCTCTCATAGGTAGTGCCCAGGAGAGAACCAAGAAACGGGAGTCCATGTGGAATAAACACCTTATTTCCTGCTACACCCAGAATAAGAAGTGTTTGGGCTGATGAGGGTGGTGTGTGCGTGTGTCTCTCTACTTATTACATTAATCAGATGTGCTGTTGACCAACCTCATAATTTCTCTTCTTTGGACATGCAAGTTAAATGTTTAAAGCATTCCTAACTGTACTTTTCTCAATAATAAAATTGTAGAATGTTATTTACATAAATTGAGTTGTAGTAGAAATAAAAGTCTGTTTTGTTTCTGTTAGTGATGACGTTTTCTTGGGTTATGTCTCAAAACCCCACAAGGGGCAAACATGATGCTCTAGTGACTCGCTAGGTGATGAGGGTGTCTTCAAAACGGAGGTTGATAGGTGTGTGAGCAGGCCGTCACCTGGGTGAATATTGTTGGACGAGTGTACTGTGGACTTCAAATGCCAGAAGCCTTTAAAGGTTCTCGTGAGATAATTGTGTGAATTCAATTGGATAGGACATTCACCGAAAGGTAAAACAAGTCAACTTGTATTGCATTGCCATCCGCATCACATCATAGTGACATCCGGCTACACCAGAAACTCTTTAAAATCCAATTTATTCGGTATATTTTCATCAACTATGCTTGTAGAACAGTTGTGTCAGCCATTGAGATTTCCACCTCAGCTTTTCTTTAAGCTTGGACACTGCCACTGGCAGTAGTGAAGCAACTGTCATTTTCTTTGAACGATGCTTCTTTAAAATGAACTGGGCCTTCATGGTGAAGTGACTACATGGCCCTCCTGTGTAAAAGCCATATGACATACCACCTGAATGACTCTTAGAGCATGAGCAAAAATATAAAATGGAAATTTATCATTGTAAACTTGCTAATATTCTCAATCGGGCCACATATTATCTCTGAGCAAACATCAACTAACTATAAGATTGACAGACTGTCCACTTTTTGAAATTATTACATTAAACTATTTCATGTGTGACACTGAAGGCATGTTATTTTTCTCGCCGTTTGCCTTTCTCAATTATCAGCCTTTCTCTTCCCCATCTTTCTCAATCTCCCATTCTGAACCCTTCTCACTTTCCTTCCCAGTACTCTTTTCCTCCCACTTTCTGCCCTCTGACCAGCACAATAGATAATGCAGCATGAGGCTCGTGCCTGTTGTGTCCACACAGATTCTTTCTTCTGCCTGTTCTGGTCCGCAGGGGGTGGGCGGAAGCCAGGGCGTTTCGTCTAAATAACACTGGGTCTTGTTGGTACCGGATCAAGGGCACCATTGTATGCTAATAGTTTATATAAGAGCATGTGACTGATGGGCTGCACCGGGCTGCTCTAGGTTCTGCTACGGTACAGAGTACAGAGAGTGTTGTAGGATTGATTAGCATTTTACCAACGCATCTATGTGTTCACCTAGTCAAGAACCTTCTGGTTTGATTAAAAAAATAAACACTCATTTTGATTTCATCCAATCCCACTTTTGTACACATTTTGTGTACCACCACAGCTGAAGGTAAAATGCAGGTTATCTGTGACTGTTTATTAACCATTTGGATGATGTGTTGAGATTCAGGGATGTTGTGAAAAAGTTTTACTGAGGGTTGTGCTGGTCTGGAGTTCTGCATGAAATCTATAACACCAGCCACTGATTTTTACAGTTTGTTCAAATAGAGAGTCATTAGTTACTGGCATTAAACATTTGTTCTGGACTAGCTTTTAAAAATGATACAACAGTTTTAATCTAAATGTAATTACATTAAGGTTATGTTGCTTGATGTCTGTTTTTCTGTCCAATGCTGTCGGTTTGAAGGGTCGTTTTGGGAGGTCAGTATTAATATGGGCTTTATGAATCATGTGTGTCCGTTATTGTTTTGCTATTGGCTATTGGAGGATTACGGCAACATGACGTTGCATTACGATAGGCCATCGCCCAGGATTCTTAAAGCGCAGGTCAGAAATTGGCCAGGTCTTGTTTGCTGCGACACAACCACTCAACGTCAATGGCCAAGCTACTGCTGATGGTTGTGGTTTACAGAGCAGCTGATGCTACAGGGACCGGCGGCTGAGAATGGGTGGATGGTAGGCAGTTTAAGGACTTAGTGTTAATCTTATGGAATTAATATTGATTACAGAATTTGAAGTTTGTTTAAGGTGGTTCATTTCTGTTAACATTTCAGATGATCGTGTAATTTATATCAGAAATATCTTTCAGAAAACTTTTCCTGTACTGCATGTTTGATTGAATACACACATTCTTTCCATATGACTGAATAGTTAATTATTTCTCTGATAATGCTACAGTCTGTTTTTTCCCTGTGGGTGGCTAGTTTCCAGCCTTTTTGTTGGAGGGTCAGTAGGGAGTTGGTTGAGGCCCTGACTGGCACATCTGACTCATTTGTTAAACTGTCATGTAAGTGTGCCGGTTCAGGGCTGAAACCAATATGTAAAATGTTAAGTCACAAGGAAGGTGTTGAGAAGTTTATGAGAAACCACTCTCAGCTATACTTTCTTCTTTTGTTTTTGCTCTCCAGACCTGGAATCAAAAATGAACTGGGGGTCCTTTTACACCGTGATCAGCGGTGTAAACAGGCATTCCACTGGCATCGGCCGTATCTGGCTCTCCGTCATCTTCATCTTTCGTATCCTTGTCCTCGTTGTGGCGGCCGAGTCCGTCTGGGGCGACGAGAAGTCGGGCTTCACCTGCAACACACAGCAACCCGGCTGTAACTCCGTCTGCTATGACCAGTTCTTCCCCATCTCTCACATACGTCTCTGGGCCTTGCAGCTTATCCTGGTCTCCACCCCGGCGCTCCTGGTGGCCATGCACGTAGCCCATCGCAGGCACATCGACAAGAAGATCCTCAGGAAGTCTGGACGCGGTTCCCCCAAGGAGCTAGAACAACTCAAGAAACAAAAGTTCAAGATCGTTGGTGCCCTCTGGTGGACCTATATGATCAGTGTGTTTTTTAGGATTGTTCTAGAGGTCAGCTTCCTGTACATATTCTACATGATATATCCCGACTTCAAGATGTTCCGTCTGGTCAAATGTGACTCGTACCCCTGCCCCAACACGGTGGACTGCTTCGTGTCACGGCCCACAGAGAAAACCATCTTCACTGTGTTCATGCTCTCTGTGTCTGGGGTGTGTGTTCTCCTCAACCTGGCCGAGGTGGCCTACTTGATTGGCCGGGCCTGTCTGAGGTGTACCCATGGTAACCAGGAAAATACCAAACTGCCATGGATCAGTACGAAACTGTCATCTTACAAACAAAATGAGATCAACCAGATGATCAATGATCAGTCCAAGTTCAAGTTTAACACCAGGAGGAGCTCTATGGATAAAGGAGATAGGTGTTCGGCATTCTGACACAATCCTGGAGAGTTGAGTTTTCTCATTGGCTACCTGATCCTACCCAGCCTGACTGACATCAGGCCAAGGCAAAGCACTTTAAGTTTGTGTCCTCACATCTACACCGCTTTTTTAACAGACCTGCTCGGAAATATGGAGATCAGCATGCAGTTGCATCAAAAGCATTGTTTGCTCGTCATTCATTTGTTCATCTACCCATCCATTTATTGTACTAACTGGTGCTAGTTGTTACCCCTGCCTGACAGGTCATGAGATCACAGAGTTACCGGAGATCACAGAGTTTACGGAGATCACAGAGTGCCAGAATTCTCCAGGGCCGAGAAATGTTACAGCTTCTGGACCGAACCTCTGTAGTACTGAGAAACACATTGTATTGGAACTCCATGAGTCGCCGCTTTGTGGAACACTCCTCCTACACAAGAAGCTGTTGATCCGTTGTTCTGGTGAAACTGTAAAACATATGGTTGGACCTTTACATAGTTTACAGTACCGTCAACAGGTTAGGAACATTTACAGGGAAACCTCATTCATACAGGTACATTTAAAATGAAAATGGGAATGTACATAAAACATCTCAGTATGCCTTTAACCCGTTACAAACCTTTTTTGTTTTTACAATTAGAATATAGTTAGGTATTGGCCCTTACTGAGGCAGCTTACGGATGTTGGATATTCAATAGATGCTTATTCTGTTCTTAGTTTTATCAGGTAACATGTGCCTGCCATGTTGTATAAAGGACCATGAACTGTTCAACTACATGCTACATGTTAAACATCAGTCACCTGATTTGGTGGGTGTTGACTCTTGGTAGACACTCTGACATGTTACAAATCACTGGCATCTCAACACATGCTAATGAACTGTGTATGAACTACTCTTTATACAGAACCTGTCCTCTGACTATTTCGGTCACAGGAATAATGGCGTTGTTAGGTCATGTGATGCACGGTTTAAACTATGAATAGGCAAGATTAGAGAGAACTCGGTTGTCTTTAGACGTTCACATTGTCATGGAAACTGGATTAACTAATATACTGCTGGCTCTGGATTAGGCTGCTTAAAAAATAAAGTTGTACATTCCAAAAATATGAATTGGTACTCCTAACTCCTGTCTTTTAGAAGATGATAATACACTTACCTACAACATACATTAAGTAAAAAATGTAATTAAATATTATTAGCATCAAAGTATTTATTGTACACATGTTCTTATACTTGCAGTAGTGAAGTTTTCCGGTACAGTTAAACACATCCTTCTCCAGGTCTTTCTTTTATTAAAGTGGAATCAATTAAAGTGTTTTTCGCAGCTAAAATGTTAGTATAAGTACAAATACATTAGATGTTGAATTTGACTTGTGCTAGACATGCTAGATTTCCGCTTAATGTATTTATTTACATCTATGTCAAGTTTAAAAATGTTGGTAACTTGTCAAAGATTGCCTGTCATTGGTGGCTTTACGATTCCTCAATTGCTTGCCATTGGTGTCTTTAACATTCCTCAATTGCCTGTCATTGGTGACTTCAACATTCCTCAATTGCCTGTCATTGGTGACTTCAACATTCCTCAATTACCTGCCGTTGGTGGCTTCAATATTCCTGAATTTCCTACCATTGGTGTTTTAAGTTTCCAAACAACTTCTCAGGTTCCAAACGCCAGCATCCCAAAGGGCTCTCTATTTCCTGTCCAGTGCCCTACTTTTCTCCAGGGAGCTCATAGGGCTCTGGTCATGCATAGAAGACCTGGTCTAACATAGGGTGCCATTTAAGACCCTCTCCCCACCTTAGTGATAGGCGAGACACCCTCTCCCTATATTTAGCCCTGAGCAGCACTTAATGCCAGACAGACAATGTCAACCTTATTGGCCAGCTGCTCTGTCAATCACCTGAACAGGGCGAGATGCTGGGCCAGGGGGCTTGTAGTTTACATGGGAGAGGTGCCCTTAGCCCCGAGCCAAATTTAACCATGGGGGGCTGGGGAGAGGTGATCTCGGTTAGCAGTAGCAGCAGCGTGTTCTGGGTATTAAGCAGAAGAAAAGAAGGCCAGGTCCTTGACTGAAGACGGGAGGAACTGTCAGTGGATCTGACGGTGTGGAACGGCCTTGTTGTGGCCAAGCGGTGCTCTGGTGTTTCCTGTCCATTCAAGGACATTACTGGTGCTGGACAGGAGACGGGCGTCTGCCACGGAGGCCTTACAGGATCGGAGTAAACGGGACAATGGGAGCCCTGTGGACTCAGAGCCCCATGGCGAGCAACACTTCTGGGGACGAGTAGGCCTCTGAGGTGGGTGGATTTGCATGTTATACTGTTCTGTCTGTTTGAAGTGGGCTCTACTGGGTTCTGAATAGTGACACTACATAGGGGACTGTAACAAAACATAAAAGCATGACTGTAATAGTAACAGTAAGAACAATTTCAACTTAACTCAATTTTATTTTCAGTGGTTATAACATGTATTTGAGTGGTCTTGCAACTCTTTATGATAAACCCAGTGAATACGCAGTCTCCTAAAGTTAAAGTAACAGACATATGTTTTATGCTGTCACTACAGACAGAAGGATTCATTACAGACAGAACGATTCACTACAGACAGCACGATTCACTACCGACAGCACGATTCACTACAGACAGCACGATTCACTACAGACAGCACGATTCACTACAGACAGCACGATTCACTACAGACAGCACGATTCACTACCGACAGCACGATTCACTACAGACAGCACGGTTCACAGTAGGACAGGCGACTACGGACAGGATCAATTTAACCTGACCCTATAACCTCTCTATCCTCTGTCTCTTCCTCCAGACACAGTAACCTGTCACTACCATGGGAGATTGGAACTTACTAGGAAAGCTGCTGGAAAAAGCCCAAGAACACAGCACTGTAGTGGGCAAGGTCTGGCTTACCGTCCTATTCATCTTCAGGATCCTGGTTCTGAGTGCTGCCACAGAGAAGGTCATTAAATTAAATAATAAGAAATTAAACAACTTATTTGGGCGTTAACATATCATGTTGTTTGTACAGCAGTCATGTGTTCCTCGATTGCGTTTCTATTTGAATAGAGGACGAAATAAACCTAGTAAGGTTAACCCTTCCCATGCTGTCCCTCTAGGTGTGGGGGGACGAACAGTCGGGCTTCACATGCGACACCAAGACTCCTGGCTGTGAGAACGTCTGTTATGACATCACCTTCCCCATCTCGCACGTCCGCTTCTGGGTTCTACAGATCATCTTCGTGTCCACGCCCACCCTCATCTACCTGGGCCACATCCTCCACCTGGTCAGGATGGAGGAGAAGCAGAAGCAAAGGGAGAAGGACGCAGAGCGGGCGGGGGACAAACACCTCCTGCTGGAGACCAAGTCCCGCAAGCCCCCGCTAAGGGATGACAAGGGGAGGGTTCACCTGAAGGGGGAGTTACTGAGAACTTACGTGTTCAACGTCATCTTCAAGACACTGTTTGAGGTGGGTTTCATCGTCATGCAGTACCTGCTGTACGGCTTTCACCTGGAGCCCATGTACACCTGCGACCGCTCGCCCTGCCCCAACACCGTGAACTGCTACATCTCCCGGCCCACAGAGAAGACCATCTTCATCATCTTCATGCTGGCCGTGGCCAGTCTTTCGCTGTTCCTCAATCTGATCGAGATGTACCACCTGGGCTTCACCAAGTGTCGCCAGGGCATCAAGTACAGGAGGGAGGAGCTGAACTCCGACTCGACAGAGAAGGAGCCCAGCGAGGCGGGGGACGTGGTGCGGTACGCTCCCAGCTACGACCCATATCACTACCCACAGCTCCAACCGTCTTACCAGGTTCAGCCGGCCTACCCGCCGGTCCCCTCCTACAACATGTCCCCAATGCCTGAGGAGACAGACTCCACCTACCAGCCCTGCCACAGCAAGGCCGCCTACAGGCAGAACAAGGACAACCTGGCGGTGGAGAGGAGCGGCACCAGCGTGCCAGATGAGGACGCCGACCCGAAAGCGAAGAAGAGTGGAGGGGGGACGTCGGGTGGGTTGGAGCCGAGTTCACCGTCTCTACCCAGGGCTCAGCGGCATGCGCCGAAATACAGCATCAACAAGACCAGAATAGACGATCTGAAGATCTGAGGCTGGTTCAAGTTTCTACATGGTTGGCTAAGGTTCCCCCCCGAAGGCATTCCGGGGGCTGCGGCACGATGGCACCCTGTTCACTATGTAGTGCCCAACATTTAACCTTTTTATTGTTGCTCCTGTGGGCCTTAAAGTTTAAAGTAGCACACAATATAGAGAACAGGGTGCTATTTGCGATTGCATAAATGTGACCAATGGACGAAAGCACCCCCCCTGCCCACGGCCGTCTGGTAGATGGCTGAGCTTTGACTCACTAGGGTGGATTTACAGTCAGGAGACACGCAAATAAACGGAGACTGGGGGAGGATATGGTCACTGACGAACCTTTACATATTAGATGACAAAGCACAACATGTTAGAAGTCTTTCAGAAAGAGCCCTCCACTCCTTTGTACTGGGCCATCAGGTTTATGTCTGGTAACTGCATACAATATAGGAACCCTTTGTGTTATTTGAAACTGTGTGTTGATTAGTGTTAGTGCCAATCGTATGAAGTTTACTATAGGAGGAACAGGGTGTAATTTGACCAAGATCTGATTAAAATATTCTGTGAATTTCATGAGAATAATTTCACTGAGAATAATACTGGATGCACTTTCACATATAGAGTACTGCATCTTTTGTGCCACAACAACTAGGTGCTAGCCAAATTCATTTTTTTTTATCAACGGGATTATAATTTTTATGTATCAAAATGAAAAATATTTATTTCAAACAAATACCTCGCGGAGTGAGTCGTAGACTGAATTATCATCTGCACATCCCTAATGTGAATCTCCACATCCGTCACATCACAAAGGTGCTCGATTGGATTGACAGTTGGTGACTGTGAAGATAATTTACTGTAAACAGTAAAAAGTACAGTAAACTCATTCACTCGCTCATGATTACACCAGCCTGAATTGTTGACACGTGGCAGGATGGATCCATGCTTTTTATGTCGTTTATGTCAAATTCTCATCTGACCATCTGAATGCCGCAGCAGAAATCGAGATTCATCAGTCCAGGCAATGTTTTAACAATCTTCTGTTGTCATATTGTTTTTGTGGGCCAGTGCAAATTGTAGCCTCAGTTTCCTGTTCTCATCTGACAGGAATGTCTTCTGCTGCTGTAGCCCATCTGCATCAAGGTTTGACATGTTGTGCCTTTAGAGATCTTTTTAGAGTTCTTCCGCATACCTTGGCTGTAACATGTGTTTTTTCTGTTGGCCTTCTATCAGCTAGAACCAGTCTGGCCTTTGTCTACTACTGCATTTTCAACATTGTAGATTTCAATTGGAAAAATAAAAACCGATAACAATGATTGGCACCTGAAAATGTGTAAGGATTAGAGCTCCTGACAATCCTGGAGCTCATCCCCCGGGGGTGAACTTGTCCGTCTGCAACACCCAGTGTCTTGCCATCTAGGGTGGGGCGGATGCCATTTGATTGAGATCATGCCGATAAAGTCGTTTCAATTAAATTGTCAGAGAAGAAAATAGACGCTGCAATATAGTACGCAGCTTGGCGTCCTCTGGTGCTCAAGTAAAGTACTAACAGTGAACGAACACGTCTGACCTTTGCCTACACTGATGTAAAACGAAGCGTTCGTCGTGCAAGTGCGCACGATGGAACTGTATAAAGTACTCAAACAAAATATAACTCCACTCAGCAGCGTTCTAAACCACTAGTGTCTCAGTGTTCACTGTAACCTAAACATTGCAAACAACTTTTTAGGCACTTTTGAAATTACATCTCTGGACAGTTCAACACTCATCTCATCGAGAGGTTCCTCTGGGATGGTGGGGAGCCTCAATTCTGGGGCTCCAAATTTGGCCCAGTTGTTTGTTACCTGTGACGTATCTCTCAACTCTTACCCTCCTGTAATTGATACCAATATTCTGATAGGTACTGGCACAGCGGCTTACCACAACTAAGCGTGGGAATTCTGAGCCTGTCCAGACGCTCGCCCAAGAGTTTTCAACGGCCGGTGGTGGATCCGTGATGGCTAGTAGGGCATCCACCCTGTTGTTATTTTTGAAGAAGCTTCTCAGCCTCTAGCATATGGACGTCTTGGGCTGCTGGAGAGACTTCTCTAGTATGGTCTCCTCTAGAAGGCGGGCAAGAGCTTCTTCTGAGCACCTATGAAAGTACACAGGCCGGGCCAATCTGATTTGGGGATTAACAGAGGTACCTTCATCAGTATCCTAGGCTGGCCAGGCTGTCATCTGTTGTCCCCAGAAGCCATCAAGGGTTTCAAGGCAAGCAAGATGGCCCGGGTATGAGCCCTCAAAGTTGAGGGCCGAGCTGATCGGCAACTCTCATCCATGATCTCAATCAAATGGCCAAATAAATGATTAGCTGTATGGTTGAGTGATAATGACAAGCCAGCTGTCCAGGCTTTTAATTGTCCAGCTCACTGTTAATGGGGAGTTCTCATTGGTGTAGTAAGCAGAATCAGCAAAAATGTCTCTGTCCATAAGTAAGCTGTTAAAGTCCCAGAATCTACACCAGCCAGCATGTAGCTACCAATGCATCAACTAATGTAATGGCTAAATAGCTTCTCTCTGGTGCAGTACTCAATAGAAAATGGTTACAAAAATAAAAGTTCTAATATATTGCTTCGTGTCCCATTGAGGAAATAAATGTATGTATTTCATTTGATTCCCAATTCTAATGACCACACTCACAGCTAAGGGCTGTCCCACTGTAAAATCGAGGGCTCTCTGCGCCACATCTTCACAGACTTTCACTGAGGGAATTGTCCAGAGGTCACTGCGTTGTGACGTGAAACACGGGGGTTGCCATGGGATGCAAAAGGAAAAAAACAACTCAGTGACCTGCGTGTAGTGTAGTCCTATGTTGGCAAATCCTGAAGTAATAAACGTAAAAAAGTCCTAAACCCACATACGAATGTTTCTTCGATGTCAAACTAACGGGAGTATTTCGCAAAGTCATGTTCTATATTCCTATTTAAAGTCTTTAATGTTTAGGGGAGACATTGGTGGTTGTTTGCGCATGCGCCATAGTCGTACGCAGGGCTCGTTATCTGCATTTCGATTGGTTTTCCTGCGGTCTTCATTGCGCGTGGACAGTCTATGGTGGACACCGACAGGCGTTAATACAATTGCGGCAAGTTTCCCGACCCACACCTCGAAAGTTACATTTACGCTAGTTTGCACGCCGTTCGCGTGGGCTTTGTCCTGCTGACATCGGTTGAAAGGTCAAAGCCTCATATTTACCTGCTCGGCAGCATAGACTATAAAGATAGCTCGGCAGTTGTTTCAAGTTTTTTCTTCTGGGTATGCACACAGTTCAGAAGATCATGAAGGTTTTCGTAACTAGACGCATCCCGCAGGAGGGAATGAAGCTTCTATCACAGTCTGGAGTGTAAGTATGCACGGCAGGTACCATCACTGTTGTTACAGTCTGGAGTGTAAGTATGCACGGCAGGTACCATCACTGTTGTTACAGTCTGGAGTGTAAGTATGCACAGCAGGTACCATTAATGTTAGCACGGATCAGCTAACTAGCAAGCCTAATGTCTGAGTTTCTTATCCGCTGTCACATGTCATCTGGATATCATTGTGACAGTACCAGTAATGTCGTAAATGTGCTGATACTGTTCATTCTAATGCAGTTTAAAAATGCATTGGACACACACACACTCGTTTGTGGTTTTGCTACACTGAGACAAACTATCTCGTACTAAACTAAAAGTTAACTGTAGTGACCTTTAAACACTTTATCACATGCTATTTACAGTACTTTAAGTAGTAAAAATTGTGTTACGCAATTAACACTTACAAAGACTTGTAACCTTCAACAAAGATTATAAGGAATAGCCTAGGTTTAATTGATGAAAAGTAAGATCATCTACAGGTCCGAAAAAGACAACTGACTTAAAATACACACTGATGAGCCGAACCTGTCTGCCTAATATGGTGTCAGTCGTCCGTGTGCTGCCAAAACAGCTCTTCAAGACCCCTGAAGTTGTCCTGGGGTATATGGCATATTAGCAGGGGATCCTTCAAGTCCTGTAAGTGGATCAGACATGTTGGTCCACTTGCTTGTGGTCTTCCCACTTGTGCTTCCGTGTGTCGTCACTTCCCCAGGTTAACACTTCGACTACACAGCCCCACATGCAGCAGGGTACGATGCACTGTGTCTTGCGATACATTCCTCCGGTAACCATCATTCACATTTTTCCGTTGTCTTGCCATACCCATTTGGCCCTGGTCAACATTGTGCGAGTTACTCAGGTGAAAATCTGTTATCTTACCAAAGCATAGAAAGCTTTCTCAGACACTCCCTGACCAGCCATGTCAACAGCTAACTGTATGAAAGCGGGTGGTTGACCATCCAGCTTCCAGGACATTTAACGAAATGTTAAGCCCTGCTTTTGAACATAAGATGAGTAAGTACAATGAAGGACATTATTTTAAATTGTTTTTCTACTTCATTTAATTTGTTTTTGTGGAAACAGATGTAAGGTGTCATTGTGGGACTCCGATGAACCTGTTCCGAGAGAGGAGCTTCTGAAAGGTGTTGCGGGTGCCCATGGGCTCTTGTGTCTCCTGTCAGACAAGATCGACACTGAGGTTCTGGATGCAGCAGGTAATCCTAGTTCTATTGGATTACATTGGTATCATGCAGTCAGAATGACCTGTACACAAATAAACAAGAAATATCAACAATTTGTATTCATGTGCTACAAAAAAAGCTAAAATATCAAGACACTTCATATAATTGTAAGTTCAAACGTGCGGTATAAAGATAACAATGGCACTTCAACAGAAAGATTGGGGTAGGCAGTTATAGACAATGCGTCTTAACGTAGGCATTTCTCTGTCCGCGGGGCTGTACGTTTTTTTTTACTGATCAGTTTAATGAAGTAGAACCGGTTGAGTTCTGAGAATGGTCTGTGGTTCAGGGGAGTTGTTGCCTGTCTATTCATCTGCTGGCTTGTTATGAGAGGCAGTCCTCAAACCAGTTGTTCTGCAGATTTAGCAGATGTCAGGCAGAGGGACCATAGAGGATGTGATTCCAGGGGTTTCCTGTTTACTGGAATTATTATTGCAGGCTTTTTGTGTGCACCGGACTTTCGTAAAAAATACCAGTATGGGGAATTGATGGGTTGGCTACATATGGGTCATAGAGCAAAGTACAGCTGAGTGTTGCATGTTTAGTCATTATTCTATCATCTCCTAACACGCGGTTATATAATTCTGTTCAGGTCCAAACCTGAAGGTGATAAGTACCTTGTCTGTTGGGTTTGACCACATGGCCATGGATGAGATCAAGAAACGGTAAGGCTGTCTACAAACTAGTAATCACCTTATTCTAACAGTTTATTCACAGTCTCATTCTGGTTTCTACTGTTCATGTTTTGTGGGCAGAGGGGTGCGTGTGGGGTACACTCCGGACGTCCTGACTGATGCTACAGCAGAGCTGACCGTCGCCCTTCTCTTGGCCACAGCACGCCGGCTGCCAGAGGGAGTGCAGGAGGTTAAGAAGTGAGCTGTGGATAAACGGCCACATCTACCTGACCAATCTGGTGCCAGATTTGGATTCAAAATAAAATGTTTGGACATCTGGGGAAGCTAGAGAGACTTATTATATCTGCTCTGACATATTTCACTAGTACTACATAGAAACCTCCTCCGTTGTCTTAAATATATTTTTCTCTTTCTGTCGTTCTCTCTTTCTGTCAGTGGAGGCTGGAGCACCTGGAAACCTCTGTGGCTCTGTGGTTATGGTCTGTCCGGCAGCACAGTCGGGGTCATTGGCCTGGGACGCATAGGTAAGGATACTGTGAACACTACACAACCGTTCACACATTTGGGGTGACTTAGAAATGTTATCGAAAGAAAAGCGACTGTTGGTCTAATAAAATATTTTCAAATCAGATATAGACATGGTTAATGTTGTAAATTACTATTGGAGCTGGAAACAGCTGATTTCGAATGGAATTTCAACAACCCCAATTTAAAAAGGGGACAGTATGGAATATGTTGATGAAAACAAAAATGAGTTCTAAATGTATTTTGACTTGTATTTAAAGTCAAATGTTTTGAATGGAAAACAAAGACATTTCCATTTGTCAGGAAATGTTCTTTAGCGACAAACAAACCACGTTTGAGCTTGAAGGCCCCTGATCTGCCACATAGTCCCTGGAGTACCTTGCTTATCATCCACCCTGCTGGCCCTGAATGGTACTAACAATTTGTTCCAACATCTGATGGACCCGTAGGCACTGTGGGAATGAAAAAAATAGTCGCAATGCTGCAGCTATAACTGCAAACCAGTGACTTTACTGCTGAGCTTACAGGAACGAATATCCAATTGACATACTGGAGGACTCTGGGACTTGCGCTCCTTGTTGCAAGGTCCAATAAATCCATACTGTATAAATCAGGGCTTGAAAGAATAGCTTACTAATTCATTTGAGTGTGATATGGATTGTGTTAAGGCAAAGCTGTTTTCCCGCAGGTATGGCAATTGCCAGAAGATTGAAACCATTTGGAGTAAAGAGGCTCCTGTACTCTGGCAGAGCAGCTAAATCCTATGCTTCTGAAGTGGAGGGGGAATACGGTATGCAGGGGTGAAGTGACGGGGAATACCAGAACAAAACCAGCGATATCGATTTGGAGTTGTTCTTTCAAACGTTTCTTCCCTTTTCTTTCTACCATTTGACAGTGCCGTTGGACACCCTGGTGTCCCACAGTGATTTTGTCGTGGTGTCCTGCGCCCTAACACCAGAGACCCAGGGCCTCTGTGACAAAGCCTTCTTCAGCAAGATGAAGAACACTGCTGTCTTCATCAACACCAGCAGGTACTCTATTGACCAAGTGGAGCAGTGCCAAGCAAACAACACAGGGGTTTCAAACACGGGGGTTTCAAACACGGGGGTTTCAAACACGGGGGTTTCAAACACGGGGGTTTCAAACACGGGGGTTTCAAACACGGGGGTTTCATACACAGGGGTTTCATACACAGGGGTTTCATACACCGCTAGAAATGTTTAAAGGCTTTACGAATACAGCTAGTTATATTTCAGACATTTAGCGGATGCTCTTATCCAGAGCGATTTGCAGATTATGTAATTTTTTTAAGATCGCTAGATGGGATAGAACGTCTACTCTAGTAGTATGCACATACCATATTCAGTGAGTATAGACACACCATACTCTGTGAGTATGCACACAACTTACTCTGTGAGTATAGACTAGACCTTTCTGTGTGTCTGTGTGTGTTTAAAGGGGTGCAGTGGTGAACCAGGAGGATCTGTACCAGGCTTTGTCCACTGGACAGATAGCGTGTGCCGGGCTGGATGTGACAACCCCAGAACCACTACCAACTGACCACCCCTTGCTGACCCTAAAAAACTGTGGTGAGTACAGAGATACATGAGATGCATGGAAGCCAGGCATCTCTGTTGTGTTGTTTAGGATTGTAGTCAATAATAAAAAACAAACATTTTCCTAGAGATTTTCAGTGTTGTCCCATCTGATGGGTTTATCTTTTCTCCCCGTATGTAGTGGTGTTGCCCCACATCGGGAGTGCCACCTACTCCACCCGTGGCATCATGGCAGAGCTATCAGCCAACAACTTGCTGGCGGGTTTACAGGGCAAAGACATGCCAAGCGAACTCAAATTCTAGTGCTGCTCCATTCGGTTTCTGTATTTTTCTAATATTTTCTTTTCATCAGTAGTCATTACCTGGGAATTTAGGTTGTGACAAGGAAGAAATGAGTGCTAGTATTGGTGGTGCTAATGTGCATTTTGACCATGGAAGTACACTTTTGCCTTTTGCACTTATATCTTGTAGCAGTGGTTTTGCGGATACATATCAAGCCTAGTCGTTGACTGGAAAAAGGAGGCTGGATGCCAAAAGGTTGATTGAGCTTTTGACTATGTCTAGACATAATCCTTGTCCGCAGAACTGCCCCATAATGTTTATTACAAATCACTTGATGTTTATGATGTCTGTTTTGGTAAGAGTGCATTTTCGAGTATTAGCTGTGAAAACATGGCCTCAGCACACCTCAACCACACTCCTTAGCGTCAACCATGGTTTACTTTTACTTGTGCCAATCATCCAAATGGGTAACGCTGTCGTTTCACAATCAATGATAAAACACTCCTGATGTTCCCCTTGTCTGTCAATCTAGATATGATTTAGATTTAACCTTAGTTTAATGGCAAGATTGTCAAACCGAATTTGTCCCCTCTTTTCCGTAATTCTAGATTATTGTGTAAATTAATTAATAAATCAACCAGAATATCCAATTGATAGACTGTAGTCTGGTATGAGTTAATTTTCCTCACACTTTAATAGTTCTCAAACACAGTGACATAATGCATAGACAGTCTTGGAGAGAACCTCCATGTTGTATTAAAACACGTTGCAGGTAACAGTGATCTTTCACAGTAGACAAACAGGAGTACACATTTTCTACATTTGTTTTCATGACATAAGCACCGGATAAAACTATTGACTAGGGATGGCTCAATACCACTTTTTTATATCCGATGCGATGACGATACTGCAGACTTGAGTATCTGCCGATATCGATACTACTCCTATACCGTCTTTATCTTTCTTTCGCAGCTAATCGCTGCATCCCTTCTATTGACGCTCTGGAACTTTTTTAAATGAAATATGTCAATTGTCTGTCAGACTGGTAGCTGATCCCAGTCTCAGAGCAGTGCGGCGGGCAAGTGGTTTTTCCAACGGAGACAGAGGGTCTTGGAATGTTTGTAAAGGTGGGATGACTGACTGAAGCGTTTTCCGCACTTGAGGCAGGCGTAGGGCTTCTCTCCCGTGTGGACCCGGATGTGTTTCTTACAGTCGGTCAGGGTCAGGAAGGTCTTACAGCAGATCTGGCAGGCGTACTTCCTGGTCCCCTCCACCAACAGGACGTTGTGCTCGGTCAGGGCTTTCTTGCACTTGGACAGAACGTCCTCTGATGCCCTGGTTAGAGTGACCCGAGCGGCAGGATCGGCTGCACCTGTACCGGAAGACGCGGCGTCGGGTTGCACGTCTTTCTGGGCCTCAGAATTGGGGGTCACTTTAGGGGCGATGCGACGGTAAGCTGGTGCCCCTATACTCCCCCCTATTCCAGTGATGTCTGTTCTAAAAGAATGCATGAGAGAGGTGGTCAGTCTGAGGCTGCCCAGGGTGCTGACATCTGGGTGAACTCCCCTCAAAAAGCCCCCCAGGATGTCCTGATTTTGGGTGGGCTGGAGAATGAAGCTGTCACTAAAACTGTGTCCCTCTCCACCGAGGATTGGTTTGAATGAGCCTGAGGTTATGGGGAAGATAAGGGAGGAAGCAGATGATGCCTCTAAATCTTGAAGTGACTTCACAGCCTCAGTGCTTTCTGCTTGAGCCTCACTGATGGATGTGGTAAGTAGATTGTCCTCCCCTACTGCCTCAAGTGCACTTGTCGGGTTGAGAATGCAGGAAAGGCCCAGGTCTTGGTTGCTATCTAGGCCTTCATTGTCAGAACACCCGTCTACCTCTGTGCTATTTTGGAGTGGGTGTGTCTTGGTCTGAGGACATATACTGGATTCGGGGTTGGACAGGCTGGGGTCACTTTGCTTCGTGACGATTATGTCTTTGTCATCACTGGAAGCCTCCTCCTGAAGAACACCAGTGTCTTGAGGTGGGGATGAAGGATCTTTGGACATATCTGGTGTGTCTGGATCGGAGGAGCTCAGCCGCTCATTCTTCACCACTATGTCTGTCTTCTGATCATCCTCTCCATGTGCCTCATTGCCCACTGTAACTTTAAACACCAGTTCACTGTCCATTAGAGATCCCCCTCTGATCTGACTCTGATCTCCCACACCCACCAGCATTCCTCCCACACAGCTATCCGATTGGCTAGGCAGCTGTACCTCCTCCTGCAATACAATTCCCCCTGTAACGTACTTCTCCTCCACCTCCTCTGTGCATACCCTCTCCAGGCTGAGTCCCATGTCTGTCTTTAACGAGTCTGGGGAGGGAAGCTCTTCATCCCCATGACTTCTAGTCAACCCTGGGGAGCCGTGCCTGTGGTTCTCCTCAGACAGCCTGTCTCCTCTCTGCTTGCTGTTAAGTCGCTCCTCCTGAAACACCTGCGGAGAAGAGTTCCTTCGTTTATGGAGACACCGACCAGCAAAAACAACTTGTTGCTCCGTGCCTTCACATGTCTGAACCTCTTCAGCCTGGCTTGTCTCCATTTCGGTCTCCCTGTCGTTAAGACTTCCTTCCAGGGCTGATGTGACCAGGCTGAGTCCCAGCTGCTGAAGCAGGACGGATCTCTGCTGCTTGGAGTTGACCACAACCATGGCTGATGCCTGGGATGGAGATGGTCTCAGCTGCTGCTGGTCCACCTCAAGGCAGAATTGTTGCTGCACTGGCGACCTCCAGCCACGCGGGGGCGATGTGGGAAAGTTGCGTGAGGTGAGGTGGTTCTTGCAGGCCTTGACTACAGTGTTAAGGTGTAGGTGGGACGCAGCCAAGAGCACATCCATTACATTGGAGTTCCCCAGAGTGAGGGTGGAGGTGTAGATCATGTCTAGCAAGGCGGAGAAAGCCTCGGGGGTCACCACCTCTGCGTCTAGCTCCATCATACTGGCTTTTCTACGTCCCTCCCCGCCGCCTCCTCCATCGCCATCAACTGAATTTAAAAGGGCCCTGAAATGTGTACTACAGGCTGCGAGGATGGAGCGGTGGGCACTGAAGGGCTGGCCTCCAACCACAATAACACAGTCGCAGTGCTGACCACTGACACGCTGGTGGTTCAACTGCTGGAAGATGTGTTCGAAGTGGCCAGGAAAGTCCATCACCACCTGAGGATGAACATGGGCAAGAGTCGCATTGAGAATGTAATTTCACATGCTAGTAATATAGAGTAGGCAATAAGTAGGCAGAAATATTATACTCGTTTTGGGAATAGTCACATTTAGAGGTCAAGAAGACAAATAAGGAAACCGAGTGATGTGTTTTGTTTATTGAAGCAGACCTACTACTCAGACGACATGCTTGTAATATAAAAACGAGGATTTATATGATATAAAAATGTAATATATATGGACTTATTTAACAGAGGTACAGTTCTAATAAGGCAGACCCATTGATTGTGTCCTTGCACATCTTAATTGCCAATTGTAATTTAAAAAACGGATAATGCCATCATATTTGCAGTGTCTCCGTGCTCGTCCCTGTAACAGAACAGTGGAGCTCCCTGGAGCTGAATCAAAGCAGTATCATCTTCATATTACGGTGCAATTGGCTGCCGGTTGTAATGTCCCATCTACATCCGCTATCAAGCTACTCCAGTTATAACAAAGCGGTCAACCTAAATAATATATTAATAAAATCTCACTATACCTGACGATGGTCTTTCGCAGTATCTGTAGGGTCGCCGCAGTAAACGAAGGGGCGGGGCCACACACCAAATCTAACAATAACAAGGAAGTGTTTTATCCCAGCCTGCTGTTGCTGGATCAGTGCGTGGCTGCTGGTGATGTACACATTCACTACACTGCATCTGGACAGTGCGTGGCTGCTGGTGATGTACACATTCACTGCATCTGAATGGCGGCGTGCTCCTGGCTCTCCCTCTCCCTGCTCTACTACCGTGTTAAACAGGTTTTTGGTGGATCCGTACATGCTTCATTAATGACTGGATGACAGACACTAGTGTACTTTCTTATAGGACCCCCCCCCCCTTTCATTGAAGAATAATCTAATATCGTGTGGAAATAACCAGTTTTAAAAAACATTGCAAGATATTGTGCTCCTTAAAAAGACAATGGCACCCCCATGTGGGACATTTAGGTAATAGACCGGTGCTTACATTTTTCAAGGACCTTATATTTTACCAGGCAAGTCATTATCTTGAGGTATTTAGGTCATGAATGAACGCTTTACCAATACTATTTTACAAGTCAGGTTATCTAATGTACCATTAGATATTTTTTGGGACATTCTAAATGTGTTTCTTGTCCTGCCCGAAAAAGTAACATTATGCAGAGCATAATGCAACTTCATACTTAAGAAAATTGACAGCCTCCTAATGGAAATGTAACACACCTTCCAGCCACGTTTGGGGGTTAAAGAGCAACCCACCAGCTTAACTTCAGGGCCAAGCTAGCACTGAGATTCGGGGTACTAGGTTTCTGGCAAACTAAATAATTTGCACTGCCTGAGTTAATTCTCTGTTACATTCATAATTCGGTGGCAGGCACAGACAAAGAGTTATGTCGTGAAGTACATTTTACAATCCAGTAAAACACTCTTAGCACCCTATTTGCAGTATATTGTTTAACAACAAATCTACTGAATATCTTAAAATAAAAAAACAATTCAATGACTTCAATGGGCCTTTGCCCTTTTGAGCTCATCTTTTTTAAAGCAGATTTTTATCATATAAATCTTATCCACAGATATTGACAATAGTGAGAGCGGTTATTTTCGTACTTGCTCAAACCCACAACTCTGGTAACACATCTCATTCAATCCAATTAACACTTTCAAACATGACATTCCTTTATTACAGGTGATTCACGTGATTAAATCAAATTCCCAATATAAACAAACTGTAATTCATTGAAATAGACCATTGAACCGATTGAGTGTGGAGGCATAGTAACACTTTTAAGTTAAAAACAAACTTAACAGGCAACCGTATAAAACACTGCATGCTGATGACTGCAAATGATAACATCTTTGTGACCAGGTGCTCAACTGGGAACACGTGTCACCGTTATAGCCAGCAAAAAGACTTCCTTATAGGATCCACGTGATGGTGTCTCGATTGCAGCTCGCCCCTTTGTACTCCTGTCACCGTGATGTCCTTGGAGCGGTAAACCAGGTGTGAATAGTGGAGAGGGACATGGTCTCAAATGCTGTCCAACTTCTGTAAGATATAGGGAGCTGTGGGGGTGACATTTATGGTCAGATTGGCCATCCCAAACGGTCTGAACACTGAGCAGGATTAGTAACTATAAAACATAGAAAGGGGCAGCCCGAAAGCAACGTGAATGCCGATACTTACTGGCTCTGAGAAGGGCAATATAGATTAGGAAATTGCGCACGGACGTCATAACGTCCTGTCGCATCTTCTTCTTCATTTCCTCTGGGTCCATTTTTGGACCTAAACCCTCGAGTTTAAACATTTCGCCGTGGTGGGCTTAGACTAACCCTCAGCTGGTTGTGACTTTATGGCAGAGTTTCTGCGGTAAATTGCTATTCGGCTTGCCGTTCTTTTCTTGAGTACTTGTCGGAGGAAACGAGACCACCAAAACCGGAAATGACGCTCGTAGACGTTACTGTAAATACGGTGTCCGTAGAGGTACAAACTCTACGACGTGGGAAAGGCAAAGCAAGACACAAGTATTTTAGCCTACGGAATAAATACTAACCCAAGAGTAAATCTGTAACAATATATCTTATAAAGAACATTAACTGGGTTTATGCGCACATTATTAAACGTATGCGTTTGTCTTTTTCTATCTGATCTTTATTATTGATAAATACAATGTACTGAAATTGTCTTCGTTGATTTTTTTCATTTGATATTATTATAATATGTACATAACATACATATTGAATATGTGCATGTAAAACATGGCCATCTACTACCTTCAGTCAATCATGCTGATCATGTGAGGAGAGTGCTCAGGGCAGGCGGGCAGAGAATACAAAAAGTGTGGAGAAGAGAGAAATTAAGAATAGAGAGAGAAGAGAGATAGATAGAGAGAAAAAAGACGAACGTAGGGAGGGAGGGAGGGGGTGGGTTATTTCAGACCTCAGGGCCGGGGATTAAGCGACCGAGAGCAGTCCCAATACGATGACAGCATCCAGCCTAAACCAAACCTCCACGCACCACGGTCCCGGACACGGATTTCACCTATTCTGTCGAGCTATTCTGTATGCTTTCTCTTTTCGGTCAGTTCATTGTATCTTCAAGATCCACGCTCAGGGTCCGTCTCTTTCTTAAACACACGAGGTGAGTTATTTGTTTGTGATTTTCTCCTCTTTTTATGTCGGCATGCACCTTGCATTGATTCCAATATTCTAGTATGGTATTTTTTCTCATACAAAAATACAATTATTTATTATTTAGACCTCATGCAGGTCCACCCGTGCCACTGTTTTTAGAAAGGAGTGGAGAGATGTAAATCGGATTAAGATTATCGTTGGAAATAACAAAAGATGGACCATTTTTCTTTGTTGACGGGCTAATCTGGTTGATCTGCTATCACCGGCTATATCTCGGGTCAGAGTTGGTCCTGTAGGGTGAGCTATGAAATTAGCATAAGACCCAGTTATATTTGTCTAACAATTTCAGTATTTTATTTGAGTGCTGGCCAATTCCAAATTATTCTGGGTTAAAGTCATTGTGCCATGTGCTTTGCTATGTAATTATAATATTTTGGATGATAAATCTATTTAGTTTTATTATTATAGCCCACAGTCAGTCTATGCATTTGCGGCTACATTGTTGTATTTATTTTGTCATTCATTCATTTCCATCCTACGAGGACATTCTGCATGGCTAATACGCCACCAATGGAGTTGTGTGCAGGATACAATGTGTGCCACTTAATGCAAATGAATGAAATTGAATGACCGAGTATATCCAGACCCGGTGGGACAGGTGTTTCCAGTGATGGAGTAAAACGCCTTCATAGTAAATGACCAACACGTCTTGTTATCAATGGGCGTCAACGAGGTGTGGATAGAGACAGAATCAGCCTTTTTCCTCATGCGCGTCTCCTTAGTTTTTTTTTAAATGCGACGTTCAGTGATATAGTATTTTCCATGCGTGGCCATAAAAAGAAGAGCGTAACACAACTAGACCGGAACAAGGCTCTTCTGCTCATTTTATGCATGGTGGCATCGTTTAAAATGACCAAATATTGAGATGATATGTGCAATAGCTACTAATATTCCTACACACACACACACGCACGCACGCACGCACGCACGCACACACACACACACACACACACACACACACACACACACACACACACACACACACACACACACACACACACACACACACACACACACACACACACACACACACACACACACACACACACACACACAGCCAGCGAGCATGTGCAAATGCGTGAACATCTGCGTGTGTGTGTGTGTGTGTGATCATAAATGTGTGCACCCGTGTGCACGTCCATAACAGTGTGGGTACCTCTGCTTTGGCTGTGCTCTGGGCTGTATGCACGATGACTCAGGGATGTATGGTAGAACATGTGATGTAGCTGTTGCTCTGAGGTTACTTAGCCAGCAGAGAAATGCAACTGGCAGAACTTGCACATCTGGAAAGCCTTGATGCCTACCCATCTGCCTGCCTTCCTACATCTGCCTGTCTGTCTCCCGTTCTAAATCCACGCATTCCAGTATGATAAATGACCTATGCCTTTTCCAGGATTGTCTGTCTGTCTGCCTGGCTTCATCACTATGTGCCTGTTTATTTACCTCTCTGTCTGTCTGCCTGGGATCTGCCCCACTAAGTGATGCCCTACTTACGGCCAGCTATGCCTAACCCTGGAGCTTCCGCGTCTCACATGGCAGCCAGTCACCTAAGATATCACTTGTGACCCAAGCCTCCTGGGCTATAGGTTGCCACCAGCGTGGCCTGTAGAGAACGGGTGTTTTATCATATTCAAATATTTAAAATGTTTTGGCAGTTAATGGCTTTTGAGTTGTCAGTCATTCTTTATCTATTCCATTTTGTCTCATTGTAAATCCACTGAACAACAATCTATGTAATATGAACAGGCAGTCCATTTAATGGTCAAGCTGTCTGTTTGAGTGTTGTGGTGAGTTTCTGTTGACCCATAGTGTATTTTGGGGTTTTGTTGTCCCATGGTGGAGTTTTGTTGATTTGGTATATTTTGCAGATGCTTTGCGGCATCAGTGTCTTAATTCTTAGAAAAATCCATTCTGCTCTGTATCAAATAATTCTAGTAGAGAAGGTTTGGTGATCAGCTGCACCAGAGCAGAATCTGAAATCTGAATCTAAAACAAAACTGAGCCAAGTAGCAAGACAATCATCCAAAACACACAGGCATGGTTGAAATGCAATACATAGTTTTGGAATAGGCTAGTAATTGGCAAGACCTAAGCCTAATTTAAATGCTGATTCAGGACCTGTTGCATGCAGTTCAAGTTTAAATACCTGCCCCTGTTGCTGATGTAAAGCCATTATACATGGAATCGTAAGCCAAAACACATTCATTTGACTATCAAATGGGAAGGAAGTGTTTTGTGTCACTGCACATAACCAGTTTTTGAGTGTAAGTGGGTGGTGATGTCGTCCCAGGAGGAAGGTGCATTACTGTTCATTCATAAAAGGAATTAAGTATAGACTTACTAGTTTCATGTTATTTGTTCACTCAGGTTCTCTTAATGATTCTGTTTGTTTTGTTTGTGTTGAATATCTGAAAAAGAAATCAGTGAGATGAATAAACATAAATCTCTTAAAGAGGCGAAGTACATTCTCAGAGATAACGGGGTTCCAATAAAGTCTGGGTTATTCTAAAACACCCATTAACTCCTCAAGGTCCTCTCATCAGGTCAGAAGTTCTCCCTCTGACTCTGACCAGATAAAAACACAAGGCACAGTATTAGTTCTTGTACTTCATGAAACCCCAATGTGTTGTTGCATGGATAGGAAATGAGTAGTGCATAGCGTGTTCTGTCTTAATAATGCTAATGGAATGAGACCTGACAGCCGGAACGCAGAACCAGATGATTGATTTTATTAGGTCTGGAAGGGAATGGAGAAAATTAAACGGTGCCATTCAACCAGACAACGGCAGTCTGTCTAAGACTTACGTATATGAGCAAAGAAAAATCTCATTATACACATTTTTGTATATACTACTTTTATTTATTTACTTATTTTCTGCTATATATCCAGTATATTGCTTTAGTTTTCTTTCCTATTTATGTAATTTCATTGGTCTTTGATGTATTGGTTTGCACTGTGAACTCACCCCCCCGGTCGGGTTCTGGCTCGGCGGCTTGGTCTGGTCTGGTATAAGTCAGTGTCAGACTGAGGTTCTGAATAGATATGTCTCCAGCCGTGCTCCTCCTCACACGGGCACCTGTATCCACTGGGTCACCAGGTTCGGCTGGACGTTGGTCATCCACGCAGGCAAGGTTAGGCCTCTGATGTCAGTAACAGGCAACTGGTGGATCAGAAAGAAAACTCACACCCTGAGACCACGTGCAGCATCATAAACACGGGGACACATATCTCTATTCATCTGAGATGAACACAGAGTTAGGATTCAGAATAGGATGAATGGCTATATAAACGTTTACAGCGATCACAGATTCTCCACATTTAGTGACTAACTGCTGACGTCAAGGCTGTGAGCACTGAAGAAAAAGGAAGGGGGAAAAAAGATTTGGATATAGTGTTTAATTGTAGGGTAAGCAGCTGCAATGGTATTGAGACTCATTCACTCCAATCACAGCTGGTTGTCTTACAGTTGTACATTAAATCAACCTCTAATGACAGCTGGTTGTCCTACAGTTGTACATTAAATAAACCTCCAATTCACAGCTGGTTGTCTTACAGTTTTACGTTAAATCAACCTCTCGGACAATTTATTGAGAATACTTACAACCCTTACATTTTCTGTGGTAGTTTTCACTTTCTTTAGACACTAGGAACGGAATAGTAGTCATGTCGGCAGGAGCGCAGTAGGAATGTAGTTTGCTGGGGTTTTACCCTGGTCTCTGCTAGCGAACCATATACAGTATGTGACTAGATCTGGGAGAGAGATACCACTAGATCACAGCTCTGCATGGGAACATTTATTATTGAGACTTTATCACATGAACTTGACTTGAACAGTCATCTCAGTAATAGGCAAAAAAGGGCCAACAGATTGGAATTGTTTGTAAAAATGTATGTTTGTGTCGCATTGAAATAATTAGCCAGTGTACTTGGGGTTTCTGAATAAACAGACATTTGTAATTTCATCAGCAAGCTTGTTCAAATTCATTTTAATTCATGTAGAGTTTGTTGGTTTAGAGTACAATTGTAATGCAACCAGTGGTTCTTTGTGACATTTCGGCATTTGACTGAACTTATGTTTAGATCACACTGCAACATAATGCTTCCTCAGAAGTAAGAAAAGGTCCTTGTGTCAAGCAAGATAAATCAAGGTTGTAAGATTATTTTTTACATTACATCTTACATTATATTGGGTAACAAGACAAAACATCTTCTTGAATTCAAGCAATTTTCTTCTACCTTTTTATGGAAGATTTTTTTGGCATTCCAGTTCTTGTGACCTTTGGCCCGATTATGGTCAAACTCCATATCCAGTTTCTTTGTGTGTCTCTTAACACATCTAGTGGCATGCCTTATTTGATTTCAACTTGATGCCATTTCCTGTCCAGATAGTAGTGCCTCTCAGTGAACACTACCTCTCTCAGAGGGAGAGAAAGAGAGATGGGGCAGAAGATAGACAGAGAATTACTGTCTGTGTGCTCGTTCGTTCATTAAAAGCTGGAGAGATTGAGCTAGAGAGTGTGACAAGAGAGTGGGGTTTTCCAACTGAAAAAAAGAATCCAGTGATGGAAAAAAGAGAGTGATGTTTATAAATGGGACGACATGATGGAAGTGTCAGATATAGAGTAAGAGAAATAAAAAAGATGCAAAGAAAACATTGACAGTCTACAAGCTATATGCAAGTATATAAATGCCAGTCAATGTGTAGAAAGTTGTAAAGCAGCAAATGCCTAAAGTATTTCAGCGACTGTACTACTGACTTTAGTATACATTCAGAATGGAAAGAGCTGCCAAGATACAAGATATAAAGCCCAGACCGACCGACAGACAGCTGCACTGATACAATTAGTGGACTGCTTTGGGACTTAAAGCTGTGACACTTGTAAACACAGAACTAACGATTACTATTGATTTAGAGACAAATTAGTAGCATACTAATGGCGAAATTAAGAGCATACTAATGACAAAATTAGGAGCATACTAATGACGAAATTAGGAGCAGACTAATGAAAATAATTAGTAGCAGACTAATGACAAAATTAGGAGCATACTAATGACAAAATTAGGAGCATACTAATGACAAAATTAGGAGCAGACTAATGAAAATAATTAGGAGCAGACTAATGACAAAATTAGGAGCATACTAATGACAAAATTAGGAGCATACTAATGAAAAAAAAATAGGAGCATACTAATGACAATATTAGGAGCATACTTATAATACAATTAGGATCTTAATAAAGACAAAATTAGGAGCATACTAATGACAAAATTAGGAGCATACTAATGACAAAATTAGGAGCATACTAATGACAAAATTAGGAGCATACTAATGACAAAATTAGGAGCATACTAATGAAAAAAAAATAGGAGCATACTAATGACAATATTAGGAGCATACTTATAATACAATTAGGATCTTAATAAAGACAAAATTAGGAGCATACTAATGACAAAATTAGGAACTTAGTAATGACAAATCTGTAGCATACTGAGGACAAAATTAGGAGCAAAACTGAGGACAACGTTAAGAGCATACTAATGACAAAATCAGAAACAATCTGGCCAGACAGATTTAACGTTTGTTTAAACTAATGTTGCATTATTACAATCTACTGAAACCCCTTGAAATGCTACCTCATAACCACCCCTGGTAATAGGCCATTGTACTTTCTATGTATTTTTTACTTTCGATGTAGACTGAAACAAAACATTTTAAACACAAAGAACGTTTTACATACATCCATGTCCACAATGTGCTACAATTGAACGCTATTCTGGAAAAATGCTGCATTGATCCGCCTTTTCTTCCCAGCAAACACTTTCACGTCTAGTAATTCATTTATATTCTGTTAACAACTCTTTCTCTTCCTTCTACACCTTTATTCTCTCTCTGTCCCATGTGCTTTTGTCCTTTTAACCCGCTTTCAAATTCTCTGTTCTCTGTTTTCCCCTTCACTATAACCCCCTTCAATATCCTGTGCTTTTTTTTCTCTCTCCCTGATGGCCAATTCTCTTCCACAGAGTTTCTGCCCACTCTTTCCTTAGGCCCCTGCTTGCCCCTTTCTATGTTTACTCTCTACTGTCCACCCCTTTTTTACGTCTTCACTCTTCTGCAGCCCTCCTCTTTTTCTGTTCCCTCCCCCCTTCACTGAAGGACAACGAGGTAGGAGGCCTAGCTAGCTGCATTAGCGGTTTGCATTATTCATAGGCCTTGCAGTCAGTCTGGGTCTTTTCCTAGCTGCCCATTGGGGACCGGGCCTGGTGATGTAGCTCAGTGTCTGGGAAACAGGGCCTGGAGATGGAGCATAGTGTCTGGGAAACAGGGCCTGGTGATGGAGCTCAGTGTCTGGGAAACAGGGCCTGGTGATGGAGCTGTGTGTCTGGGAAACAGGGCCTGGAGATGGAGCTCAGTGTCTGGGACACATGGCCTGGTAAACGAGCGGTGTGTCTGGGACACGGGGCCTGGTAAACGAGCTGTGTGTCTGGGACATTAATTGAACAGAACCATTGCAGCCATTGCAGATATGAATCCTTTTTAATACTTTCTATTTTTAATAAATGTTATTGGTCCATTCTTAGGGACATTATATAGTTTTATTTTAATATATATTAAAAATAATCAAGTTGAGTGAAATGTGGTTGGAAAGAATTGTTGGATTCCAATAGTCCGCGTGTTTTGGCAGTTGTTGGTCAGAATTCAGAACATCAGGGAATACCAATTCTAGTGTCTTCAGCCATTAACGTATGTTAAGAAAACACCAAGTTTTTCCTATTGCTACGTTGTTTCAGAAAACCTATTTCATTTGCTTCTGAAACTCCCAGTCTCTGCTGGTGACAAGCGCACCCATCCAATCTTCCAACAGAATAATTGAAAATACGATAGAAACTTTATTACTGGCCTGTATAAAAGTGAGAAGGAAGCCTGTGTTTATTTTAAATCTGCACAAAAATGAACTCTGTGTCAAGTATCTCTGCAAAACAAGTGCAAGGAGTTCGTAGACTTCCAGACTGAAAGCCACTTCATTAAACGTGAGCAATAGATGGTCTGAGTGTATCTGTTTGTTTCTAATGTTGGCCGACTCTCCACCTACATCCTGTTGATGCAATTATAAAGGATCTGTCCTCTTCTGATCACTGCCAGTGATGTTTTTTCTGAGATCCTTTGCACAGCTTCTTTCAACCGCAGTGGAATTGTTTTTGCTTTAACAGCTTTGAAATGGGGCCAGTTGGAACAGTCACTGAACTGGGCTGATATTAAACTTTCATTCAGACAACCAGACAGAGCTGAAGGCCCTCTTCACGACACCATCAAGCTTAACTGCTCTGATTGGAGGATGGAGGCCCAGGGTGGGAGAATAGTACTGGCCTCCTTCATCTAGCAACACTGCAGCTTAGATTAATTTCATAAAGACGATAAAGACTCGCTGTGACAAGCACCTTTTACGATTACATACAGCATTTTGGGTATATATCCATTTCTGGTTTTGTACTCGTTCCCACGTAAATTATATAAATGTCGATAGAAATTACCAGGCAATGACACTGTTACTGATTGATCTTTTTTATAGGACTGTACGTGTGGCTACTGGCATTACACATTTGTATTGGGCCTGATGATCACATGGGCCCTCCTCCACCTCTTTTCGGCCAATCCCGATGGGGTTCTGGAGCTGATGTCACAGAGGGGGAAAGGGTTTTCGTGTTCGAGAATCCAGAAGAGGCAGACCATACCACGGTGAGTGACAGACAGACAGAGCTGTTAATCTAAATCTGGGCATCTGTTCAGGCCATCTTTATTAGACACATATTTAAGGTCTCAATACTTCCTTATCTCTTTTCTGTACTTCCACACGCAATTTAAATATGTTAAAATAATCATAACAGTCCATATGCGGTCATAGACCAATCACAGATTGACTAGGGTTTAAGGAATGTGTAACAGGTTAACATTTCACAGTCTATCACTTTGCCAAGAATCTGCCAATGCATTATGTATAGCCAAAATGAATACTTAAATGCTTTTAGACAGTTGTGGCAGCAATAAACACATCCAACTGTTCAGGTGCTTATGTATTTATGCAGTCTGCTGCAAGATGACTTCCTGACTCGACAAGGACATGGGCAGCGGGGGGAGGGGGAAAATAGAGGGATGGAGGAAGAGTGGGGGATGAAGATGTAGACACTGGTTTCATCTCAGTCAGCACTTCCACTTGGATATACACACGTTACCGATACATCTGCATCGACACACACTCACATACCCTCATCTCGGATTTTCTGTGATGTGTGTTTAATGTGTTTGGGTTTGTTTACGTGCCTGTAAGGGCCCAGTCATCTACAGTGGATGTAAAAAGTGCACACACTCCTGGTTTTTGTGATGTGAAAAAATGAGAGAAAGATAAATCATGTCAGAACTTCACAACACAAAAAAACAACTTTTTATATCCACTGTAACTACATCCTTAAACATACCCTCAGATAACGCAACCTTTATGTTTATACTTAAACTAGCCCTAATGCCTAAACCGACCCATTACCCATAATGCCTAGACCTGTAACTATAGCAATTACCCATAATGCCTGAACCAGTGAGTAACCCTACCCATTATTACCCATAATGCCTGAACCAGTAAGTAACCCTACCCATTACCCATAATGTCTGAACCAGTAAGTAACCCTACCCATTACCCATAATGTCTGAATCAGTAAGTAACCCTACCCATTACCCATAATGCCTGAACCTGTAAGTAACCCTACCCATTACCCATAATGTCTGAGTCAGTAAGTAACCCTACACATTACCCATAATGTCTGAGTCAGTAAGTAACCCTACACATTACCCATAATGCCTGAACCAGTAAGTAACCCTACCCATTACCCATAATGTCTGAGTCAGTAAGTAACCCTACCCATTACCCATAATGTCTGAATCAGTAAGTAACTCTACCCATTACCCATAATGCCTGAACCTGTAAGTAACCCTACCCATTACCCATAATGTCTGAATCAGTAAGTAACCCTACACATTACCCATAATGCCTGAATCAGTAAGTAACCCTACCCATTACCCATAATGCCTGAACCTGTAAGTAACCCTACCCATTACCCATAATGTCTGAATCAGTAAGTAACCCTACCCATTACCCATAATATGTGAATCAGTAAGTAACCCTAACCATTACCCATAATGCCTGAACCTGTAAGTAACCCTACCCATTACCCATAATGTCTGAATCAGTAAGTAACCCTACCCATTACCCATAATGTCTGAACCAGTAAGTAACCCTACCCATTACCCATAATGTCTGAATCAGTAAGTAACCCTACCCATTACCCATAATGTCTGAACCAGTAAGTAACCCTACCCATTACCCATAATGCCTGAACCAGTGAGTAACCCTACACATTACCCATAATGTCTGAATCAGTAAGTAACCCTACACATTACCCATAATGCCTGAATCAGTAAGTAACCCTACCCATTACCCATAATGCCTGAACCTGTAAGTAACCCTACCCATTACCCATAATGTCTGAATCAGTAAGTAACCCTACCCATTATTACCCATAATGCCTGAACCAGTAAGTAACCCTACCCATTACCCATAATGTCTGAATCAGTAAGTAACCCTACCCATTACCCATAATGTCTGAATCAGTAAGTAACCCTACCCATTACCCATAATGTCTGAATCAGTAAGTAACCCTACCCATTACCCATAATGTCTGAACCAGTAAGTAACCCTACCCATTACCCATAATGCCTGAACCAGTAAGTAACCCTACCCATTACCCATAATGCCTGAACCAGTAAGTAACCCTACACATTACCCATAATGTCTGAATCAGTAAGTAACCCTACCCATTACCCATAATGTCTGAATCAGTAAGTAACTCTACCCATTACCCATAATGTCTGAACCAGTAAGTAACCCTACCCATTACCCATAATGTCTGAATCAGTAAGTAACCCTACCCATTACCCATAATGTCTGAATCAGTAAGTAACCCTACACATTACCCATAATGTCTGAACCAGTAAGTAACCCTACCCATTACCCATAATGTCTGAATCAGTAAGTAATAAGAGAAGGAAGTTCTCACATTTGGTAATTCTCCAACAAGTACATTTATTTAAACAGTGACAATGTTTTGACCGCACAAGGATCTTCGTCAGGTTATGAATGTCCAGAGACTCCAGATCACCAGAGTGCCAAAGAAACACCCTGTCCAGGCCCTCTCAGAAGGACATAATCCCCTGACAGACCCACAGCCTGGCTTCAATGAGGGCAGCGCTGGAGTGCTCGACATATTAGGTGTAGCACCTTCACTTCAATGGAGTGACATTAACACGCTGGACTTACAGTACTTTAACACCTTCTTGCATTCAATCCAATATGAGGTCAGCTTCCTGGCACAGTGCCTTTGTTAATGGTCGAGCCAGTTGCAATTGCAGTGTACTGTAGGTGATAACAGGACTTCTCGCTGTGAAGTTTCTGAAGGAAATATCTTTGTTGAATTCATATGCAGTCCCTCTGCTGTAATATGCCTGATATGTCTCTCTGATTAATAGTGCATTAGTCTGGAATTGGCTGGTCGCTCATTATTTCAAGCCAGCACAGCAAACCACGACAAGACCATAGGTTGGCATAAGCACCGACAGACCGGGTGACAGTTGCACTAATAGCCCTTAGGTTGATGGATCTGGACATTGAAAAGACGGATGGACATAGATCTAAGCCTTCCAGATACATCCCTGTGAACAGAAAATCTATTATGGGATTGTGGGATGAATGAAAGAGAAAACGATCAAAGCTGCACTCATTCTTCTCGTCCACCAGGTCTTGGCAAATAGATAATTGCTATACGTAGGCTACACACACATAGTTGTAGTGTGAAACTCAAGCAGAACTAAACGCAGACGAAACAAAAAGACAACAGACACAAAACAATATAAGGATGTTCTGGATAATATATTATATAGAGAGTATATCACAGATACCATCCACAATGAACAAGACAAGCACAGTGACATATAGCAGAATGAGGGGCAGTGAGTTTGCAGAATGTATGCAGACTGTTGGTTAGTACATGGGTGACGTAGATCACAGAACAGGGGGCCTGACTGGTGGAACAGACTGTTGGTTAGTACATGGGTGACGTAGATCACAGAACAGGGGGCCTGACTGGTGGAACAGACTGTTGGTTAGTACATGGGTGACGTAGATCACAGAACAGGGGGCCTGACTGGTGGAACAGACTGTTGGTTAGTACATGGGTGACGTAGATCACAGAACAGGGGGCCTGACTGGTGGAACAGACTGTTGGTTAGTACATGGGTGACGTAGATCACAGAACAGGGGGCCTGACTGGTGGAACAGACTGTTGGTTAGTACATGGGTGACGTAGATCACAGAACAGGGGGCCTGACTGGTGGAACAGACTGTTGGTTAGTACATGGGTGACGTAGATCACAGAACAGGGGGCCTGACTGGTGGAACAGACTGTTGGTTAGTACATGGGTGACGTAGATCACAGAACAGGGGGCCTGACTGGTGGAACAGACTGTTGGTTAGTACATGGGTGACGTAGATCACAGAACAGGGGGCCTGACTGGTGGAACAGACTGTTGGTTAGTACATGGGTGACGTAGATCACAGAACAGGCACAGAAGAGCCATTAAAGCAATGCTAAATCGGAAACAAGTAAATGCAAAAAATACCCACAGGGAAAAGCACAAGTATATTTGTTATTTGTTTACTATTTATTTGTAAAAAATTCTAGTGTGTGCTGAAAATACCGTACCTTTTCAAACAAGCCACAGACCTTTAATAACCCACTATGAGTCATTTCCAAGCCTGGCTCATGGACAAACACTACTGAGCAGAACAAGAAAGACAGTCAGACTGTGATAATGTTGTCTTCTCTCTGGGCTTAAGGAACATTGACAGTGTTTCGTGGAACTGATCAGCTAAATCTGAAGGCGGTGATAGAGGAAAGACAATATCAGTCAGTGAGCTCAGCACCACATTTATCATTGTTAGTCACTCTCTCTCTCTCTCTCTCTCTCTATCTCCCGTGTCTCTCTCTCTATCTCCCGTGTCTCTCTCTCTATCTCCCGTGTCTCTCTCTCTGTCTCCCGTGTCTCTCTCTCTATCTCCTGTGTCTCTCTCTCTATCTCCCGTGTCTCTCTCTCTATCTCCCGTGTCTCTCTCTCTATCTCCCGTGTCTCTCTCTCTATCTCCCGTGTCTCTCTCTCTATCTCCCGTGTCTCTCTCTCTCTCTCTCTCTCTCTCTCTCTCTATCTCCCGTGTCTCTCTCTCTATCTCCCGTGTCTCTCTCTCTATCTCCCGTGTCTCTCTCTCTATCTCCCGTGTCTCTCTCTCTGTCTCCCGTGTCTCTCTCTACTTTTCATTCTCATTCATCTCTCTCCCGCTATGGCGTCTGCTATCTGCAGGGGTGCAGTGGAAGTCCAACCGTCTCCCAGTATGATACCATCCAATAAATACATGGTTAATGGTCAACCTAAACCTTTTTTATCGAGCGCTAACAAAGTGGAACAATTAAAACTCAGTTGCCAACCAATTAATAATGTCTATATTTTTATTCACAGGGGATACGATTTAATGTCGTCTACTCAGATCGGCTCTGTAAAATTCAGTGTGAACATCAAGTTCAAGTTGGGAGATATCTAAGAAAGCATGTTTGTAAGTTATTAGAAGGTTGTTGAAGCGGGGCGACTGATTTGTTCAGCAGAACTTGTTGAGTGGCGTTGAATGGTGTGGTGCGGTTTTGAACAGTGTTGAACAGGGTTGAGCGGTGTGGAACTGTGTTGAGCGGTTTTGAACAGTGTTGAGCGGTTTTGAACAGTGTTGAGCGGTTTTGAACAGTGTTGAGCGGTTTTGAACAGTGTTGAGCGGTTTTGAACAGTGTTGAGCGGTTTTGAACAGTGTTGAGCACTATAATACACTCATGTGCACTGCATATATTTTTTATCTTTCTCTGTTTTTAACTGTTTTTTTACTGCTTTGACTATCCCTCTCTCCATTTCTCTGTCTATCCCTCTCTCTCTGTCTCTCCCTCTTTCTGTCTTCTCCATTTCTCTGTCTCTCCCTCTTTCTGTCTTCTCCATTTCTCTGTCTCTCCCTCTTTCTGTCTCTGTCTCTCCATTTCTCTGTCTATCCCTCTCTCTCTGTCTCTCCCTCTTTCTGTCTCTGTCTCTCCATTTCTCTGTCTCTCCCTCTTTCTGTCTCTGTCTCTCCATTTCTCTGTCTATCCCTCTCTCTCTCTCTGTCTCTCCCTCTTTCTGTCTCTGTCTCTCCATTTCTCTGTCTATCCCTCTCTCTCTGTCTCTCCCTCTTTCTGTCTTCTCCATTTCTCTGTCTCTCCCTCTTTCTGTCTTCTCCATTTCTTGCTGTCTCTCCCTCTTTCTGTCTCTGTCTCTCCATTTCTCTGTCTATCCCTCTCTCTCTGTCTCTCCCTCTTTCTGTCTCTGTCTCTCCATTTCTCTGTCTATCCCTCTCTCTCTGTCTCTCCCTCTTTCTGTCTCTGTCTCTCCATTTCTCTGTCTATCCCTCTCTCTCTGTCTCTCCCTCTTTCTGTCTCTGTCTCTCCATTTCTCTGTCTATCCCTCTCTCTCTCTCTGTCTCTCCCTCTTTCTGTCTCTGTCTCTCCATTTCTCTGTCTCTATCTCCCTTCGCTGTAGTTAAATGGAGGAGAAAGAGAGAAGCAGGAGTCGTTCTCTGTCTCGTAGGCGGGTTCAACAGGTGGTGGGGACCTTGATCAGACGCACCCGAGAATCCCTCAGCAGGTACAGTATCTGTGCACACACACAGATGTGCGCACACACGTGCATACACATACATGCATGCACAGGCATGCACAATCACACACATACATACACACACACATACTGAGAGAGACACATACCTAGTGACACTAAGATTCAGTGCTCCATATCGAGGAGTTTTGCACAATAGAGTGCAGTCTGATGACGGAGGCAGTAATCCTCCTGCTGGGGAAACACATCAGAAACAGCTGACATTGGGATGGGACTTGGATGACTGTGGCTCTCTGTAGCCAGTCATGGTAAATGTTTAACACAAAGACTTTACTCAGCGTCTCACACCAGCTGCTTCTCGAAAATAACTCCTGACCTCTAACCCACTTTTAAACTATTTGACTTCTCAGAGAACGTATCCTTGGCGACGGGAGGTCGAACCGGTCGGGCAGTGTTTCCAGTCAGAACTTCCCTGTGAGGCTGACGGTTCAGATCGTCAGAGACCCGGTGTTAGACTCCGGTGGTCATGGGTTTACCCTCTCCAAACAGCACCCCCTGCTGGTCAGGGACGTGGCAACAGGTACACAGTGTGTGTGTGTGTGTGTGTGTATATCTCTACTGGCTTTGTTGTCACCTAGTAGACTGGCCAACAGCAGGACAGATAAGGGACTTGGAGGCCAACCTTCACATGCATTTACATTGCCAGAACCCCGCCAAAGAAGCAACGGCAACATCGGAACCACCTGGTCATTAGATGTGTTTTTTATTTAGGTGGCCTTGCTGTGTGTTTCTCCTCGGTCTTATAGAAACAGCTGACTGATGCCCTCAGGACTAACCTGCTGTCCCACCCCACTATCACAGCCTGGTACCAGACAGTGACATAGGTGGATCGGACAGAGGGACGAGAGAGAGGAATAGGGTGAGATGAAGGACGAGCGAGTGAGAGGGAAAGATGGGTCTTGCTAGACAGTGGATGAGAGAGCTAGACAAAGGGTGAGGAAGAGAGAGGAAGAGTGTGAGGGGGAGGGGATGACAGACTGGGCAGAGTGGGGAGAAAGAGAGGGAGAGAAAGAGAGAGTGAACTGAGTGACGCTGCAGAGATCAGGTTATTGGCTGCGTTGGCACGACTACACAATGGGGGTTTGGCAAATCTGGCACCCTGGAACATGTCGACTGAGTGTGTATTCATATGTTGTTTGTGTGTGTGTGTGTGTGTGTGTGTGTGTGTCTATATGCGTGACTGTGCCATGTGCTGTCAGTGGAGACTGAAATCAGGGTTGGGGCTTTGCAAGCGCAGAAGGGTTTGTGTGTTGGTGAGGGGAGGGGACTCCCTGGTCTGAAGACAACTAGAAATAACCATCTGAAAAAAAAAAAAGACACAGACAGACACCCAGATGAGCTCCATACGTGACTGTGTTAAACCATACAAGTCATTATCTCCTGTGCGGATCTGTGTGTGTATGTCCGTGTGTGTGTCTGTGTGTGTGTTTGTGTGCCTGTGTCTGTGTGCTTGTGTGTGTTTGTGTGCCTGTGTGCGTGTAGGAGGTCCAGCGGATGGGGTCCTCTACCCTGGAGACCAGGTATTGCAGGTTAATGACCTGGTTGTAGATGATCTATCCTATGAACAGCTGGCTGACATCACCAGGTGACTCATGGGTTTCTCCCTGTTTCTTTCTTAATCTTTATCTGCCTCTGGCTGAAATCCCTTCTTCTATTTTATTCAATATTTTATGTTAATTTTATGTTTTTAACACTTTCATAATATGTCTTGGGGTGAAGGTTAAGGCTAAGGTTAGGTTTTGGTTTAGGTTTTGGATTAGTTAAACTAGTTTAGGATTTGGATTAGTAAAACTAGAATATTTTACAGAGTGAACTTGTGTGTGTGCGTCTCAGGTCAAGTCTGATCAAATGCACATGTAGTAAAAATGGTTGCATGACTGCTGGAGCGAAACATCTTCTCTTTATGTTTACTCAGGAACTTGGATGATTCTGTCACAATGACTATCCTAAGGCATCTGACAGTAAGTGTCTGTTATTGTGTCTGTTTCTGTGTCTGTTTCTGTGTCTCTCCTTCTAACATTCTTGTTTAGTGACCAGGATTTAAGAGTCTAGTTTAACAATGTCTCTAGATTGCCAATACAGAGATGTTCCATATGCGTTTCCATAGATGAAATGAGAGGTTTTTGAATTTTATGATAATATATATTACATTAATACCCCCAAAATCTTTTAAATTGTACCTACAAAAGAACAAAACTAGCAAGTGGTTATAAAATATTATCAAAGTCTTCCATCGGCTTACCATACTGGTCCTAATCAGTTGTTAACATCATCTCCTATTACGCTGTTTACGTTTTCCTAAAATTCTATATAATTTCAATATATTTTTTCCAATATAAAATGTCTCTTACACGTACTCAGAGTTAAACTTAAACATTGGTATCCAGAGTCCAGACAATATTTTTCAGAGTGTCTGAGTGTTAATAGTATGTGTTAATGACGACCGTGTTCACTGTGTTTGTGTTAATAGTGTGTGTTAATGACGACAATGTTCTCTGTGTCAGTGTTAATAGTTTGTGTTAATGACGACAGTGTTCACTGTGTTTGTGTTAATAGTGTGTGTTAATGACGACAGTGTTCACTGTGTTTGTGTTAATAGTGTGTGTTAATGACGACAGTGTTCTCTGTGTCAGTGTTAATAGTCTGTGTTAATGACCACACTGTGTTTTGTCAGGGTCCTAAGTCATCCATCATGTCTGCAGAGAAGAGGGCTCGTCTGAGGAGTAACCCCATCAAGGTGCGTTTTGCAGAGGAAGTCGTGGTCAACGGACACACTCAGGTAAGGACCCCAGACATGTTGTAGTCTCTCTCTCTCTCTCTCTCTCTGTTTTTTTAATCATTCTCTCATTCATTTTTTCTGCAGGGAAACTCGCTTCTCTTCCTCCCCAACGTTCTGAAGGTCTATCTGGAGAACGGACAGACGAAGGCCTTCAAGTTTGACGATACCACCACCGTCAAGGTATCAAGCGACATTTATTACATTTGACCCATGACCCGTAAATGGTTACAATCAGGCAGTTAAGAGAGGCAACACTATAGTCCAATCACTGCTTTTTGACGTCACCCGTATAGGAAACCAATGTCCAAAGCGATTCTTACAATAAGAGTCAGATGTGGTTTTCACTGCCAGATGGGAGGTGCAGAAATACTGATGGACGAGTGTTGGGGGTCAGGGATGGGCAGTAACTGGAACTCAGAGGGGTGGCACTTAGAGAGTGTTGGGGATCAGGGATGGGCAGTAACTGGAACTCAGAGGGGTGGCACTTAGAGAGTGTTGGGGGTCAGGGATGGGCAGTAACTGGAACTCAGAGGGGTGGCACTTAGAGAGTGTTGGGGGTCAGGGATGGGCAGTAAATGGAACTCAGAGGGGTGGCACTTAGAGAGTGTTGGGGGTCAGGGATGGGCAGTAACTGGAACTCAGAGGGGTGGCACTTAGAGAGTGTTTGGGGTCAGGGATGGGCAGTAAATGGAACTCAGAGGGGTGGCACTTAGAGAGTGTTGGGGGTCAGGGATGGGCAGTAACTGGAACTCAGAGGGGTGGCACTTAGAGAGTGTTGGGGGTCAGGGATGGGCAGTAACTGGAACTTAGAGGGGTGGCACTTAGAGAGTGTTGGGGTGGGTGTTCTTTAGTCTTTAGTTATCTGTGTTTTTATGCAGTTTTGTTATACAGTGTCAGTTTATCACCCAATCTTGTATAAATGCCTATATTCTTTTTAATTTTATGACCAATAATAAAACATTATTATTATTTGTTTTCTATGCAAAATAACTTGTGTTTGTGGTTGATGAGCTGCTGTTCTGTTGTTGCAGGACATTGTTGTAACTCTGAAGGACAAGTTGTCCATCCAGTGTATTGAGTACTTTGCTCTGGTGCTAGAACAGCAATACAACATCACCAAGCTGTTGCTGCTTCACGATGATGAACTCATACAGAAGGTGAGAGGACATGCCCACACATACGCACACACACATACACACACACACACACACAGGCACTCACACACATAAACATATACACATAAACAACCCAAGCGCGCGCACCCACATACACACACACACACACACACACACACACATAAACAAACATGAAAACACAAACACACATGGCACAAAGTAACCAGTGCATGAACATTTAGGTAGATTCTATTTCATCATAATAAAAGTACAAATAAATAATAGAGGAATATTATCTTACAATAATTTGATTTGATATGTAACCTGTGTTTCCAGGTGGTGCAGAAGAAGGAACACAGTAGCCATGACTACCGGTGTCTGTTTAGAGTGTGTTTCATCCCCAGAGATCCCCTGGAGCTGCTACAGGAAGACCCCAACGCCTTTGAGTACCTGTTCCTTCAGGTGAGCTGCTGGGAACATCTACCTGAGCCAACCAACGGTGACTAGCCAGGTTTCAATGAGCCACTTTTGCATAGTGGATCTACATCTCTAGTCTGGGTCCTTCTCGAATAGACTCCCCAAAGAAACACGGCAGAACAAACACGTCTGAGGGACACCTCTGTGAATCAAAGTCAATGTATGGGTGCTTTTGCTCTGATGAGTTGCTGAGAATCCCCAATGGACAAATTGGGGAGACATTGGCGCCAGGGATTTGCTGATTTCATTGCACACTAGTGACTCCTTTAGGCGACATAGGCACCTGCAAAGCTTATGGAGGTCTTCAGATAAGTTGGGAGTTTGGCAATTAGACAGAGTCGTAGATACAATTCCATATAACACCATTGCAGAAATCAGATAGAGGTGTGCAAAAAATTATTAATAAAATGTCCTTTTTGAGAACTCACTTAAAACTATTTCAATTGGACCTTGCATGGTATGAAAGTCAGTTACAAGATGTAGTTCCTCTGTGCTTTTAGGCTGTTTTTGAAACCAGAAGTGTTACTGCTGGTTGCAGACGGTCTGGTGGATTATCATGGTTTCATGTATAGGAGAAGTCATTTTTGGCACTACATGTTGAACTACATGTTGTGTGTATATGTTGTGTTTACATGTTGTTGTGGTAGATTTTCGGTTTGTTTACTTATTGTGTGTAAAGGTTTTGTTTACATGTTGTGTGTACATGTTGTGTTTACATGTTGTGTGTAGTGGACTAACGCTCTCATTGTGTGTGTGTGTGTGTTGTTAGAGCGTTGGGGATGTTCTCCAGGAGAGGTTTGCTGTGGAGATGAAGTGTAACACGGCACTGCGTCTCGCTGCCCTGCACATGCATGAGAGACTGGACAGCATAGGATCCACCCGTACCTCTATCAAGAGCATTACGTTAGTTACACAGCCGTACACACACCCATACACACACACGTACACACACCCGTACACACACCCGTCCACACACACATACACACCCGTACACACACCCGTCCACACACACGTACACACACCCGTACACACACCCGTGCACACACCCATACACACACCCATACACACACCCATACACACACCCACCCATACACACACACACCCATACACACACCCATACATACACACACACACCCATACACACACACACCCATACACACACCCATACATACACACACCCATACATACACGTTCACACAGCTCCGTTTGATGTCTATATTATCTGTAATATTCTAATTGCAGATCCTTATTGTAAATGTTAGCCCACTAAACTAGAAATAGTTTATTTTGTCTACGGTCAAAATGTCCTCGTTTTCCAAACACACTCACACAAAGCTGATATTGTGTCCTGTGTGTTCCTGTGACAGGAAAGAGTTTGGTTTGGACAGCTTCATCTCACCCACTCTGCTCAGTAACATGAGAGAGAAAGACCTTAGGAAAGCCATCAGCTACCACCTGAAGAAGATCCAGTCACTGCTGGAACCACGTCAGAAGGTATCAGGGGAAGGAGGGGGTAATCTGTTAGAGTGATCTCGTGTGTAATACTGTCAGTCATTTCTGAGGTAGAAGCGTCTTTGATGTCATTGTTGTTTTCCGACTTTTTAAAATTGTGATGAATCACTGTTGAAGTGTTGAACCATTTCTGTCACACTTTTGACACCCTTGTCTCTTCTTTTCTCTCGCTCTTTCTCTACGTCTTTCTTCTTTACTCTCTCTCCATATCTCTCCCTCCCTCTTCCTCTATTTCTCACACACACTCTCTCTCTCTACTTCTCTCTCTCTACCTCTCTCTACCCATCTCTCTCTCCTTCTCTTCCTTTTCCTCCCCCCCCTCTCTCTCTCTCTTTCTCTCTCTCACACACACACTCTCCTCATCTCTCCCTCCCTCCCTCTCTCCCTTTCTCTCTCTCCTTTTCTGTCTTCCAGGTGATCTCTGCTACTCAGGCACGTCTGGCCTACCTCACCCAGCTTGGAGAGCTCATCTCTTATGGTGGCCGCTCCTACACGGCCACAATGATGGTAAGAATGTTCAAAACCACATAAAATGGATCTTCCGAGCTGTCAGTCATTCCTTTGCTCCGTCCTACTTCATTAAACAGGATTAACCCAGCTCATTCTGTCTGGTTTCACTCTATCATGACTCACGATGCATCAAAGTCTGTTTATTCGTCTCTTTCCCTCTTCCTCCCCCTTCCTTGTCTCTCTTCCATCCTCCTTCTTCTTCGTGTCCTTCTCCTTCGAATCCCGTCCTAGTTGCAGGACCGGGAGGCCCTGGTCAGCCTGTTGGTGGGTGCGCGGTACGGCCTGAGCCAGGTGGTCAACCACAAGCTCAACATGGTGTCCACTCTGGTGGACTTCAGCAGTATCAGCAGAGTGGAGCTGCTCTCTGAGTCAGACAGAGTCAGCCTGCTACGCATTTCTCTGCATGACATTAAAGTAGGTAACCGTGATCGCTATGATAAATACACACTAACACACACACACACGGGATAAAAAATACAACCCAGCCTATTCTCTCTCTCATATCCCCTTCCCCATGCCAGCCCTTTGCCTTACTGATGGATTCTCCGGCTGCCAAAGACTTGGCTTGCCTTCTTGGGGGCTACTGCAAGCTCTTAGTGGACCCCAATTTGTGTGTGTTCCGTCTGGGACGCCCCAAGGTGCAGGTGCACAGGATATCCGCTGAGGAAGGTGTGTGTGAAGGGAGGTTCGCCGTTATAGAGGGAGTTTGCTATGAATCCCTGACAAGTGAGCATAAGGGTTTAACTACCATCTATTTTGGAATTGACCAATCACACTTCTGTAAATATGCCTGCATGTTTATTCGAGATGTATTATTTGATACAACGACCATCTCCATCTTATGTTTGTTGTGTTGTCATTCCCAGGCTACGTGTCGCGCTGCTGTAGTGACTCGGATGACACTTCGGAGGAGGACTACCCAGCCGAGCCTCCGCCAACACACAACCGCAAACGCCATGCGCCCACCAGCAAAGACAGGGACGGGAAGAGGAGAGATGAGGAGGAGCAGAGAGGAGCGGATGGAAAGAAAGGGAGAGCCGAGAAAGAGGACCAAAAGAAAAAGGAGGTGCAGATCATTGTGACGTCCGAGAAGGACATGGATGTGGAGCTGGAGGAGGGGGACAGAAGAGGAGAAGGAGAAAAGATCCAAGGAAGTCAAGCCAGTGTAGGAACAGTGATTCAGGAGGTCATGCTGAACACCAACTGGTACCACACAGACCCTCGGGTCAACAGTAGCTTCTCTAGCCTGTCCAGTGGCTCTCTCAGTGCTGCCCTGGAGGAGAGTGGCGCCGCTGCCAGGGAATTGGACCCAACGAAGGACAAGTCATTCCGGGAAGTCCTGCCTGATCACAGCCCCTCTCTTTGCTCCCTACGGCCGACTCAGGGGACCACCACCCTGGATGTCCACTACCCATTCTTGTTGGAGGTCACAGCTCCGTCTCCACAGCGCGATAGAGACGCTGACGCTGGAACCACGGCGTCCGCGCCCAGACGCCCAAACAACCTCAGTTACCGTATCAACGACAGCTCGTGCCTGTGCTTCGCCGAGCTTTCCAAGGGGAGCTACCTCCCCAGCCCAACCGAGGCCACCAGCGACGAGGAGGAGACGGAGGAAATTGACGACGACGATGACGAGGAACTAAGACGCCTCTCAAAGATACCCAGTCAGATAGACCTGCGTCTCATTGACAAGATCTGCGCCCAGTCGACCAAAACGACCTCCAACAACACGTTGAATATTCCCAGGATGCCCAAACACAAGTCCTGTGAAAAAAAGGCGGCGAGTAGCCCCGCCTACAAAGGGGAGGAACGTCTGTCAACCCACTCCGGAGACTCAGGGCCTTATCTAACCCCGTCGCCAAACCCTATTCCTCTTATCGCTAGGGAGAGTGCCTCGGAGTCTGAAGATGAGTTTTTTGATGCCCAGGAGAGGTTCACCCCGCCAGTACCTCCAGACGGCACCGGTGGGTTGTTGACCGAGTTACTGTTTAAAAAGCATGGTGACATTTTGTCTTCTGGTCCGTATTTTGAATGTATGTTACAGAAGTCTCTAGTTGTGCAACTCTGCCATTAAAATGAATGGCACAGCAGAGACACCTTACAAAGGTGATCTATTGTTCAGGAGACGGCAACACAGTGATGCTGTTGCTCCTTGCCCTCCTGGCACAAACTCTTGGCTTTAATTGTAGACGTTTTTTGGAGAACTCAGGAATTCCCATTACCCACAAATGTTGACATGCATTAAAAGAAATGGCCAACCCTAAGTCTGAAATTGAGTGGTGAATGATACATAATGAAGTGAACACTTTCCGTGAACCTTTTAACAGCCATATCTCTCTCCCCTCTCTTTCTCTTTCAATCTCTCCCGGATTCTGTCTCCTTTCTCTCTCATTCTTACTGTCTCTCTCTCTTACTCAGTCACAGAAAACTATTTGGAAGCATCTGACCATAAAAGACACAGTAAACTCTGGAGCGCAACAGCAAATGGACTGCCCGTGGTACCCCAGAAGAAGAATATGAACTCGTCCCCTGAACACACGAGTCAGCAGGAGCCCCACTCAGACCAGGCTGTCATTCAGAGAGTCCATGCTAAGTCCAAGCCCCCACCATTGGCCCCTAAACCCCAGCTACCTTCCAAACCGGAACTGGCCCCCAAGCCCCAGTCAGGTCCGCCGAAGTCTCCCCAGCGTGGGGGTCCATACTCCCACTGTAATGGGGATGCCGGTGGGGGCCACACGGGTCTCCTGGAGATGGACGCCATGGAGCCAGACACCATGGAGTTTAAATCAGTCACCTCAGGAGCTGGGGGGCCTCCTCTCTCCTCCCCCCTCATCACGGCCGTACGGCAGATCCAGCCTCCCCCTGGTGGTCCTCAAGCTGTGGAGAACAGGCTCAAACAAGACAACACCTCAAAGATTGACAACATTTCTAAGCAAGAGAACAGTTCTAAGATGGAGAACGGGACTAATCATATGCTTCCAAAGAACTGTGTTCCGGTCTCTACAGACACGCAGACAGCCAAGGTAGAAGCTAGAACAAATGGGGTTTCCCTGATGAAGGGAGAGGTCAGAAACAGTTTGGGGGGGTCCAGGTCCAGGGTGGACCCGCCGAAAAAGCTGCCAAGCTTGTTCCCCATTCCACGTTCGGCATCGGGAGATGAGATCAGATTGAGTCTTTCTACTCCTCCGCCAGTCTCTCCCAAACGCTCCCCTTCATCTCTCCACCCCCTCTCTGTTCTCCCCAAACCGGCCTCATTGATGGAGAAGGAAGGGATTCCGTTGCCGAACAACGTCCAACCGTGGGGTAGTCGCAACGTGAGCGCTCAGACGAGTAGGAGGGTCTCCGTGAGTTATGAGAACCTGTCGCCCAAAAACAAAGACGCCCCTCTGAGCCTGATCACCTCTCTTACCGGCACCTCCTCTAAAGGGGCAGTAGGAGGTCCAGAGAGCACAGGGAGGTCAGGCTCAAGGTCAGGGTCGGACCTTAGGGTCAGCTCGTCAAGCCTGGGAGGACGTCTGCCTACCTCGGCCTTGAGAGGGAGGATCCAGGTCCTTCCCTGGTACATGACCCGTTCCCAAGAGATCCTGGGCACCCTGGACTACCCCTCCACCAGCACCGTGAACGAGGACATCACATCCGGCTATGGATCTGGGCTGTCGGTCAGTGGAGTTCCTGAGGTTGGGAAAGTCGCTGGAAAGGCAGTATGTGAGACTGTGGGCGGCAAAGGGAACAAGGACGTGATGGAGGACGGAGCAGAGGTTGTCATAGCAACCATCAAAGAGTTCAATGAGATGACCCCACGTGCGAAAGAGGTCAATGGGGTCAATGGGGCGCACTTCAACGTAACCCCGAGTGAAAATGGTGTGTGTGTTTCTGAGCCCTACGGGTTCCTGGGTTCCTGCAAGTCCGAGCAGCCCCAGTCCCGGCCCCACTCCGACGTGGGTTTAGGGGGTGGTTCAGGCCCGCCCCTGGAGGAAGACTCCGTCGAGCACACCCCTCCCCCAGCCCATCAGGAGGCATGTGGCTGCCACACCGTCTATGCCAACTGCTTCAGCGGGGATGTGGAGGACGGCTGCGCTTTCGACGAGGAGCTTACTATTTACGAGTTCTCCAAGCGCACGCGCCCCAAACCAGCACGCTCCACACCCCTGCCCTCCCCCACCTCTCCTGTACCCGCCCCCCCTCCAAACATCCTGTCCCTGCTGAGGGACACACCTCGCCCCCTCTCCACCCTCTCCACCACCTCCTCAGAGCTCAGCCCCCTCCTGTCCCGCCCCGTCTCGCCAACACCTTCCACTGGCTCCCTACGTTCTCTCACCAACCGGCGCCACGGGGGCCTAAAGGGGGGCTTTGTCTCCCTCAGGCAGGACATCAGTCAGCTCCTACTTGTCCTGGAGAGAGGCACTGCCGGGCCCCTGCCAGTGTCAGAACCATCCAAAACGGACCTGGTTAAAGGCGGAGACCAGGAATCCGACCAAACCCAGGACGGTCCGGCGTCCTGTTCCGGAGGTGCGTCCCGTCCCCCCATGACAGAGTCTGAGAGGAGTTTACTCCAGGCAGAGGCTCGGAGGTTGGCAACAGGGTGCCAGCGTGCCACCCGGGTGGGATGGGCTCCGGAGGAGGCCCTCCGTTCGCTGTCCAACAGCTTCAGTGCCCTGGTCCAGCTGTCCGCAGCCTGCCTGAGAACACAGCCCTGCCCCGGGTGTGACGTCTGCCTCAAGGAGCCGCCGCGGTGCAGTGACGAGGACGACGGCAGCCAGGAGGAGGCTCTGGATAAGCTGAAGGAGATTGTCGGGCTGTACCAGGAGTTTGTGGGGGCAGTTGAGATGTCAGGGGCCGGGTCTGGTGGAGGGGGACATGGGGAGGGAGAAGGGGTGAGGCTGCTGGCTAAACGCTGCACGGTACTCATCTCATCCGTATTCGCCCTCACACAGCTGTTCAGGATACGCTCACCGGACACCCCGTCGGGTCACACCCCTTTGATCTTTTGACCCCCGCTCGACCACCGGCACTGAAGAAAGACGAGGGAAGGACTGAGAGAAAGGAGAAGATGAAGGGCTGTAGATATGACCTAGATAGGATTCTTTAGCACAGTTGGACCCCAAGTACAGTGCAGCACATTCACACTTGTACAGTAAGTGCCATGCACACACACACACGGACACACACACACACTTAACACACACACACACCGTACACACGCCTAAATGATGAGAGGAGCCTACTCCGCTCTTACTGACACCCTGTTTGCTAGGCCTTCTGATGGACTCATCTGGTCTATGCATTTGTATCTGTATTGTTATTATATACCTGTATGGGTGAATTGTCTCTATTTATTTATTTGTTTGTTTGACTGGCCCATAGGACAACATACGTGCAGGTTCTTACTAAAGTAAGTCTCCATGTTTGTCGATGGGCGCTTTTTTGTGTCATGTGATTTTTACCTCCCTTCTTTTCTTTCCTTCTCTGGGATGGAGTCTGCTGAAACAGTATTATTTCATTTGTAGATGCAATCGGTACCTTTTATTTTTGTTCAGTAGGAACTTTAGGAAAAAGTACAACTAACACGTTTGGCCAAACAGTTAAACACATCTGCCAAGTTTTACACCTTCAGGTAACAAACAATTGTTAGAGCTACTTACAGAGAACTACTGACTGAGATTTACAGGTACATATTGCCTCATTGTAATGACAAATTAACCCTTGTTTAAGATATTTATTTGTATTCCAATCCTGGCTACTGACTGACTACTTATGTCCGAATGCTTGAACGAACGAATCCCATAATAAAGCGGAACATATATGCAGTAACTATACAACACATCAACACCTTATCCAAAGGACACGTATATTTTTCTTTTATGGGTTCAGCGGTGGGGAAATAGGGAGAAATTAATTTGGTCTTTTGTAAAATGGTTTTAACAAGGTAGAAAGAAGTCTGACTGTTAAAACAAACTCAAGAATATATGTTGCAACGATCCAGAATTACACCACACTGAGCCAACATTTAACTACTTTACTACTTGCCCATGTTTAGCGCTGCAGTTGGACAGTCTGACTGATTCTATTTATACCAGAGCGATAGACAGATGTGCTGTCCGTGCATATCTTAGTTTGTGTTAGTTTAATCTATCTGTTCATCCTATGCAAACATAACCACTTCCCTGTTCTCCCACATATCATTCTATGTTACAAGTGTGTTCCCGTTGAAGACAAGAATGCCTGAATTTGTTTTATAGTCCTTGTCACCGGAAACACAGAGGGCTTCCACTTATGATAACTGGTAACTGTCAGATCTGGATTATGATCACAGATATGATAGTAACTGTCAAATCTGGATTATGATCACAGGTATGATAGTAACTGTCAGATCTGGATTATGATCACAGGTATAATAGTAACTGTCAGATCTGGATTATGATCACAGGTATGATAGTAACTGTCAGATCTGGATTATGATCACAGGTATAATAGTAACTGTCAGATCTGGATTATGATCACAGGTATGATAGTAACTGTCAGATCTGGATTATGATCACAGGTATAATAGTATCTGTCAGATCTGGATTATGATCACAGGTATAATAGTAACTGTCAGATCTGGATTATGATCACAGGTATGATAGTAACTGTCAGATCTGGATTATGATCACAGGTATGATAGTAACTGTCAGATCTGGATTATGATCACAGGTATAATAGTAACTGTCAGATCTGGATTATGATCACAGGTATGATAGTAACTGTCAGATCTGGAATATGATCACAGGTATAATAGTAACTGTCAGATCTGGATTATGATCACAGGTATAATATAGTAACTGTCAGATCTGGAATATGATCACAGGTATGATAGTAACTGTCAGATCTGGATTATGATCACAGGTATAATATAGTAACTGTCAGATCTGGAATATGATCACAGGTATAATAGTAACTGTCAGATCTGGATTATGATCACAGGTATAATAGTAACTGTCAGATCTGGATTATGATCACAGGTATAATAGTAACTGTCAGATCTGGATTATGATCACAGGTATAATATAGTAACTGTCAGATCTGGAATATGATCACAGGTATAATAGTAACTGTCAGATCTGGATTATGATCACAGGTATGATAGTAACTGTCAGATCTGGAATATGATCACAGGTATAATAGTAACTGTCAGATCTGGATTATGATCACAGGTATAATATAGTAACTGTCAGATCTGGAATATGATCACAGGTATTATCAGGATTGCAAACTTCTGCAATGTTACATTTACAGTTTTTAGCAATCCCTTTGACCATTATCTCAGAACCTTAATGTCATTTTCCACAACTCTAGACACAAAACTCACAACCGAAGATCGAAATGCACTTTTCTCAAAACTCTAACACGTTTTTTCAATTGCTTGGATACAATACACCTAAACTGAAGATCATTTATTCATTTAACTTTTATCACCGGTTCAATATGATACAATGTAACATCAAAGTACTACTATTTCAAAATGCGATTCCTACATTACGTTTGAAATGATAGTCTATTCATTTCATTTGACAGATCTAACTATCAATTGATACAACTAGTCAAAATGATAAGTATTTGCTGCATTACTCTTAATGCATAGTTTTATGGAAACTGACAAACAATGTTCCACGTTTACAGTAAATCATAAAAGATTCAAGATACAGAGATTTTTTGTCACCAATTAGCATGGAGCATGAACCAATTAGACTACAATATCCATGGATGTAGCCTAATATTTTATCATACTGTAATGCTTCAACAGACACTGTGTCTATGGTCCCAAATTCTGCACCACCGTTTTAAACTATTTACAGTACTTACAGTACTACACTGTATAGATGCAGGCCCTTGTAATCGCTTGTCCAATTCAGCCAACCCGTTACTGATGGTTTAGTGCACATTGTGGAATAAGTATATACATAAAGAGTTGATTTGGATCCAATTGCAAGAGCATAGTGATTCGTAACATGGAGCCAGCAGGTGATCCAGGTCACAATGGAGGTCAAGCAGTGGTTGCAGGAAGACGAGGAAGACGTGTTGGTCAAAGGAATGGCATGGCAGGCACCCCTTCTGAGAGGTGGTCGTGGGCCTCGTTTGAGAGGTGTGGGGGAACGTGGTAGAGGACAAGGCCACGGACCAAGACAGCGGCAGCAACAGCATAGTGTCCAATGAAATTCAGGTAAAAAAATAAAAATCCAAGATGTTTGGCTAATGAAAACATCCAATGTGATGTAGATGAGAACCAGTGGCCAAATCCAGAACACAAAGTTGATGACAATGTAGAAATACAGTAATCACTTCTGTTTTGTTTCTTACAGTACAAGCAAGCAAGTTGAGGAACACTGCATTTGATGTTTTACAGTAATCTCTCTATTTTTCTATTTCATAGCTAATTATTTTTGCTTTTATTCAAATAAACATATGTTGTGATTGTATTCTATTTCATTACAGTAATACATTTCAAATTTTGTTCAATGATTCCACTGTGTTTGTACTATTCTCTTTACCACAGAAGTATTTACAGGGATTCATTTTCTTGTAGAATCATAATGGAACATTTATCATCAATTTTGTACACCAATATCTAATGATTGGACAAACAACTAACTAGCGAAACTATGGGTATCTTTTGTCTGGGTGATCTAAATCAATGTACCCATGGTATTCCATGATAAATCTATTGTTTGAACCATTGATTGTGCAAATGCAAGGTATCTTTAAAGATATGAATGCACAATGCAATGTTTTGAACATTGGAGAGCCTGTGTTACAAGTGTTTACTGTTGTGAGTTTTGTGTCTAAAGTTGTGGAAAATGACATTAAGGTTCTGAGATAATGGTCAAAGGGATTGCTAAAAACTGTAATTGGATGCAAGCTATCTCAAGTCGTGTCAAAAATGCTGTTCTGTAACTGGAATACGTTCACAACTCACTAATTATGGACAATCTGGACTTTGACTAAATAAATGTGTTTGCCTTTCATCTGATGAGACCAATATTTTCTTGTTATTGCCATCTTACATTTTGACCAAGCTAGGGACTGATTGTTTCCTACCATTGTTTAAATATTTAATTTTGTAGAACTGTGTTGTGTTTTCCAGCAAATGTGTTAAGTCGTCAATGGGGTGCCATAAAATCTTTGTGTTGTTAAATATTTGCAAGTGCAGAAACGAGTCACATAACTTCTTAATTCCGGCTGGGCTGATCCAAAGGGTTGACCTCTAATCATCTGAGACTGTGGTTAAGATTTAACGCCACTAATTTGAAAAGTGGCTTTTTAGCAGGTTAGGAGGATTTACCTAGCGGGTTGAGCTAATTAAGTTAAGGTTATGAAATTAGGCATGAGCATTTACTCTAGACATGATGTAATCCACATCTGATATAACGTCATCTCCCTAATAATTCCCTTAAATCGATTATGATTGTCAATAACTAATGTACTTTTAACAACAGAAAGATGAGAAACATACGAGGTAATATTCAAGTTGACCTGACGTTGAACCCTGGTTATAGTCAATGGTCAAAATACAGAGGCTCCATCTACCACTAGCACTGCTCTAGCACTAATAATCCCTCTTCCTTTCTGAAACCTACATGGTACGGCCAGACAATAACCACTCTGAATGGCAGAAAGTCACACCGGACCAATTTAGTCCTTCTGACTGGCGATCACTCATACAGACAGAATGCCTTTCAGTAGTAATCAACAGGGTTAAACCCTGGCTGACCCGCCGCCTGAGGCCAGCTTCACTCAGGCAATCTCTCTCCAGACCAAAATCCGTGTCACATTGCCCTTAATCTGATCGTTATCTTACGTCGTCTGACTTCTGAACACAGCAGTCAGACGCAGGCCTGGCTAGACACACTGGTCAAACACTACTTCCCCAGGCGCAGGCTGTTTTAAGAAGGCTGCAATTAGAATGAACGACTGCTTTTTTGGGAGTATTCCTGAAGTGTGAAGCTAGGTTGCCTCAATCTCAACCAAATGACGACACACAGACACACCAATTTAAGCATTTCAACTTTATAAAACACTTGGGAGTGATTTCATAAAAAAGAATATACACTAACACCAAGTAATTCATTGTAATTACAATATGATTGAACATCATGCCTTGTTTTTCAGGGAATAACACAATAAACATTTTACAAATTGACATAAATAAGTCTATGAATAATCTTAGCAGTTCAGGCAAAGTATTTTGCTGACCTGTGTCAGCCTGTGACAATACTACGATAATGTGAAATCTTTGACAAAATCATCATTTGCATTCAATTTGGAAATGTTTTCTGTGATCACACAAAGTTCCCTGAACCTGTCAGCTAAACATACATGGACTGAAAGCTAGAAAGCATTTGGCAGTAATATTTCAATACAAAAGACAAAAACTGTTCTGCATCACGTCGCTCTTCAGTCCATTCTCATTTGATTTCTCCTGCAATTAATTCCTCCACTACATGTTCTCACTCTTCCGCCATTGTTCCCCTCAATCAGCAGCCGGTTCCATTCCCCTGGCATCATGCCTCCACTATCTGGCCTGTCAAATCCAGCGTAAGCCGCAGAACTGCGACTGCCTCTGCTCAAGCTTGAAATCTGAGCCCATTATGTCAACAGGGGTTATGGGCAGAGAGGAGAACTAGCATTACACAGTCAGAAAGGAGAGAGAGGAGTTGGGGGAGAGAAAGCAAGAGAGGAAAGAAAGATGAAGAGGGGCATTGAGAGAGAAATTTTAATTCTCAGAACGGAGGATGACAAATATAGAAGGCAGCAGTCAGTGTGTAAATAAAAGGCTATGTGTTTGAGAGGTGAACATCAAATCACAAACGTATCTAGCTGCAGTGCTGTGGCTGTTGGATCTGACGAACATCACTTGGCCCTGCCTCGGGTTTATTTCAGTCCATCTTATCAAGAAACATACAATTATTTGGTAAGATATACATTGTACTTATACTTAAACCTACTTTTGTAAACCCCCACAGACACACACACAAAATAGCACTTCAGAGACAAGTGGCCTGATTACACACAAACATTGACAATTTCAAGATTTGCTCAGATTGGCGATGCGTGATAACCGAGTGAAGAAATGTGAGTCAAAAACACTTTCCAAGTCAGTCTAGATGTTCTAAGCACGTGGTTCTTAGCACACTGTTATGTCCAGTCATATTTCAAGTAACACCATGAGGACAAACACCTGCTAGCAGTCGGCTAGTCCACTGCACAATCCCCAAAGACAGATGGTTACTAGTTGGGACAACCATCAGTATACCAGAAATCACAGTCAGGGGACCAGGTGATGGAGAGGAGAGGAATTGAAAAGACCAATAATGCACAGAACAAATCACAGCTGAGCACAATGAATAGTTCAGTGAGAAGTGTCCTTGGTCGCTCTGAAAAGGCTGAGCTACCACTGCCTATGTCAGAATAATATATTAGAATTTTCTTTCATGACTTTAAAGATTTTTTGATGCTTTATTGGACTGGGAAACAGTGAGAATAGCGACTGTTTTGCTCAAAGAGCAGTAGCTAAATTAGACCCCACAATGCAGCAGTATATGCTTCAGAGGTACATCAGAGGTTGATGGTTAAAACACTCCATGACACATCCTGTAGTAATCTTATTGGAAATAAATGAAATAATCAAATGTATTGGATAATATTTTGGTAGCTTTACATACAGGATTACACACAGAAACCAAACCTATAAGATTTCTACTAGACTTCCCCTACCAGATTTATGAGAAAAAACAATCCCACAGGAGGGTTTCAAATCATGATAGAAATTAACTGACTGGTCATCCTAAAATGGGAATAGTGCTAACATAATGCAATTCTTTTTTCAATTCCCAATCCCTTTTGCATACAGTTCTCACTAAATTTCACCCAGGCGCAAGCGATGTCTATCTGTCAGTCTCACTTCGATACTAGGACTCTTAAGGAAAAAAGGCAGCTCATCCCAGACGTTGTCAGTAGTGCTTATTCACTTTTCAAATACCCTCCTCTTCTGCCATCTGTAGACCCCTAACCCATGCACACACTCCTGGCCTGTTCATCTGGGTAATGGGCACCTCCAGGGATCAAGTACGACACAAAAGACAGCACCAGTTGAGACAATCATCTCCCTCATATAACATCCGGTGTCATACATATTCTCCCGCCATGTCAGAACACCTTAAGGAGCAGCTCGTATGTGGCATTAATGATGCCCCAGGAGAGCAAGGAGCGGTGGTAGTTCAGGTGTGCCCCTCTGAACAGCAAGGCGACGCTGCCCCCCCTCTCCCTCCATACGGTCATGAACACCTCCCCACAGGGGCGGAATGCACCCCCGACCTGGGACTGGGCCCGTGACTTCACCACGTTCAGCGGGTAGAACATGATCCCCAGCGCCGCTCCCAGCAAACCTCCGCACACAAAGTCGTTGACCAGGTGACCCGGTCGGCTCGAGGCCACTGGGAGCTGCTCCTTAATGGGCCCACGGAGCCCGAAAAACAGCACGTTGCTGGGCCCGTTTCTAATTAAGACCGGCACGAGGCCTCGGTAGCACTCCTTCACACCGTACTCGCTCAGGAGTGTCCGGAAGGTGTGGGCTGTGTTGTGGAATCGGCCGTGGTGCCGGTGGTCCTGCAGCAGAGTCTGGACGCGCTCAAACGGCGTCAGGGCAGCTTCCGCCATGCCGGCCATCGCTGCGGCGAAACTCCGGGTCAGCAGCTCTGGAATGCCACTGGGCACCTGGTTCAGCAGGACTCGGGAGAAGTCCTCGTACAGGCCGAACATGATGGCTACTGTGGTGGTCTTCTGGAGGAGAGGAGGGAGAAGTCCCCTGTAGAGGTTCCTCATCCCGTCATGTTGGAGCTGCCGCAGTGCCTCTCTGGCCAGCACACCATGCAGCTGTTGTCTGAACAGGACCTTCTGGATGGGAAAGGTTACCAAGATGTTGGTGAAGGCAGCTATGGATCCACACGCATAGTGCTTCCCTCGATGGCCAACCGGTGCCTCCATTCTCCTGGCAGTTAACAGGGCGCCCCCTTTACCCAGGGAGTCTTGAGGCTGTGACGTGCGGACAGACTCTGGGTCCATGGAGGAAACAGCCATGGAAGATAGGATGGACTCTGATCCTTACCATGCAACCATCCCCGCTAGGAGACAACCACCAGGGCGATTTTCCACCTGTGGGACAAGAAACCCAGAATATGTATAACTTTCTCCAATGGTGTCTGTTAATCAATGGGGAAATAGTCAGTCACACATTGGGGGGGACAGCTTCGAGACATGCAAACATTTTTTTTAATCAATAGAAAATACTACTACTTGTTTGGAGTAGTGGTTAGTGCGCTCGGCTGCTCGGGTTCGAATCTCCCCACCAGAGTTTTTAAGCTTTTATTTTCTGAATTATTTTTTTGCCCATGTGTATGATGTAGTTAAAACCGCTAAACTCAACATTTAGGCTGTAAAATGCCATACGCATTAGCTAATATTGAGAAATATGTTGTGCTTTTACTTTTTTAGTCCCAGTTCGTCCCTGGGTAGTAGGTATCAGCTGGCTTTTTTTAGTCCCATTCATAAAAGCTGTATAGTATTGCAATCGAAGTTATCACTAATTCTACAATTGGAAATTCTAGTGAAATGCACCTAGCCGAATACTGAATATTTACCATCCATGTGCAAAATGTCTTTCTCATACCGCGCTCACAAGAGCACCAAGGTATAGGGAAAACATGACATGGATTTCAGGAGAAATAACTTTCGTTAATGTATTGGTTAAGGCAAGTGAAATGGATTAATGAAATGGACCGGCCGGGATTTGATATTTTTGGTGCTGAAAAGAAAGACGGTATGTACTAGCAGTCAGTCACATCGATATTGCCCGCATAATCATACCGTATGATCAAATATTGGGGGGGACAAATTGTCCTTCTTTGAATATTGGGGGGGACGTGTCCCGGTGTCCCCCCATAGGATTACGCCTATTCTGTTAATACTGTCGAGCGTCTGATGCTTACAGTTTCTCGCACAATGAAATCCTAACGACGACTGCTTATGGCTGGTAATAAACTGAAGCATCTACAATGTTTTGTTCTTTAATTTTATACAATTATGAGGACTAGACAGAAAACAGCAGGTGTACGTTTTCACTTTCAGATTATACATTGTTCCTTGCAGCATAACATGTCACAACTACTGCAACATTCCAACAAGATGAAAGTCTACCGGTCTACAAAAAGATCCTTAATGCAGAGTGGAGAACCGGGTCAGCCTTGAAGAGCATTGTGTTTACTGCAAACATGTAGGACTATAGATTAGCCAAACGAGTAGACACTAATATTAAATTACAAAAACAGCATCCCAGTTGCAGATGTAAGAAGGATCTCCGTCAAATCTCCTTTAGATTTTTATTAATGCCGTTCAGTGTAACACTGAGCCAGACAAATAAATAATGTGCCTCTGTCAAAACTGGGCTCCAGTTTGATGCTCTTTACTGCTTCAAGTGGCAGTTTCTTCAAAGAGACCGAAGTTATTTCCTCACCAGAAGGGTATTAAAATGCATGCTTCATAAATTGCACTCAACCATGTAGTTGTCTTAACAACACTATAAACCACACAGTTCCGCATGAAATCCCTTCTCAATAGATGTTAAGTAAATGGCCGTCACAAACAGGTCTGTAGAGGTCAAAGTGTCATAGTACAAGTCGAGACACCGAGTAGGTAGCCATGGTATGTAGGGGTGCCGCTAGCCAACATGCTAACGTTAGCCTGTTAGCGGACATCTCAGGCCACTACTATTCATGGACAGTGACATGACTAATTTTGAGTAAAGATTTCATTTACAAGCACGTTTTAACAGTCTTTTGACTGAACAATGTAGCGAGTTGTCTACTTAGCTAGCGTATTTACTTGCGCCTACGCTACGTAATTTTAAAGGCATTTTACCAACGTCGTCTAGGAAGTTGCAGTCCTGGCAAACAACTGTGTTTCATTTGTTTTCTGACCAGTCAGTTGCAACATGATCAACAAAGCTGTCGTGGTAAATAAAAAACATCATAATAGCTTGGACATTTCAACTGTAGGTGCATTGCATTTAACTCTACTTGCCTTTCTTCTTCTTCTTCTTTTCATTTAATGGCAGATCGCAACCAACTTAAGGTGCATATACCGCCACCTACCGCACTGGAGTGTGAGGCCGGTCACAGCGTTCCTGCTATATTCTCCTGTAGAGCCCCGTGTTCCTGAGAAAAAGAAATAATGCCTTCATTACTGCCTCCTTCCCTTTTCCACCCCTACTTGCCGTTAACGACAGGCGTTGCCTTTTACCTTGCCACGGAAAATTAGCTTGCTAGTTTGTGTAGTCCGCTGTACGTACGATTACAGGAAAACCAATCGAGCTGCAGATAACGATCTATGCGCGTACGACTATGGCGCATGCGCAAACCACCCCCAGTGCCTATGTGTCCCTAAGCCTTGAACCCTTACATAGTCAAAGTATTTTATTGTGATGTGTACAGAATGACTTGCATCAAACTGCACAGTGAAATTCTTGTGACATGGCAAGCAACAACTACATAGTTAGAAGAATAAAAATAAAAACAGAATTACAACAGTATACAGAATATACATAGCTACAAAATATACATATTGTATTAAGGCTGCTAGGACTTAAAATGCTGTAAATAGGAATGGGACAGAACATAGCGATATTATCCTGTTACTTTGACGAGGTTGAAACATGCTTTTGTGGGTATTGGACTTTTTGTTTAACATGTATTACTTTCTTCGTTATGCCAACATACGACAAACTACGCAGTGCTATATGAACCATCAGTGGGCTTTGTGAGAGTTTTCTCCTTCCATGCTTGTTTTTCTATATAGGCGGGTTTGCCGTTTTTTTTTCAAAGTGAGGGATGGTGAAAAAAGAGAGGAAAGGGGAAGAGTGGAAGAGAGGACCCCTCCTAAACCACAGGTGGTTGTGAGTTTGTAATGATCACCAGTGGAATGAGCAGAGGAGCAGGTTGATACGACTGATGCAGGGAATCAGTAAACATCTTAAAGGGTATATACTGTTATCCAGCTATAGTTTTTTCATTCTTTATAAACCATTTATAAGCAAGTTAAAATAATGTATTATGGCTGTAGGGAAAAATACCAGTTCTGTTTTATCATTACCATAAAATAAACATCTTAAAGGGTATATACTGTTGTCCAGCTATAGTTTTTTCATTCTTTATAAACCATTTATAAGCAAGTTAAAATAATGTATTATGGCTGTAGGGAAAAATACCAGTTCTGTTTTATCATTACCATAAAATAAACATCTTAAAGGGTATATACTGTTGTCCAGCTATAGTTTTTTCATTCTTTATAAACCATTTATAAGCAAGTTAAAATAATGTATTATGGCTGTAGGGAAAAATACCAGTTCTGTTTTATCATTACCATAAAATAAACATCTTAAAGGGTATATACTGTTGTCCAGCTATAGTTTTTTCATTCTTTATAAACCATTTATAAGCAAGTTAAAATAATGTATTATGGCTGTAGGGAAAAATACCAGTTCTGTTTTATCATTACCATAAAATAAACATCTTAAAGGGTATATACTGTTGTCCAGCTATAGTTTTTTCATTCTTTATAAACCATTTATAAGCAAGTTAAAATAATGTATTATGGCTGTTAAAAACCTGTTGTAAAGGACATGTTAAGGGTTTATGAGGTCATTAAGAAAGAATTACTAAGACGTTGGCATGCTATTTATAAATATATAAAAAATGTAAAAAAATGTATTCATACATGCAACTTATTGGATGGAACCATATGTTTATGATTAGTAGGGATACGTATAATGCATTTACTAACCGTTAGGGGAGTGTTTTGTGTGGCCTCATCTAAAGTGAGGACTATTTGAGAGATCTGAATGAAACGGAACCATTCCTTATGTGCAGCATTTCTTTTCTACCCGATTAGGGACAATTTTCCTAACGTGTCTATGTTATCTGTTGGTGGGGTGTATTATCAAATAAACTACAGAGGTATTCATGTAAATACAGTACTTTTGTTGTAGATAAAGGATGTTTCAGATGTACTCTGTTCTTGCTAATATTGTGCCCAAATCCTTAAAAGCATCATTGAGCAAAACTACTAGAAATCTTGTGGGTCTATGGGGAGACCCATGTTGTCATTTACCCAGGCAACAGCTTCCCACAGATCAACAACACATCTTTGAAACTGAAATGAAAGATCACAAGAATCACATTGAAAAAGTACATGATAAAATCATTATTTAGTTTACAACTCTCAATAATGATTACATAGTGTATATGGAATTAGCCTGCCTGGATCAAGTGATTGTTGGATCAGTGTTATCATGTCAACAGGGACATAAATAACACCTGAACATTAGCATAGGTATAATAGCACAATTAACTTAATAAAAAACGTAATAACTCATATTCACCAGAGGGGAACTTTATACAGTTCGAGCGACATGATTTCCAAAAGAATAAGGCACCATCATCTTCTAATGTGTGGAATGTCATTCTGAATAAACCAAACACAGTTTAGCTGAATATATAAAATAACAGAGGATCTTCACTTACTTAAGTTTCCACAACTTAATGCTGTTAAGTCTAATGGTTCTTTGTGGGGCATGTTCTGTGTGTACTGTAATAAAAAAATCAGTTTGCGTGTCACTTCAAGTAATTTGGTAAAGATGTGCCTTATTACCCACTATTTTCCATCACATCACTTACAATCAACACCACACCCCACAGTCCACCCCACCAATTTGCTTTAGCGGGTGCAGTCAATTCAAATGCTGTCTTGTTACATATACAGACATTAATTAGAGTGGCAAAATAAATGACATTTAGTATAAAAACAATCTTGGCGAACACGTTAACTATCTCGAATTATACAGCTAGGCGTAGTCATTCGCAAGCACTTACCGACATCTCGTTATTCACTCTGTAATTCATTCTTTATAAACGCACGCACTTAATAACAAACAACAGACCAATAGCAAACGTTTAAGGGGCAACTTAATATTAAAGAACGCCTATACCTAGTGCCCCCAACTTGCGGTCTGCAGATATACCCATCTTGTCCTGCCAACAATGGACTGTTTCAAACTTAACAATGATTTGTATTTAATAAATAACATCTGCATTTTAATGAGATAATATGTTAGGGAGTAAACACTGATTTGATAAACGCCTCTCGCTTTTTATTGGGCTTTGTGAATTAACCTATCTTTATACAGTCTATTGTATTAACACGTTATGTATGGTTGTTTAATTTGCCCTTAAGTTTTTTGTGTCCACCAGGTGACAGCCTTTTCTTGTAAAAAGTATTCCTCCAACCCAACGACGTCACTCCTGCGACTGCAAAGTGCAAACCACAACGTCATCAAAAGGTTCCAATTCAGAGGAGCGAATAACAAATGTCTCCGTTTTCACACTAGCAAATTGCTAATTAGGCATTGTTTATGGCTGGTTGCCAGGGGAACTCTGTACGCCACTGAGTTTGATAATACGAACAAATATGTCAGCACAAAAGGACTGTGATTTCTTAGTGAAACGAGCTCGGGATCTGGTGGCGGAGGATCCGTGTGCGGCCAAAGCTTGGCTGATAACCGCTCGAACCCTGTATCCCACAGACTTTAATATTCAGGTAAGCTGCGTCTAGCAACGGACTAACGATACGACTACATTTTATGTAAACTTTATTTAACCACATTTTTATATAACCTATTTTTAATCAAAGTCTCATTTGCAACGCCGACCTGGACAAGATAAAGCAAAGTGGGGTTCTACATTGCAATACAAGATCTAGTGGATAGTCAATTAACCAATAATACAGGATGAGGTTTACGTAGGTCAGTTGTGCAGCATTGATAAGGCAATTATCCTCCTTCACTCATGCTGCCAAACTTGCTTTGGTGAAGATGACTATTATACCAATGTTTGAGTTCGGTGATGTCATTTATAGAACTGCTTCAAGCTCTCTCCTGAAAAAATGTTTTGTTACCAATGCCCCATACAACACCATGCAACATTTATGCATTAGTCGGCTGGCCGTGGTTAAACACTCAGTGTGTTTAACACTCAGTGTTTAACTCATTGGTACCTTCTACCTACTCATTTACAAGTCGCTGCATGGCAAAGTCCTGCTGTACCTTAGCTCTCTAGTCACCATTGCTCTACCCACCCGCAGTCTACGCTCAAGCAGGTACATTGCCTTAGTCACCCCAAAAGCCTGCACAACATTCAGCCGCCAATCCGTCCAGTTTTCAGCCGCCAATGGCAGGAACGAATTACAAAAAAACTAAAAGTGTCACCAATTAACTTTATCTATAGCTATTAACTTTACAAATCGGTTCTTGTAAAGAGCTATTTGCAATGTCTTGTAGTTTAGTTGTCAAGTCTCTAAAGAAGACATCCACTAATTTAGCACAGGATGGATAATGGAAACTGATATCACTGTGTCATTGGACCCCTTTGTTAACAGTATGAGATGTACACCATTGAGAGAAATGCAGAGAAGACGACTTCAGCGGGCAGACTCCTGTACGACATGTGAGTCAAGGTTCTTATCTCTGCACCTGCACACGGTCCTAAAGCACTGATGATGACTGATTGAACGCCCGCTGTGCCCATCCTTAAGGTTCATAAACTTCCCCGATCAGCCTGTTGTGTGGCGGGAGATCACTGTCATTACTGCAGCCCTGCGGAGCGACTGTCAGGACAAACAGGCTCAGTTCCTACGAGGTAAACACACTCTCTCTCTCTCTCTCTCTCTCTCTCTCTCTCTCTCTCTCTCACACACTCACACTCTCTCAAACTCTCTCTGTGTTTGTGTGCGTGCGTGAGAGTGAGTGAGTGTGCGTTAGTATGTGCAAGTGAAGTGTGTTGCATCTGTTTGGGTGGAATGTGTTACCTCTGTGTGTTCACGGTAGGTCTGTTTGAAACCTTGCCTGGACCAGTGCAATGTGAGATGCTGCTGAAGGCCACAGAGCAATGCTTCAACACACTGGAGAAGGCTGAGATGCTGCTGCTGTTGCTCAGGCGCTTCCCAGAGTCTGTGGTCCAACACGGTGTAAGTAGACTCTGACCAGTCACCTTCACTGTCACACAGTGGTCGACACACTAAATCACTTATGTTTGGCTTTATTTTGACTCCTGATTCTAGGTGAATCTGGGAGAGTCACTCCTAGATGCGGAGGCAGCAGAAAAACTGGAAACGCCCGTCAACTGTTTTAGGAAGCTGTTTGGTGAGAACATTTTATGAATCAAACTAAATCATGAATATTTTTAACAAAAATCAGGCTGACATGAAGGACCTCTCTTTTCCTTGTGTCTTACTGGTCTCCTTTCCCACAGTGTGTGACGTCCTCCCGTTGATCATAAAGAACGTGGACATGCGTCTGCCTGCCAGTCTGCTACAGAATTACATGCTGAAAGCAGCTGAGTTCTACATCGCTTATGTCACCCGGAGTCCATTGGCTGACGGACAGCCGCAGGGTAAAGCTCTAAACGGTAGCTGACAACCACCTATAGTGTTTTAATTGATTTAAAATGCATTAAAGTGCTTACACTTCTCATTTCTCCCTGTCCTTACTATGCTATACTCACCCTATCCTTACTCTACTATACTCACCTTCTCCCAGTCCTTACTTGACTATACTCACCCTCTACCTGTCCTTACTCTACTAAACTCACCCTCAACTTGTCCTTACACTAATATACTCACCTTCTCCCTGTCCTTACTCTACTATACTCACCATCTCCCTGTCCTTAGTCTACTATACTCACCCTCTCCCTTTCCTTACTCGACTATACTCACCCTATCCATGTCCTTACTCGACTATACTCACCCTATCCATGTCCTTAGTCTACTATACTCACCCTATCCCTTTCCTTACTCTACTATACTCACCCTTTCACTGTCCTTACTCTACTATACTCACCTTCTCCCTGTCCTTACTCTACTCACCCACTCCCTGTCCTTACTCTGCTATACTCACCCTCTCCCTTTCCTTACTCTACGATACTCATCATCTCCCTTTTCTTACTCTACTATACTCACCCTTTCCTTACTCTACTAAACTCACCCCATCCTTACTCTACTATACTCACCATATCCTTACTCGACTATACTCACACACTCCCTTTCCTTACTCTACTATACTCACCATGTCCCTTCTATACTCGCCCACTCCCTTTCCTTACTCTACTATACTCACCCTTTCCCTGTCCTTACTCTGCTATACTCACCCACTCCATTTCCTTACTATACTCACCCTATCCTTGCTCTACTATACTCACCCTCTCTCTGTCCTTACTCTACTATACTCACACTCTCTCTGTCCTTACTCTACTATACTCACCCTCTCCCTGTCCTTACACTACTATACTCACCCACTCCATTTCCTTACTATACTCACCCTATCCTTGCTCTACTATACTCACCCTCTCTCTGTCCTTACTCTACTATACTCACCCTCTCTCTGTCCTTACTCTACTATACTCACACTCTCTCTGTCCTTACTCTACTATACTTACCCTCTCTCTGTCCTTACTCTACTATACTCACCCTCACTCTGTCCTTACTCTGCTATACTCACCATCTCTCTCTGTCCTTACTCTACTATACTCACCCTCTCCCTGTCCTTACTCTACTATACTCACCTTCTCCCTGTCCTTACTCTACTATACTCACCATCTCCCTGTCCTTAGTCTACTATACTCACCCTCTCCCTTTCCTTACTCGACTATACTCACCCTATCCATGTCCTTACTCGACTATACTCACCCTATCCATGTCCTTAGTCTACTATACTCACCCTATCCCTTTCCTTACTCTACTATACTCACCCTTTCACTGTCCTTACTCTACTATACTCACCTTCTCCCTGTCCTTACTCTACTCACCCACTCCCTGTCCTTACTCTGCTATACTCACCCTCTCCCTTTCCTTACTCTACTATACTCATCATCTCACCCCTTTTCTTACTCTACTATACTCACCCTTTCCTTACTCTACTAAACTCACCCCATCCTTACTCTACTATACTCACCATATCCTTACTCGACTATACTCACACACTCCCTTTCCTTACTCTACTATACTCACCATGTCCCTTCTATACTCGCCCACTCCCTTTCCTTACTCTACTATACTCACCCTTTCCCTGTCCTTACTCTGCTATACTCACCCACTCCATTTCCTTACTATACTCACCCTATCCTTGCTCTACTATACTCACCCTCTCTCTGTCCTTACTCTACTATACTCACACTCTCTCTGTCCTTACTCTACTATACTCACCCTCTCCCTGTCCTTACACTACTATACTCACCCACTCCATTTCCTTACTATACTCACCCTATCCTTGCTCTACTATACTCACCCTCTCTCTGTCCTTACTCTACTATACTCACCCTCTCTCTGTCCTTACTCTACTATACTCACACTCTCTCTGTCCTTACTCTACTATACTTACCCTCTCTCTGTCCTTACTCTACTATACTCACCCTCACTCTGTCCTTACTCTGCTATACTCACCATCTCTCTCTGTCCTTACTCTACTATACTCACCCTCTCCCTGTCCTTACTCTACTATACTCACCCTCTCCCTGTCCTTACTCTACTATACTTACTCTCTCTCACTTTCCTTACTCTACTATACTCACCCTCTCCCTGTCCTTACTCTACTATACTCACCCTCTCCCTGTCCTTACTCTACTATACTTACTCTCTCTCACTTTCCTTACTCTACTATACTCACCCTCTCCCTGTCCTTACGCTACTATACTCACCCTCTTCATGTCCTTACTCTACTATACTCACCCTCTCCCTGTCCTTACGCTACTATACTCACCCTCTTCATGTCCTTACTCTACTATACTCACCCCCCCCCAACCTGTCCTTACTCTACTATACTCACCATCTCCCTGTCCTTACTCTACTATACTCACCCTCTCTCTGTCCCTACTCTACTATACTCACCCTCTCTCTGCCCTTACGCTACTATACTCAACATCTCTCTGTCCTTACTCTACTATACTCACCCACTCCCTTTCCTTACTCTACTATACTTACTCTCTTTCCTTACTCTACTATACTCACACTCCCCCTGTCCTTACTCTACTAAACTCACCCTCAACTTGTCCTTACTCGACTATACTCACCCTCTACATGTCCTTACTTGACTATACTCACCCTCTCCATGTCCTTACTCTACTATATTCACCCTCTCCATGTCCTTACTCTACTATACTCACCCTCTCCCTGTCCTTAGTCTACTATACTCACCCTCTCCCTTTCCGTACTCTACTATACTCACCCTCTCACTGTCCTTACTCTACTATACTCACCTTCTCCCTGTCCTTACTCTACTATACTTACCCTGTCCTTACTATACTCACCCACTCCCTGTCCTTACTCTGCTATACTCACCCTCTCCCTTTCCTTACTCTATGATACTCATAATCTCCCTTTCCTTACTCTACTATACTCACCCTCTCGCTTTCCTTACTCTACTATACTCACCCACTCCCTTTCCTTACTCTACTATACTTACTCTCTCTTTCCTTACTCTACTATACTCACACTCTCCCTGTCCTTACTCTACTAAACTCACCCTCAACTTGTCCTTACTCGACTATACTCACCCTCTGCCTGTCCTTACTCGACTATACTCACCCTCTCCCTTTCCGTACTCTACTATACTCACCTTCTCCCTGTCCTTACTCTACTATACTCACCCTGTCCTTACTATACTCACCCACTCCCTGTCCTTACTCTGCTATACTCACCCTCTCCCTTTCCTTACTCTATGATACTCATCATCTCCCTTTTCTTACTCTACTATACTCACCCTCTCGTTGTCCTTACTCTACTATACTCACCCTCTCCCTGTCCTTACTCTACTATACTCACCCTCTCTCTGGCCTTACTCTACTATACTCACCCCCAACCTGCCCTTACTCTACTATACTCACCCTCTCCCTGACCTTACTCTACTATACTCACCCCCTCTCTGACCTTACTCTACTATACTCACCCCCCATTTCTGTCCTTAGTCTACTATACTCACCCTCTCCCTGTCCTTACTCTACTATACTCACCCTCTCTCTGTCCTTATTCTACTATACTCACCCTCTCTCTGTCCTTACTCTACTATACTCACCCTCTCGCTTTCCTTACTCTACTATACTCACCCACTCCCTATCCTTACTCTACTATACTTACTCTCTCTCTTTCCTTACTCTACTATACTCACCACCTCTCTGTCCTTACTCTACTATACTCACCCTCTCGCTGTCCTTACTCTACTATACTCACCCTCTCGCTGTCCTTACTCTACTATACTTACGCTCTCTCTTTCCTTACTCTACTATACTCACCCTCTCCCTGTCCTTACTCTACTATACTCACCCTCTCTGTCCTTACTCTACTATACTCACCCTCTCTCTGTCCTTACTCTACTATACTCACCCTCTCGCTTTCCTTACTCTGCTATACTCACCCACTCCCTTTCCTTACTCTACTATACTTACTCTCTCTCTTTGTCCTTACTCTACTATACTCACACTCTCCCTGTCCTTACTCTACTATACTCACCCTCTGTCCTTACTCTACTATACTCACCCTCTCCTTGTCTCTTAGGCTCCCATGAGGGCGGTGAACTGATGTCTCCCAGTGTGTCCCGGGGGTCCCAGCGTTATGTAATCGAGGGTCTGTCAGAGAAGTCGTCGGTGGTGACTGAACCATGGGAGAAACTTCTGGACATCTTATCTGTGGTCGGGACTCGTTGTGAGTGGCAGGGGGACAAGGGACAGAGGTAGGAGAGTAATAAATGGATTAGGCAAATGTGATAAAGACATAATGTGTGAACTGCTGGCCTTTGTGCATTTATCGATGGGAGCAAAGCAAGATGTTAAAGGAAGGTAGTGTACCCATGAGTCTTTGCTGTGATTGGTTGAATAAAGTTATCTGACATATTTATATATATATATATACATTTATAGAATATAAGTGGTTTCTGTCTAAATGGTTGTCAGATACAAATAATAGCACATATCGGTTATCATTCTGTTACTGGGCCACTGCATTACCTATTGTAATAAACATTTCAAACTCAAGTAGTTTATCATTGTGTACAACCCAGTGTATCGGCATACATCCTGCCATATAAATGTGTGTGTGTGTGTGTGTGTGTGTGTAGGGGCTACGTGGAGATCCTGCAGCGTGTAAAGGAGCTGTGCCGTTATCTGCCTAATCTAGAGGGAGAGACACGGTTACGTTACTGCAGTCAGGTGGTCATCTGTGCCTCCCTGGTCCTCTTCCGCAGTGCCTACCTCTACGTCTCAACTATACAGCCTGCTCTGTTCCAGGGTCAGTCTCCCACTTATATTTAACCATCTGTTCATTCACAGAGGGATGTGCAGTATCTGTCAGGTACTCAGTTTACAGCCTGATTGTGTGTACTGCAGGTGTGAATGTATTGGCCTGTGGGCCATGGATCCTGCTGGAGGACCTGAGCTCAGTATACACGGAGGCAGAGCTGGAGAGAGCAGGAAAACACACACACAAGAAACGGAAACTGGCAGACAATCGCGAGAAGACCATGGTGAGGATATGGATAACGAGGAGACGTGGTGTGTGTGTTTGTGGGAGCGGGGTGTGTGTGTGTGTGTGTGTGTGTGTGTGTGTGTAGACATGTTCATGCATGTATTTTGTGCGTGTTCTGTCAGAGCTCAGATGATGAAGAGGGGCTGGGAAAGGGGCGTGGCCGGCACATCCTGGTCAACAAAACAGAGTTGCCCGGGTGGGCGGAGACTCTGGAAAGCTTCCGATTGGCCAGGGAGAGCTGGGAGCTCCTCCACTTACACAGCTGCGTGGAGACTGGTATGCCCACCAAACCCCACCCACTACCCAACACTCGCACTCTCTCCAAATAAATCCCCAAACAACTTATACGGTTCTTGTTCTATTTAAAATTCTACAGAATTCAACAAGATTTGTGCCTCCTGGAAGACAGACAGCTGGCTGTGGTTCAGAATATTCCTCACAGACATGATCATCTACCAGGTAGAAATACAGACCATAATGCTTGTTGATTGTGTCGTGGGGTTTTGTCAGTGTTTCTGAACACGTGTCTGTCCTCCAACACAGGGACAGTACCGTAAGGCCCTATCCAGCCTGCTCCAGATGTCTGTGTTCCAACATCCCCAGTCTGGACTCACCTCCCCGGGACAGAGTACCCTGGAGCATCACCGGGCCCTGATACAGCAGGCATCCTGCCACTACGCCCTGGGAGAGTTCAGGGTCAATACACAGAGACGATACTAATGCTGAAAACCATCCACACGCATGTGTGTGTGCGCGCAACTTGTTTTTTGGTATACTCCAACTTGCAACTTCTTGTGTGTGTGTGTGTGTGTGTCTGTTTTTACAGATGGCGTGTGAAAAGGTGCTTGACGTGGTTGGTGGACTGGTCCCCCAGAACCAAGACCCGGTCAGGAATACAGAGGATCAAGGCAAAGCTAGGGGCAAACTCAAGAAAGGTGAGGTCTCGTCACGACGTGAGTGATTACCTTCAAATACGTAGGTGGCCTGGTTAACGATGTGGTGGATTTTGTATTTCTGTTACTAGGCAACGACCTGAGGCTGCTGCCCTATACGAGTAAAGCGATCCTCCCCTTTTGTCTACAGTTGATGCTGGCCTGTTTTAAGGTACCGCGATGTGAAGAACAGTAAACGCTGAGCCATTTCTTTAAGGATTTGCACGTTTATTTACATTTTTCATTTAATCCATTCAGCTGCGTACCTTCAAGGAGAGCCGAGATGACCTGTCCCTGGGTCATGTGGTCGTCCTCTTGCAACACGATTGGCCACAGGGAGAATCAATGTTTCTGAAGGCAATTGATAAGATTTGTCAACAAGGCAGCTTCCAGTATGAGAACTTTTTCAACTATGTTACCAGTATCCTTCTCGGAATGTATTGTGAAAATAATTAATGCTATGTTGTGTGTGCAAAAACCTATCAATTTAATCTTTTGAGTAGATTGAATCAGGATTGCTGTAGCACAGTTATTTCTCTTTAATAGTTTGCTCCTGCAGATATTGATATGCTGGAAGAGTTTGCATACCTGCGTACTACAGAGGGGGGGCGGGTCCAGCTGGAACTACTGCCCAATCAAGGAATGCTAATCAAGTAAGACCCTCCCCTTGGCATATGTTTCTGCTGTACACAGTCATGCTTGCATGCAAGCTGTGAAGCAGTAGGTAGAGAAATGGTTAGCGGTTAAAGGCATTATCTATTCGTCCGTAAACATATCCAAAGCTTTTGGAGGTGCCTGAATGCATTCGCTGTTAGTGGGAGTTCAGGAAGAGTTGCGTCTAGACCCTGATGTATGATCAATTCATGCATCACCTCTGAATGTTAATTGGAAAGACGTCGAGAGGGTAACCTGATCCTAGATCTGTGCCTAAGTGCAACTACTAACCCTGAGCGTGAGTTGATGAATATTGGTGTTTACTGTCCTCAGGAACCCTAGTCCCGCCCCGGGTGGGGAGTTAAACACCCTGCTGATCCCTGGGGTTCAGACGACCGACAGGTACCCCTGGCCCCAAAACCCCGCCCCCCACCCCAAACACTCTCCATCCCTCTGCCCCAAACCTCCATTTTGGTTTTCGGTCTGCCGTTTTCATCGAGTCGTGTTTTTTTTTTCGCGAAAGCGTTTGACCCATTGCATCCGTTCATGTGGTTGTATCTGATGTTTTTGAAGTCAACTCCGTATAATTTCTTTCATATCTCCAGTTGTCATGGCATTTGTGAGCGTTCACACGTTTTTTAAATGTTGTTGAATCTTTCCTGTGTAAATATTTTGCGTAATAGGTAGATACCAAATAGTCTCATTTCATCACCAAACTATGAATATTTTGTTTGGAAAAATGTGTTGTTACCCTAAAGTTATTTTATGTTTCATCAATGATATATATACGTTGTTGTGTTTTTCACAACTATTGTTGTGGATGTTGGACAAAATCAAACCTGAATTGTCTTACTTATATCACAAACATGAAGACACTGTTAGAATGCTTTTCCAATCTCACACACTACTTGTTTATCTGGCCTTTAGGCACCATACAGTGACCCGTGGCATCACAAAAGGGGTTAAAGAGGACTTCCGTCTGGCCATGGAGAGGCAGGTGTCGCGTTGTGGGGAAAACCTGTACACCGTTCTTCACCGCTTCTGTATCAACGAGAAGATCATGATCATTCAGTCTCTGCCATAACGTCGGCTGGCTTAACCGTTATGCACCTGTCTGACATTTTAAACAGTCGAGGCCCAGAACTATTGATGAAGAGTCATCTGATGACCAAATAACACAACCACCTATGACGAGAAAGATTCTTTGTGATTTTCTTTCATAGCTTTGAGGTGTCAATCTCATGAGGATAAGATATTGGTTACTTTTTGTAATATGCTGTTCTATAATGAATTGGCTACTTCATATGATTATTTGGTAACGAGACAGAACCTCTCTGGGAGAACACACTGTTACTGAGGACAATAAAGATTTGTAATGTGTTTTGTGTATGTATTTGTTCTCTGTCTTTAATTGATATAATTTTTTAAAAACCTTTTGTAAAACATTTTGAAAAAGTTGCCAAAAAACAGTACGCTTGTTGCAGCGGAAGGATGGTCTTGGAATTGTTAGATAACTTTTAATTATTCGGTTGTGGTGATGGATGTTTGTATATATTATGTATCCAATAAACTTTACTGTGAATTGTACAGGTTTTTGTTGCATCAACTCTCCAGCCAGCTGCAGGGGATTCAAAGTTTCAATTTTGTCTTCATGCGTACATATCTCACCACTATGTTAGCATACTGCTGCTCAAACAGGAAGTGTTCACTGCACAGATGCTCTAAACGCATGATTGATCTGCATACAACCTACTACAAGGAGTAACTAGCGCATGAGAAAACAAGGCGTCTCTGACAGGCACATTAGCAGCAGGGTCATCTGGACCCAGGGCCCTGCTGGCATTTAAACACATTTCGCTTTTCTACAAGGCAGTGACCTATGCGTCAATGTTCTGAATGTTGCATTTGCATGTATACTTCACTATCTTAACCCCTGCACAATAACCCGTGTACTTCATTTCCCTGTTGTCTTCTTCGTGCCTCTCAGTCCTCCATGTCTCGTACGGGTGATATGGGCAGGTCCGTCTGGAGGGCAGCCCTTAGGTTGGCCCAGAACAGCCTTTGCTTGCCCCTGTCCTGAGGCCACTCCAGGTAGGTGTGCCTACGCATCATAGCCTTAAGCTGGTAGTACTTGGATGGGATCATGTACTGAGGCAGAGGCTCCAGTACCACAAGAATCACGCCGTCCGCACCGCGGGACACCTGTTGGTGACTGGCAAAGTACAGTTCGTAGTGGCACCATTCGCTCCGGACGAAGCTGCCGGAGAGGACAAACACACAGCGCCTGCTTCTCTCCACACATCGGATGATGTTCTCCACGATTGTCTTCCCTGGGATGAAGTCTCTCTCATGACGACAAATGTGGAGTCCCCCTCCTGAGCCCTCCAGGTTCGGCAGGAGCTGGCCCTTGACCCAGTCTGCATCGTGCTGGCTGTAGGACACGAAGGCATGGAACACCACGCCGGCCAGGTCCTCGGGCCGTACCTGCTGGGTTCTGGCGCGGTGTTTGGCCCGGGTCCAACGCCAAATCATGCCCAGGTACCATGGAATGTCAAGTTGCTGGCACAGAGTCACTATAACAAGGATGAAAGCCACCGCGGGCCCCAGGATGGCAGTTGCCAGTAGAGCGGTGTTGCAGACGATCTCAGGGATGTGGACGGCCTCCAGTGTGGACTTCCTCTGCTCGTACGGGTAGCTACAGCGGTACGCTAGTGGCCAGTAAAGAAGTTGAATTCCTGCCTTTCTGCCGCCCATACTGTTCCCAGCACCCAGTTCCTTAAAGCTCCTGAGGGCACACGTACAGGTGTAGGGGTTTCGGCTGGCGTCGAGCGCCTTCAGAACAGGGCACGTCTCCAGGACAGTCACAGACGGGGCGTTGAGTGAATTCTCCCTGAGCAGGAGATACTTAAGCTGCGGGAATCCAGTGCACACCGGGAGGTCCCTCAGGCGGTTGGCACTTAAGTCCAGAGCTAACAGGGATCCCAGGACCAGCAGGGTCTCCGGTACACTAGAGATCTGGTTGTTCTGGAGATCCAGGGTAACGGTCCCGTTCGGCAGGCAGCTGAAAACCGACTCACTAAAGTCATTGGAGGACAGGTTCAAATGGACAATATTTATGGGCCAGCGGCACACTTGGCCATTGTAAACCAGTGAGTTCAGACTCAGGTCCAGATGAGTCAGGGAGCTCATGTGTTGCACCCTCACACTTAGTGTTTGAAGGTTCTTCAGGTTGTTCCCTCTCAGGACCAGGGTCTCCACATCATTCAGCGTCGTACACTCTACAATGACCTGTTGTTCCACTCTGGAGAACACTGTATCCGTCATGGCGCAGTCTGAGATGTATAGCTGCCGCACTTTGCTCGGGAACTTGGGGCAGGTCATGTGTATTAAGGACGTCTCCGTGATTTCCAGGTGCTCCACGGGCATGTTGATGAAGAAGTTACAGAGAACTTCCAGGGAGAAGATAAAGGAACTCACCACAGCTCGTCTGACAGAGAAGACTTCTGTGTGAGACGTGCCCGGTAAGGTTTCGTGCATAGGGGGCATGTGGATAAGGACATCTGAAATGCCTAGGTGGCTGATGGGAGAGTCTAACACAGCATTTATGGTGCTGGTCAACTGCCACCAGAACATGATTATGTTTGTCAGGTACAGATGTGATGTGTGGACCACCCCTCTCTCCTTCAGAAGCTCCACCAGGTCCCTGTGGTCGCCCTTCATACCCATTAGCTCAACCTCATTGAACATCGACAGGGCGTCTGCAATCAGATGTCTGTCGACGGGTTTGTTCGCCAGGCCGATGCGGACCTTCTCTGCCTGGATGCCTCTCAGGCCACCGGTCTCGTAGGCTGTGAGGTTTTCCAGAAGAAGAGTCATAGTTTGTAGGTGTACATTTGTGATGTTGCTGAAATCGTCCAGCCTGATCATATTCGCTCCAAGCCTCAGTCTCTCTAGCTTTTTAAGGGTGCAGAAATTCTCCCCCAGGGTCATAGTTTGGAACAGGTTAAAGGTCAGATCTAAAAATCTGAGGTTTTGCACAGCGAGCAAATATCGTTGATCAGAGAGGTTCTGGAGTCGGTTGTGTGAGAGGTCTAGACTCTCTAGGAGCGGAGTTGGTTGGAACGTCTCTGGATCTATCTCCTCCAAGACATTCCATGATAGGTTGAGCAACCTGAGGTGAGTTATGACTTGGAAATCCTCATGCCGGAGTGAATGTATGTTGTTCTCGGTGAGGTCCAGGGCCTCTGTGGATGGCGGTAGGTTTCCAGGGACAGAGGAGAGGTTTTTGGATGACAGGTTGACAATGATAGTTTGTATTTCGGTAGACGAATGTGTGCAGTGATATACTTCCACGAACAGAGCCACTGCCCAGATTAAAATGGTCAAAGCCTTCATCACTGCAGAGAAACAAGAGAACACAGAGGAAATGTAAGGCTGATTCTGTTAAATGACTACAGTTGATACAGAACGTTTTCTAACACTTTTTCCAAATGTTGTCATGTAATACCTTCAGACTTCCAGTAATGGAAGAAAGTATTTGATCCCCTGCTGATTTTGTACGTTCGCCGACTGACGAAGACTTGATCAGTCTATAATTGTAATGTTAGGTTTGTTTGAACAGTGAGAGGCAGAATAACAACAACAAAATCCAGAATAACGCATTTCAATTAAGTTAGAAACTGATTTGCATTTTACTTTGTGAAATACGTATTTCATCCCCTGTCAATCAGCAAGATTTCTGGTTCCCAGGTGTCTTTTATACAGTTAACGAGCTGAGATTAGGAGCACTGTCTTAAAAGGAGTGCTTCTAATCTCAGTTTGTTACCTGTATAAAAGACACCTGTCCACAAAAGCAATCAATCAATCAATCAGATTCCAAACTCAACACCATGGCCAAGACCAAAGAGCTGTCCAAGGATGTCAGGGACAAGATTGTAGACCTACACAAGGCTGGAATGGGTGACAAACCCATCGCCAAGCAGCTTGGTGTGATGGTGACAACAGTCGGTGCGATTATTCGCAAATGGAAGAAACACCAAATAACTGTCAATCTCCCTCTGTCTGGGTCTCCATGCAAGATCTCACCTCGTGGAGTTTCGATGAACCATGAGAACGGTGAGGAATCAGCCCAGAACAACACGGGGAGGATCTTGTCAAGGATCGCAAGGCAGCTGGGACCACAGACACCACGAAAACACTGTGTTCTTGAGAACCTTCAATGCTATAGACAGTTTTATAACCCATCCCCGGATTTATTCCTGGACCCAATGCTGCCTCTGAGCCCGACAGACAATTACTTTGACCACACGGTTTGTTTTTTTGCCATCTACTGTCAACTGTGAAACCTTACATTGAAAGATGTGTGCCTTTCTGCACCAGGTCTATTGAATTCACCACATGTACACTCTTAATGTAGTTGTAAAAACATCACAAGGATGATGAATGGAAATCGGATGCATCTGAGTGTCTTATCAAAGGTGCTGAATACAGTGCATACAGGTGATGTTTCAGTTTTTTTGTTATTTAAAATAAATACTAATGTGTTTTTGAGCGGCCATTATCAGGTGTTTTGTGTTGAATAAGGATGTAACTCAACAAATAGGAACAAAGTGGAAGGGTCTAAACACTTTCCTGAATGCATTTATGTTTCAAGTCACTATATATGTTCCTTTTTAAAATGAAACCTTTAAATAGACTTTAGTCTTTTAAGTTTACAACACTATTGTCTGAAACGTGTGGGTTGAAAACAAGAAACGCACAAAGAGAAAAAGATTTACCTGTTTTATGGATCGTGAGGTGATATGTTTTTGGATGACCAGTCAGTTACATTCTCTCTCTCCTTTCAGGCTAATCTCTTTTGGCTCTGCGTTTGGTATTTAATCTCTATAAAACTAACCCTTTCACTCGTACTCTACCGCACAAGTGAACAACTGAGAGACATGCGAAACGCAGTCATTTGTGTGCTGCTTAATGTTTTCCAATTTTACACACAAAAGTGTAACTCTTTCACTTCCTTTTTTTACTTCCCTGTATCCAAATTGTAATGATGGTGGTGTTTGATTTGATTCTGGGTCATCTCGCACACGAAGCAATAATTCGTTAGGTAATGAACTGTGGGGGTACTGAACTGTGAGATACTGAACGGTGAGGTATTGAACGGTGAGGTACTGAAAATGTGAGGTACAACTGTGAAGTACAGTTCAGTAAATGGGGGTACTAACTGTGTAGCATGTATAAGTGTTTTACACCCTTTGACCTCTGGACCTGAAAATGTTCTTCATAGAATGTGTCATGTATTGTCATGCGCTGATGTGCCACAGTTCATAGTGCCGTACAATGATACATAAATATGCATTTATATGGGCTATAAAAAATATATAATTTTCAGATTTCAAGAAAACATATGAAGACCAATATTTTCTCAGCTTACATGGAGTGGATTTTCAGGTTAGGTCTTCAAATGTCCTGTCTCATGGCAACCGTGCTGATGTAATTTGGGATAATGGTGGAGGTTGTCTGTTTTCTTGCTAAAATGACTTAACTTAATAAAGCCTGTGGCAACTTCCATGATACAGTTGTTTGGTCATGATCCTTAACGTCATCACACCAACTGGCATCTACAAATAAACAAACATCATGTTCGATTTGGTCGATTTGGAGTTCCATAGGCTTTATTTGTGTTTCCTAAGACGGACCCAACGACATAGGTTACTTTAGGTAAACACACATACACACAATTTGCCGTACTGTTTTCACCTGTCATACACTTTTATCAAATCTAGGATTTCAGAACAGATTTGGCCATAAAACCAGAGAGAACTGTCATTTTGAACTGTCATTTTTCTCAGTATATTTCGAGCATCATATATAGCTTAACTGTATTACTTTGTCCTCAATTGGATGTAGGCTAACAGTTCCATCTTGTGGATGGGACAGTAAAAAGCTTAACCTTTTTTGGCAATAGGACATAAGGGTTTGACGACCTCAAAGAAAAAGCCAGCCAATTACAAGCTTTTCCTTGGATCCTTTCATCTAAATGTATAAAATCAAATACAGTTGTTCTCGATTGCAAAGATACATTCAACTAAACTTGGTTCAAACCCCATTATATCCTAATGAGCAGAAGCATATTATTTTCCTGCCTTTCCTATTGCTTTCACAAAGAAATGCTAAGCACATTTATGCCAACCTCCTTTCACCTCGTCTGCACGTATTCAAAAGAGATTTGTACGAATGAGCCCATAAGTTGCTAATGAAAGGACCAAGCAAGGAGAAGCATAAAGCATAAAGGATAAAGGATAAAGGATTTCGGGTGCATATTAGTGTTGAGGCTTAAAGGGGAATATGAATAAATATAGTCAATTAGATTTGTGCCACTATCATTGACAATGCTGTCATGGTCTCTCAGGCTGTTATCTGTGATAGCCTATTGTGACAACTGCTGACGTAAAAAGGGCTATAGAAAATAAATCTGATTGATTTCAATATGAGAGGCTGGGCAGAGGCTCCATCTCTATTTCAGCAGATCAACCCGAGGCATCAGTAGTAAGAATGTTCTAGAAGTTCTGGGGAAGCCACACACATAGAGGGAAGTACATTTTACAAATTGATTCTGCAGTCATTTGTTAGCCTGTGTTTAATTTTTATTCTCTGTATAAACAGCATCTGTTAAAGACAACTTGGAAAATGCATGTATTGTCTTCAGTGACATTCTGCGTTGGTCACTGTTTGAAAATGAGAATTCTGCTTTAACAAAAATCCTTAAAGCAGAAACTTTAATACAGTAAAATAAAAAGAGGTGTAAAGTGATGGACAAACATATTTAGCAGGATAACATGATGGTGAGACTGAGACAAAGTGGGATTGAGTAAATGGGAAGCACATCTGTCGCGGATGTTAGGACCAGAGGTTGAGCTAATCATTCACAAAATGATCCCTACCTGCGATCAGCCACAGCCTGAAGGTGTGTAAGTGCGTGTGTGTGTGTCTGCGTGTGTGTATGTCTGCGTGTGTGTATGTCTGCGTGTGTGTATCTGCGTGTGTGTGTATCTGCGTGTGTGTATGTCTGCGTGTGTGTGTATCTGCGTGTGTGTGTATCTGCGTGTGTGTATGTCTGCGTGTGTGTATGTCTGCGTGTGTCTGCGTGTGTGTGTATCTGCGTGTGTGTATGTCTGCGTGTGTGTCTGCGTGTGTGTATCTGCGCGTGTGTGTGACTGCGTGTGTTCTTGAGTGTATGAGTCAGTGTTGTTGTGGGTGTTAAACGTACGGATGTGTCATGGGGGGAGAGCTAGAGAGGGAGAGAGAGAGGTAGAGACAGGGAGAGTTAAGGGAAAGAGAGGGAGTGAGACAGAGGTAAAGACAGAGATAGGAAAGTCCAAGCAGGTCAGTCTGTCAGATAGATACTGCTACATTACTTGGCTCTCCGTGTCGCTCTGTGTCTTACACTTGTTTTTTTCAATCGCACCGTTATTCGTCCAACATGGTTCCATCACCTTCATCAACCCTGAACCCCTGATCTTCACACAGGAACGGGCCTTTGGAAACCTCTGGAAGGCATCAGTCTTCTTGCTCAGGCTGTAACATGGCAAGAGACATTCTCTCTCTCCTCCTTTTCCTGCTCCTGACAGCGATGCTCTGGGACGGGGCTCTGTGTCTGCTTGGGGAGGGCAGGAGGCAGTGGCGCCAGTCCCCCACCATAGAGCCCTTCAACCAGAACCAATCCTTTCTCCATGGAACCTTCCATCCAGGGTTTCTTTGGGGTACGGGAACCTCAGCATTTCAAACTGAGGGGGCCTGGGACCGTAACGGGAAAGGCCCTTCGATCTGGGACCATTTCACCCACTCAGCCCTCGGCCGTGGTGACGGAGGCGTCGCAGACACAGCCAGTGACGGCTACGTCCGCTGGGAGGAAGACGTGGAGGCACTGGGGTACCTCGGTGTGCGCTCTTATTCCTTCTCCCTCTCCTGGCCCCGGATTTTCCCGAACGGGTCTGACACAAGGCAGCCCAACATGGAGGCGGTGGAGCACTATGGGCGACTGATAGACAGGCTGCAGGAGAGAGGCATTGAGCCGATGGTCACACTGTTTCATTGGGACCTTCCCCAGGCTCTGCAGGAGCGCTATGGGGGCTGGAGGAACGAGGCCCTGGTGGGGCTGTTTGACGCCTACGCTGCTTTCTGTTTCCGAACCTACGGGGGCCGTGTGAGGTACTGGGTTACCATACACAACCCGTACCTAGTGTCTGTCCAGGGGTACGGGACAGGGGTGCACGCACCTGGAGAGTCAGGGGACCCCAGCGCGCCCTTCTCCGTCGCTCACAACCTCATCAAGGTGAGTCATTCAGGGTCAAAAGTTCAAGGCGAACAGCTTCGCCCCCCTGGTCTGTAAAATTGGGTGTTTTTTTCCCTCAACAGGGATGGTTCAATGTTGGTAAGGGGAAGCAGTTTCATAGTTTTGTGTTGAAAAGCGACAACTATTGTTATCGATTTCCAAGGGTAACCAGGGCTTTGTTTGGAAATTATATGGATGGATTGACTTATGTAAAACTGTCTGTTGAGCAGATCATAGTTCAAAGACCGTTCACACTGTCTTTGAACTTCAAACTTCTATGTGTTTTTTCTGCTGATGCGGTCAATGAATGTTCACACATTTTATTGGGTCTAAGTCTTTGGAAAGAAAACCAGTAAAGAAATAACACTTTAATAAGCATGGCACCTTTTTGTGTTTTGTTTAGTCAATCAAGTTAAACTAACTAACTGCGCAAAAAAACACTTCCTCAAAAATAAGGTAAAAATAAGATGAGAAAATGTTGCTTGTGAAAAGACAGGAACATTTTACCAGAACTAAACCAGAATTCAGATGCAAGAACAAATTTGAACAATCCTGATATTGTTGTTTTGAGACATTAAAAATCCCAATGTACTAAACTAACAATCGCGTTAAGCCTGAATTAGAATATCTTGCATTCGCAATAGGAATTTTCAGGTTTTTTAGCAATAGTTTTAACAAGCAATATATATATATATATATATATTTTTTTTGCTGTGTATAAAAGGTGTCATATTGTGATATTCAATTCAACTTGTGCCTCTTCAGCAGCTATTACCAGTCATTTGGCTCTTGTTTATTTGTGTTTACCTTCTGCTATGAGAGGTTTATTTCTGTGGTACAAGAATTAGTAAACAGGACACTTAGAGACAGTCGGGGTTAAAGTCCATGAAATCAGCAGTGTGGTGGCAGTATGCCAAGATGCACTAGACATGTCAAATGTCATTAATGTGTCAAATGTTTCCGCCTTAATGTATTGCAATGTATAATTGATATGATTTTATGTAATCTAGCAATTAGATAATCTGGCCAATAACTGTAAAGTTGCTTAATCGAATCCCCAGGTGAAACGTCTGTAATTATGCCCTTGAGTTAATCCGTATTGCTTCCTGGGTACTCACCATGGCAACTAACCATGCCTTATATTGGACGGGTTGAGTCAAATGCAGAAGTCAAATCTTGTTTGGACCTTGTGTTTTCAGGCGCATGCCAAAGTGTGGCACACCTATAACACCCACTACCGGCCAACTCAGAAGGGTCAGGTGTCCCTCGTCCTTGGTTCTTATTGGGTGGTTCCTCAGAAAGGACAAACCACAGACGCCAATATCGAGCACTGCCAGCGGTCCATAGAGGCGGTTCTTGGTTGGTTTGCCAATCCCATCTTTGGGGACGGAGACTACCCAGCCACCATGAAGTCCTCTCACAAAGGGCTGCTGCCTGAGTTCACCCCGGAGGAGAAGCTGTGGGTGCGTGGAACGGCTGACTTCTTCTCCTTGTCCTTTGGTCCGAACAACCTACGTCTGGGCCGTGGCCTGGCCCAATACGGGCAGGTGGTGTTCCCGGACCTGAGAAGCTTGTTGGGCTGGGTGCGGTTGGAGTACGGGGACCTGCCGGTGCTGGTGGCGGAGGTGGGTTGGTTCTCAGATGCTGCTGTGGAGACCGAGGACACAATGGCCGTGTACCTGATGAAGAGGTTCATCAACCAGGTGCTGCAAGGTGAGTAGGGGCCAGGGAAACCACACGGGTGCAACCTGAGAACATTAAACGCATTTAGCCTCTGCACTGCTCACCCCTGCTCATCTGTTTCACTTTGTCCTTTTCTCGTGCGCGGTTGTTTCCAGCGACCGTGCTTGATGATGTCAGAGTATTTGGATACACAGCCTGGTCTCTGGTGGACGGTTATGAGTGGAACTACGGTTACAGTGTGAGACGAGGACTGTTCTATGTCGATTTCAGCCAAGGTTCCAACAGAACCAGGTCTCCCAAGACCTCTGCTCAGTTCTACAGTCGGGTTGTTCGGGACAACGGTTTTCCTAGTGACAAGACCACCCAAGAGGTCAAAGGGCATTTCCCTTGTGACTTCCATTGGGGTGTGGCTGACTCAACCGTGGAGGTGAGAGTATAAGTAGGTAAAACGTGTACACGTGAACGTGTTGAAAGCGTCTCGGTGTCCATCGCTAAAAGAACAATACACAAGCACGGACATTGCAAACCGTGTAAGAAATAACAATGTTATTGTTTCCCTTCGTTAAAAGGTCAATTTCCATCCCACCTCGCCTCAATTCATGGACCCCCACCTGTACATCTGGAACCTAACAGGGGACGGGGCACTGCATCCCATCCAGGGAGTCAAGCTCCACACCAGGGGAGCACAGTGCACTGACTACCTGGCCATCCGTGGACATCTGCGTCTGTTTCTGTCTGTAGGGGCGTCTCAGTACCGCTTCTCCCTCAACTGGTCCCACATCCTGCCCAATGGAGATCTGTCCAGAGTGGACACTGAGGCCCTGAGGTAGAGACATTCACTTTATAAAGTGTGTGTAAGTGTTTTACACTTGTGCAAAGATACTCTATACATGCCTGTAGTCTAGGGATAAAACAAAACATGAACCCTTTGTGATTTTTAATAATTTCGTACTTGTTCTAACAGATACTATCGCTGTCTTCTAACTGAGCTCCGCAAGAAGGGCCTGGAGGCCATGGTCACCCTCTACCACCCAACCCACAGGACCCCTCAGTTAGGCTTGCCCGGCCCGCTACACGACTCTGGAGGTTGGCTAAACCGGAGCACCATTGACGCCTACCTGAGCTACGTGTCTCTCTGCTACCGGGAGTTGGGACCCTGGGTGAGCTACTGGATCACCGTCAACGAGCCCAACAGGCTTGTAGATGCGTATATGGGCGGAGGGGAGCAGCACGTGGCGGCCCACCACCTCCTCCTGGCACATGCCAGAGCATGGAGACTCTATGAGAGAGAGTATCTCAGCCAGCAGGGGGGGCTGGTGTCTCTGTCCCTGCATGCAGACTGGGCAGAACCCGCAAACCCTTTCCTGGATTCGCATGCATTCGCCACTCAGAGATTCCTGTTGTTCGAGCTTGGCCGTTTCCTCGATCCGATACTGGGGGGCGGGGAGAGAGGGGGCGAGAGTGGTTTACCTACAGATTACCCTACAGATGTGAGGAGGTACTTGGAGGAGAGGGCAAGGGTGGCAGGCCTTCCTGCATCCCCACTACCGCAATTCACCAACGAGGAAAGACAAGAACTGAGTGGGGCGCTTGGGTTCATCGCGCTAAACCACTTCACCACACGACTTGTGTCACCACGTCCTCATTCTTCTCAGAATGACCCAGCTAACCCCCAGAAACTCAAAATTTCAGACCACGACTGCATGCTGATGTCTGACCCGACTTGGACCTTCTCTGGCCTGGGGCAGGCGGTGGTCCCCTGGGGGCTCCGGAGGATGCTGCGCTGGGTGAAGGATCGGTACGGAGGGTCCCTACCTGTTATCGTCACAGCTAGTGGAGTGGACGATCAGGCCCCTGTAGACGATCTGCTCAGGCAATACTACTTCAGGAGCTACCTGCAAGAGGCCCTAAAAGGTGAGACTATCATTAACCTGTTTAGATAAATCATTATATTTCAATGCTTTAAACCAAAATTTTAGTTTTGGCTGCTGCTGTTGGAGACATGTAGAGACAGAAACTGATTAGCAGATTTTAGTATGAAAGGTCAAAGGTGTTACGACAGGATACATTCTTATCACCTTATAAAACTCATGGACTTTATGAGAAACCTTTGAGATCATAAAGTAAAGCCCATTGAGAACTTTCCTGTTCTACTGAACAAAACATCATGTCCAGTCCTTTAGCCTATTATTGCTTTAGTTGGTATCTAGAGCAAACACAGGCTACAGTGTCTTGCTCCTCAACCCACAGTCTCTCACCAGGCCGCCTCAACACGAGTGCTATAACAAAACAACAGACTTTACTGTTAGCAGAAGTTGGCTCAGTTGGGAAGTGGTCCTTGTTAAGCAAACGGTGCAATGTCCCTTACATTTACAGTTAGTTTTCTGCATGTAGAGTGAGTGGTTCTGACACATGTAGAGTGAGTGTTTCTGACCGTACGCATGTAGAGTGAGTGGTTCTGACCATACGCATGTAGAGTGAGTGGTTCTGACCATACGCTTGTAGAGTGAGTGGTTCTGACCATACGTATGTAGAGTGAATGGTTCTGACCATACGCATGTAGAGTGAGTGGTTCTGACCATACGTATGTAGAGTGAGTGGTTCTGACCATACGCATGTAGAGTGAGTGGTTCTGACCATACGTATGTAGATTGAGTGGTTCTGACCATATGCATGTAGAGTGAGTGTTCTGACCGTACGCATGTAGAGTGAGTGGTTCTGACCATACGCATGTAGAGTGAGTGGTTCTGAACATACACATGTAGATTGAGTGGTTCTGACCATACACATGTAGAGTGAGTGGTTCTGACCATATGCATGTAGAGTGAGTGTTCTGACCGTACGCATGTAGAGTGAGTGGTTCTGACCGTATGCATGTAGAGTGAGTGGTTCTGAACATACGCATGTAGAGTGAGTGGTTCTGACCATACGTATGTAGAGTGAGTGTTCTGACCGTACGCATGTAGAGTGAGTGGTTCTGACCATATGCATGTAGAGTGAGTGTTCTGACCGTACGCATGTAGAGTGAGTGGTTCTGACCGTACGCATGTAGAGTGAGTGGTTCTGACCGTACACATGTAGATTGAGTGGTTCTGACCATATGCATGTAGAGTGAGTGGTTCTGACCATACACATGTAAAGTGAGTTGTTCTGACCGTACGCATGTAGAGTGAGTGGTTCTGACCATACACATGTAAAGTGAGTTGTTCTGACCGTACGCATGTAGAGTGAGTGGTTCTGACCGTACGCATGTATACTGAGTGATTTTGACCGTACTATTTCCCCCTCTTCTCTTCCCTTCAGCTCGTCAGTTGGATGGAGTCAACCTAAAAGGTTTTTATGTCTGGAAGCTGCAGGATAGACACATTCCCCAGTTCGGCCTCTTCACCTCTCCCCAACACCAGTCACGACCCAAAGCCTCCATTGCAGTTTACAGAGAGATAATTGACCACAGTGGTTTCCCGGGCAACAACGTGACATCCTACTGCAGGGGCCACAACCTGTGGGCGACGTGCACCATTTGTGCTCAAATGTCCGAGAACAAACCGCTGCTTTTCTTTGCCGGATGTCTCGTCTTAACGTTTACTATGCTGGCGGTAGTCGTCAGCATCACCGTGAGGAACAGGAGTGGGGCAGTGGGCTGGGCTCCAGTGTGTCCAGTTCCACCGGGGATGAAGAGTCAACCGTGGGAAAGAGTGGCCTTGCAGCGCGTGACGAACAGAACCGGCATGGTACATCGTTAGTCAGGCTACAATTCATAGTGGGTTTGGTGCTGTCGTAGAGGCATTTAGGTACAGGTTTTAGATCAGTTTGCCCTCTCCATATCCTGACTTTAAACATCATCTGCTGGTGGCCTAATTCAGTCAAGATGACACAGAATTTAAACAACACCAGATGGATTGATGAAGCTGTTCATGGGACCATCTCACACAGAATCTTTTGCACCTCAGTGATTACCATAAAGGCACACCAGCGGATTGACTACTTCTGACAGCTTAAATAAAGGGAATGGTATTATGCATTAGTTGTAGTATCCAACCTCACTTACTCCATCACTGTCTGGTTTGGTTCTGCCACATTGTACGGTCAACAATGGACATCACCGGAAGGGCGACACCGGAAGGACAACACCGGGAGGCAAATGCTGTATATTCTTGATGAGCCATGAAGGCACAGCATTAGACGCACTATTTGCGACAGCTGAAAAAAAATCCTACCTGCACTTATATTATTAGAACTACATTGTTAATGTCTACATCAACTGTAAATCCATGTATATTATAGTATATACAATCCTGGTATATTATTTAATATGCTTTTACAATCTATTTGTATATAATTGTTTGTGAGCTTTGTATAGTTGTGTGATCTTTGTCAATTGTCAATTATTTGTCCATATATTGTATTGATAGACAATGTACTATATTGATAGATGTACTGTATTGATAGATGTTATGTACTATGCAAACTAAAGTTTTTCCGATTCTGATAGACTGACAGATTGCTGAAACAAATCTAGTGATTATATATATATCAAGGTCTGTGAAACTTGTCATGACAGCATGCCAGCAACAAAAAATAGTTTCTGTTAAACCACTTCCTTCCACAGATTTTCACAGTTTATATTAGCTACTATAGCCAGGTAATTAATATTCTATAGCCATTAAGTCAGCAGTAACAGTCATGATTTCTATACTTTAAGATCATTATTAGTCATGGAGCTTAAATTATGGTTGTATCCTATGATTTATTTATTTTTAAGTCTTGCAACAACCCCACCAAAATAATTACGGTTTATGTTATACGTTTACATGTATTATGTTTAATTATATATTGTTTTGTTGTACGTGTATGGGCATGTGTTGAGTAACATTAAATGTAATGTAAAATGTACAGTGTGATTATTTATTCAGAATCTAAATGCATTCTTTAGCCGATAAAATCAATCATAGGCAATTCTTTTTCGGGTTTAACTGTCCACTCGTGCAATCAAAACGGTCTAGGGGCCTTGCAGACAAAAGCATCTCAGATGTTGACAGTCAGGGAACCAATGGCAAACAGCATACATGAAAGCAGTGCTGTCGTTATCACGTGACCCACATTTCAGGGAACCAATGGAAAACAGCATACATGAAAGCAGGGCTGTCGCTATCACGTGACCCGCATTTTTCAGCTCGCATGCACTAGGTATTAAAATGTTTCCAGGACCACCGACTGCCCACTGCGTACACTGTGGCATTATTGCGAGAAAAGAGACACGTCCATCGGCTCTTTTGTAACTGCCGTTATCTTTCATGACATCAACCAGAAACGTTTCCGCAGAACTTAGCATTTACTGGCGACGTTAGCAAGCCACCGTGCAACTGTGTTATTGTTGTTGCCGAGATCTAGAAGTGACAGAAGCAGTGAGAGCGGAAGTGCGAGGTGGACTGCGAATTAGCTAGATAGCTAGCTCGGTTAGCCCACATTAGCTAGTAGCAGGGCCGAAGTCAAATAAGGCCTGACCGAGCAAGAGAAACGGGGTTCCTTCTGACAGAAACACGGCGACACCATGGCTAACATCGCGGTTCAAAGGATAAAACGGGAATTTAAGGAGGTTCTCAAAAGCGAGGAGGTGGGTTGAGTATTTTCTTAGAACGTCCGTAAGTGCTACGTAGCTACGCTAGGAAGTGTTGCTACAGTAACAACATGGTCATCCGAGTGCAGTGTGTGTTATGTTGTTGTTGTTCTTGAAAGTGTTTCGTTAGTTGGCTTCTTACAGTATTAGCTAGACATAGGTTCACGAAAGCGAATTGCTGTGCCACATTACCGTTAACTAGCATGGAAAGGCCGAGGAAAGAATGTGTGTGACTGGCTTTATTATAGCTAACATTATGCTGCTAGCTAGCTACTGTTATTAGCTACTATGTAACCTCTCTGGAAGCCAACTGGACGAACTATCTAGTTAGCCGAGGGGAATTGTTAGCGTAACAAACATTAGCCAAATAAATGGAGTTGTTAAAGTAGTCGCGCCAATCTTGCTTGTCAGACTAGGGGTTTACGGGTAGCTGGCTTGCTCGCTAGGCAGCTAAAAATATATTTGCTGTGTTGATACCACCACCACCAGGGTGTCAAGTAACTTCTGCCGCATTGGCTGATTTGGGTTGGAAAGGTAGCGTGACATTTTCTACCTGCTTGTCCTGTTGCAGTGGATTGTGACATGCTTTGTGGTATACGTCGCACATTAAACGTATTGGGCAACGTGGGTGTAATGTTATAATATGATCACTGCAACAGTGTTGGCAAACTATATCCGGATACCCCATCTGTTGAAATCCCATAGTACGTGTTGCATGTTGTTAAAGTATCTATCACATCATGTGAAACTATCAGATGTCACATTTCTGTAGGTATATCAGTATCTATAGGAAGTGCCCTTTCAACAGATGCCTTTTACATCCACACCTGTACATTGAAAGAAACAACAACTGTCTCCTTACTTCTCTCTGACAGACAAGCAAAAACCAGATAAAGGTGGACCTGGTGGATGAGAACTTCACAGAGCTGAAGGGGGAGATTGCCGGGCCACCTGACACACCGTATGAAGGTGAGATGCACCGGGGGCCCAAACTAGTTTAACCAGGGAAATCTGTTTTCACACGAGGTCCAAGGTACTGTCTCTATTGAAAGTCTATACACACCTCTTGCACAATCTAAAACTGGTTTACATAGTTTCCCCCGCTATGGATCTACTCAACACACTCGGCAACCGACAGCCATTATACTTGGGATGAATTTAAGAATGTGTGCCAACTTTGCACAACTTTTACGGTGACTTTGTATTTACTTTGCTTTGCTCAAGCTGTGACCTATGTAGGTCCAGCAGGCAAAGTGTCTGCCTACATGGCACATGTCACACTGCAGCATGGGGTTAACCGTAGTCCCTGTCTATTCCCAATGTCTATCAAGTTAAGCATTCAAATGCCTGAAATGCATTCAAAACACGTTGCTTAAGCTCAGTACATTTCAACAAAAATCACTGATGGGTTGCAATATTCAAGCCCTGTCTCTGATTTCTTCAAGGCAACACGGCCTCTAATCTACTTACCCAGTGCCAATTAACTAGCATAGCATGTTTTATTTTATCCTGGGTCTATGCAGGTATTCAAGGTTTCTTTAAACATTGCCTCGGCTCCTTTCCAAATTCACATGTTCCCGAGACCTTGTGAAGCAAAAAAACTCCCCAACATTACACATGTTCTGCCATATTTCACCTGATCAACTTCTGGTGTTTTTTGGCATAAAAGCTCTACTTTTGTATTTTTTGACAATAGAGCCCAGTTCCAGTCACATTTGCTATGACTTTTATCAAACTCCTGATGCTGTTGTTGATAGCGGGCAGACCGATACCGGGCAGTACCATAGCAGGCAGAATCATAGCGGGCAGACCGATACCGGGCAGACGATACCGGGCAGTACCATAGCAGGCAGAATCATAGCGGGCAGTACCCTAGCAGGCAGAATCATAGCGGGCAGGCCGATACCGGGCAGTACCATAGCAGGCAGAATCATAGCGGGCAGGCCGATACCGGGCAGTACCAAACCATAGCAGCAGACATGGAACACAGTCTACTTAGCAGTCAGGCTGAACAAGTGCCAGTTGTATCAAAGCTATAGATAAACTCTCAAATGTGACATTTCACTTCATGTCCTACATTTAAAACAATCGTTTTAACTTTTATATGCACACATACATGCATATTTCTAAACTTTCGTATATGCCTTCTGTGTCTTGCAGGTGGTAGATATCAACTAGAAATAAAAATCCCAGAAACATATCCCTTCAATCCCCCAAAGGTAGGTGTGGTGTATATCTGAGAATTGACCTCTGTCAGTGTGAATCCCTTTTTAAATCTTAAATTAACAGATTTTTCTGGCCCCAGGTGCGATTTATCACAAAGATCTGGCATCCGAACATCAGCTCAGTCACAGGTGCAATTTGTCTGGACATCCTTAAAGACCAGTGGTGAGTCTTTGTTCCAATACTCTGAGATGGCCCTCTTTTCTCATTGACATGCCTCGTTCAGCTGCTACTTGTTTGTGACCATGTGTTAGTACTCCTAAGCCCTCTCCTCTGTGTGTCTGACAGGGCGGCAGCCATGACGCTGAGGACCGTACTTCTGTCACTACAGGCCTTACTGGCAGCTGCAGAACCAGACGATCCACAGGACGCTGTGGTGGCCAATCAGGTGAGAGGAAGACTGTGGGCGGGTCTCCAAATGCATGGCCGTGTTTGAGAGAGCGTGTGCAAGTAGGCCTGTGACATGTTGGATGATTTTGTTGCTGTGGTGTTGCTGTGGTGCCCATTGATGGTTGTGTCTTTCTGTCCCCAGTATAAGCAGAACCCAGAGATGTTCAAACAGACAGCCAGACTCTGGTCTCATGTGTACGCTGGTGCCCCCTCCTCCAGTCCAGAGTATACGCGCAAAATAGACAAACTCTGTGCAATGGGTTTTGACAAAGTAAGTGGCCCTCGTGTGGCCAACTATTTTTGCCATGTTTGTGATCAATACCTTCATGTTAATTATTATTGACATTATTATTATAACCATCCATGTAATTTCTTAAGATCACTGTTAACTGGTGTTTCTTTTGGATACAGTGACAATTCATAGTGAAACGGTGTCCCGTTCTTGTCTGAATAGCGTAGAAGTCTGTTGTTGACGTCCTTGTCTCCTGTTTGTTCCGTCTCCACAGAATGCAGTAATAGTTGCGTTGTCGTCAAAATCCTGGGACGTGGAAACGGCAACAGAGCTGCTGCTCAGTAACTGATTCTCAACTCCCCATAGGACCAAGCCACCCATCCAATCTCACCACCCCTCCGGCCTCTCAGGCCCCATCAGAAACACACTCTCCTTCAGTCTCCTTCCCCCTGAAGCCCTCCTCTGTTGTCTAGCTGTTGGATAGCTCCCCTCAACCTCTGCTCTGATCTCATCCACCTTTCCTTTTTTGTCTCTATTCCCTTCCATCATGTCACACAGCTCAATCAAATGACTACTCCTCCTGGGCCAAGTGCCATTTATTTGACTCGACTCATGCTAGACTCGATTCATGTCCATTAGAACTTTTCAAACCCACTCTCACTGTCCAAACACACCCCGCCTGCATCCTGTGACATACAATCGTTTTACATTGGTCACGATCTAGAAGAAAGTGATTCTGGTTTCTTTGAACAGAGACGTTATCTTTACCATCTCCACCATTTCTGGCCTAACAACATCACCAATGTTTCTTAGCAGTTGCAGTATCCACATCATGGTTGACATGTGCCTCCTGTCTAAAGTTTTACTTTATCAAACACCTGTTTCACCCCCACCCAATCAGCTGGTAGCTCCGCTTTCCTCCCCCTGTCGTTGCTGCCGTCGTCACCATTGTCATTTTTTTGCCCATACATTTTTTTAAATTTGGTTCTGGCCTCTCACAGGAAGACATTTGATTGCCCATTTAAAAAAATGAGAAAAAACAATGCAGAAGAGCTCATACTCACTGTTCACTGATAATCCTACTCTTGCCAGTTGAGTGGATGTTAATAAATGAATAAAATGTAACTGTTTGAAAAAAATTCTATCCACTAAACTACACAAACAGAGAATGAAACAAACAACTCATCTGTAAATAAAGCTATTAAAGTCTGTGTAAATTAATCCATAATGTGTGGCATTTTTATGCTCGTAAGAAAAGCATATTGCTATATCTATACGGCTGTTGGTAAACGTAGACTCGTGGGAATTACACTTCGGTTTGGATTAATCAACATTAATACAACATAAAATTGTGACTGTGTGTTTGTGTAAATATGCACACTATTATTTCAGTTAGGGATATAGGCTACACAGTATCACTGCATTGTTAGTGGATCCAAACAAATGAGTAGTTCCTGTCAGTATAGGGATGAATAGAAAGCCACATGCTACTGGAACATGGACTGAACAAGGACCTGAAACCATGTGATGTTTGTGAGCTGATGCGTGTGTTATTAGACAGAACATACAACCAGATTGCAAGGAAGGAAGCATGTTGTGTTTGACCCAGCCATGCCAACAAGTCCAGCTTTTATCACAGCAGTGTGCATGCGTGTATACTTTGAAGTTAGACCTGTTCAATCCCATAAAGATTCCCCTGCTATTGAGCTCCATACAAATCTAGCCTGAGAATTGCCTAGGTGACAACTGTGTGTGTTATCTCTTTATCAAAGTTGTCTAGTATTTATTTTAAGCATTGCATTTGCCTTTGGCCTGCACTGTGTTAGTCAACATGAGAAGCAATCACAGGGGAAAAAAACAGAAAACAAATGACCAGAACCATGGCCTACATTTTACACACCCCAAACACTGCCGTGTGGAACACCACTAAAAAAGGAAAGCAGTGATGAGCACCGCAATCACAAAAGACTAAGAAAACCAGTGGTTGTCACCTTAAATAAGCAATGAGCATGAGCCAATACATAATGGCTACAAGCTTTTCTAAGGCACAACATGTACCATACACCCCTCGTGCATTGCTTACGTATTCTACAGTTCTAAGATATTTCAAAGGTACCCAAAAGAGCCTGCAGTGTTTTGAACAATGGTGTACAGAAACATATAGTCTACTGAAGTATTATTTAATGGCTCAAAACTCATTTGGTACTGATTTATTATATATCACGACACTAACCTCCAACACAGTGCCATAGTGTGGCAAAGTGGGCGGAACCAAGGTGGGGGTTTTTGTACTGGAGGGGAACAGGTAATGAGTTGCACCTTGTCACTATTTAGCTGTGGTCTTAGTGGTCGCTTGCCCCGACTGCGCTACGGAGAGGTGGCATGCTGCAAGCGATAACTGGTATGTAGTGCTGTAAATCCCTATAAATGTGTCAGTGTCATTTATGTCGTATATTGTGAAGTTGTGTCTGACAAGTGTTGTGTTGTAGTTTGTGTTTCTGTTTGTAGCGTGAGTGTATATGGAGGTGTTATTTATGCTGTGGCGACGTTGCCCACTGGGAGGGGTGAGTTTGTATTGTTTTGTCTCCGTGTATATTGTAATACCTTCTAATAAGGCTGCAATGTATTCACGGTGTGTTTCTGTTATAGATAATCGGCTAGACGTTTGTCACTGTTTTTGTACCATTCATGTTGTTTGTTTTGAGTGAGAAAGGTGGTTATGTATTTTTGGTGAGGGATTTATTGCTTTGGTTATCTGTGTGTATTATTATTTATTTTATTTAAGGCACTGCCAGCCAACCTGTCCACATACGGTTTATTGTTTTATAAAATAAATAGCTCTTTGCTAAAACCTCTGTTTGCCGTAGTGACTGCTTGCCTGTAATGGGCCCAGGACCCGTTCAGACACAGTGACCAAGGGTCACAATAGCAACCGTGCTATGTTTAGAGACTGTTTAATTAACTGTCTGTGTCAATGTATAAATATAATTAAACATACCATTAATTTTCTGAAGATGAGACCTAATCTTTCCCCTGACAACAATAATGCAGTACAATCCTGACTGAGTATCTCCAGATTATATAACCACCACTCAATGGATATGCAACCAAATGCCAGACACATTTGCTATACGGCGACATTCTTAAACTGTGTCTCTGTGCTCTGAAATAACATAACAAGGTACAATAAGTGTTTCACATTTTTTGGAATGGTCAAAATGACATGTATGCTCAAATAAAAGCTGAGAAACTATGCTTTAACCTCATACGAATTCATACTAAATCCAATGTGTTGATTTGACATGCAAACGTGGATCTGTAGAGCAAGAAAAAAAGCTTACTGTCCCAAAAATGCATGGGGTACAGTGACAGCATCGGTTGCAGGCCCTAATCCCACCCACCCGCAAAGCATTTGATTGACAGCTGAATAGATCTGGTGTGCGCTGAGAGGATGGCCCGGGGTCATCTGGTTTCCCTGGGCTCCTATTCCATGGCATAGACTATGTCCTATTCTATTCCATGTCATGTGCCAAGCTGTAAGCGCTGCCCTGAAGCGCCAGGAGGCCGGATGTAAACGCCCGGCTGCTCTCAGCCCTCGAGTTTAATTGGGGTTGAATGGACGTCATGTAAACCTAACCGCAATCAAACGAGCAAGGAACCTGTTGCTATTAGCTACAACAACCCGCTGTTTCATTCCGGACTATTATTAAACTTAAAATGGGAACGATGGTTGTAATCGTTTGCTTTATTACGCTGATGTCGCCTGAAGGTAAGTCGGTGCGTTTATTTTGGAAATGTTTGGGAAAGCATTATTTATCAGTATTATTTGCTCTGATCTATATCGAGGTGTTTTTTGTTCAGTGTTATTTCTTGAGTAGAAGTTCAAGTGCACTCGGTTTCTCTAACGCTGCATGCACCTTAAGCGCTTTGACCATTGACTGAAACAACCTTTTTTTAATTAATTTAAATGGTCAACATGGGAAATGAGCTTGGAAACTAGCAATATATGTGGTATGAAGACCTAGTCCCCTTGGCAGAGGATACTCTCATGCAGAGGCAGCAGCCAATAACTTCCATTCTCCGGTTGTAGTGTCCCACTCGGCTCAGGGGCGCTACGCTCAGCAGCTGCTCACGGACCTGATGGAGAACTACTCTAACGCACTTCGGCCGGTGGAGGACACCGATAAAGCCCTGAACGTCACCCTGCAGATCACTCTGTCCCAGATCAAAGACATGGTGGGTCTCAGCTACATTTACCGACTGTGTCTTTAACGAGCTGAGCAGCACCGGTGATCTACAGCTTCTCTCACAAATAAGCTTTCACGAAATCTATGTCCCCCAATTACATGTCCACTTGAAAAAACAACTATCCGGTAGTAAACTCAAATATTCGGTTCTGATGAACAAATTATTTAAGCCGTTGTGAGGGAAAAGGTACATTTTGGTTGCTGCTCTCTGAATTGCAAACCCAGAGTGTGGTCAGTCATCTCTGTGATTCATCTGGTCTTTAAATAAACTACTGTATGAGTTCCAAGGAAAGTATTTAGAATAACATGCTGGCAGGGCAGATAAGTTAAGTGGTACTCTCTGTTGCCCAATGAATTGCATATAGGCTCACATAGATTCCTCTGTTAATGTAAACAGAAACAATATTGCATTCGAAGAAAAGAAGAAAAAAGAGTCAACCGTCCTGCAGGCTTACATTATTTTAAATTCACACCATGTTCATATACTGATGTTTTCCTGTAACTTTGACATGCAGACAGACATTTTCATTTTTGTGACCTGTGTGTGTGTCCAGTTGTGTGTGTGCCCTGTTGTGTGTGAGACTTGTGTGTGTGTGTGTGTGTGTGTGTGTGAGACCTGTGTGTGCCCTGTGTAATGCCTTCTTTATCCCCCAGCTAGTTGCCTCATCCACCTGATAGCGTCTGGATTTCACTTTGCTTGGCAGATAGTCTTAAGTTAATGAGAGAGAGAGTGAGTGATGAGGCCAGAGAAGAAGATGCACTGAGTTGGCCACATTTGTGTGTATCATGTCCAATAATACCTCGGTTCAGGGCAAAGGTGCTTTCAAATTACAAATATAAGTACAAAAAAGCTTTTGGATATTTAAATACATCTTGTAAACATTTTTAACAAAGGACTATTTTCCAAGATTTCTAATTCGTTTGGCCCTAAAAAAAATCTAAACTACAGCGAAGTGAAAATATGTAATGTGTGAAACTTGTGTTGGTCTACATAACCTTACACAATGCATATAAATAATTATCATACATTACAAAATAAAGTTGTCAAAAAATATATTCTATAGAGATAATTAAATATAATAAAAATGACTTCATAATACAAAAAAGTAATTGTATAGATGTGTTCATTTTTGCAACTTCATTTTTAATTAATGTTACAGAAATGTTTCCCATTCTCGTCAGAGCGTGTCTGTCTGTGTGTGTTTGTGTGGTGTGATTGGGCTACTGCATCTGTGTGTGTCTATGTTCATGTCTGTCTGAGCAGGATGAGAGGAACCAGGTATTGATAGCGTACCTGTGGATCCGTCAGACGTGGCACGATGCCTACCTGAGGTGGGACAAGGAGGACTATGATGGTCTGGAAGTCATACGAATCCCCAGCAGCCTAGTGTGGAGGCCTGACCTCGTCCTCTATAACAAGTATGATCGTACGTCCCACAGATGCGGCCACCATTCCCATGTGTCAAGTACAGCAAATACAAACAAGTGTTGAGTTCACATTAGTAAAACAATTAAAGGGGCCCCAAACAGAATTTGGGGCCCCTTTACAATACTGAACTACCACATTTTGTTGCCCACCTTTGTCAACAAATTGGCCAGGCTTTACTTTCATACACAGCAGGATGTCATACTTGTCGGTACTGGTAACCTGTAGTCCTCCTTGTTCCTGTGCAGGGCTGATGATGACTTCTCCGGGCCTGTAGACACCAACGTGGTACTGAGGTATAATGGTGAGATAACATGGGACGCTCCGGCCATCACCAAGAGCTCCTGTGTGGTGGACGTCTCCTACTTCCCTTTTGACAGCCAGGAGTGCAACCTAACATTTGGCTCGTGGACGTACAATGGCAACCAGGTAGACGGGACAGTCATACACACACACACAGACAGAATAATGGTGTAGCCATGCATGCATTTTCAGTTAACCTGTACATGGTGGACTAAACGACCACTTTTCCAGTCCCGTTAGTCTCCAGTTGTCCTCCTATGTGTCGTTCCAGGTTGACATAGCCATGGGAATGGACAGTGGGGACCTATCTGACTTCGTGGAGAACGTGGAGTGGGAATGCCACGGCATGCCAGCCACCAAAAACGTCATCATGTATGGCTGTTGCTCCGACCCCTACCCAGACATCACATACACGGTCCTCCTGCAGCGCCGCTCCTCCTTCTACATCTTCAACCTCCTTCTGCCCTGCTTCCTAATCTCCTTCCTGGCGCCACTGGGCTTCTACTTGCCGGCTGACTCTGGGGAGAAGGTGTCTCTGGGGGTCACCGTGCTTCTGGCCCTCACCGTGTTCCAGCTCATGGTGGCTGAGAGCATGCCACCGTCAGAGAGTGTACCGCTAATTGGTGAGTCAGTATGATTTATCACCCCCCCCCTTCCCCCGTGAACCTTAATATACCAGAGTGCATTATTGTCGATATGGAAACGGGACCCGGTGTTTGCTTAAACTCATCAACCATATGTTTCTCTCTCATTTTGCAATGTGCCACACAGGAAAGTACTACATTGCTACCATGACGATGATCACAGCCTCCACAGCTCTTACCATCTTCATTATGAATATCCATTTCTGTGGTGCCGAGGCCAAACCCGTCCCCCAGTGGGCCAAAGTCCTCATCATCGACTACATGTCCAAGATCTTCTTCGTCTACGAAGTGGGCGAGAACTGTGCTACTGCCACCTCCACATCTGCCTCTTCTTCCTTCTCACATTTTGATCAGGATGACTTCAACCAATCAAACCTCAGTCCCCACCATGAATGGGCCAATGGGAAACTGGGGGGAGACAGTGAGCAAGATAACCAGTGCTGCCAAAAACAACCCAGACCCCAAACCCCTGGACCCCAACGCCACACAAAGCCTCGACCCCAACATCACATCACCAGAGATGCGAATAACCTGAACACCAAGTCAAAGTTTGAGGGCTTTGAGTCTAAAAATGATCTTTCCCAGGGAGACTGCTGTAAGGAGGCCCCGTTGTGCTGTCCAGAGGATGAAAAGGCAGCTGTGGTCGCTGCTGCTATGGCCTCCGTGACCTTCGGCCCCTGCGTGTTCTGTAGTCACGGCAGCAGCTCACCTGGGGCGGAGTCCAAGCTTGTGCGGAACGTGGAATACATCTCAAACTGTTTCCGGGAGCAGAGGGCCACATGCGCAAAGGTGGCCGAGTGGAAGAGGGTCGCCAAGGTGATGGATAGGTTCTTTATGTGGATCTTCTTCATTATGGTCTTCCTCATGAGCATTCTGATCATTGGCAAGGCACCATGACAACACTGGTTACCCATGAGACTGTTCTTTATATTGAGGGAGCTGTATTTCACTTTCTTTTTCAGTGTTTTATGTCTTACTGATAAACCTGAAGATGGCGTCGTGACAAATGGATGCTTTGACAGATATATGTTATTTCCTATTAACCTCACATTTGGACCAATACAATGCGTTGTGCAGCACTGACTGTTGTACTCAAATGACCAAGTTGCTGATTTATGTAAGGATGATTATGTTTGTCTATTTATTTTAGTCTTTCTTGTTTATGTACAGGAAAATACATTTGATATAAATCCCTGATAATCTGGATGGGCTATTATCGGTTGTTAACACCCACTACAGGAATATCTACAGTAGACGACAAACTTTTATTAATATCCGAAATCACACAGCAGGTGTTTTGGTGAAAAAGAAGCGCTGGATATCTATTAGAAAACATTTTCGAAATGATCTATTGAATAGTTAATGAATGTCTTGTTTCCAGACGGCGGTGTAAAGATGTAAGGTAATATGTGACATCAATTATGCAACGCAATGACTTTGCCCCTCTAACTACCCATACCAAGAACATGGAATATGTGTGTGGGTAACCATGAACGTTTCTGCACGTCACAGAATTAGTTTGCCCACGCGAGAACATAGGAATATGTTTTGGACCAGACCGCTTCCCATACTTTAGTTAATGAACATATTATATAAATATATCCTTTAAGATTCTTGAGACATGTGACTTGATATTGCAGAATTGTTACTGTTACCCTTCATGTCCAGCAGAGGGCAGACACGTTTCACCATTTCTCACTATCCAGGCACCAAAGGTCTATTGAAACACGGGAACTCTAAATTTAAATATATAATAAAATACAATACAATGTTGATAGTAAGAAAGGGCTATGCAACCGTTCCATTAAACACTATTGTCAGAGTATATATGCAGTGTGGAGGATCCTTGTTTAACTATTCCATCAGTGTAAATATGGACCAGTGTTGAAGGTTATCCATTATTATCACTGATGGTTATCTGAAATGACACTGGAATTCTATTCTCTGTTATTACTTTTCCTCCTTCATAAGAAAGGAGTTAACTCAAAGAAGTCTTAACAGCCATCTTCCTCTTCAGGAAATCATTCTGGGGCGTGATGCGTCTGAGAGTGAAATCTCTCACTTTCGCACGCCGGGTCTCTGGTCCTATTAGAGGACAAAAAGCCGCAGGGCCCCAATACACCATATAATCACCTCCTGAGTCTAGTAGGAATGGTGTGAGGGAAATGTCATTTGCACAGACAGGAGAGAGGCTGGATAGACATTATTGGGGAAAATGACAGAGTATTTTGATTTCACTGGTAGACATGTTGGGGAAATCCATTCACCAGCCTAACAGTCAAATAGTTAACTGAAATATGACAGTTTTGTTTTAAACACTGAAGTTGTTGTGAAATAAATAAACAAGACTACCAGAATCTGGTTAAGCAACTGGTATGTAAATGTGACCAATCACAATGCAAAAACACAGCCTTCCTACTAATTTACTTCAATAATACGTTTAGTTACATTTTGTCATAAAACAAGGTTTAGTAGCAGATGTAGTGGTTTCCAGAATACACTGAACTGGCAGTTAATAATCTGTTGTTTAGTACCAATTAGCCCTAATTGCGCCAAGTTATGTGTGTAAATTAAAATGTGTTGATTTATAAGGAGGTGATATCGGTCCTATTTTAGACACGACCCATATATGGAACATATAAGTGCCTACTCGACAGGCACAAGCAACGGACTGGTATCACACCACCATCCCTAGTAAACATATCTGATTAAACTAATGGCATTTTAAACTGAAGATCATGGTGAGTTGATTATTGGAGTCAGGTGTGCTAGCTCAGTCTGGGGATCAGGGCTGACACTAATCAGGTCCCTGAGGAATACAGATGTAGATGCCTGATACTGAAACATCGATTTGTTCCTGGTATCTCTGTTTTCTGCCAGCCCTATCAATGTCAATGTGAAACCATAATAACTTGTTTAATTTTCTCCCCAATACTTTGTTTTTCCTTGGGAAAATCGAAGTTTGAGTTTATTTCATAACAGGGCTGGGTTTCTAGCCATGCTGCAGCAGTATATGTGCACTAGACCCTGAGACTCTGACCGCTGAACCATGCCAGGCAAACCAAAGCCATATTTTAACACAGATTAGACCTAAGTCAGCATTAACTGGCAAACACGGCTTTTGTTAAAGCCCACACAGATGGGTAACTCCAGGCCTCAGTTTCAGACTGTTGGCATACGTATGCCCAAGTCCCAGATAACAATCAACTAATCATCTGAGCAAACAATGGAATCAGTTTGATCAAGTCTGTTCGCGATAGACCGGTGGTATTCGAATCTGGACCACAAAGCCAGTTTTGACCTCCGCTATAGAGCTTGAATTAGTTGTTTGTTGTCTACATAGGAGAGACCATTTTGAATCTGGGGAAAACCCCTTTTCAGGGTCTACAACAAGGTTCTACTTTTAGCAGCTCTGAACCGAAGCGGCAAATTTAAAGTTTTCTGTCATTGTGCACACAGAAGAATCATTTTCTGGCTCTAACCCTTTATGCTGACATGGTGAAAAACCTTGTTCTCAAGCAGAGTGAGACAGATAACCCCTAGAACCACCAGGTCATTGCTGTTGTTGCGACTCTACAAGCTGGCATCACTGACACAAATGTCTAGAAAGGCTGTAAAGTTCTACAAAGAAGTTTTCTATGTATTGCTTAAACATCCTCCCTGTACATCACCCTCTCTTGCTTGTCAAATGTATTTTGTTAACATAATATAAGTGCCACAGACATTTACTGATAGTTCCACACAGACCTCCGGTAGTCTACGTTTCTTTGACCTCTCGCTATAGCTTGATACTACAAAGAGTGGGTGCAGGACGTTGTTGCTCTGCTCAGCTGCTCGGCGATGTTAAACTACGCTCAGCTAGTTAAAAAAAGCGAATATAATTTGTGTTTTTGTGGTGGCGCATCACAATTTAGCAACTGTGGAGCACCGCTCTGATTACAATAGGTGGAACCACTAAGTTTTAACATATATTGGCCATGCTCTGGCAGACGTGTAGGGGTTAAACGGAACTATGACAGCACCATGTGCAGAAACAGAAACAATTTCTTAGCCATCCGTTTCACTGTTCCTGACAGCCATCATAAATCACGTTGTATCAGTAGCTCCTGTTCCTGCCTTAAACGATATGCCCTAAGCAGAACAGTACTTGTCCGTACCATGCAGAACCAAGTTGGCCTGGTTATCCACCAACCACAGTTACAGGGAGGGTGCTGCTGCAAATGCTGCTGAAAAGGACAATGTGTAACAAAATGAACTTGAGTCAGCACAGCATGGTTTGAGTCTGCACGTTGTTAGATGTCGTCACATTTCCCTGCAGGTATTCTAGATTTCTTATTTTTTTCACACTTAGCAAACCAGGTTTTTGTAAGGTTTTTATTTTTCCCACTCAAAGATTTCTGTTTGTTTTTCAATTGAATTGTTCACGTTATAGGTCACATTAAAGGTGTAAAAAGGGGTGTGTATACGTTTTATATCCACAGTATTTTTGATGCCGATAGGTTAGTTATATAGCCAACTAAATAATAGCCAAATTAATATCTTGGTGTGAAACTGAACAAAACACTTGTTCCTCGTCGCTCTAGATAACCAAACAAATAATTATTATGTGCAAAATAGTGTTAGATGTGTAAAGGTTTTAAAAGTGATATACTTTTTAAATTAAAGTTTATAGTTGACTTAACTGGAGAGCTGTATTGGAGATACAGATGCTGTGAGAACTGAGAAGGAATTAGACTCATATGCAGGTTTATGTTCCGGAATAGATTGGAGAGCTTGGGGACTAACAGGTTATTTGATAAATTATTACATTTTCTTGTCTGTGTAAATTGTTTTAGTCAATAGTGGGTCTGTTTCATCTAAAATTGGTCTGTTTCATCGTATTTTTTTTAACCAAAAATTAGCATATAGTTGCCATGGTGATGGAAGCTCACTCAAGTGTTCGACAATAATATTGTGGTTTTAGATTTTTTACCTAAACGATTAATATAATCAGACATATAATAATAACTGAATATGTTGTGTGAACTTTTAAAAGTATAAATATTAAATGTTTTATACTTCTGTTTGGATTGCAAAAGTTACACAATCTGGCGTTGGAATCGAACGAATCCAGATTGTGATTGAGGTTCTTCTTCTCCACTTTTTAGTAAGTTATCGATCCTAAACATATGCTTGGACATTATGAAAAGCAATGCTTTCGGCTGGATATCTGTGATTGGAAACTTCTGGAGCCGTCTGTGGGCTGAAGGTAAACATCTGTCCAGTATAAGTAGCACACGTTTAATTGTTATTATTGTGTACGTTACTACAGTCGATGTTAGAAAACCATGTTGTGATTTACAAACGCCGTGCTACCTGAACACCTCCATTTCAACTAACATTTGAAGCAGTTTTTTATATTTCAATACTGTTTAATTCTAATTCAGTATCATCGCTAAGCTGTCATGTGTTATGATGGCATCATAATATGATATTATATGATGTACAAACGTGTTTTAAGCACTGTTGCTAAAACTTTTAGTAAAAGTAGAAAAACTCAAAACACGATTCTGTATCAAAACCGAAATACCGTTGTCCATTGTTAAACTGCAATCTAAAAGTAGTTCTGTATTATTTTGATACGGGAAAGTGTTCAAAACAGTAGGCCTACTCACTGTAACACGCATGTGTTTGTTCAATATGAATATTGCCCTTTTTAGCCAGTGATAAATACTTTTTTTTACGTTTTAGGAACTTTACGTGCACGGAAAAGGGCTTAGTGAATGTTAAGAAATGCTGATAGTTTATTAAGAAAATATTAGTTAAGGATAAAGGCTTTTGCAGTATATTTCTGTACACTTCCACTTCGTTTTCAATGTCTTATTTAGACAAATTAGAAAAAGGACAGAGATATACTGAAGATGGTACAGGCTGTCCAGAGCCCCCTGGGAGGTCCTGAGATGAAGGCAGGGTCTCATTGAATATTAAACATTTGTATAAGTCAAACATTTACTTAAAAATATAAAAAAGTATTGTGTTCCTGATAATGTAACTTGAGCATTTCAAGAAAATTGAGAACATTGAGTGACTTTTATAGATGCGTTCCAAGGTTTTCTGCCATTGGTTGAAAAAATTGAGGTATCTTGCAAAAAATAGTCCCTAAAAATTGTGTTTTGGTATTTCATATACAATTGTGTGCCAATATGACCCTCAAAACCAAAATCAGTTGCATTCAAACTTAACATTTTATGGCTAAGTAAAGTATGATAGTAATTCCACTGATTATTCACATACAATATATATTGAATATAGCCCAAAACAGGAGGTTTTAAAAAGTGATTTGTTTTACACACACATCCTGTTATGCATATTTAACTTGGAGGTGAAAGTCTTTTACTTGTCACTTGCCTATAATGACTACAGGTAATTGAAAATTTTAAGACTATAATTAACCAGGCATTTTATGATATATTATAAAGTGTAATGTGGAGGGACTCATGGAATGGACACAGTGCCAATTGTCTGTGCCTGGGAGAGAGAGTGCTATTAAAAAAATATCTGAAGTAATCCTAAAATTGAAAGTAATTCTAAAAGTAATCCTAAATTATAAAAAGAAAGAATTTCACTCTCCTTTCCCCTCTTCTATCCAGAGCTGCTTTTCTGGGGCCCTTCTATCCTGGCCCTTCGTGGCAGGGGCAAGAGTGTCAGCCAGCCTGCATTCAGGGGTAGCAACTGGGACATGTTCAAGGGCCTTGTTATACAGGCCTGGGCCAGGTTCTTCATGGGGCGTCGGCCTTGTCATTGGCCTAGACATGAGATACCATGCTAGCATAACAATATGGGAAACACGTTTTTGGCAGTAAGTCCAGTGGCCTAGGTTGTAACTCTCGCTGCAGCAGTACATTGATTTCAAAGCTAATGGCATAGACCGCTTTGGCACCCTAAACTCAACAGTATGTATGTTTGAAACAACGGTGTACTTCAATTTGGTGATACGCAGCTTGTGCTGTGAGCAGTTCTTAATTTTGAGTCTTCATTTGCGTTATTCTTTTTTGTTTTCCCTCGCTGTGTGTGCACGTTGCACTGTAAACATTCTAATGAAAGAGATCAGTGTTTATAAAGTTGACCATTCCTGCACACTCTTTCTGTAGACTTAGTGTATAAACGATTACAAAAAGACACCACTACTAAAAAAGTCAAAAAACATATATCCAAAATTACTTTTTCCCTTCGCTTACAGATATGAAAATGGAATACTTTGAGCGTCTACAGTACATGACAAGATGGCGATAGTGTTTAGTGTTGTGTTGTGTCACTGATGTGCTTCATTGCTAGTCAAGCTGTCTGAGCAGGTAAAACACATGCTCAACACGCCACCCCCGGCTATGCGTTCCGCTACATCAACGTCCACCGGAACATTCTCTCTCTCACGCCCCAAAATGTTCTGTCACCTCCCGATTTACAAATCAAGCTCTGGTCATGAGGTGTAATCGATAATGATGAATTAAAAAAAAAACATACTTATGCATTCCCATGCAATTACAGTAGGCTACTGCAAATGCAATATTACATGCAATTTGCTTTTATTTGTAAAGCTTAAATTCCATCAGTTAATATAGGGAATTGTATATTAATGTGTATTCCATTAAACTGACCAGTTATCTTAAAGCAACTAGTTTGTATTTATTACGTACAAATAACTGGTACTGTTATTACTAGCACGAGATTATTCAAAGTCAATGTTTATACAATTCTTGATAAAAGTAATATTTTCTGCTTTCACTAACCTGTTCTCTATATTTACTAGTTATTTTTTCCATTTCAGCATTCACAGATTTCAGTTATTTGTTAAAGCTATGCGGTCACCATCATCTGACCACACTTACAGCTATATTATTGGTGGACCCCTTTGTGTTTGTGTGTGTGTGTGTGCGTTTTTCAGTCTCTTGTTGAAGCACTGGGAGCTACGGTGTATTCTCATGCTGAGTCTTGAGAGACCAGGCAGCCATAACAACATGGTGAAACACAACACAGATTCACAACCGCCTTCCTTATCCACGACAAGCAGTGGTTCCCAGGTATCCAGACTTAAAAACCTGAGCCTGCTGGATGGATCTGGCCTCGGGCTGGAGGACACCCCAGCACCACCCACAGAGCCGCCCAAAACTGACCTGGGCCACATGGGCTTTCCAGATCCTGTCTATCTGCTGGCCGCAGTCATCTTCCAAAACACTCACCTGAAGAAACCTGCATCCCACCAGTTGGTCAGTTATGGCAAACGGGTAGGTTTGACCTTACCTGAGATCAAGGACGAGGCGATTCAACGGACTGCGTATGAACTGGCCTTCAACACACTAAAATGTAAGTGAGCGATTTGATGAAATGATAGATGCATAAGATGAAGTGTGAATCCAGTAGTGAGGCTACTGGTAGCATCAATATCTTAGGTTCTGTTTAACTGACCTCACTTGTAAACAAAGGTCAACTTGTTAAGTCATACAATATACCTTGTACATACAGTTGCAAACGTCTTAAAAACAGAGCATTTAATATTCTTTAAAGCCATTCTCATCTGTCCTTCTTCTTTCTGTTCTATTGGTCTGCTTGTTCATACATACTGTGTCCTCGCTACCGCCTATGGTCATCAGGACCTTAATTTATCTCCATGGTTAACTTGACTCAAGCCACATAACAAAGAAGGAACCCAGCAAAATAAAATTTCATTCATTTCAGGCCCTCTAAATGGCAACTTAAATCTGTTTGGCTCTAAGAAAACAATCAGCTATTTGAAAATAAGAGAGAAAAGCCTAAGTCACAATAACTGACAGGTGGAATTGAATCCTGATGTATTGACGTAGGGCAAACTGCAAGAGAAAACCCTCTTCAATGGCCACGGGGGGATGTTGCAAATCAATTGGTCACAATGTGTTATCTTGCCAGACAGGGACAGGGGGCAGGTCCACGGTGGCCAAAATCATGGGGCGCGTAATCACCATGGTGATAAGCGAGGGAAGGTTAGAGGATTGTCAGTGCCAGCCGGGAGTGGGAATTGATTTCCCTAACTCTGTGTGAGAGAGGCATGTCGAGTCGTGGTAGTCAGGAAGACATTTTGCTCCCTTCTAATCTATCCACCCACGGAAGCTAGATTAGCTTTTGGTGATCTGCATGCATATCCCATCATGACCGCCATCTGGTTAACTCAGCACCTCCATCACTTCACTGCTTCAACTGTTAAAGTTAAGTGGTTGTCTTGAGCAAAAGGGCAAAGATCATACGACAAAATAGGACAGACTGTGCTTGATGAAAGAAGCCTGAGATTCAATCTCAAATCAATTTATTATAAAATGAATAGCATACACATATTCATTAATATAGCTAGAACACCATGTTTCCAGGTAGCCATGTAGATTTCTTTTTTATTTTTGTTTAGTGTTCGTTACAATGACGGCTGATTACTACTGTGTTATCAGTTGAACCTCACTCTGATTCTGTTCATCTTTCCTGATATCCCTGGAATGAGTTCAGTCAGAGAGCACCCGTTTAGCGGGATAATGTCCTGGAGATAATAATGTGGAGCAAATTAGGGGAAGATTGACTAGCGGAGGCTAACGTTGGGAAGCTAAGTGGAATAATCACCAGATACAAACATGTGTCACGTTTTTCTCCTCCCTTATTCCAGTCATTCACGGTCGCTCCCCGCTAGTAATGAGACTTCACAACAATGTGAATGGTTGAAATTGTCATAGGAAAGACAAAATAGGGTGGATCAATTTGTGATAATAGTCCGGGCTACTTTGTTAGGTCAACACTGTATAATATATTGGTTGAATTTAGTCACATTTGTTGTGTGGAGAAATTGCTAACCTATAAAGTGACAGCGCTGACAAACTGGCCTTAATCTCCTCTGAGGAACACTGTGTGTTCAGATGGTAAGATTGGTATTTAAGACACACACACGCACACACTGGGTGCATTCTACTTGTTCGGCCAGGGAATGACAATGATCCAGAATCGACTTTCGGTCAGTTGTTAACCTGAAGAAACCGCTTATGCAGCGAAAACATGATGAGCAAAATGCCAGTGACCCCTTGTATTGATAATGGGGTTATAACTCTTTTCCATTCAGAACAAAAAGCTCCCCTATCACTGAAATCACCAGTCGAAACAGCAATAATATGGACTTTATGTGTTGGACATTGAATTCCTTCAAACATCTCTCCATGCAGTTACACAAACAGCTAAAGCACAGAGACACTTCATGTTCATTGGGTGGAGGTGGTTTCGTTTATGGTGTGTGTGTGTGTGTGTGTGTGTGTGTGTGTGTGAGACATATTTCCTCACTATGGCAAATGGAAGTGATTTCCATGGTGGAATAGCTAGATCACAGGGATCTATTTCTGTCTCCCTCCCCCGACTCCCGCTCTTTATCTCTCTTTTCCTTTATTTTCCCTCCCTCTGGCTCACCCATCACTCTTTTCCCCCTCCTCACTTTCTCAGTTTTTCACTTTTCTTTTTTCTGCAGGCCCAATCGTCACCTTGACTCTTGTAGGCTTCGTCACGTCTGATGTGACACATACCGCGAATATTTTTTTTATCGGTCTCCTGATCTCAGCCATAAAAAAAATTGCTCAGTGCAAGCCAGTTGATGTGTGAATTTAGAGGTCACAAAATAAATATTGTGTGCTTCCCCCTTTCATCACTTCCTCTTTCCTTGTTCACTCCGTCCCTCCCTGGGAGAGCTCCTACCACATTGTCGGTACTAGCCAAACATGCACAGAGCTAGTATGTGGCTGTGTGTAGACAGGGAATTGGTTCATTTAACCTGGGGTATACCACTTGTTTTAGACCATGGTGAGGGAGGGTACATGTCTGTCTAACATGTCTGACTAAGACAATGGCACCTCAGCGAAACGTTTTCGAGGCCACGGTTGAATAATAAGCTCTCTGGTTCTAAGGGTTGACCAAGGGTTCTGGCCCACTCTCCCGAGGAGAGATTCAGGGGCGAATTGGCAGACCTTGTTCTACAAGAATGTGAAATTGGATTTACCGACGCGAAACACTGTGAGACAAAGAGCTAAATAGGACCAAGCGGATAGTATTCATGCATTCTAGTGCATCTGTCTGGATTCATTTGACTGTGGTTATCGTCATGTATTCACCATAGCTAGTGAGCTAGACGATAGCCACACCACAGAACATACCTAAAAGTCTAGCGCCTCCATTTGACCAAGTCACGCCTGAACACTGATTTGTGTTTTTTTGGCAGATTTCCTGTCTTCGGATTAGGATTTTGGAAGAATCAGCTGGTCCTTGGTTGTGGCTGGGGCTGCACTAAACCATTTAGGTCGATTTCTTAGGTGCCTACCCCTGTCCTCAGCCCCTCCTATTGTGCGCAATTGCTGCTGGTATAAGAGATTTATGGGGGAATTTGGTCGGTGTTTTACTCTTCAGGTCCTCTCTAGGTTGATTTATAGTGCAGAGAGGACAATGACCTCCACATTCAGACGGCATCCTCACACTGTGTCCTCCCCTCTGGGTCTCTGGGTCTCTGGGGAGTGGCCGGACAGACATGTTGTTGGCTTTGTCTTTAACATCCACTGCCGCAGTTACACTGGTCAACGCACTCATTGACCCGATGATGCTTTAAATTGGGATGATTTTAGTGTTCCAATCACAGACACACTCTTATGTTTATTGTGTGAGTGTGTGTTTAAAGATTCTGTGTGTGTACGTGGTTGTGTGTTGCTATCCAGCCTTTATCTGATTGGCCCAAGTTCGGTTGGTGTGAAATGTGATGTGATACAGTGTAAACAGTGGTTTTTGCCGTTGCCATGGCATCACCGTGGCGGTTTGCTGTCAGGACGACAACTCCCGGTGGCAGTTAAAGAGGACTCAGCTGTGTCATTTAAGATTAGAGGTTAATCAGGACAGCACAGTCGCTATGTGCACACACACACGTACGCACGCGCGCAAACACACAAAACACACATTCAGTTTCATACTTGTGAAACCTTCCCACATGCCTCATTTCATTTTCACCTTGGCGATGGGATTATGAGGATTTATAGAATAAGGAAAATGCTGTTCTAACAAGATTACTTGGAATATGACATGCATATTGGATAAACTGTCACGCCTTCCTATCCAATATGTGGTGAATACACATGTGAATAACACATGCAAACACTGAGCGAACATCAGAAACAGGTGTTTCCTAAGCCTAAAATGATAAAGCTGAAAGCCCCCCCCCCACACCCCACCAACTTGGAACCAGACTGTGAGTGTAAGGCTGTCCGACTGTGCGTTTTTAGGGTTGACTGTGATAGTGTGTGTGATTTTGTGTTAGTCTGTGTGTACGAGGGAGAATAAGAATCTAGGAGTGTGTAAGGCTTTTCATTTCTAAAGATGTGTGTGTGTTTGTGTGAGGTTGTGTAAGTCTGTGTGAGAGGGAGGGAGAATGAGATGAATGTGTGAGGCTTTTCATTTCTAAAGATGATGTGTGTGTGTGTGTGTGTGTGTGTGTGTGTGTGTGTGTGTGTGTGTGTGTGTGTGTGTGCGTGTGTGTGTGTGTGTGTGCGTGTGTGTAAATGTGTGAAGAAGTGTTAGTATTGAACATCCTGTTGGTGAGGGAGACAGATGTTGCCTTCAGTGTCTCTCAGAGAGTAGAGAATAACGCATTAGGAATCACACGTCTCTGTCAGATAGCCAGTTTGCATCAGACACCTCAGTCTTTTATAAGAGCAATGAACCGGACATGTATGCTATTATAATTACTCGTTACATTACTGCCAATGAGTGAATAATAAGGGTCTCAGTGGTTTTAATTTCAGACGTTGAAAGTAAATCACAGTGAATTAACTAAAATTGTTCTCTGATTAACTTCGTGCAAAAAACAAATGACCATTTAGTCGTGCGGTTTGAAAATCCCCATGTAATTGAATAAACATTTTAAATTATAGCTAGATTGTTCCCGCTGCCTCCAGGAACTCTTTTCTGGACTGCTGGCAGGAGCTCATCATTGAATGTGCAGTCTCATGATAGTCATTTATTTCACTGGGTTAGATGCGTCAGTTTTCGTGCCACTATCAGGCATATTCTAAATGATCCTGTCTGGACTTGGGTGGTCTGGCCTGTGGAGTTAATTAAATATAGAAATGGCAGAGATACAGTTGAGATTTGAGATACAGTTGAGAGATACAGTTGGGATACAGTTGAGATACAGTAGAGAGATACAGTTGAGAGATACAGTTGAGATACAGTTGAGAGATACAGTTGAGATACAGTTCATTATCATGAACCATTATCTAAACATTATGGAAGTATTTTCGCTCAATCATTCTCATTTCTTTCTCACTGGTTTAACCCTCTTTTTCACAGTATGTTATTAAAATGACGAATTGTCTCTTTTCTAAACAGATCAAGAGCTCCTGGAGGACATAATGATTGAAAGCTGTTTTTACCTCTCTCAACCAATGGTGAGTTGAAACTGAAAGCTTCTTTTTTTACTGCTTTCTCTAACTTCCTGGCTCTAGGTTAGTACTGTATAGCTGCCAATATTATTGTCCTGCTGTTCTTCATGTTGTTCAAAACTCCTTCCTTTCAATTCTGGTAGCTTCTTTTTTGTGATAGTGATTATTTTATTGAAATAACCCGTAATCACAAAGCCTTTTGTTCTGTGGTAACTCCCCTTGGTAAAAACCAGCGCTCCAATGATCACATTGGAGAAACAACAAAGAAGCGTTAGCTACTGCTTTCTATTTTTTTTCAAACAGAAACCGAAAGTGAGTTAGCGATGAGATCAGAATTGTGTCCATGACACCATGGGCTACTCTGGGCGGTATCTGTGTGCTTGCAGCTGCGATCTCGACCACTGTCCTGAGTGTGTCGTGTTCCATGCGTTCCCTTTCTCTCTAAGTCTTTGGGAGTGGCTCTCTGGGCTGTGAGCAGAATGCAAATAACACTGTAGATGTAAAAGAAACCTTACCACTGAACCCATGAACCAAGGACATACACTGTGCCGTAGACATACACCGTGCCGTAGACATACACCGTGCCGTAGACATACACCGTGTTGCAGACATAGACTGTGTTGCAGACATACATCGTGTTGCAGTCATACACCGTGTTGCAGACATACACCGTGTTGCAGACATACACCATGCCGTAGACATACATCGTGTTGCGGACATACACCATGCCGTAGACATACATCGTGTTGCGGACATACACCGTGCCGTAGACATACACCGTGTTGCAGACATAGACTGTGTTGCAGTCATACACCGTGTTGCAGACATACACTGTGTTGCAGACATACACGCGCCAAATATTTTGTCCACAGTACAGTAGTGTAGTATATGTACTACACCGTGGCTGTAATTTTACTTAGGAGAGGCATTTGGGCGGGAATATTTATTTATGTTTGCCGACCTAGTTTCGGAAAACAGTCGAAAACAAAGCAGTAACTGTCTCCTTTATTGTTGCTATAATGAATCCGAAAGAGAGGTAGTTTCAATTTGCAGTTTTTTGTGACAGGAGTAGAGATGTTGTTCTGTCGAATACAGAGTTAAATGTGTGACTGGAATTATGTCTGGACTGACTTTAATGACGGTTCTAATCTCTGAGCCTGGGGACCTGGACTGCTAGTGGTTTTCTATTCCACCTAGTAATTAAATGGCATTCCAGGTCTAAATCAGCCTCTGATTAGACGGCTAGCATTAACACCAGTGGCACTCAGATTCCTAAACAACCAGAGTTCAGAACCCCTGCATGAAAGTCATTATGCCAATATATATATGACGTCTGTATTTAAAAATGTGTGTGTGTGTGTGTTAAATGTGTTCATAAGTGCACACACACACAGACACACACAAACAGTAATTTGAAATATGGCCTTGTCTGGAATGAATGGGTCTTTCCACGTTTAGTTGACAGGTCGTTATTCGGCATCCCACACGGAGATAATAAAGCTCAGACACAATGAGGCTTTCTTTAGAACTCACTCTCACCTCATTTTACACCCCTGGCATCTATAAAGTTCAACCTTGATGGAGTAAGGAAATAGAAGGACATATGTGGTGATGGAACCAGAGAGAGGGGGAGGAAGTGAAGAGATGGGGAGGAGAAGGAGGTGCTGCAAAGTTGGGAGGAGCAAGATGAGCTTCTAATCCGGGAGGGGGAACTGGAGAAGAGGGGAACTAGGAGGGAAGAGAAGGAGAAAGGCATGAGACATGTAAATAGATAAACCTGGTTGGATGAATAACATGGGAGTGACAGTACAGAGGTCTAAATGACCAGGGAGATACTGTACACAGAACATACTGGGACTAAATGACATGGGAGATACTGTACACAGAACATACTGGGACTAAATGACATGGGAGATACTGTACACAGAACATACTGGGACTAAATGACATGGGAGATACTGTACACAGAACATACTGGGACTAAATGACATGGGAGATACTGTACACAGAACATACTGGGACTAAATGACATGGGAGATACTGTACACAGAACATACTGGGACTAAATGACATGGGAGATACTGTACACAGAACATACTGGGACTAAATGACATGGGAGATACTGTACACAGAACATACTGGGACTAAATGACATGGGAGATACTGTACACAGAACATACTGGGACTAAATGACATGGGAGATACTGTACACAGAACATACTGGGACTAAATGACATGGGAGATACTGTACACAGAACATACTGGGACTAAATGACATGGGAGATACTGTACACAGAACATACTGGGCCTACATGACCAGGGAGATACAGTACACAGAACATACTGGGCCTACATGACCAGAGGGAGATACAGTACACAGAACATACTGGGCCTACATGACCAGGGAGATACAGTACACAGAACATACTGGGCCTACATGACATGGGAGATACTGTACACAGAACATACTGGGACTAAATGACATGGGAGATACTGTACACAGAACATACTGGGACTAAATGACATGGGAGATACTGTACACAGAACATACTGGGACTAAATGACATGGGAGATACTGTACACAGAACATACTGGGCCTACATGACATGGGAGATACTGTACACAGAACATACTGGGACTAAATGACATGGGAGATACTGTACACAGAACATACTGGGACTAAATGACATGGGAGATACTGTACACAGAACATACTGGGCCTACATGACATGGGAGATACTGTACACAGAACATACTGGGACTAAATGACATGGGAGATACTGTACACAGAACATACTGGGACTAAATGACATGGGAGATACTGTACACAGAACATACTGGGACTAAATGACATGGGAGATACTGTACACAGAACATACTGGGACTAAATGACATGGGAGATACTGTACACAGAACATACTGGGACTAAATGACATGGGAGATACTGTACACAGAACATACTGGGACTAAATGACATGGGAGATACAGTACACAGAACATACTGGGACTAAATGACATGGGAGATACAGTACACAGAACATACTGGGCCTACATGACCAGAGGGAGATACAGTACACAGAACATACTGGGCCTACATGACCAGAGGGAGATACAGTACACAGAACATACTGGGCCTACATGACCAGAGGGAGATACAGTACACAGAACATACTGGGCCTACATGACCAGGGAGATACAGTACACAGAACATACTGGGCCTACATGACCAGAGGGAGATACAGTACACAGAACATACTGGGCCTACATGACCAGAGGGAGATACAGTACACAGAACATACTGGGCCTACATGACCAGAGGGAGATACAGTACACAGAACATACTGGGCCTACATGACCAGGGAGATACAGTACACAGAACATACTGGGCCTACATGACCAGAGGGAGATACAGTACACAGAACATACTGGGCCTACATGACCAGGGAGATACAGTACACAGAACATACTGGGCCTACATGACCAGAGGGAGATACAGTACACAGAACATACTGGGCCTACATGACCAGGGAGATACAGTACACAGAACATACTGGGCCTACATGACCAGGGAGATACAGTACACAGAACATACTGGGCCTACATGACCAGGGAGATACAGTACACAGAACATACTGGGCCTACATGACCAGAGGGAGATACAGTACACAGAACATACTGGGCCTACATGACCAGGGAGATACAGTACACAGAACATACTGGGCCTACATGACCAGAGGGAGATACAGTACACAGAAGATACATGACCAGGGAGATACAGTACACAGAACATACTGGGCCTACATGACCAGAGGGAGATACAGTACACAGAACATACTGGGCCTACATGACCAGAGGGAGATACAGTACACAGAACATACTGGGCCTACATGACCAGAGGGAGATACAGTACACAGAACATACTGGGCCTACATGACCAGGGAGATACAGTACACAGAACATACTGGGCCTACATGACCAGGGAGATACAGTACACAGAACATACTGGGCCTACATGACCAGAGGGAGATACTGTACACAGAACATACTGGGCCTACATGACCAGAGGGAGATACAGTACACAGAACATACTGGGCCTACATGACCAGGGAGATACAGTACACAGAACATACTGGGCCTACATGACCAGAGGGAGATACAGTACACAGAACATACTGGACCTTTTTCTTATCAGGCACACCAGCCACCTCTGGATTTAACCCATTTTAACGTTACTATACTGAGTATATTTCTATATATATCTCAGCCTGTGTTCAGCTAGCCGGTGTCCAGTGTTAAGTGTTAAGGCCTAGTGTCAGAGGTGATACCAAAAGACAACATGCCTGTTCACTCTCCCAGGAGTGCACTCCCACCATGAGAGGGTGCTGTTGCCAGGGCAACACAGGACAACCACAGGAATGTCTCCTCTTGTTCCCTTGGGGTCAACAACGGCTGAGAGTGTGAGATAAGGGGAAGGTACGGGAGGAGCCCGAAAGGGATGGCGAGCGAGAGTGGGAGGGAGGGGAGGAGCCAAAATGGTATGGAAAGCAAAGAGTGGGAGGGAGGGGAGGAGCCAGAAAGAGATGGAAAGCGAGAGTGGAAGGGAGGGGAGGAGCCCGAAAGGGATGGCGAGCGAGAGTGGGAGGGGGGGAGGTCCCAAAATGGTATGGAGAGCGAGAGTGGGAGGGAGGGGAGGAGCCAGAAAGAGATAGAAAGCGAGAGTGGAAGGGAGGGGAGGAGCCAGAAAGAGATGGAAAGCGAGAGTGGAAGGGAGGGGAGGAGCCAGAATGGTATGGAGAGCGAGAGTGGGTGGGAGGGGAGGAGCCAGAAAGGGATGGAGAACCACGCTCCTGTTTGTTATTAACCTTTCCCAAATTGTACTAAAGCCCTAGAGTGAATTACGTGCTGGCGCTTATTCTATTGTCTTGCTGTTAGAATTAGCCTAGCTTCGTATCTCGCCTCATTAGCCTTGCAGCAATGCCATGGCAGTCTGTTGCTGCTCAGCAACACCATATGGCACTAATGTGATCTGTGTCCCTCAGGTCCTGAGGGAGAATAAAGGGGTGAAAGACAGCTAGAGGAAGAGAGACGAATTGAGGGAGTGGATATCGAAAAAGCCAGGCAGTGAGATGGAGGGGTAATGATGAAGTGTGAAAGGTGCGAGAGGGAGAGAGAAAGAGGGTGTTTTCGAAGCCGGAGGAAGAGAGCGGGAGAGGGAGGGGGAGATGAAGTGTGAAAGTGTTCAAGTGAAATCCAGGGAGGGAGAGATGGAGTGTGTTTTCCTGCTGTGTTTAATTAAGTGGTAGAAGCCAGGTCATGGCAGGACAACACCAACCTACTCCACCCCACTTGTGTGTGAGGACTGCTGGGTAGCTGCTCCAAACACACTGAGAAGTTGCGCAGCTCTGTAAATCACTTAGCTTAATCAATGAATTTCATCAAACTGCCGCCACCTTTCCCTGGGTGTTATTAGAGATGAAGGTGATATGTTATCTGTAAGGGGCTTGCGTGTGGAGACACATGGAGAGTATCTACAGGTTCTTACTGTCTGTCCTCGTGCTGAGTGATCCTGACTGTCTACCTCTAAGGGTTCATGATGAAGTGCTGATTGTTGAACCGCGTCAATTCATTTTATTCACTCTATCTGTTCTCCCGGTTCCCTCTCGTGTTGTCAGGTTTACCAGTTAGAGCCTAACTCCGTTCCATTTTCTCTGCCTGGCCTATAGACTGTTATTGAAGTGTGAGGCAGTGAAATTCTAAGTGTGTGATATATCTATTTATTAAGCTGCTACTCTGATCTAGCCTAGGATTGTTGAAGCATCCTTTCTGTTTTATTATTTTCTGTTGCCTATTTGTGAGTGGCTGAGCTGTTTCTTTCCTCTGAAAGGTTCTGGTCAACAACCTAGCTGATGATGAACCATTAAAAGCCTTAGTTTCAGGTGATATGTGATGACTAAATCATGTTGATACACCAGATTGACACATGAGTCATTCAGCTGTACGGCATGTTGATGAACCAGATGTGACCAGCTGACACATGAGTAATTCAGCTGTACGGCATTTTGATGATTGTTGACTATATTCTTTTAAATGTTTATTGGCCAACGCTTAAGGATCTTGTATAGTATGATCGTCTCTTTGTTTTTATTTGTACTGCTGTAGCAGGGAGCCAAAAAAGAACATGCAAATGAAATGTGCTCTCACCTCCAATATATACCTCAGTACTATATTCCTTAAACCTGTATTCCAAATCCTAGGAAATAAACGTTTTTTAACTCATTTATTGCGCCATTGTGCTTCATTCGACACCACTGTAGATTCTCCACAGCGTAATGGGATGATTTTGACGGTTTTCGTTTAACTAGGGGTGTTTCTGAACAGCAAATTGGATCTACAGTACAAATGTTGTGTATTTGATGCTCGTGGTATTGTGTAATACATCACACTTGTTCTATGCATATTAACATTGTAAATTCCATTTGTAGGTAGAATTTCACCAGTAAATTACTGTTGCAGCCTGGTACTGAGATGTGCTGGCACTAATAACATTATGCTCCCAGCAGGTCCATTTATAGGAAAGCTTACCCCGACACTCTGCCTCCTCGCACATCCACGCCCTCTATTTGCAGGAATATGCTCCTCTCCCCCTGTGTGGCTTTTCTTGTTTATGCAAAACCATATCCTGTAATATCCTAAGTATATATCATTAGATTTTTTTCATGTCCTGTGTTAGGCCTTCAGGAACCAGTCTCCCCAGACTCGACCATATGACATGCAGAAAATGTGTTGTAGATATTTTATGACTATAGCTTAACATCAAGTGCCCTCTGTTTGGTGAAAACAATTCCCCTAACTCTTATTTTCTGGCCCCAGTGCTCCTCCTGATACATCTACAAATACTCTTCTTGCCATGCTCCCACATATTTATTCATACAAGTCATCCGCAGCTGAGAAGGCAATTTACAATGTGGTTTGTCCAAGTTCAGCTATCGTCATCTGCCTCTTCATCATTTTGATTCATTTCAACACAGTGAGACATGTTCATTGTGCTAGGGTATAGTCCCGATGACTAGGGTATAGTCCCGATGACTAGGGTATAGTCCCGATGACTAGGGTATAGTCCTGATGACTAGGGTATAGTCCCGATGACTAGGGTATAGTTCTGATGACTAGGGTATAGTCCCGATGACTAGGGTATAGTCCTGATGACTAGGGTATAGTCCCGATGACTAGGGTATAGTCCTGATGACTAGGGTATAGTCCCGATGACTAGGGTATAGTCCTGATGACTAGGGTATAGTCCCGATGACTAGGGTATAGTCCTGATGACTAGGGTATAGTCCTGATGACTAGGTATAGTCCCGATGACTAGGGTATAGTCCTGATGACTAGGGTATAGTCCCGATGACTAGGGTATAGTCCTGATGACTAGGGTATAGTCCCGATGACTAGGGTATAGTCCCGATGACTAGGGTATAGTCCTGATGACTAGGGTATAGTCCCGATGACTAGGGTATAGTCCTGATGACTAGGGTATAGTCCCGATGACTAGGGTATAGTCCTGATGACTAGGGTATAGTCCAGATGACTAGGGTTCTGTAGACCATTGGATGGGCCATCAATACTGAACGAACAAAAGGAAAACTCAAAATGTTCTGTTCGGCTCATCTGAGTGCAAGCTAGCTGGTATGAATGTAAATGATCAATCCTTACTCAGCAGTTTCAATAGTGAAGCCATAGCGTTAAGAAGATCCAAATTGCCAACTCCAGCCAGAAACGAAGCCCAGGTCCGATCGAATGTATGTTTTCTAACTTAACGCTGATTTCTCCTTCCAGCCTGATGATCAGATGAGTTTGGTGGCAGTGATGCTGTATGACTTTCAGGACAGGAAGTTCCTTCCTCGTGAACACCAGGGGGAGGAGCTTGTACAGGAAGTCAGGGAGGTGGAGAACTGCCTGCTCAGGTGAGCAGTGTGGGTGTTATGCCTGATTCAGATATTATAACAATTTAACCCTTTGTCAGTTTCAGATTTTGTAGAACACACACGTAAGACTTTGCACAATAACGGTGCGACATACGATTGTAATTAAACTTTTGCTTAACAAGTTTCACAAAATTATCATTATTGTAAAAATGCAGCAAACGTGCAGAACCTTTTAGAATGCCCACAGGATGCCTCTGTAAAAAAACAAGCAGCTTTTCAGAGATTTCAATTAGTTGATTTATTGGATGGTTCTCTGAGTGGCTCAAATTGGAATCCACTCTGTCTTTCACTAAAATTTGACATTTTCAATCTTGCAAAGTCCAGCCGTTGACATATGATGCCTAAATAGTTTAGATCCATACCGCATAATTAAAGTGTTTGGTTAGAACTGGGCTATTTACACCATCTGGTCTGTTGGACTGTCAGAGTTCTGTTTGGGTTGTGGAGCATCTGATGAGTTTCACCTCTCTCCTGCATTCCTTCCTGTGTGTGTGGTAGGTTTAAGACCAAGCTGGCAGCTGCACTGGCTCGCTGCAGGATTAAACACAACCTACCAACCATTGACTGCATCCTGCCAGAGGCTGTGAGGAACAAACAGGACAGAGCCCAAAGGCTGCCTCTCTACGCATGGGTCAACACCTTTAAAAGCAGGTCAGCTCGATGGACACACAGATGACACATCTGCATGCATTCACACACACACACACACACACACACTTGCATGCATGCATTCACAAACACATCTGCATGCATTTACACACACAAACACATCTGCATGCATGCACACATACAAAAACATCTGCATGCATGCACACATACACACATCTGCCTGCACTCAGGTCTGAGGTCGTGTATATTATTCAATGGTTCATGATTCAGGAGCCCAGCTGACATCCTATTAAAGCATGGTTGGTGTGTGTGTGTGTATTTGCATCTGCCTGTGTGAGAAAGAGATTACAACAATGGTAAGAAAGAGAGAAATGGAGTGAGAAAAGGTATGTTTGTTTAGTTGCAAGTGTGCATGTCTATGTATGTGTGAGTGTGTGTGTCTATGGCTGTGTGTGAGTGTGTGTGTCTATGGGTGTGTGTGAGTGTGTGTGTCTATGGGTGTGTGAGTGTGTGTGTGTGTGTGTGTCTTTTTTGCCTGTTGTTCTCCAGACAGTCTAATTCAGTGGAGTGTAAATCCTCCTGCAGTGGACACATCCAATCAGCAATACCCCACTGCAAGACCTGGGACTGGAGGTCACCTGTGGTGTATGAGTGTGTGGGTGTGTGTGTGGTTATGTGTATGAGTGTGTGGGTGTGTGTGTGGGTATGTGTATGAGTGTGTGTGTGGGTATGTGTGTGTGTGTGTGTGTGTGTGTGTGGGTATGTGTATGTGTGTGTGTGTGTGTGTGTGGGTGTGTGTGTGGGTATGTGTATGTGTGTGTGTATGAGTGTGTGGGTGTGTGTGTGTGGTTATGCATGTGTGTGTGTGTGTGTGGGTATGTGTATGTGTGTGTGTGTGTGTGTGTGTGTGGGTGTGTGTGGGGGGGGGTATGTGTGTTTGTGTGTGTGTGTGTGTGGTTATGCATGTGTGTGTGTGTGTGTGTGGTTATGCATGTGTGTGTGTGTGTGTGTGTGGGTATGTGTATGTGTGTGTGTGTGTGTGGGTGGGTGTGTGTGGGGGGGTATGTGTGTTTGTGTGTGTGTGTGGTTATGCATGTGTGTGTGTGGGGGTACGTGTGTGTGTGTGTGTGTGTCGGGGTATAAAAGAGACCAACTAAAGCCTACATGAACTAATAATAGAGGCCACATTAAGCCAAAGATATGTTACTTTCATTTTGCAGTACGCTTTAGATAAGACACAAGTACACAGTTTTAAAAACACTCTGTGTCCTCCGTGTCTCCCCAGCCATGATGAGGTTTGCAGAGTCCTGAATCAGGCAGGATTCTCCCAGGTGAATTCAGTGGAGCAGTTAGACGGGCCGTCCTACTGCCAGGACCTACACTGTGGAGACATGTTAGTGTTTCCCCCAGAGGTCAAAGGTGACCTGTATCGCACCAAGCTGCTCAGCAATCAACTCATCATACAGGTACGACAGTAGTAAGTCATTAATGGCATAACTATTATCCTGTGGTGTAATCAGTTGTCTTTATTAGACACGTAATTAGTAGAATAGTGTTTCACATGGTTGCAGGTTAAATACACCACGGGAGCTCCCACAGTTAATTAGTATAATTCCTAACCAAACTACAGCATGAGGAGGAAAGAATCAGAAAAATCCGGAACACAATTCTGTTGAGAGGCACTGTAGAGTCCTTTTTTAAAGGGGTTCTATATGAGTTCTAACCGGAACCACAGAGGGTTCCTCAAAGGGTTCTTCTAATGGGACAAATGAAGAACCATGTTAGGTTGTAGATGGCATCTATAGCAAGACCAGTTCTGTAGCCCAGCTCTTCTTTCTAACCAGCATATGATGCCAGTTCTGTAGCCCAGGGCTTGTTTCTAACCCTCATATGAGGCCAGTTCTGTAGCCCAGCTCTTGTTTCTAACCAGCATATGAGGCCAGTTCTGTAGCCCAGCTCTTCTTTCTAACCAGCATATGAGGCCAGTTCTGTAGCCCAGCACTTTTTTCTAACCAGCATATGAGGCCAGTTCTGTAGCCCAGGGCTTGTTTCTAACCCTCATATGAGGCCAGTTCTGTAGCCCAGCTCTTGTTTCTAACCCTCATATAAAGCCAGTTCTGTAGCCCAGGGCTTGTTTCTAACCCTCATATAAAGCCAGTTATGTAGCCCAGGGCTTGTTTCCAAGCTAAATCTTATAAAAAATGTAAATAAGGATAAGAAATATGTCTGTATTGTACATCGACTGGCGTACATAAATCCAGCAAAACATGTCAATGCAAATGCTTCCACACCCATTGTGAATACAGATGACCAATTTGTGTCACCTCATAAAGCCCTTTTTGTACAGAGAGAGTTCTGAAGAGCTCGACGCTTCTGTCTTTTATTTCCAGTACAATAAACCGCCTGCCACTCTGAGCACCATACCACACAAGCGCAGTGAAATCTGATTACCGAGACAAATTTAATTAAGCATTCAATACCACTGCTAAATTAATTACTTCCTCCTGCTCTTCATTTCTACCTTCTTTTCTCAATGTCGTTGCCGCTCCCTTCCTCTGTTCGGAGACTGTGGATACTAGCTACAGAAAGCCTGATGTGCCCTGTTGGGAGGTGTTACCTTTAGCTTTAGGTCTGAAGTGTGTTTGGGACTTGTCAAATTGAAGGACATTTCCATAGTAACCTTATAAAGATGGATCTATCTTTCACACTGTCCGCTCTCTCTTTCCGCATCCCCTTTTCTGTCCGCCTGTCTGTCTGTCTGTCTCACTCTCTGTCTGTCTTCCTGTCTCACTTGCTCTCTCTCTCCTCCTCCTTTCTTCTTTGTCATGTTGTTACTCTAACCTCTGGTCGCCCACCCTGCTCTAGGATAAGTCATGTAGTGTGGGGCCATGTGTGGTGCCGTCCCTGTTGGCCCCTCAGGGGGACGTCCTGATGATCGGCCGCTGCTCCGGTCTGTCTGTCTCACACACCGCCTCCCTGGTCGCCCATGGCAACAGCCAAGCGAAAGTCTTTGTCTGCGTTGGTGACCGCCCCGCCGTACAGAGGGATGAGCTACAGGAAATCCTTGCAAACATGGCCTGCAAGAGTATGTATGTGTGTGTGTGTGTATGTGTGTGTGTGTATGTGTGTGTGTATATGTGTGTGTGTCTGTGTGTGTGTGTGTCTGTGTTGAATGATTCCAGCATAAGTTTATTATTAACTGTAGCAACTGGCTGCCAGTCCTGATTTGTATGGGTACTGTCGTGTATGGATTATGTTTCTATGGTTGGTCGCGGCTGTCTGTTGGCCTCCTAAGGTCCCTCTCTCAGCCCAGCAGTATGGAACGTTAAGAACCTAGAAAAACATCAGCTGGACCAGGCTGGTTTAAGCTTCTACATTATATAAATAAATGCTGCATGAATTCAAATCAATGTGTTAATAGTAACAGAAAAGCGAGGGATGAAACATTGTTCAATTGGTAAGAAATGAATGAGACATTTATCACATAATCTATTTGTCATGGGAGTGTGTTGTTGAGTGTCAGTGTGGATTGGTTTATCTTACCAATGTACTGTGTGTGTGTGTGTGTTCTGTTTGTGTGTGCGTTCTGTTTGTGTGTCGCTCTGTTTGTGTGTCGTTCTGTTTGTGTGTCGTTCTGTTTGTGTGTCGTTCTGTTTGTGTGTCGTTCTGTTTGTGTGTCGTTCTGTTTGTGTGTCGTTCTGTTTGTGTGTGCGTTCCGTTTGTGTGTGTGTTCTGTTTGTGTGTCGTTCTGTTTGTGTGTGTGTTCCGTTTGCGTGTGCGTTCCGTTTGTGTGTGTGTTCTGTTTGCGTGTGCGTTCCGTTTGTGTGTGCGTTCCGTTTGTGTGTGTGTTCTGTTTGCGTGTGCGTTCTGTTTGTGTGTGTGTGTTCTGTTTGTGTGTGTGTTCCTGTGTGTTTACGTGGTCAGATGTGAAGCTGATCCCAGATAGTTTTCTGTCTCTGGACCCGTGTCACCCGAAGCTCCAGCAGGTCCGTCTCATCCTGCTGACTCCCCAGTGTTCAGTGTCTGCAGTCAGCAACCCTGTGGAGTTTATACTGCATGAAAACGGAGGTACAGCCTCACACACACCTCAAACCGTTACCCTCATGTCATTATAACAGAGGTACATCCACACACACACACCTCAAACCGTTAACCTCATGTCATTATAACAGAGGTACAGCCTCACACACCTCAAACCGTTACCCTCATGTCATTATAACAGAGGTACAGCCTCACACACCTTAAACCTCATGACCCCTGTTTCAGACACTGACCTTCTACAGGACCTGGCCAAAGGCTCCATATCCCAGGCCAAGCTTGATACGCTAGTGGACCAGCAGAAGAGGGACATCATCCACGCCATTAAGTGTGAGTGTGTAAACATACAGAGACGTCTGTGTGTGTGTTTGTGTGTGCGTTTGTGTGTGTTTGTGCAGGTGCAGCCTCTCATTTAGAAATCTAATCTAATCTCATCTGCAGTTAGTGCACAGTTTCCCTCTGCTAAGCTGAACGTGTAAATTAGACATGCTAATGTATCCTGTTCCAGTAAGGTCAGTATCGGTCTGTTGGTAGTCAGCTGTAACCCTCCCAGGGCTGCTGAACTCTTCACCTTGTCAGACACACACACACTCGCCACACACACACGGCTGGTTCACACACGAGGTCCAGCTGCTACACAGACAACAAATACCACAAATATGTATCTTTGCTGTGCCGCTTTGCTTATTGCGTCTACTCACACTGGACTTTAAAACCCTTTTGAATACTGGGTTTTGCTACCGACTTCTCATTTCTTCTACATTGTCTAGTTCTCCATCCCTAGAAACCGAGCATTAGTCTGTGTCATTAAAAGGTGCTGAGCAAATGTTTCTAGGGATTCTTCTCACAGAATAACATGTATAGAGTGTAAATGGTTTGAGCCATGAAAAGCTGAGACTCAGAGACAGATTGTTTGGCTCCATAATACCCACAAGCCACAGAGTAGTAGTTAGGAGGTAAGTAGTTAGGAGGTGAGTAGTTAGGAGGTAAGTAGTTTGGAGGTAAGGAGTTTGTAGGTAAGGAGTTAGGAGGTAAGGAGGTAGGAGGTAAGGAAATCCCAGGACATGGTGCCTTGAATGCTCAGTCAAGCTGAAATAGTGAGATATTCATATAAGACTAAAAAAGAAATTGTTCAGTGTGAGGCAAAATATGAGGACAAAGCAAGAAAAGAAATGAATGAAAACCGATTTGTGCTGATATTCCTGCTGTGACTTGTGTAACTGTATGTGAAATGGAAACCCAGCTTCTCTAATCACACGCTTATTGATCCGGCTGAAATAGTTTAGACGGCGGCTGCAGATCCTCTCTAACGGGCCGTTAATGAACGACAGGTGGCTATTGACCCGCCCACTGACACAGAGCTCAGTCGATAGACATCCCCCTGCACCACCACCACACCCCCGACCCCACCCGTCCCACACAGCCCTCAGGCATCCAGCTTCCAGCCGCATCCCCTCCCCAAGCCCTGTATCCCGGAAAATGTGTCAACGCTGGCAGAAACGATTTATAAATGCGTAAAAACTGGTCTGATTATCTCTGCCCTTTTTTGTTGGAGTAAAGTTGAATAAATAGGAAAGGTTTCTTGACGTCCCCACCCTTTCTGCTTCTTATCCTGCTGCTCGATCAACCAGGTTGTGTTTACCCAGTACACTCACGCTAGAGAACACACTCCATGACGAATAACAAGGTTTGAGCTGGCAGGTGGCCAAACTATGTCAGGAAGTGGCTGAAGGGAGACTTCTTTCCCCAGCAGCGCTGAGTTTTTTTTTTACGGTGCCCTCTGCTGGACACCCTGGCATTGGTGGTATGCCGCAAGCAGGATTCGAACAATTGGCAGCAATGACGCAGCTGTACTGCAAGCCAGTGACTCCGACTACTGTGCTGCGATGAACATATTTTATCAGCTGGGTCTTAAAAGTTAGTTGTTCAAATTAGCAGTATTTGGCTCAATAGAAAATGACTCAATGGTTCTATGTTAAATATGTGTGTGTGTAAACTGTGTGTGTGTGTGTGTGTGTGTGTGTGTATGTGTGTGTGTGTGTGTGTGTGTGTGTGTGTGTGTGTGTGTGTGTGTGTAAACTGTGTGTGTGTGTGTGTGTGAGACCAGTCCCAAAGGTACAGACGGTGGTATACTCTACCTGTTCCTCCTACCCTGAGGAGAATGAGGAGGTGGTGAGGAGCGCTCTGGAGCTTGGAGGCCATAAGGAGGGATCCAACCTACAAGCCTTCAGGTACGTCACCTCTCAACTGTTCAATTAAAATGATTTATTGGCATCGAAAGATGTGATATGGGTGGTGTGTGTGTCAGATCTATGTATGGTGTATGTGCCAGATCTATGGATGGTGTATGTGCCAGATATATGGATGGTGTGTGTGTCAGATCTATGGATGGTGTGTGTGCCAGATCTATGGATGGTGTGTGTGTCAGATCTATGGATGGTGTGTGTGTCAGATCTATGGATGGTGTATGTGTCAGATCTATGGATGGTGTGTGTGCCAGATCTATGGATGGTGTGTGTGTCAGATCTATGGATGGTGTATGTGTCAGATCTATGGATGGTGTGTGTGCCAGATATATGGATGGTGTGTGTGCCAGATATATGGATGGTGTGTGTGCCAGATCTATGGATGGTGTGTGTGTCAGATCTATGGATGGTGTATGTGCCAGATCTATGGATGGTGTATGTGTCAGATCTATGGATGGTGTGTGTGTCAGATCTATGGATGGTGTATGTGCCAGATCTATGGATGGTGTGTGTGCCAGATCTATGGATGGTGTATGTGCCAGATATATGGATGGTGTGTGTGTCAGATCTATGGATGGTGTATGTGCCAGATCTATGGATGGTGTATGTGTCAGATCTATGGATGGTGTGTGTGTCAGATCTATGGATGGTGTGTGTGTCAGATCTATGGATGGTGTGTGTGTCAGATCTATGGATGGTGTGTGTGCCAGATATATGGATGGTGTATGTGCCAGATATATGGATGGTGTATGTGCCAGATCTATGGATGGTGTATGTGCCAGATCTATGGATGGTGTATGTGCCTGATCTATGGATGGTGTATGTGCCAGATCCATGGATGGTGTGTGTGTCAGATCTATGGATGGTGTGTGTGCCAGATCTATGGATGGTGTGTGTGCCAGATCCATGGATGGTGTGTTTGCCAGATGAGATCACACATTTGTCAGGATTCAGAAGGGAAGCGCTCACATGGCTAGTCTCCCTATGGGTGTCAGGTCTGTGTCTGGCATCTTCTCCGATAGCATCGGCACGCTTATTGAGTCTCAATGATAACAAGATACAGCTGTCCCTGCTATAAAAAATGGGTGAGAAACAGCATTGGTTCTCGCTGGCATGTGACAACGGTATTGCTTTTACACGGTGACTTCGAGCGAGACAAATTCCCAAGATGCCATAAAAAATGATGTTTTGGAAAAAATGGATTTTCATATAATCCCACAGATGAGAATAAACGTATGTAATCTCGAGCAACCCACTGACGATCCACTCAAAACCGGTCTGAATGTAGTTGCTGTCTCGTTTCCCACATCATGGAGGGTGGCCCATTTGTAAGAGAATAAATACTTAAAATTAAATAGATAAAAGAGAATGTCAGCTTAACATTTTCCTTTCTAACTTGATCTTGTAATGTAGCTTTGTTGATTCTGATGCATTTCCGTACAGTCACATGAGCCAAACACATAATTGACAGACTTAACTAAGCTTTGTGATGAATTTAATGGGTAATCCTGACAGTTGCCTGGAGAAGAGTGGAGGCAATTCTTGGTTGGAACCAAGTTAAGTGAACCGGGAAAGAAGCATTTTGTTGTTTATCTTTCTAAATGCAGAGTTTAAAGACACCAAAAGCACATTAGTCTGGTTTCATGCATGTATGGGCACTGGCAGTGAATGCCATAAGTAACAGCGATAAACAGCTTTTGATTGGTTTTACAATATCCCTGCCAGCGCTGCCTGAAATTAGCACTTTTTGATTTTTAAGACACCTAAAAATATAAATGACTAATTCAAGGGCAACAGTTTGAAATTGCAACAGAACATGTGTTTGACACCACCAGACAAAGATAGAGCATTTATCTCACTTTCTGTCTGATGAGAATTAGTAGGATTACTATAGTTTACAAGAGTAGTATAGTATACAGGAGTAGTATAGTATACAAGAGTAGTATATCATACAGGAGTAGTATAGCATACAGGAGTAGTATAGTATACAGAAGTTGTATAGTATACAGGAGTAGTATAGTATACAAGAGTAGTATATCATATAGGAGTAGTATAGCATACAGGAGTAGTATGTATAGTATACAAGAGTAGTATAGTATACAGGAGTAGTATAGTATACAAGAGTAGTATATCATATAGAAGTAGTATATTATACAGGAGTAAGTTGATTCAGGGATTGACCTCCTAATGCTGTTCCCATCCATATCAGAATTTTATACCTTTAATATTTTTTGACCCGCCCATCCATGTGTCTTATTTTTTTAACTCTTATAAAGATTTAACTTTTGTACCTCTCACCTGGTTAAGGTAGCATTCCAAGTTGCAGCGAGTTTGGTGGACTCTATCGTGGATCTTTTTATTTAGTGGGGGTAATTCTGTTGCTGTCCGCGGGGCTCTGTGGTGTTTTTGTGTTTTTAAACAGAGCTCTAAAACCAGCTGGCTGGAGTCTCATCCAAGTGGATCTCTGTAGATAAGAGCTTTGTCATAAAAGATTGAGAATCACTTTTCTTCAGGCGGTTGTAAAACGTAATGGCTCCTTTTGGGTTTTCATAACAACTGGATAATGTCCTTATTCCACTATGCATGTTGCTTTGCTTTCTCTATCTCTCCTCCTCTCAATCTCTCCCCCTCTCTCTCTCCTCTCAATCTCTCCCCCCTCTCTCTTCCCCTCTCAATCTCTCCCCCTCTCTCTTCCCCTCTCAATCTCTCCCCTTCTCTCTCTCCTCTCAATCTCTCCCCCTCTCTCTCTTCCCCTCTCAATCTCTCCCCCTCTCTCTCTTCCCCTCTCAATCTCTCCCCCCCTCTCTCTCTCCTCTCAATCTCTCCCCCTCTCTCTCTTCCCCTCTCAATCTCTCCCCCTCTCTCTCTTCCCCTCTCAATCTCTCCCCCTCTCTCTCTTACCCTCTCAATCTCTCCCCTTCTCTCTCTCACCCTGTCAATCTCTCCCCTTCTCTTTCTCCCACTATCAATCTCTCCCCTTCTCTCTCTCACCCTGTCAATCTCTCCCCTTCTCTCTCTCACCCTGTCAATCTCTCCCCTTCTCTCTCTCACCCTCTCAATCTCTCCCCTTCTCTTTCTCCCACTATCAATCTCTCCCCTTCTCTGTCTGTTTCTACTCCCCACATCAGTAATCATGTATATGTACATGTGTGTGTTGTCCAGGACACGCCCATGTGCACTCACATCTCTGGACCGGGCTGAGGAGACAGCCGAGGGTCCATTCTTTAGAGTGGAAGCTTCTGAAGAGAGCAACGGCTGTTTCCTGGCTGTACTCACTAGAGAGGTAAGCCTGAAAACACACTGAAAGGCCAGGATCTGACGCGTAACTCCTCACCCAGTTAGAACAAGCCTTCATATTTGTGTTTTATCTTGGCCCGGCTGTCATCGCACACACGTCATTTTTCACTTTTTCAAATCTCATCTCAGTTCTGAGAGGTTGACGAGGCTCGGCGCCTTAACATTCAGGCTACATTAGACCAACCCGTCCACTTATGACTAATTCATGACCAGTTCATTTCTTATCAGCTAAGATAACAGGGAAGATGAACAGTCCTTCTAACACGTCCGCTCAGTCTGTCTCCTCACCACCCACCTGGTTCTGCTAGTCCGCTTCTGGTGAGTTCGGCACTTAAGAGATGCTGGAACAAAAGGCACTGCTATAATACCCATGTACTCACCACCCATGTATCCCTGTGTTTCCCTGTAAAAAGAGGCTACAGTTTATTATTGTAAAAGTAAACTGCTATTATCGTGTGTGACATAAGCACTGGTGTCCCAGTCTCTCTGGTCCTCTGGGAGGGACGTATTTAGCTCACACAACACTGACTGCTCTCTGACAGACTCTGAGCACCATCTCTGGTCTGAATCGCCTCCTCAACACAGGAGGGCTGATTCTAACGCTGCTGTCCGTTCACGAGGCTGTTCACGTTCGGCTGCCGACTTGTTGGTTTGTTCAGTCGGGTGGATGTCCAAAGAGTTAGCGGCAGACAGGGAGAGACCCATAAATCCGCTTACTCGTCCCCCACCACATTTCATCTGATCGCGGAAATAACAGCACACTGCTGGAAACCATAGAGACGTAGACACATGTGCGAATATGAATTGGTTATTATATGGAACGTACAGACAAGTGTTTTGGAGGGAAAGGGAAGCCTGTTACATGTCATTAAAATTCACTTGGAAAAGAAAAGATCCTTGTCGTCTTGCCAGAGGGTCTGTAGGAGTCAAGTGTGAAACATTTGGTATGTCTGCCAGGTGAGGAAAATTGGGAATGTAGCAGAGGAGGAAATTAAGTAAACTGGAGCTGTGGAATTGAGGGTTGGGGGGAGGTATAGTGGGGGGGAGGTATAGACAGTTTAAATGAGAGACAGGTAGTAAGCTGCAGGCTGTCATCACGGGATCTCTGTGCGTACGAGGGGAAGTGGCAGTGCTCCAGTGGAGAGCAGGTGAAAATTAGAGCAGGGAAGATGACAGGGCCAACGGTGGTACCCCTGAGCGGAGGTATACGCAGAGAGAAAGAAAAAAATGACTGTGAGGTCTCACCTTTCCCCTGACTGAGGATAGGTAGAGGTGAGACTGATGGAAGGAAAGATCGGGTGAAGACAACAGACAAACAGATATGTACAGCCCTGATGGTAGAGCTGAACAGCTGTTGGACAAATGGATGAGGCCGAGGAATGATGAGCGGAAAGAAGGGATGAGAGGGGGGATAGAAGAGGGGCAAGGCAGGATCAGAGGATGTGGATAAGGCTGAGGATGGATGAGTGGAGAGAAGGGATGAGAGGAGGAATAAGGGAGATGAAAGTAGAGGGCTGTTATGAAACAACAGTGGGTCAGTCAGAACCTCACCAATAACTACAGAGATTGGTCCACACCACACACACACACACACCTAATTAGCAGGGATACACACACACATACACACACTTCATTAGCAGGGACACACAGGGAGCTGCTGTTTCATTATCTGTGTTCTTTGTACTGTAGTGGAGAGAAGTGGAGCCAGGCTGATATTCAGAAAAGTGTGGAAGTGTGCCAGACATGTTCAGAGAACACTGTATCACATGCTGTTCTGAGTAGGACTACCTGGGGAACATGCCCAGGGAATCATGTAGAAGAAAACTTCAGCGTTCTTTAGTTCTGTTTAACATAGTTCTGTTGAATAATGTCACAGGCCCTGGATCAGTTTTCCCGAGTAATATGATGACTAGGCGGTCTGCATTGATATGAATGAGTATAAATATAGAATTTAAGCGCTCAGTCGTATGCTTGTGACAAGAGAAATGTTTTTAACCTGTCTAATTTTCGGGGCACATCGAAGATCTTCTGGTAATTTATTCCAGTTGCATGCAGCGTAAATGCTGAATGCAGCTTCACCATGTTTAGTTTTGACTCTGGGCTCTATTAGCTGCCCTGAGTTCAATGATCTAAGAGCCCTGCTTGATTTGTAATCTTCAAACATACCAAAAATGTATTCAGTGTGCCCAGACTGTTCAGTGATTTGTAGATTACAAAAATACTCAACTTTTTTTGGCTACTTTAATACTCTTAGTTGTGATAGCTAGTCTAGACAGTTACACACTTACTCAAATGATTCCAATCACTTTCCTCAACCATTGTTTTGGTGTAAGTTTAATCAGGTTAACTTTTGCTATTATAAGACAAGATTAATATCTAGATCAGAAATACACCAAGGAGTAAATACACCCACCAGTCCACTGGGCCCCTCCCTTCCTTCTCTCTCCGTAGGTGGGAGTTAAATGAGACACAAGTACAGAATGTTTGTCTGTGTTCTTTTGTTCTTTGGATGTGGTGTGTGACAGTGGAGGAACTGTTCCTCTGGCCTAGCTGTAAACCCGCACACTTAACAAGTATTTTTGCTTCTTGTAGACGGACGGTTGACCATGTTGGTCACCATAATGTCAAAATAAGACCACATTCAGGATGTTCCACCATGAACCTGCTCTGCCATTTACTAAACACGGATTAAGACCACATTCAGGATGTTCCACCATTAACCTGCTCGGCCATTTACAAAACACGGATTAAGACCACATTCAGGATGTTCCAGCATTAACCTGCTCGGCCATTTACTAAACACGGATTAAGCTCCAACCTCGCCCACGGTCACTCGCTCTTCTCTCTATCCATCTTTTACAGCCGCATCTGTTCATCCCCTCATCATTCGTCATGTTTATTCCTCCGCAGACGAGGATGAAAAGATCATCAAAGCGCCATAATAGCACCTCAAACAGGCTCCTCTCCGCCTCCAATAAACTCGGCTAATCAAAAGTTATTGTGGCACTTTGAAACGAGCCGTAAAAACAGCAATTAGATAAGTGCGGGAACGCCATCCAGCTCTGGGCCCGGCGTCACATCGGGCCCAGTAAAACTCTTTACGAGGTTTCTCTACAAGAACAGTCGGGGACAATAAAAGGCGTGTGGAGACGGGCGTGTGCATGGACCCCTCTGTCCACGCCGTGTGTTTCAGATGAGTGGAAGTGTAATGTTGGGCGAGAGTTTAATGTCTATGCAGTAAGACTGCTGCTCGAAATGGCATAACTAGGTCGCCCAGAGTGTGGGACAGCGAGCGGGGTTATTCTGCTGGGAGTTCAGCGGCGCGTGCCCGAGCAGAGACGGATGATTTAAGAGGGTTGAGCAGGAGTGAGAGGGGGTTGGTGGGTATGGGGGGTGAGATTTAAAGGGGTGAGGAGAAAGACGACGATGGGAAGAGAGGATGGGAGAGAATACGTTGAATAATTCAGCGTCCCCCCCGTCCGTGTGAGTTAGCATCAACATGGTTCGGACCAAACCCCCCAAGACCCCAGTCAGATGGCACGCCCTCCGCTCACTCAGTGACTGTGAATAATTCAGTTGGTGAGGAGAGTAAAGAGCGGTGTGCTGTGTAGGCTGATCCTGAGACAGCATGTGACCCTGCAGTAGGCACAAAGGACAAAGTGCCTGTCCTCCTCTTGCTTCTCGTATATCTCCCTTCTCTCCGTTGCCGGCGTCGTTACCGTTATATGGTCATAAAGTGCTCACTATTTACTGCACCTTCTCTGGCTCATCTTTACATTACAACGGCTGTTTTTACATTGCTATAAAATTATCACACGCTTTATCGGTTCCTGTATATCCTGCCTCCTCTCTCTTCTTTCCCTGTACAGCCGGAGCCAGAACAGATCGAGTCTGCACAGGAAGTGCTTGCCAGGGCGGCAGCAAAAGGTCTATTGGATGGGATGGATTCAAACAAGCCAACCAGGAAGAAGAGGCGTGTCCGACAGACTTGCCAATCATCGATCAGCACCAATCACGGCCGCTCTGCCCACACACGCCTCCACGCTGCCACCAGCAGCCAATCACAGATCATCGAGTTTCTTAACCGTGAGACCAAGGGAAGTAGCTCCGCCCCTACACTGGGGTCAACCAATGATCTGTCGACACAAGGTCAGTTCATCCACAGTGAGGTCCAACTCAATAATCACAAGTCTACGTGAAGCTAAGACTAAGAGCTCTCTCTTTTCCATCTCTTCCTTTCTCATCACTCTCTCTCTCTCTGTCTTCCTGCACGTCCACCCTCTCTCCTCCAGGTAAAGTCAGGACTGATCATCAGTGCCCTCCTAAGCCCTTCTCCTCCAATTTCACCTCTGCCCTCCCTGAAGCCTCCTCTTACTCCTCCCCTAATCCTGCCATCAGCACCTCCAGGCAGAGCGTGAGTCGCCTCACCAAAGTTGTGGCCAATTACAACAGCCGTCGCTCGTCCTCCTCCACAGTCCCCAGCCACCCCTCAGCCCCTTCCACCAAAGCCCCCTTGTGCCCCTCCGTTCTCCCTAGAGGTCGTCAGGAAGTACTGCGCCCAGTGGCCCTGACCCTGCCCCCTGTCCTGTTCCCTGAGTTCTCACAGCCAACCAGCAGGCTCCGTCCACAGAAGCCCAACCCCTCTCTGGCCTGCTACCAATTGAAGGGCTCAGGCTCTCAGTTGCCCCTGGTTGAGTCCTCTAGCAGCGTGAACCAAAAGCCTGTGGTCAAACACCTACGCCCTTGGCTCTGATAAGTTATACACAAAGTGTCTGTCCCCAATACAGCCAGTATTCCATTGGATCAAATATAAATCCTACATTTTGTGTGTCATTTCACCAGCGTGCCATACTTTCACATAGAACTGTATATATGTACAAGAATGCCTATTAGCCATTGTTAGATAGCGACGTACCCGTACAGAGCTGCACTGACTTAAACCATCACATCAAAAAATAAACCTGCACGTTGAAAACCTTCCTCTGTTTTGGTAATGCCTTTATTTTCACAACAGATTACATTTACACAGTGTGTACAGACAAGTGGAGAACAGAGTACATTAACGACAGGATTTCCAGGTCTATGTTTTAGTAGTTTCCTGTTGGACTGGAGAGTCCAGAGGTGTGTCACAGGGTCCTGTCAAAGTTTGCAGTCAGTGTTTGGTGGGTTTTTGTGCGAGAGACAGAGTGGGAAACAGGTGGAAGTAGTGCTGTTAGGCTTTAGTTAAGGGCATCTCCCCATGTTAACAGACCGCCTTCTTTCTTCATTGATCCTGTCACATTCAGACTACAGACACATGCTACATCAACAACACCCTCTATTCCTTCATCTCACCTCTCCAAAAGTGTCACTGTACAGTCAGACAGGTGTATATAGTGTATACTTACATCCAAGCACCCCTCTTTCAATAAGACATTGGTTCGGTCCGTGTAGTTAAATCAACAGGTTGAATTCTGATTGGTCAGTATATGAGATTATGCCGGAACCCCAGACAGCCTGAATGAGGCAATGTAAAGTTTAAAGTCTGACTCTACACCGTAGGGGGTTCCTTTGCAACAAGTCTAGATGGCTTTTAAGTTGTCGAGGTAAAATCATCCTCAATATGCTAATGTGCATTGTCCTTGCTGCTGTGTTGTACCAATTACAACCTGGAGAAATAGTGGCAAGTCTGTTCCTTTCGTTGCAAGTAGTTCACTTGACTTGCAGACATTCCCTTGAAAAATGTCCAATAAGAGGCAAATCTGAGTTGGTCATTTAATCTAGACCTTGCTTTCACAAAGACTATTGGAATTCAACTCTAGCTTACATGTTCTGTACAATTCCTTTGTAAAGCATGTCATGTGACCCATCTCTGTTGATGTCTGATGGTTAAAAGCTACCAGGGTGGAGCTGATGTGGCCTTGTCTGGGATGACCGGCTTCTCTCAATTGGTATGTCCTGTTTTCACATCAGCGAGACAGATGTCTTAAAGATATATGTCGGGTTTTGGAAATGCTACTCCGTTTGGCAATGCAATGGGAACTGTGCTGTTCTCCTGAGAAGTAAAAAAGGGGGCAGAAAAAAACAGAACAAAACAGTGGACCTCTTATAGAACACAGCAGATACTTATAAGGATAGGCTGTTATTGAACACAGCAGATACTCATGGATAGGCTGTTATTGAACACAGCAGATTCTCATAAGGATATGCTGTTATTGAACACAGCAGATACTTATAAGGATAGGCTGTTATTGAACACAGCAGATTCTCATAAGGATAGGCTGTTATTGAACACAGCAGATACTTATAAGGATAGGCTGTTATTGAACACAGCAGATTCTCATAAGGATAGGCTGTTATTGAACACAGCAGATACTCATGGATAGGCTGTTATTGAACACAGCAGATACTCATGGATAGGCTGTTATTGAACACAGCAGATTCTCATAAGGATATGCTGTTATTGAACACAGCAGATTCTCATAAGGATAGGCTGTTATTGAACACAGCAGATACTCATGGATAGGCTGTTATTGAACACAGCAGATACTCATGGATAGGCTGTTATTGAACACAGCAGATTCTCATAAGGATATGCTGTTATTGAACACAGCAGATTCTCATAAGGATAGGCTGTTATTGAACACAGCAGATACTCATGGATAGGCTGTTATTGAACACAGCAGATACTCATGGATAGGCTGTTATTGAACACAGCAGATTCTCATAAGGATATGCTGTTATTGAACACAGCAGATTCTCATAAGGATATGCTGTTATTGAACACAGCAGATACTTATAAGGATAGGCTGTTATAGAACACAGCAGATACTTATAAGGATAGGCTGTTATTGAACACAGCAGATTCTCATAAGGATATGCTGTTATTGAACACAGCAGATACTTATAAGGATATGCTGTTATTGAACACAGCAGATTCTCATACGGATATGCTGTTATTGAACACAGCAGATTCTCATAAGGATATGCTGTTATTGAACACAGCAGATTCTCATACGGATATGCTGTTATTGTCAGGTAAACCCAGTGTCCTTCAGTGGTAGTCTGATCTTTCACACATCCCAGTAGTAATATAACTCCATTAGACTAGGACATTGCCCATCCAGTGCTGGTGTAGCCTGGCTAGAGTTCAAAGGTCAATGGAAAGTTCCACCAAAAACAAATCAACACTTTCGCATCATGCTTTGCATAATTCTTCCTTATACTCGTCTCTTGTCAACCTGTTCAGCAGGTTAGTTCACATTTTATTTTAGGCAGACGTATGATTCTAGATCATTCCTCCTCCGATCTGCCCGGTGGTGATAAGTTAACATGTATGTACATAGTTAGTACCATAGTAGGTATTAGCTAGCCTGTGGTTGTAGGTCGTAGTTGTGGCAACAGTGTGAGTGACAGAGCCAGAGGTTTGGGGCGTGGTCAGACAGCTGTCTGTCATTGCTGGGGGAATTCTGAGGGCGGTTTCTTCTGTTTCAGAGTGTCTATGAGAGACTGGACGCCGCGTTTCACGCTGGTGGTCACCCGACGTGTCACAGAGTCGGAGGGCGGGGACGAGGAGTCAGCTCTCTGAGAGGGGGGGCGGGCCACCAGACATTTCTGATACCGCAGCTGAGAAAGAGGATGACGAAGAGGAAAGCTCATCAGCATCAGGACAAGAATAACGGGTGCACTCTAACCTTAACTTCATTTAAATACCAGCCGAAACCTGACCGGAACCAAACCCGCAACGCTGACGTCATGTTAATGTCCTGGACCGGTTAAAATACGGTTGGACCAGAGAAAGAGGATACGATGTGATGCATGTGTGAGCTCACCACACAGGCTGCTTGCACCGCTTCAGACACACTGCCGGCGTTGGGATCACACCAGAACACATGGCACTGGAAGTGCTGGTTCCCAGAGTCCATGACGAAGGCAAAGGTGTGGATGTCCCGGCCAACGCCCATGAAGGACAGGAAACGGACACGGCACTCAACCAGAACTTCCTCTTCCTGTTCCTGTCCAGCGGACCAATGGGAGAGGCAGAACAGCGGATTGTCAAGAGAAATCGGATCACATGGATTACTGTATGACAGTGCAAGTAGATCCCATGTCAATCTGTTCACATGGTAACCAGATTAACTTGCCTTCTCTTTAATAACGGCCACTGTGGCATCCGCCACACTCAGAGTGACAGGGGTCCAGTCCTCTTTTCCTGTGGAGGACACCAGGCTCTCTATGGCACCGTTAATGATGTCCATACCTGGAGGAGGGAGAGAGAGGGAAGGAGATAAAGAGAGAGGGAGGTAAAAAGAGAGGGAGATAAAGAGAGAGGGAGGTAAAGAGAGAGGGAGATAAAGAGAGAGGGAGATAAAGGGAGAGGGAGGTAAAGAAAAAGGGATGTAAAGAGAGGGAGATAAAGAGACAGGGAGATAAAGAGAGAGGGAGGTAAAGAAAAAGGGAGATAAAGAGAGAGGGAGGTAAAGAAAAAGGGAGATAAAGAGAGAGGGAGGTAAAGAGAGAGGGAGATAAAGAGACAGGGAGATAAAGAGAGAGGGAGGTAAAGAAAAAGGGAGGTAAAGAGAGAGGGAAGTAAAGAGAGAGGGAGGTAAAGAGGGAGGTAAAGAAAAAGGGAGGTAAAGAGAGAGGGAGATGTGAAGCGGGAGTTTGTTTCCTACCTACAGTGTGTTTTAGGCTTGTCAGCAGTGTGCTGCTGTATGGGACCTGTGATAATGTACGACTGGGTTTTTTGGTTCCTTACTTCTCTTACCTATTGGGCGAGACACAGCCGTCATCCCCAGGTAGTAAACATGGAACTTTTGCACCAGCTCATTCTTTGGCATGGGAAACTCTGTGGAATAGTACACACGCACAACACACACCAGAGTGTAACCCACGGTAACGAGAACAAAGGAACGCCTCAGGGAACGTACAAACAATCTAAATGACAAAATAATACAGGAGCTTGAAATATTGTGAATATTTGAACAATGGAGATGCTGCTGTATTAAATTGGGTCACATAAACACGGGTATTTTAATACAACCGGGCAATAATTCTGCAGGGCTGTTTTGATTAATGCTAGGCTGAAAAAACACATTTCTATTTACAGGATTGCCTGAGGTGTGGGGACATTTTGCCCCCACCCTATAACAAATTGCGGCCGGCGAGATGAAAAAAATCATTACACACAAGTTAACCTTCTTATTCCACTGGGCTCAAGGGTTGGAAACAACGAATGATGGAGGGATGACAATAAAGGAGGGGACAAGTGTACGGATGAGGCCAGTGGAGGCGGCAGGGAGTAGTAACATCGTCCGTGTTCATCCGACGACTGCTTTGATGTCTGAACAGGGGTTGCCGTGCGTTATGGCTCGCGATTACAACGCTAATTGGCTTTTAATGAGGTCGGCTGTGTTTCTGTGTGTGTGTGTGTGTGTGTGTGAGAGAGCTCAAAGCAAACGTATCACTTGCTACTCTGCTCACACAACAACCCGAGTCTTCATGCAGTCAGCGAATCCTGTCTCGAAGTCTACGTTGTGCGATTTCAAATGATCCACAGAATATCTCGGTAGGACAAGAAGAACATGCATGGCGACAGGACGTGAAATGAGAAGCGCGGAAGAGCGTTAACGCCACGACGTGAGAATGGTTTGATACAGTCTCATGAGATGTTGTTGTGTTGTTGACTATCTTTCTCATTAACACGTTTTCAGTCAGTTCTAATAAGCGACACTTTTTTTCTTCTTTTTTTTTGAGAAAACCCTGAAATACGCAGAAGGAGAAACAAGTGAAGATTTGTGAGGAACCATCCCAATATGTGTGTGTGTGTGTGTTAGGGTGTTTGTCATCAAGCTCCTACCCTGGAGAGGAACATCAGAGCCTGTCTGAGATGAGCAACCAGCAGCAGCCTTGGCACTCTTCTTCTCAGCCATAATCTGGGAGAGACAAGAGAAGGAAAAAAGGAAAATGGGGAGATAAGAAAGGGAGCAGGAGAAGAAGAAGGGTTAGGCGATAATGTTAAACAAAGAAACTTCAGACGTTTTCAAAGTGAGCAATGACGAAGGCGAGTCCAAACCACCAGTACATCTCATCACATGTCCTCTGAACTGAAATGTAAATTCATATTTTCAGAATAAACGACTCCGCCTTTCATTTAATATTGAGTCTTCTGGTTGGGCAGCAGAGCAGGATCTGAACAGTGTTTAGAGCCACTGCAATGTGGTGCAGCACCCTGTTCCAGATAGCTGATTAATCACAGGTGCCATTAATCAATGTCTACAGTGAGTCTGCAAGTCTCTGCTTACGGAGGCACACACACACACACAGGCATGCCCACACCACGCACCTAAACGCGCACACTCACTGAAATTCACACACCGATCATCCCACTGCAGACTAGCATACAGGGTTCACAGAGTTTCTCCACTGCAGTGGGAACTGGGTTTATATGGGAACTGGGTTTATATGGGACAGTCATTTAGCGAGTCTCACAGCACCAATTAGTCACACAGTTTGGGGTCTGGATTACTTTTTAATTGAAGAAACACAACACGTGTAATGCAGGTCCCTTGCCGCTCTCAGGGGGGTTGTGGGTTTGATTCCCACTGGGGACAGTAGGAGAACAGTCTGATAATGTAGGCACGCTCCTGTCAATCACTCTGGATAGGAGCATCTGCTGAATCACAATTATGTATTTTTAAAGTGGGTCACAAACTGGCCTTTATAATGCAGATGATACTCTACAGACAGATATTTTGCATTGTGCTGAGTCACTGTTCCATCTGGAGGTCACGTCTGGTCAGAAGCTAACGGACCGTCTGGCCCGGTCAATGTCTACAGTTAAAAAAAGGTTTGGGAGCAGTACATTTGTGACCTTCACAGCTTTCAGACCAGGTCCTTCCCAAAGAAACATCAAAAGACCCTGAGGAAGACGCACTGATGATGATGATGATGATGGTTGAGGTACAAAGATTCACTCTTTTAGATTTTTTATCTGCTTGTGGTAATATTCCTAAAGATGTTTCCAGAATGCTGTGTTACGTAACCCCTCCCACCGCTCAGAAGTCCCACCTACAACAATGCCCATTGGCTGAAATAGGATGAGTAAACCATAACCCCCATAAAACATAGCGGCAAAAATGGAAAAGTGTTTCCATGCATTTAAACACCATTACTTCCAGAAAGATGATTTTTAATCCACTTTAAATCAAGGATCTGTCACGCATTGGCTTACACCACCTCAGTGTGTTGATAACATAATATCCATTGAACAAATGGACTTACAATATAATCTATATTTAGATTTTGGTATAGTGAATTAAATCAAATATGTCAAAAAAACATCACGTTATTCTGAGGAGATTTACACGTCAAAATGTGAATGGATACAGGTGTCCAAACCTTAAACTGGTCCTACATGTCGATATAAACGGGGACCATATAAACATTCCTGAACTCTCTTTTGTTGGACAAATGACCCAAATTCGCCTGTCTGACGTAGGACGTCCACTTACCTTGGAACAGATTTCGTGGAGACTCGTTGCTATGGCTTCGGCGGGGGTATCACATCGGAACACGTGGCATTTCAGAACACGCGTGTTTTTGTCTCTCGCCACATATGCAAAATCCCTACAGGGTGCATAGAACAAGATCACATGACGTCAATCCATTTCATCATTATCTGTGTGTACAGTCTATTGCAGATAACTCAGACAATTAGTTTCTGTGCATTTGAAAGCTTAAACATTTAGTTAAAAGTCATGGGAGAATCGGGGGCTTCCTCGCTATTCAAAGCAATACCGTAAATATTCCATATGTAAACTCGGCTGCTTCTCTATAGATGCGTTGTTCGCTTCGGTTTCTACAGATGATGGATGAAGCCGCTTCCTTCTCATTAATGCACAATTAGAATAGTGTATTATCACGCTATATTATCCTTCATGGCCTCATCTCTTCTCTAGGGTGCACACCTACATACAGACACACACACACACACACACCCCTACCCAAATACACACACATACACTAAACATGCACACACAAACAGACACACAAACATACATACACCCACACACCCCCTCCAGCACATACAGAGAGATGTGCACACACACACACACTCCAGTGACCCCTGAGAAAGAGGGGAAACGGAGGAGATATATAATAGAGTTAAAATTGAAAAAGAGCAAGACAAAGTGAGAAAGACTCACATAGTGAATCGGGGAGTGAATGTGCAGAAAGGAAGACAAGGGACAGAAAGGGGTAAACAATGCTAGAAAAACACAGAGAAAGCAAGGAATAGAAAGAGAGACAGACTGGAAAAGAGAGAGAGACAGACTGGAAAAGAGAGAGAGACAGACTGGAAAAGAGAGAGAGACAGACTGGAAAAAAGAGAGAGAGAACCAGACAGACAGACCACAATAACACTGTGAGTGTGTATGTGTGTGTGTGTGTGTGGTAGGGGGGGTTAACACTGATAGATAGTATGATGGGGATGAAATACAACACCTGGCTGTCACACACACACACACACACACAAACACACACACATGCAGTGGCAGAACAACAGAGCGATAAAGGTAGAATGTCAGCAAAATGAAAGGATAGTGGAACCATGCTAATAGACTGTTCAGGTTAGCAGAGCCACAGGTGCAGCTTACTCACACACACACACACACACACACACACACACACACACACACACACACACACACACACACACACACACACACACACACACACACACACACACACACACACACACACACACACACACACACACACACACACACACACACACACACACACACACACACACACACACACACACACACACACACACACACACACACACACACACACTGTTTATCACAGAGGAGCTTTTCTGTTTATGAGTCCATTACCCAACATGTCTCCCTACTTAATTGTGTGCTCACACACTCTAGGTCGATAATACTCCAGTCCTGGACAAGACAACGGAATGGGAGGTGTGTGTGTAACTGACTGACTGTATGTGTGTGTGTGAGTGTGTGTATGTAACTGACTAACTGTACGTGTGGGTGTGTGTAACTGACTGTGTGTGTGTGTGTGTGTGTGTGTGTGTGGCATTGCTCATCCAAACATTCTGTCACACAAGCTGCATTAGAGCACAGTGGCCTTGGGTCTAGTATATTATAAATCTGTTATATAGTCCAAGCTGGACCTGGAACACACACTGAGTATTGAGGTCCAACCCATCTGTAATGTGTTACTGTAAATCTATACAGCACAGATAACTCATTCTGCTGTCTACTGTGTGTGTGTGGACCTGTCAGTCACTCCCCAGACAGCAGTGGAGTGTCTGACTGCTGGTTCAATAGACGACTGGACACAATGATTACAGAGGCGGCACATGTACCATGCAGAAACCATTTACCTTTCTCTGGATCCAGGGAGGAAGCAGAAAGGAGGAGGTAGAGAAAGAGAGAGAGGGATTAGAAAGAAAGAAAATGGAAGTAGAAATAGTGAGAAGACACCGTTAGTACATTGAGTTTTGGGGGGAGCAGACAATGACTCAGGCTTCAGTTAATAGACATTGTCTCTCAGAGGATGACCTTTGACCCCAATCAGAAGGCGTCTCTGTATTCCTGAGCCACATGGCTGTGTCTGTATGCATATGTATGTCCGTGTGTGTGTGTCTGTATGCATATGTATGTCCGTGTGTGTGTGTCTGTATGTATGTATGTGTTTGTGTGTGTGTGTGTATGTACATGTGTATGTGTGTTTGTGTGTGTGTCTCTGTGTATGCACACCTGTTTGTGTGTGTGTGTGTGTGTTTGTGTGTGTGTCTCTGTGTATGTATGTACATGTGTGTGTGTGTGTGTGTGTGTGTCTCTGTGTATGTATGTATATGTGTGTGTGTCTCTGTGTATGTATGTACATGTGTGTGTGTGTCTGTGTATGTACATGTGTGTGTTTGTCTGTATATGCGTCAGTTCTGTTAGAACTGTACCTGTGGAAGACCTTACAGAAGTGTTCCGTTTACAATATGACACATAGCACCCATCTCTGCTGTTGGGCATGCACACACACACACACACACACACACACACACACACACACACACACACACACACACACACACACATACACCCTGTGGTTATATTCATCTATACGGTTGCCTCTCTCACCTATTCCGATTTCCCTCACATTTCTCTCATCCTCTCTATCCATTCCTCGTTTTAATCTTCCTCCCGCTTCTTCATTCCATCACTCTCCTTTTCATCACTCTTCTTTTCATTTCCCTCTCCCCCACCACTGCCCCCCCTCCCCCTCCGTCTCTTTACACTTCTTCAACTTCTAATTCTCTACACTAGTTAATCAGAGGCAATGAAAAAGATTAGTTTTCAACTACATGATCGACATGGCAGCTTTAATGTATAGACCAGTACAGAAGAGAGGGCTCAGTTGAACAGCAGAGAATCAGGCGTGGCAATACATGCTGATCATCCAGCAGACATTCTTATCCACAGTGACTCACAGAGAGTGCAATTATTGTTGGTTGATCACCTCCCCGTATCAGTAAATGGACAAAGGGATACTGTGAGTTAAGCAGGGTTAACGGAAAACAGAGAGAACTAGGCAGAGTAAACGGAAAACAGAGAGAACTAGGCAGAATAAACGGAAAACAGAGAGAGCTAGGCAGAATAAACGGAAAACAGAGAGAGCTAGGCAGAATAAACGGAAAACAGAGAGAGCTAGTAGATGCAATTCCTGAGTTGGGTGATACAGGTCATTAAGAAGAGTATTACATATCACACACACACACACACACACACACACACACACACACACACACACACACACACACACACACACACACACACACACACACACACACACACACACACACACACACACACACACACACACACACACACACACACACACACACACACACACACACACACACACACACAAACTAAATGATCAAACAGGTATACAGAATGTATCTAAAGTGTCAGCCCCTATGCAAATGTCATAATACATTATGCAATGAGAACAATGACAGAGAAAGGGCTCCATTTTCCTTTGTACTGTCAGATACAGACAAAGAGGTGTGACGGTCAAACAGGTGAACAGAGTAAGTGGAATTCATACATGCTATCAATGTCGCCCTGTCACTGTTCTGTCTCTTTTAATCTGGTTTCACTCGGATTTGACTCTGCATTCAATTGCTTTCATTTAGGCTGACCTGAGTGTTCCAGTTTAACTGAATGGCCGAGTGTGGTTGTCTAGCAGCAACAGTTAAAGCCAGCCGAGTGAATAAATCATTGGTCTCTAAATTAGTTATTAGACCCTTTTAACACACTCCCAATAAGGTCCATTATCGTTAGCATAAAGAGCATACTAAACCACCGTGGAGCCGTGCGTGAAGAAGTCCAAACACTGTGGAGCTCCACCAACTGGGATACCAGGATGCGTTCTGTTGAACGTGTTCTCTAACCTGATCTCACTACATGTATGGGTTCTGTTGAATGTGTTCTATAATCTGATCTCACTTCATGTATGGGTTCTGTTGAATGTGTTCTATAATCTGATCTCACTACATGTATGGGTTCTGTTGAATGTGTTCTATAAACTGATCTCACTACATGTATGGGTTCTGTTGAATGTGTTCTCTAATCTGATCTCACTACATGTATGGGTTCTGTTGAATGTGTTCTATAAACTGATCTCACTACATGTATGGGTTCTGCTGAATGTGTTCTCTAATCTGATCTCACTACATGTATGGGTTCTGTTGAATGTGTTCTCTAATCTGATCTCACTACATGTATGGGTTCTGCTGATTTGTTCTATGGATATCTGTAATATATTCCACGTAACGTATAGACTTGCTAATTGAAAAGGATCGTCCGTTGCCTGCTCCGGTACAGAAACCACAGAACACTTGACAGTGGAGCACAAACCCGTGGCTAGAAAACAGAAACAATTGCAGTTTAAGTTAAGGAAATCAGTTTGTGTTGTGGAGTACATCATGACATTGTGATAAAGTACAGAGCTTTTCAGTGACAGAGAGAGAGAGAGAGACCCTGTGAGGTATATTAGTCACAGCCCACAGTCATTAGTTCTAATGTCTAGCCTTAATTGGGCAACAATCAAGTTGTTTAAAGCACCGATTCACAGTGGAACAACCCACACTCTCGGCCAGGATAACAGGGAATACACTGAACCCTCTCGCGCCCACACACACACAGAACTGGAGCAAAGTTAAGTAGGTGTAAAAATAAAAGGTATCTGCTGTCACCAAGTGCTATAACCTGAACCCATGCTGCTATCCTAATCCGCTGTGTGAAGTGGAGTGGTGGTTAATGACCATACAGTGGTTTAAACAGCAGAGGATCACAGACACACAGAGATAGTGCAAATGACAGAGAGAACCAGAGATACTGCACATGACAGAGACAACCAGAGATACTGCACATGACAGAGACAATCAGAGATACTGCACATGACAGAGACAATCAGAGATTCTGCAGATGACAGAGACAACCAGAGATACTGCAGATGACAAAGACAACCAGAGATACTGCAGATGACAAAGACAACCAGAGATACTGCAGATGACAAAGACAACCAGAGATACTGCAGATGACAAAGACAAACAGAGATACTGCAGATGACAAAGACAACCAGAGATACTGCAGATGACAAAGACAAACAGAGATACTGCAGATGACAAAGACAACCAGAGATACTGCAGATGACAAAGACAACCAGAGATACTGCAGATGACAGAAATTCTGCAGATGATAGAACCAGTTGAAAGGAAGCAGGATTTCAGACCAAATAACTTCAGATCTGAAGACCACCAGCTAAGCAAACATGTAGCTGACCCAATTCTGAACACCCTGATGAAGAGAACCTGAGAAAGAGAAGGGGGGGGGTGCAAGATGGAACCCAGTGAGACCCCAGTGTCCACACGCCTAAGATCCCATTACATATTTAACAGCAGGCTGTGTAATCTGGGTGGGTGACAGAGAGAGGGCAGTCTCTGTTCCTCAATCTCCCTCGGTCTTCCCTCTTGCTCTCTCTATCATTCGCCCTCTTTTCCTGTCTTCCTCACGGATATGGTTATGTGAGATGGACATTGACATGTGCATTGAGACAACATTGAGACAACAAGAGATTAAGAAACTAGGGGTTATACGAGAAAGAGGGACAGATTAATAGAAGGAGATAGATGTCACTTCTGCTGTTCTAAGTTCTCTGATAATTTTTATACCACAGCGCTGTGATCTGTTCTGTGATCTGTGATCACTACACCGTTAACTCCACGGCAGCCAAATCTCTACACACACATGTGTGTTTGATGTGCGTGCGATGGATGTTAGTCTGTATGTGTCTTATGTCTGCACCCTAGTGCATGCTCTTAATAGGATGCTATAATGTACAGTACATTATGATATCCAGCCATGTGTGTGATCTCTCTCTACAACTCAACACCCCTCGGAGAGAAACAACGACAGCGACTTATGCTACACAGACTTATTGTTCCGTCACAACCCCTGAGACCGACAAAAACCCGACGACTGTAGAAACAAGCACCTGCGGTTCATACCGCAATACCACAGTAATTTAAAATGTAGTACGTGCAAATAGTGGAGAGACATTAGATATTCAGCATCCGGGTACTTCTGAAGCCAGTACGCCTATACGGCTAACGTGATGAGTAGCTAGGTAGAGATTTATTGGTTTGCTGAAAGGGCGGGAGGGAGGATGTCCACAAGGAAAAAGGCAAATCTATAGGAGGTCCGGGAGTTGTAATCTGTCAGGGAGACAAGGATTACAGCAGGTGTGCCTAACCATGCTAATGAGCGAGAGAAAGGATGTGACCAAGAAGAGAGGGTGAAGAAAGTGAGAGAGAAAAGAGAGAGGAAAACGCGAGCGAAATACATAGAAGTGGGCAAAAGGGATGCGTTTGAAGTTGCCCATCTTTTACTCTCCCGGGTTCGCTAGGAGTTGCTGCGATAAAGCAAGACCAAAATGACAAATCAATAACGGGAAATAGGGAGAAAATGGGGTAAAATTAAGAGGAAAAAAGGGGGAAAGGAGACAAAAAATTTGACTCAAGGGAAGATAAGAACAGAGGAAAGGGGATGAGAAGAAGAAAAGAGAAAGAGAGTAGAAATAGACGGAAAGGAGCGAGTATAAGAGGAGAGCTAGCTCTGGACTCGGACAGGACGGATGATTTCAGGTTACAGAAGGCCTCTCCCATCCATCCCATAATGACTCTTTAGAGAATAAGAGTGGAGGGTTCTGGACTGACAGACATCCTACTAAGACCTAGGCCGCTCCTGGGGAGAAGTGATGAATTGTGGGTAGACAGAGGGATCTGTAGAAGCAGAGTGATGATTCGTGGGTAATGAGAGACGTGGTACTAGGGCCAGACCTGATCAGAGGTGGAGGCAGAAGGCATCCATCACTCTGGCATCTATTGAGTGGGCCTGGGTGTTCCTCCATCGTCCCTGTGGACTGTTTAAAGCACACTCATGTTAATTAAAGGACGGGGACGTGGGCAGCCAATGAGCTATGTCCAATTGGGACATTAGAGCAGGTGATAGGGATGATGGAAAAGAAATATGACATTGCTGCCAATACAGCGCTGTGAGAAACATACCACTATAATGTGTATGTATGTACGCACGCACACGGATGTCCCATGATACCTGTCCCGTCACACATGTACACGCGCACACCTTCATATAAACACAACATTACGTTTCATTGATGAGTTTTTCTAGGCCTTTCATATTGAAACATATGAATGATGTGTGCTAGAGACCCATTTAGTTCTAATGTCTCCATCCTCCTCTCTTCAGGCCAAAGCTGTCGAAAGAAGGTCAACGGGGGGACGAGAGGATGGAGGAGCGAAATGGAGGAGAGGAGAAGAACAAACAAGCAGCAGGTCCCACCGTAGCCTTTTAATGAATATGAAGGATGTGTCTGAGTGAGCAATCTAATGAGTTGGCCAATATCAGCCATTAGAAACAAAGGTAAACAGGGCTGTGGCTTTATTAGTGACATGCTAATGTAAATAACAACTACAATTAGCCAATAGCATTGTTAATCAAGACTCCTCTCCTCTCCCTTCTCTCTGACTGTCCTCCTAGTTTACAGAGAGAAAGAGGGGTAGGAGACAGAAAGAGAAAGAAAGAGCAGTGTGTCCCAATTATTCCTCCTTTGAAGTCCATGTGTGGTACAAAAGCATCCAGAACTGCAAAACACACTTCACACAACTGACCTGCTACACACACACACACACACACACACACTTCACACAACTGTCCTGCTACACACACACACACACACACACACACTTCACACAACTGTCCTGCTACACACAGATAAACACACGTCATACAACTGTCCTGCTACACACAGACAGACACACTTCACACAACTGTTCTGCTACACACAGATAAACAAACTTCACACAACTGTCCTGCTACACACACAGACAGACACACTTCACACAACTGTCCTGCTACACACACACAGACAGACACACTTCACACAACTGTCCTGCTACACACACACAGACCCACACAAACAAACCCTTTCTCTACTAAACACCCAGTGAAAATGCAGGCTGAAAAATCCTCTCAAAGCATCCAATACATTCATTCATAATCTTCCCTCTCCCTTCTGTTGCATACTTTACATCATTCATTCTTTTTCACCTCGTCTTTCCATTCAGAGCCTCCCCCAGCCAAATAAATCTTTTCAACACAATCACATACAGCTATCGAGTAACAGTACAGAAAAATAAAGAAGATGAAGACAGGGCTACATACTGTGGCGAACACAGCAGCAGAAATTAGTGAGTAAAAGAAAATAGAGGGAGAGAGAAACATGTACTGGGTGACATGGGATATGTTGATGTGTGGATGTGTGGATGTGTAGATGACTGGATGACTGGATGACTGGATGACTGGATGTGTAGATGACTGGATGACTGGATGACTGGATGACTGGATGTGTAGATGACTGGATGACTGGATGACTGGATGACTGGATGTGTAGATGACTGGATGACTGGATGACTGGATGTGTAGATGACTGGATGACTGGATGACTGGATGTGTAGATGACTGGATGACTGGATGACTGGATGACTGGATGTGTAGATGACTGGATGACTGGATGACTGGATGACTGGATGTGTAGATGACTGGATGACTGGATGACTGGATGTGTAGATGACTGGATGACTGGATGACTGGATGAGTGGATGACTGGATGTGTAGATGTGTAGATGAGTGGATGTGCAAAGCAACAGAAGTCAGTTGTAAAACAACTGAGAACAGCCAAAAAATTGCCATCAGAGAAACAGAGAGAGGGATGAAGCAAACGACAGGGAGGAAGATTAAGGGAACAGAAGGATAGATAGAAAGACGGAGGAAGTACTCACAGCGTCAGACATCCTCCCAGTTATCGCTGAGTAGTACCCTGTATCATTTGTGACATGGCTACAGCCGTATCGCCATAGCACCCAGGTTAGGCAGAGCTTGGCTTGTGCTTTTCCTGCCCGATACTGTCCTCTTGCTACTAGTCCTCCGCTCGCTCTCTTCTTTTTAAAAATCCTCAGAGTCCCCCTTTCCTCTGTTCCTTCTCCACTCCCTCCCGGTGCCCGTGCTTCTCTCTCGCTCTCTCTGTTTCTTTCTTGTGCACGCTTGATGGGAGTCCTCTGCAAGGTCTTACTCCTGTCTTTCACTGTCGTTGAAGCATGTCTTCTCACCCTCCCAATCTCCCTGGCTCATATGCTATCCATCTCTGTCTAGTTCCAGCTCTAGGACAACCCCGCGCTGTTCCCTAACTCTCTCTCACATCACTATTCATGTACCTTCCTCTCATCCTGCCTTAATCTCTCTCACTGCAGCAGTCAGAAAAAGGGTGGCCTTAGCACGACACCCGCTCTCACACACACACGGTATGAGTGAGAGGTATGAGTGAGATGGGAGGACACCGGCTGAGAGGAGGATGAAGAGGAAGATGAAGAGGAAGGAGACAGCAGCAGCCAATAGGCAGCCGGCGGAGGAGAAAGAGCGCTAGAGACAAAGGGTAGAAATAGCGCAAGAACTGGCGAGGAGATTGTAGGGGAGAAGGAGGGGTAAATCAGCCACACACAGTTTCCACATATATAGACCTATGACTTCATCAACCAGCCACGTGTTCAGGCAGAGACTGCTGAGTGCTCCAGATATAGAGCGATGACTTGGTCGAACATCTAACCCACCACCCCAACACAGTCAGGGGTTTATTCATATTCAACCAGAGAGAGAGAGACGAGAAAGAAAGTGGGAGAAAATGTGGAAAGAGAGAGAGAGAGAGAGAGAGAGAGAGAGAAAGTGGGGGAAATGGGGAAGAGAGAGAGAGAGGGAGAGAGAGAAAGTGGGGGAAAATGGGGAAGAGAGAGAGAGAGAAAGTGGGGTAAAATGGGAGGTGGAAGATGGAGGGAGAAATACAAAGGGACAGGCAGGATGTTAGAGAATGTTCAGTAGAGAACTGGGGATTCTGTTGTGGCTGGTAACTATTTCTGGAGTTACACTTACCTGCACACGCGCACACGCGCGCACACGCGCACACGCGCACACACGCACACACGCACACACGCACACACACACTCATTCATTAGTAATGGATAACCAACCTGAGAACACAATTCTCTACACTTCTTCCATTGCTTTGTAATATCTCTCTACTTCTCCCCCCTCTCACTCACTCACCCATTTCCACTCCCCCACCCCTACATTTCCATCCCCTCTCCCCCCTTATCCCCCATTTACACCCTCTCATCCCCCATTTCCACTCTACACTGTTCCAGGTGTTGGACTCAGCCAGTGAGGAAGACAGCAGAGCCTTGCTAACAGTGCCCTCTAGTGACATTTCTCTGTTTTGCAGCAACACATGACAGGAGCATCTGTGTTAAGTGCACTCTGTCCCTTATTATTAAGAGCTTTGGTCCAAGGACTCATGGACATATGGAACATTTAGAGAGAACCGACCCTATTACCCTGGCATCATAATATAGCAGCGTAAAACCTTGGGTCCGACACAGGGGGGGTCCAGTGGCACTGTTCCTATCCGACCGTAATCCTGGACAGGACCTGACAGGCAGGAAGTCACTCCACCCACTTTGCCAAGCATCTACCAAAGGGACGAGGACAGAACCAGAGAACATCAGCAGGCCAGTGACTCCGCCCGCACATCCCAGATAGAAGATAAGAGCCCACCGAGCAAAGCAGCAATGGTGGATTGTATTCTAGCCTTTCCATTCGCCTTCGCACCCTTGGGCCAGACTACACTTAATCAAAGACCTTGCTATAGAGTCTGAAGAATCCTGTCACTAAAATATTTTATTTCTATTTCATTCTTCATTTACATCCATATAATAATAACACCTCCAATTACATCCAGCATACGAAAGCACAACGAAAACCACATACAGAAGCACCAGACCACCACAGTGAACCTGGAAATATCGAATCCATTCAACCGTAGATATAACGTCTTCTAATATTTATGGGTTTGACATCTAGAAGGTCAAACCGTGCACACTGCCGCATGCCTCTCTACCCCAGTTATGCCTCTGGACCCAAGGGGCCGGACGTCACTGAAGCGACCCGTTGTCTCAGCCAACCACCTGACTCCACGAGTCAGCTACATGACCGGCTCAGTATGGACAGGTTAAAACCATGAATGATGGAGCACATCCCTCCTGGGGCAAAAAATAACCAGCAACAACTATATTCATTATCATTTTAAATTGATCATGCGATAACAAATTTTATGTTTCTATAAACGAGCACCTATGACCACCCACTGCCAATTAAAACACAGGAAAACTTATGCACATCATATCTAATATTCACCCACACACACCTACCTAAGGGTTGTCTGCTCAGAGAGAAGCAGATTGTTCTGATTTGTAGCCTCCTGTCAGCACAGTCTCCAGTATGCATACAGTTTTCATATATTAAACCATAGAAATATAGGTTTTCACTCAAATTGTGCCTCCAGCATTTCAACACACACACACAGTAATATTAAATCTGGCATTACCCACACACACACACACAAATATATATGGGTACATTTTTCTTTATTAATATTATTATTAAGTTTACGAGAACCAAACTTTTTCATGAAAACTTCAACCGATCATATATGTAATAACATACCAAATTTAAGGTGTGTCTAATATCTAGTATGTGTGTGTATTTACCAAGTTTGTTTATAACACAGCATGTATGGGTATTTACCAGCTGTATTTGTTGTACTGTATGTATGGTTAAATACAAGGAGTGTTTGTAATACAGCAAGTGTAGATATATACCAGGTGTGTTTGTAATACATTATGTATGGGTATATACCAGGTGTGTAATGCTGTATGTATGGGTATGTACCAGGTGTGTAATACTGTATATATGGGTATATACCAGGTGTGTAATACTGTATATATGGGTATATACCAGGTGTGTAATACTGTATGTAAGGGTATATACCAGGTGTGTAATATTGTATGTATGGGTATATACCAGGTATATACCAGGTGTGTAATACTGTATGTATGGGTATGTACCAGGTGTGTAATAATGTATGGGTATATACCAGGTGTGTAATACTGTATGTATGGGTATGTACCAGGTGTGTAATACTGTATATATGGGTATATACCAGGTGTGTAATACTGTATATATGGGTATATACCAGGTGTGTAATACTGTATATATGGGTATATACCAGGTGTGTAATACTGTATATATGGGTATATACCAGGTGTGTAATACTGTATATATGGGTATATACCAGGTGTGTAATACTGTATATATGGGTATATACCAGGTGTGTAATACTGTATGTATGGGTATATACCAGGTGTGTAATACTGTATGTATGGGTATGTACCAGGTGTGTAATACTGTATATATGGGTATATACCAGGTGTGTAATACTGTATATATGGGTATATACCAGGTGTGTAATACTGTATATATGGGTATATACCAGGTGTGTAATACTGTATGTATGGGTATATACCAGGTGTGTAATACTGTATGTATGGGTATGTACCAGGTGTGTAATACTGTATATATGGGTATATACCAGGTGTGTAATACTGTATATGTGGGTATATACCAGGTGTGTAATACTGTATGTAAGGGTATATACCAGGTGTGTAATATTGTATGTATGGGTATATACCAGGTGTGTAATACTGTATGTATGGGTATAGACCAGGTGTGTAATACTGTATGTATGGGTATATACCAGGTGTGTAATACGGTATGTATGGGTATATACCAGATGTGTTTGTAATACATTATGTATGGGTATATACCAGGTGTGTTTGTAATACATTATCTATGGGTATATACCAGGTGTGTAATATTTGGAGTAAAGTAAAACACAAATATATTTAAGATTATAATGGGGAAGAAATAAGTTCAATAACATGGAGAGTCAGAATCACTTGTATTGGCCATTATATCAATCAGAACACAACACATTGATTTCTAACAAGTTCTAACATTTGGAGGAAAAGTTACTGTTTCCTTCAGCTGTAATCCAGGACATGTAGCAAAACCCCCTAAACCAACCCCCCCAACCCCCACCGACACCACGCTTACTGCCTGCCTTACCTATCGTGGTCCCTCCCAACGCCCCATACACGGATGCTGCTGATTGGCTGCGAGTGGAGCAGGCCGCGGTCGTCAGGGTCAACCAGGGTCAGATCGCGGTCCTGCAATACCAGCAGCATACCCTTACCCTGTAGAGAGGATGGACTGGTCAATACAAGACATGGAACCAGACATGGAACCAGACATGGAACCAGACATGGAACCAGACACGGAACAAGACACGGAACCAGACACGGAACCAGACAGGGAACCAGACAGGGAACAAGACATGGAACAAGACATGGAACCAGACACGGAACAAGACAGGGAACCAGACACGGAACAACACATAGAACAAACATCGAACCATACAGCAACCAATCAAAGACAAGTTTACACATAGAACAACACGCCAATCATACAAGTGACGATTAACACATAGAACAACCTATAGAACAATACGCCAACCAATCAGATGACCTCAGAATGCCTCACCTCCCCCCAGACTCCAGCTGAGTCTCGTATGTCTCTACGACAGTAGGACAGTTGTCTGATGCAGTGATGGACAGCTGCACTGCTCCTCCCCTCTAACAGGTCTCTCTCTGCCATCTCCACCCAGCCCAGAGAGCGCACCAGGAAACACTTAAAACACACACACGGCTGTGTTAACTATTAGCATTTGGCTAGTTCCGTTTTGTGGATACAGATTGGATAAAAGTCATGATGAATTTAATGAGGCACAAGGTGGTGAATGATCAACATAGTATACAAGCTAAAAACTGTTCCTACATACCACACATATATATCGTTTATTATATTGCTATAACAAATGGGTTACTAACATAATTATAGCAGTAAATAATATCTGACCTCATACCCGTGAAAAACATTCTCAAATAACATTTGAGTTTTTAGCCAATCAGCCTTCAGGATTCGAACCACAGTTTAAAAACCTTTTGTAAACCAGGTAGTTTGAGCCCTAAATGCTGATTGGCTGAAAGCCCCATTACAGTTTACAGGTTAAGCAGAAAGGCACAAGGGAGAGTGGTAAACGGTTAACGTACCACAGCTAAGATCTGTTTATAGACATGCTGTGTCGCATACAGTACAGAATGCAGTACTGCAATATTACAGCTGCATAATTAGCAATATACCACAAACCCCTCAAATGCCACATGGGATTTTGAACTGGTCACAAAAGCAGATATAGCAGAAAAAAGTGATGTCATACCTATGGTAAACACTCTAATATACCACGGCTGTCAGCCAATCAGCACTCAAGAATGTAACGTTGTAGGTTTGTGACACATATGAAGGTAATAAACTAGCGTTAATAGCTGGCCTTAAGCACTTGGTGCTGTGTCTGATTACAGGCTTCACATCCCTGCTAGACGGCTACACGTCACGTTTTGTGTGATGTTCTATCTGCTACACCAGAAACCAACCCAGCAAGCATTTTTTTATCACAAGAATAAATGCACACATCAGCCATCGGGGATCGAACCCGGGCGATGCTTGAGCTTGAGGGCATTTCCAGAAGGTGCAGCGTTTGTCTTGGATTTCAAGGGAAGTGTTTTCTCTCAATGGTTGATGGCTGGAGTGAAGCTGTTACTCATGGCAGACTGGGCATGAAGCACCTTCTATAAAAACACATTTCTTAAATAAACAGCGTAACCTACAGAATAATAAATACAGAATAAAGTACACATCCACACCCTCGCACACACACACACACACACACACACACACACACACACACACACACACACACATACTTAAAAACATTCTCTAGAAGGTTTCTTTTATAATATCCCTGTGGGAATGCTGTGACAAAGTGCTAAAGAGTCATCAGTGGAAAGTAAGAGTGTTATGTCTTGTGACAGTGTATGAAATATAAAAAGCTGTGTGGTTCAGATTAACCGGGGGCACTCACAAAGAGAGAGTGCCAGAACAGAGCCAACTCTAACACGCCCCAAGCAACCTCTCTTCAAAGCACCACAATGTATTATTCTCTGTAAGAACAGACCACAGGCTTGTGTCCGCTCTTAGGGACAGCCGTGCATGCAGACTGTGACACACACAAACACACACTCACACCCCACCCACACACTCAATCCCCCCCCACACACACACACTCAACCCCCCCCACACACACACAATCCCCCACACACACACTGACCCCACACACACACACTCAACCCCCCCCACACACACACACACTCAATCTCCCCCACACACACACTCACTCCCCCACACACTCACCCCCCACACACACACACACACACTCAACACCCCCCCCACACACACACACACACTCAATCCCCCACACACACACACTGACCCCACACACACACACTGACCCCCTCCCCCACACACACACACACAAACAATCACCCCACACACACACACTGACCCCACACACACACACTGACCCCCCCACACACACACACACACACACACAAACAATCACCCCACACTCAACAAAGCCATTACCAATCGTTCAAAAGTACATTAGGCATAATAGTTGTTACTATAAATCCTTCCTCATTCTCTGTCTTCTCACTCTATTACTCTGGTTATTTTATTTCTTTATTTATCTTCTCTACATTTTCCTCAGAATCTGTTCACTCACTCACTTCCAGATTCTATGACATCACCTCCCTTCCCCGGTTTTAAGTATTACTATACATCTTCAATCCAAGTATTACTATACATCTTCAATCCAGCACGGGGCGCCAGAACCCGCCAAATAGTAGCAGCGGCGACGTAGAGTGAAGTCATTCTTTAAACAACCACTGTGTGGCACTGCTACATCCTACAACTTCCTGTCCTCCTGGACATCTGGAGAAAGCATGGTTATCATCCTACAGTTATTCTTCTAACCAATATTGCAGAAATCAGTGGTGAAAGGTCTCACCTGAGCCTCAGGGTCTGTGCAGGCACTGTTGAGGTCCACTGTATCTAGCTGGGCAGGGCTACGCAAAGACACACAACCATGAAGAAATACATTAAAGTGTGTATGACTGAAAAACAATGAGATGCCATGCTGAATGTCTGCTAACACTAACCAATGTTGATACTATGTCATAGCGTGTGTGTGTGTGTGTGTGTGTGCATCTTACTGCAATCTCAGTGAGGCATAACGCAGAGTAGCTCCTTCAAAAGCCTTGAGGCTGGGGTCTGGATAGACAGGGTAGTCCTTCAGCTCCTGGGGGTAGTGTTAACGGAGAGGTCAGAATCTCATTCATAAACATATGTGTTTTGAGTTAAATTGAATGATGATTTTAGCTCTCAGTTACGAATGTGTAATGTACGTTTGATTTTGTCATTTTTGTTATTTCTAAGCCTGTGAAGCACGGGCTATTAATATGTATTAATATGTAGTCCTTCAAAGACAGCGTATTGTGGAGTCCCCCAGTAACTGTGTTGTGTTTACCCTTTCAGTAACTGTGTCGTGTTTAGCCTCACAGTAAATGTGTCATGTTTAGCCTCACAGTAACTGTGTCGTGTTTAGCCTCACAGTAACTGTGTCGTGTTTAGCCTTAAAGTGACTGTGTTGTGTTTAGCCTCACAGTAACTGTGTTGTGTTTAGCCTCACAGTAACTGTGTTGTGTTTAGCCTCACAGTAACTGTGTTGTGTTTAGCCTCACAGTAACTGTGTCGTGTTTAGCCTCACAGTAACTGTGTCGTGTTTAGCCTCACAGTAACTGTGTCGTGTTTAGCCTTAAAGTGACTGTGTTGTGTTTAGCCTCAGAGTAACTTTGTTGTGTTTAGCCTCACAGTAACTGTGTTGTGTTTAGCCTCACAGTCACTGTGTTGTGTTTAGCCTCACAGTAACTGTGTCGTGTTTAGCCTCACAGTAACTGTGTCGTGTTTAGCCTTACAGTGACTGTGTCGTGTTTAGCCTTACAGTGACTGTGTATGTGTTGTTGTTGAAGCCTCTGTCAGGCAGCGGCACATCCGAGGGAGAGGAGGCTGTGGAGGAGGAGCCGGTGGGAGAAGGGACTGGCTCCACTGAACTGTCTGATACCAAACTGCTGGGACGCTGTACATCAGAGGAGAAAAACGAGGGGACAGAGGAGGTGAATACAGAGGAGGAGACAGAGGAAGAGGAGAAAGACGAGGAAGCGGAGGAGGGGATAGACGAAGAGAAGACAGTGGAGGAGGCAGAGAAGGTGGGGAAAGAGAAGGGAATAGAGGAGGAGACAGAAAAGAGGACAGAGGAGGAGGCAGAGGAAGAGGGGACAGAGGAAGAGGGGACAGAGGAGAAGGAGACAGACATAGTATCATCAGAGAGACTGTCGTAACAGGACCCAGTACACACGAATGTGCCTTTGAGTATGGGAACAGATAATGTGTGTGTGTGTGTGTTTGTGTGCATCATGCCTCACCTCACTGGGCAGTCTTAGAGTGTCTGTGTCGCCCAGCGTCAGGGGTGAGAGTGTGTGTTCGTTGGCCGTGGCAACAGGACGGTCATACTGTGTGGTGCCAGTAGGAACATGCCAGAAGTAGACCTCTGACACGTCTGTAACCTCACGCCAGCCTGGGGGGAGGTCCCCATCACTCCACACATCTGCTGTAGCACAGAGTATTACACATTAATGCACACAGCATCACACGTTATTACACACATTAAATCACATTAATAAACACAGCATCACACGTTAATACACACATTAATACACATTAATAAACACAGCGTCACACATTAATACACACAGCATTACATGTTAATACACACAGCATCACACATCTAGGGTAGTGTTGGTACACGCCATACCATCTAGGGTAGTGTTGGTACACGCCATACCATCTAGGGTAGTGTTGGTACACGCCATACCATCTAGGGTAGTGTTGGTACACGCCATACCATCTAGGGTAGTGTTGGTACACGCCATACCATCTACCATCTAGGGATGTGTTGGCCATACCATCTAGGGTAGTGTTGGTGCCATACCATTGGTAGTGTTGGTACACGCCATACCATCTAGGTAGTGTTGGTACACGCCATACCATCTAGGGTAGTGTTGGTACACGCCATACCATCTAGGGTAGTGTTGGTACACGCCATACCATCTAGTGGACACGCCATACCATCTAGGGTAGTGTTGGTACACGCCATACCATCTAGGGTAGTGTTGGTACACGCCATACCATCTAGGGTAGTGTTGGTACACGCCATACCATCTAGGTAGTGTTGGTACACGCCATACCATCTAGGGTAGTGTTGGTACACGCCATAGGGTAGTGTTGGTACACGCCATACCATCACGTACACGCCATACCCATACCATCTAGGGTAGTGTTGGTACACGCCATACCATCTAGGTAGTGTTGGTACAGCCATACCATCTAGGGTAGTGTTGGTACACGCCATACCATCTAGGGTAGTGTTGGTACACGCCATACCATCTAGGGTAGTGTTGGTACACGCCATACCATCTAGCCATACCATCTAGGTAGTGTTGGTACACGCCATACCATCTAGGTAGTGTTGGTACACGCCATACCATCTAGCCATACCATCTAGGTAGTGTTGGTACACGCCATACCATCTAGGGTAGTGTTGGTACACGCCATACCATCTAGGTAGTGTTGGTACACGCCATACCATCTAGGGTAGTGTTGGTACACGCCATACCATCTAGTAGTGTTGGGTACCATCTAGGTAGTGTTGGTACACGCCATACCATCTAGGTAGTGTTGGTACACGCCATACCATCTAGGGTAGTGTTGGTACACGCCATACCATCTAGGGTAGTGTTGGTACACGCCATACCATCTAGGGTAGTGTTGGTACACGCCATACCATCTAGGGTAGTGTTGGTACACGCCATACCATCTAGGGTAGTGTTGGTACACGCCATACCATCTAGGGATGTGGGTACACGTACCATCTAGGGTAGTGTTGGTACACGCCATACCATCTAGGGTAGTGTTGGTACACGCCATACCATCTACCATCTAGGGTAGTGTTGGTACACGCCATACCATCTAGGGTAGTGTTGGTACACGCCATACCATCTAGGGTAGTGTTGGTACACGCCATACCATCATACCATCTACGCCATACCATCTAGGGTAGTGTTGGTACACGCCATACCATCTAGGGTAGTGTTGGTACACGCCATACCATCTAGGGTAGTGTTGGTGTTGGTTACACATCTAGGGTAGTGCCATACCATCTAGTGTTGGGCCATACCATCTAGTGTTGGTACACGCCATACCATCTAGTGTTGGGTAGTGTTGGTACCATCTAGGGTAGTGTTGGTACACGCCATACCATCACCATACCATCTAGGGTAGTGTTGGTACACGCCATACCATCTAGGGTAGTGTTGGTACACGCCATACCATCTAGTGGGTAGTGTTGGTACATACCATCGCCATACCATCTAGGGTAGTGTTGGTACACGCCATACCATCTAGGGTAGTGTTGGTACACGCCATACCATCTAGGGTAGTGTTGGTACACGCCATACCATCTAGGTAGTGTTGGTACACGCCATACCATCTAGGGTAGTGTTGGTACACGCCATACCATCTAGGGTAGTGTTGGTACACGCCATACCATCTAGGGTAGTGTTGGTACACGCCATACCATCTAGGTAGTGTTGGTACACGCCATACCATCTAGGGTAGTGTTGGTACACGCCATACCATCTAGCCATACCATCTAGGGTAGTGTTGGTACACGCCATACCATCTAGGGTAGTGTTGGGCCATACCATCTAGGTAGTGTAGTGTTGGCCATACCATCATCTAGGTAGTGTTGGTACACGCCATACCATCTAGGGTAGTGTTGGCCATACCATCTAGGGTAGTGTTGGTACACATACCCATACCATCTAGGGTAGTGTTGGTACACGCCATACCATCTAGGGTAGTGTTGGTACACGCCATACCATCTAGGGTAGTGTTGGTACCATCTAGGGTAGTGTTGGCCATACCATCTAGGGTAGTGTTGGTACATCGCCATACCATCTAGGGTAGTGTTGGTACACGCCATACCATCTAGGGTAGTGTTGGTACCATCGCCATACCATCTAGGGTAGTGTTGGTACACGCCATACCATCTAGGGTAGTGTTGGTACACGCCATACCATCTAGGGTAGTGTTGGGTACACGCCATACCATCTAGGGTAGTGTTGGTACACGCCATACCATCTAGGGTAGTGTTGGTACACGCCATACCATCTAGGGTAGTGTTGGTACACGCCATACCATCTAGGGTAGTGTTGGTACACGCCATACCATCTAGTGTTGGTACACGCCATACCATCTAGGTAGTGTTGGTACACGCCATACCATCTAGGGTAGTGTTGGTACACGCCATACCATCTAGGGTAGTGTTGGTACACGCCATACCATCTAGTGTTGGGTAGGTAGTGTTGGTACACGCCATACCATCTAGGTAGTGTTGGTACACGCCATACCATCTAGGGTAGTGTTGGGTCTAGCCATACCATCTAGGTAGTGTTGGTACACGCCATACCATCTAGGTAGTGTTGGTACACGCCATACCATCTAGGGTAGTGTTGGTACACGCCATACCATCTGGTACACGCCATACCATCTAGGTAGTGTTGGTACACGCCATACCATCTAGGGTAGTGTTGGTACATCTAGGGTAGTGCCATACCATCTAGTGTTGGGTAGGGTGTTGGTACACGCACGCCATACCATCTAGCCATACCATCTAGGGTAGTGTTGGTACACGCCATACCATCTAGGGTAGTGTTGGTACACGCCATACCATCTAGGTAGTGTTGGTACACGCCATACCATCTAGGGTAGTGTTGGTACACGCCATACCATCTAGGGTAGTGTTGGTACACGCCATACCATCTAGGGTAGTGTTGGTACACGCCATACCATCTAGGGTAGTGTTGGTACACGCCATACCATCTAGGGTAGTGTTGGTACACGCCATACCATCTAGGGTAGTGTTGGTACACGCCATACCATCTAGGGTAGTGTTGGTACACGCCATACCATCTAGGGTAGTGTTGGTACACGCCATACCATCTAGGGTAGTGTTGGTACACGCCAGCTATGCAAACTCTCATCAGTCTCACAACCAGCTTCATGATGTAATCACCTGGAATACATTTTAGTTTAATTTATTTACTTATTAATGTGTTAGTGGGTAGACAGAGGGTGACAAGGTAGGGCTGGTATACAGTGGATTATCATTATGTCTGTAATGTAGACCTCCATATGATGTCAGGAACAGCTGAAAACAAGCAACAGTCCATCATTACCTTAAGACATAAAGGTCAGTTAATCCGGAAAATACCAAGAAAAAAAAGCCATAGTTTCCTGCTGCAAAAATAGCTTAATTAAATTTGCCAGCCTGAGACATCGGCAATTAGCTGCACCTCAGACTTCAGCCCCGCTTTTCATAGGAGACTGTGTGATTACGTCATCAACGGTCAAATTGCAGCAAAGAAACCACTTCTGTAGAACACCCATATGAGAAAATATTGAATTGCCTGGGTCAAGAAACCTGTGGTTTGGTCTCAGTCCAAACATGAAATCTTTGGTTCCAACCGCCTTGTATTTCTGAGACAGTGTTTGGTAAACAGAATATCATTTGTGTGGTGGAGTTAGGCATCAGGTGACATGGCCTCCACAGTCACCTGACCTTTACCCAACACGTGTGTGGCATATGCAAAAACCTCTTCAATATTGTTGGAAATCATTCCTGGTGACTGTTTAATGAAGCTGGTTAAAAGAATGTCAAGAGTGTGCAAAGCTGTCAGCAAGACAATGGGTGGCAACATTGAAGAATCTAAAAAATAAATGTAGTTTGATATGTTGGACACTATTTTGGTTACTACATGCTTGTATATGATTTGTTTCATAGTTGTTATTTTTTCACTACTATTCTACAATGTGGTAATTGTAAAAATAAGAAAATACTCTTGAATGAGTAGGTCCAAACTTTTGACTGGTACCCTATGTTTAAGGTTGTACCCTATAGGAACCATATGTCCCTCGGACAGATAAAAGGACAACAACTCAACTAGCCACTAAGACAGACAAACAGACAGCCACTCAGACAAACAGACAGCCACTCAGACAAACAGACAGTTACTCAGACAAACAGACAGTTACTCAGACAAACAAACAAACAGACAGACAGCCATCCAGCAACTCAGATAAACAGACAACCACCCAGCCACTCAGACAACAGACAACCACCCAGCCACTCAGACAACAGACAACCACCCAGCCACTCAGACAACAGACAACCACCCAGCCACTCAGACAACAGACAACCACCCAGCCACTCAGACAACAGACAACCACCCAGCCACTCAGACAACAGACAACCACCCAGCCACTCAGACAACAGACAACCACCCAGCCACTCAGACAACAGACAACCACCCAGCCACTCAGATAAACAGACAACCCCCCAGGCACTCAGACAAACAGACAGTTACTCAGACAAACAGACAGTTACTCAGACAAACAAACAAACAGCCACTCAGACAAACACTCAGACAAACAGACAACCACCCAGCCACTCAGACAAACAGACAGTTACTCAGACAAACAAACAAAAAGACAGACAGCCACCCAGCAACTCAGATAAACAGGCAACCACCCAGCCACTCAGACAACAGACAACCCCCAGCCACTCAGATAAACAGACAACCACCCAGCCAACCACCCAGCCAACCACCCAGCCACTCAGATAAACAGACAACCACCCAGCCACTCAGATAAACAGACAACCACCCAGCCACTCAGACAAACAGACAACCACCCAGCCACTCAGACAGACGACACACCCCACCAGACCAGCGTGACAGCATTATAGCTCCAATAAAGCCTTCTAAAGCATATTCACTTTCATTCATCTTCTATTGTTACAGCATTTTCAGGTTATGTATCCATTTAATTTTGTGAGAAAAACATGTGAAAAACCTAAATTACAAGATTTTTGTTCACCTCAGTGAACCATACAGACAGACAATGTCACCAATATGGACAATGTCACCAATATGCATAGACATACTCCTATATGGACAATCCCACCAATATGGACAGACATACACCAATATAGACAGACATACATCTATATGCACAGACATACACCGATATGGACAGACATACACCAATATAGACAGAGTACATCTATATCCACAGACATACACCGATATGGACAGACATAAACCTATATGGACAGACATACATCTATATGAACATACATACATCTATATGAACAGACATACACCGATATGGACAGACATACACCGATATGGACAGACGTACATCTATATGAACAGACGTACACCCATATGGACAGACATACACCCATATGGACAGACATACATCTATATGAACAGACATACACCAATTTGGACAATGTCACCTAGTATATGAACAGACAGTCTCAGCAATATCAAGAGATAATCTCACCTATCTCCTGTGGGGTCTCAGGGGAGGGGCTCTCTTGGGACAAGGTGGTCCAGCTGGAGTCCTCCTCTTCCAGAGGAGACTCCACCTTTGTCCCCAGACCAGTCGTGTTAACATGGCCTCTCTCTGGTTCTGGGCCAAACAATACAAGTGGAGTCTGGATCAGAAGTGGGGTGCGCTCCTCCTCGTCTGGCTGCTTAGCAACTGCAGAGGATTGACGAAGGTACGGGTTTTCATTGTTGGGGTGCAGCTCCACCTTGATCACACTGAGCGGGGGGACCAGGGCACTCAGGGAGAGTTTAGGGGGTGTCTGGACACCGCCCGGATGAATTTGGACTGGAGATAATCCCTCCTCACTGCCCTGGGGAGGTAAGGAACTCTCAACCTTGAGCTCTTGGGCCCAGTTGAGAGTTGGGGTTTTGGAGGAGAATGGAGGTTTGTGTTTGGGTTCGTGGGAAACAAATGTTGGAGTAACACCCTGTTCCTCCTTGTCTTCCTCCTTGTCTTCCTCCTTGTCTTCCTCCTTGTCTTCCTTCTTGTCTTCCTCCTTGTCTTCGTCTTGATCTGGTGTCTGTTTCTCAACCTCTGGTCTCTCCCTCCCTTTATCCGGGCTGACCTGGTCTTTCTCAGGACATGAGTGTTTCTCATTCTCTTCCTCCTCTTCCTTACTGAGAAGATTGTCTTCCTTATTACATTTGTTAGGAAAACCTTCTACCTTGTTTCCGTCACTAGGGGCGTCGTCACGCTTGTTTCCTTCACCAGGAGGGTCCTCTTCCTTCTTGTGGAACTCTAGGAAACTCTTCGTCCTCTGACGGAATTGGAACGGCGCCTGGGAGTTGTCTTTCTCCTGCTCTAACCAATCAGAGCTGTGTACAGGAGCGACACCGTCATCACCCTGTTCTTTGAGGTCCGTATAGGTCTTGGTCTGCTCCTGTTGTTGGGTCTCGGCCTTCCTCTGCAAGTTGGCACCGTTCTTTGCCAGTTTGGGGTTGGTGGAAAAAAACGATGAGGAGGACGAGGACGAATAAAGGGCAGAGGACGAAGAGGACTTTGTAGGGAAGCACCTGCCCCCGGTGGGGAGCTGGTTTCGAGACGGATGGGCGAGGGTGTCGCTCAGGCCCATGGCGCTACGCACACTGGTCATGGTATATCTATGTCGGCTCTTTGGTAAGGTGGCAGAACTTCCTGTTTCCATTGGGGTTGGAGACTCTTTTATGACATCACGACCCAAGAGCTGGTTGTAAGAGGTGCGTAGGCTAAGGGAAGTAGGAGGTGCCGCGGCGGGACTGCTGCGATTGGTCAGGCCAACAGAGGAAGGGGAGGAGCCACTGCGGGAGAGTGGGGGGGTTTGGACGGACATCATGGTTGACCAGAGGTCAAGAGGTCGAATCCCTGCAAACCTGACGGAAGAGAGGAGAAACGTCTGACTTATAGAACAACGAAACATACGCAACGAGACACACGCGGACATAGAAACACAGACTAACTTGTGTGTACCTGTGAGAACTATTCTGTGATCACAATTGTTTTCCATTAAATCATCTATGCGTTCTAACACCCAACCCAAAACGCAGCCCTTAACCATAACCCCAACCGTACCCACTAAAAACATTATTCGGACTATAACCCTAACTACCACACAAAATACGTTTATAAGTGAGGACCGGCAAAATCTACTCACCAGTCAAGAGTTATAACGGGTTTGTTGTAAGGACATCTGAACCCGACAAGTTTAGCAGTAGTACACGCACATTCTCTGATTCTGGTTCTACTCGCGCACACACACACACATTTACACGCACACACAAACACACACACACCAGCTGCAAGCTTTTATAGGAAGTGAACATCTGATACGGGTGACACGATTCATTATCTACCAGAGAGCACCTGACAGAAACTTGGCCTGAATCACGTCTCCATGGTGACGGGTTAGGATCACAGGGCTGCTCTGAGGTATATGAGGAGACAACACAAGACAAGTCAGCATATGACTTATCCCCTGTAAATGAGTAGCACACGTGAACACAGACCGTCCGTACGACCGTAGACAGACCAGCATGCCACCTGGGATCTCACGTGGAATTAAAAGCCTTCACTACTACTGCAATCTGGCAACCAATCGACCAATAGCGGACGACTATATTGACGCACTCTGCGGTGTGTTTTGTAACCGTGCCCCAAGCTCTGTGCCTCGCATCTGGGATAACTGTCACACCGCTTAAACCCCAATAACAAACCTATAACTTGACTCCTATTTTCTCCACATGTTTTGGAACCACAAGGCGAAGCGCTGTCTGTGTTTTCATCTGCATCTGATGCTACATGCCAAGAGGAGACAGCATACTGTAAAGAGGACCACCACTAGGTCCAGTTGGTCACATGCTGGAGTGGAGATTTTACTCGCCAGCAGCTTCTCACTAATGTACATGTGTCTTCCTAGCTCTGAGCTGACAGTGAGAGAGGAAAATAATCATTATCAGTTCAGATGGCATCAGGATTAGTAAGAGGCTTTGGATTTAGGCAAATGGGATTGTATTATACTCTGTTATTCAATTCAATCATATCTCCAATGAACAAACCCACATGTCCAAACATTCACTGCACAACCTAGAAGTAAACATACACACGCAAAAAACACACACACACACACAGGCACAAGCGTTCACAGCACACACACGTGTGCACAGAAATACATTCGTTCTCTACAGCACACTGGGACAAGTAAAAAAAACCGATATGTATTTTTTCCATTAAGGTTGGAAAATATGGGCACAGCAGATTTCAACCCAAGACAAGCTCTTGGAAAAAGCAAGAGAGAAGAGTTCAGGAGGAGAGATCGCCACACAATGCACTTTTACATCAGGGGCCCTCATGTCTTCTCTGGGTGTTTTTCTCTGTGTGTTGGAAAGCACTGAAAAACACTAACCTGTAGAGCTTCTGTAACTCGATCTCACTCCCTTCCTCTCTCCCCTTCAAAGATGACGCCAATATTGTCAACAAGGTCAATCAACATGCAGATACAACATGCAGATACTATGGAATATGCCTCACGTGGACCATATTCTACACTGAAGAACTTGTTCATCTTCCTTCAAATGTGATATGACGCTTTGACCTACTGATTTCAGACATGTTTATTGTTGTGAGATTAAGCTAAACTCAAAACCTGACCAAAACTCGATTGACAGCTAACAGCCGAAACGTTCGTTTTGCATGTGTACAGTATAAATCAGAGATGTCCAGGCTCGGTCCAGTCTAATTAGGAGGTAATGACCTAGATGTTTCCTCCAGTGTTGGCGAGTAAGACAGGAGGGACATACTGTTATTAGAGGCACAATGACACAGCAGTTATCAATATGGACATGCAGTAGCTACACAGCATCAGTAAGATCAACATCTGTCCTTATTTTGTTGATAATTTCCTTCCTCGTAAGTCATTCTTGATACCTCGCCAGATTATATCCAGACCCATATTTAAAAAAATCACCCAGAGTGTAGTAATTATTGGAAATGTCCGATCGGTGTCATTGAAGGAATACTAATTAGTCTACCTTACCCAATCTTTACCCTGAGATACTGTGTGCAGACAGGTTCTTATGGCGAGACAGGTGTCAGATCAGCAGGACTCATGCTGCTCACAGGTTGGTTCAGAAGGTGACTTTTCACAACCATGTGATGGAACAGCAACCATAAACCACCCAATGACAAAAGCAATACCTAAAGTGTGGTTTTATGCAATTACTGTGTATGCTCCATAACTTTCTATGTGTGCAGACTGCAGCATTGGCGTCACTGTATACTATAACCTGCCACAATGTCTGACCGATCTGTATTTTAAAGCTACAGGCCTGTTCCAGTTAATGACTATAAATAATTCACCGGTATTTGTGTGTAGGCCAGAAGGTGTGGTTGGTTAATTATGAGAATATATACATCCGCCATACATAGGATATGCCTTATAAATAAAGCTTAAACTAGTTCGCTCTACATTTCAACTTAAGTAGATGTTGTCACTAAATGGGTGTGTGGTGTTTGCACCATGTTCATACCCTGCAGGGTACAGCACAACAGCAGTCTGCCTTTTTATTTATAGCAGCACAACCAATGTCGAAATAAGTCAAGCAAAAATGTCCTGTAATACACAGACAACAGCAACCTTTCGTCATTAGTGAAAACCGGGTAAACTGACAGTATCGATATCAGACGCAGTAGGCTACATCTACTGACGTATCTCTCCCACCCAATACTCCTCCCAATCGCATCACTGCACTAGAAGTCGAAAGCAGAAGGTTTTAATTTCATTTAATTGAATGCACTCACCGCGTTTGTCAGTCGTGCTTCTATGCCCCCGCGTCAACGACGACAACAATATAGGACGGATAAGTGACGCCCGCTTTTGAAGAGCGCGTCCTCCGGTAGCTGCCCGTATGAGATCACATCACTCCCGCATCTCTCGTGCGGGTACCCGGATACGGCAAGTCCGTGTGTGTCTGCGCCACTGCCTGCTGATGCGTCGCTCTGGACCGTGTAGGAACCAATCAGAGCGCTGGACGCAGGACGCTGTATGCGCATCGGTGTTCGATAGAAACGCAGAGCTATCAAAAACCCGCTATGTTGGTGTGCAATATTAATTAAAGGAGTGGATATCATTTAACAAACATGCCTTAATAACATTTTTTTTTTGCAGTGCCACTGGCTATTGTGAAGCTCTAGTGATACAGATGACATAACGCATTCAAGAAAAGTAAGGCCCCATAGATATGAAACTGCCCTTCTATGTAATGACAGATCTATGTATTAACTTGGTGACATAATGCCCAGTTTCAAATAATAAACAGGCTCAGAGAAGAAAAAAATTGAAAATAGCTTTATTTATTGGTGTTCCATGGACACCTTGTGCGTTCAGCTACAGTAGTGTCTTAAAAGCAGAGAGAACATACAAAACAAACATTATATTATGTACAAACATACAGATCCAGTAAATATTTGAACTCACTCATTCACTTAAACAGTGTCCAAACATCAGACTGATATTGTAGACATTCATAAAACATTATCCACAACCACAGATACCCATGCATTAAAGACATACACAAATCACATAGGACATTGATGAACAGTTGCGCCTTTGTCGTAAGGAACTTGAACATTTTCTTTCAAATTATCTCAGCCCTGACAGCTGCCATACATCCGTTTTTTTAAATGAACCAATCACATCATGAGGGAGCCAACAGCAAAGATTGACTCCAGTCACTCCATAAGGCACACATGTCATTTACATCTCTCCACCCATAGGGCCGATCCTCATATATCAGCTAAGATTCTACAACAACAATATTTAGTAGGAGGTCTACATGTGAACATTTAAAGCCACACAAGACCTGTCTGCCTTTCAGACTCAGCTTTTACCCCACCCCTATGGTCCACCTAACTGGACGTCCCTCAGAGCTGGCTGGGGGGTTAGGGTGGAGCTCCAGGGGAAGGGAGGGTATGACTGCTGGGAGTCCCATGCTCCCCATGCTCCAGGAGTGATGCAGGGGGAGCCCATCTGGGGGAGGGAAGGGGGAGGAGAGGCTAGGGAGAGGTTGCCGCAGACAGCCTGTTACGGAGAAACACGGGGAGGAGCTGTTGGAGCGTAGCACGGTCACTCCTAAATGGAGACAGACAGAGCCTGTCAGTAGCAGATAAGACAATGAACAAACATCTAAGAGGGCTCTGTTCTTGTAATATATTTACCATCCACTCCACATGGGTGTGTCAGCAACCTCTTAGCCTGGCTGTTTCCTGCTTGGGCGGATCTTCTGTAGAATTGCATGGCTGTACGAAAGCATTGGGGAACTCCAAACCCAGTCTCATAACACTGACCCAGGAACAGCAAAGCCTCACTGTCCTGCTCGTATAGAAACACAAATCAGCATCACATAACACTGATCTGAAAACAGGCTTAATTTTATGTCATTCAGGCTAAGACCCTATACCAGTCTGACTGTATTTTTCATTTCACTGTAATTAAATAAAAAATGAGTATATGACTCAAGCGTTGCATTCGTTTAGAAATAGGCGGGAAAAAAACAGGACAAGCTATTCCCTCAGAAGGTCACCCTGATGAGTTTATCAGATTGGTATGGCAAAAACACCTAAATAATACATTAGAACCTTTGTTGGAACAGCTAACCTCTTCAAACATTCAACAACTAACGTGACCTGGGTTTAGTTAACCAAGCCTCTACTCCCCCCAGACACTATCCTGCCATCACCTTTTCAAATCAACAAACCCTACATAGGTTTGTAAACACTATCTTGGAACCGCTGCCATGTCAACTGTGACTCACTCCGCTCTCTGATGCCATCTTCAGGTAGTGAACTGCCTTGCGCCCGTCTCGGATTGGCCCCTGGGAGTACAGAGAACCCAAGTACACTTGGGCCTGAGACAGATGACCACAGAGGAAAAAGGAAAATGCGTAAAAAAACCCTCTTAAATCTATTTGTTTTTTATGGTCTATTTTGGGCATTATCACATGCTAATTACAAAAGCTGTTTGTGTGAACATCCCCCCGCACCATTCCTCACCTTTCTCAGTCCAGCTGAGGCGGCTTGCTGTAGCAGACTGATGGCTGTGTCCAGGTCGTGCTGTGTTCTCTGCTGCCCTCTGCTGGGGTGAAGGAGGAACTTGGCAGAGCGGTACTGAGCCTGACTGTGACCTGCGGCTGCAGCCTGGCTGTAGAAATGATGAGCCTGGAGACATGATACAGTCTGTCGTTATTCATATGTGTGTGTGTGTGTGTGTGTGTGTGTGGGTGTGCGCATGCGAGTGTGTCTGTGTTACTGACCTTCTCCCTGTCTGGGTGTACACCCCTGCCTTTTTCGTAGCAGACCCCCAAGTTAAACTGAGCCTTGCAGTAGCCCTGTCTGGCTGAGGCCTGGAAACATAAGAATGCAGCATCCAAGTCCCCAGCTTTGGCACTCTCCAGACCGATGATGTTCAGGACTATGGGAACACTGGATTCAGCCACCTGATGCAGGCTCTTGGCCGCCCCCGCCAGGTCGTGCTGAGAAACACAGGAGAAGGTCAATGTCAAAGATCTTGAAAAGGAACCAGGCTTCTTTACTCTCAGGGTAACACAGCATCAGCCTTGAGTATCACCTGGTCATGATGTTGCTGAGGCTTTTCTCCCACTCTGATGCTGGATCCATCTGCAGACAGGGAGGACTCTAACCACGACTCCTCTATAACAGATTCTACATTTTGCAAGAAAAAAATTCTTGAGATCAATCATCTCATTTTCAAGAGTTTTCCATTGAAAACTCAAACAATTCCCAGCAACTTGAATAATGACAAATGCCATTCATCAAAAATTTGAATAACAACTTTGAGATGTAAGAAAAATATAACTATTCAAAAAAAAGACTGTAATTGTACAACGGCCTGAAGAAAAAAATCATAAACAACTGTACAATACTCTTGAAGTGGGGAAAAAATGGTGCCGGTACTCTCTTTCATTTGCATATCATTTGAGATTTTTACAGTGGAAAAAAGAGAGATTTTTCTGGTTCAACAACAACTTAATGTTATTTATTATCAACAAATTCATTTAAACAAATGAGTGTGTGTTTGTGTGTGTGTGTGTGTGTGCGCGTGTTAGCGGTTCTGCTCAGATTAACGTTACCTCTGTTGACGCATCTGGCTCTGGCACCTTCTGAAGCCAGGCTAACATGACTTACAATTTCAAATTCGCCGCAGCTATCAGACAGCTCATGATAGGGTGAACCGACTGCTTGCCTTTACGTGACTCGTCAAGATCTTTAGTAAGTCACGCATTGCCCTCTGGGTAGTGTAGTTTATGTAACGTTACATTAGGTCATTACAAATCTCTCTGACACTGACGCTTTTTCTGTCAGTGGTAGAGTACTGGCTGCATGTGAGAAGTAGCGGTACGCAAGAAAAAGTGCCGGTACGCTTAAGAGTAAAATGTAGAAGTGCCTGTACTGCGTACCGGTGAGTACCGCCCCACTTTCGAGCACTGACAATCACCGGCGGCGCCAGGGGGGGTCTCAAGACACTTCCAAAAAACGCCTTGACCCCCCATTTGACCCCCCACCCCCTTCCTGATTAAAACAATTATATAAATAAAGATTTAAAATTGTTTCTCTTCAAACTGCGCTGAATAATAATAATTAATAATTTATTCGACATTTAAAAATGAAAAACATGTATAAAAAATATAAACATAAGAATCACTGCGACACCCCATGAACGTCGCTGCCCTCGCGAACGTCGCTGTGCCTTGCGTCATTGCGTTCAAGGCGCTGCCGCGAGCCCAATAGAGCTGCTTAGAGGTCTGCACGGGCTTTAAACTGAAGCCCGAACCTGGCCCGTACCCGCGATCATTTAACCCGACAGTTACATTTACATGTTAAGCCCAAACCCGACCTGACCCCGAGGTCCACTCTGTTTCTTACATCAACATTTTTTTTTGCAATATGTTCTATTTAATGATTGCTTGAAACGGTAAACAAATAACCTGTGTTGTGACTGAAATAGCGCGCGAGAGCAGTAGCACATGCGCAAAACAGATTTGTGATATAAATGATATAATGATAAAATAAATAATACCTATATATATTATTTTATTTACATTTTTTGAGCGAGAGAGCGAGCGCCTGTGTCTGTGTGTAGCCTATGGCATGCAGTGCACATTGCACATCTGCGCACGCATGTACTTTCTCTCGTCTTGCGTGCCGGTCACCACAACAACACACAGCAAGCAGGCAAAGCACACGGTGACGGCACGCAAACTATATATAGCCTTTTTAGTTTGTCTTACTTACAAACCCGACCCGAACCTGAGGCTGTTCATTAAACATAAACCCGACCCGAAACCCGAACATTTTTCGGGACCCGTCGGGCTCGGGTCGGGTAGCAGACCTCTAGAGCTGCTACACACTACAGTTAGTTTGAAGCCAAAAATGGATCGCTTTGTCATACCTCAAAAAAATTGAGAGCAGACCGAAATTATAGCAATAGAAGTGAAAATATACCCGTTGCAGTGGAGGGCGAGCCCTGCTTAATTCTAGAAACAGAGGACACCGAGGAATTGGAGGATGATGAGGATGATGAGGAGGTGCGACCGGAGCAACTAGCGACCGGAGCAATAGCGGCCCCCGAGGCGGAGGAGACAGGAGAGTAAGAGAGGAGAGAAGAGGACAGGAGGAGACGGGAGAGTAAGAGGAGCAGAGAAGAGGACAGGAGGAGACGGGAGAGTAAGAGGAGCAGAGAAGAGGACAGGAGGAGACTGGAGAGTAAGAGAGGAGAGAAGCGGACAGGAGGAGACTGGAGAGTAAGAGAGGAGAGAAGAGGACAGGAGGAGACTGGAGAGTAAGAGAGGAGAGAAGAGGACAGGAGGAGACTGGAGAGTAAGAGAGGAGAGAAGAGGACAGGAGGAGACTGGAGAGTAAGAGAGGAGAGAAGAGGACAGGAGGAGACTGGAGAGTAAGAGAGGAGAGAAGAGGACAGGAGGAGACTGGAGAGTAAGAGAGGAGAGAAGAGGACAGGAGGAGACTGGAGAGTAAGAGAGGAGAGAAGAGGACAGGAGGAGACTGGAGAGTAAGAGAGGAGAGAATAGGACAGGAGGAGACTAGACAGAAGTAGGGCAATCAAAAGGTGTTGAGAGTATGAGAATAGATACTATTCTGTAAATATGTTTTCTGGGTGTGGCTATGGCAATGAAAGTTTGAGAATATTGTTCGCAATCTGCAATTGATTAATTAATTAAAACAAAGTAGTTTATATGCTGTGTTTTTGTTGTTTAGTATCAGTAATATGCAGTTATTAGCTATGTCCACTGTATTTTTTGTTGGTTTTCATGAGACCCCCCTTGAAATGACCAGGACCCCTCATTGCCCCCCCAATCAAAATTGTCTGGAGCCGCCCCTGCTGACAATACTGCTGCACCAGAACCACAGACAGAAAGTAAAGGTTGAATGGAAGGCCGACCTGTTTCAGTAGAGTCCTGACTCCAGCTGGCCCCCTGGTGGTCGGTAAAGAGACTGTCAGCGCTCAGATGGTCATCATGAAGCTGCTCAGGGCTGCTGTCATTACTGCTGCTACTGTTGCTGCTCTGCTCGTCCAGGCTGTGCAGCTGGTCCTGAGACAGGCACCTCACACCCCTCCCATGGGGAAGAACGTCACGGCGTGACACTGGACACACAGGGGGATAGACATCATTTAGACAGACTCCGGTTGATGAGTGTGCATGTCTGGACTTCACACCTCAACATGACTGGATTAAGGAATGGCAGACAGGACTCACATATCTCCAGCAGGACACGGTAACCACACTTCTGCTGGGTTCCCTGCACGGCTAGACGTCCTGTGTTAGAGCTGGCATCAGGCCCGGAGAACTGAGAGTGGATCCTCCTACACACCTGCATCAGCAACATAGCAGCGGCTCCCTAAAGAAGGAGAGATAGACAGAGAAAGACAGAAAGAGAGACAGACAGAGAAATAGAGAGACAAAATAGACAGAGAGATAAAGAGAGAGTGAGAGAAAAGGAGAGACAAAGAGAAACAGAAAAAGAAACAGAGAGAGACAGGCAAGTCCAGGGTCATTGGCTATTTCTAACTGTGTTGTGGGAGTGATATAATTGTACGTTAGTGTGTGAAACAATACCCAGCCCACTGCATCCAGGGCAGTATAACGGGAGAGCCCAGCGTAGCAGAACTGAGAGGTCTTCTGCTTCCTCCTCTTGTCACCATCCTCCTCATTCTGAGAGCTGAGAGAAAGAGTGTGATATAAATGAATGGGTTTATTACAGCATACGATACCACACCATGAACCCCCATGGATCTTGAGAGAGGATGCTTGAAGTTTGTATTTTTTTCCTGAGCCTATCGCTGACTGTGCTGATATCTATTTCATCAAGTGAAGTGCATGTGCTACAACTGGGTTGTGTGGTGGTGCTACCTAAGAACGGATGATATACCTGTTGTCAGGGAAGTGAGGGACATTGGAGAGGACATTGGAGTTGTTGATGACCTCATCCTCCACATGGTGATTCTGGGACAGGCGCAGGGGAGTGTTACCATGGTACCGGCTCAGAACTGGGGTCATAAAGGTCAGACATGTGTGATTATATGCACAGAAGCAGTTTACAGTATAGAAAATGAACAATGAATATAAACTGAAAGATAATGCTGACAGTATTGTCCCTATTCACATATGACATGTATTGTAATAAACGACCTGTAAGTATAATTATGAATTTAGCTTTTATTTTTACAGGGATTATGAGAAAAACATATTTGCATAAGATGCCACAAAATAATATAAAGTGACATCTAACTGTAAGAAAGAAAAACCGTGAACCAGTTATAATGACAATATAACAATGGCATTATGCAAAAATACTGGTACTAAGGAAGATATGCCCTTGTTTCACAATGGACATTTCCATTGGATAACTTGCTAGAACTTTCTAGAAAGTCTGACAATAATACTTGTATATATCGTGACAGCATAACGTCACTGCCATCACATTAAGACAAGTTTCAGACTTCCACCAGCCACGTGACTATCAACAGAGTCCACTTCAAACAACTGTAGTACGATATGATTGGTTGCGGACAATGTGATTAAAAGCCACTACATGTGTCCATCCTGCAACATTAAAACGACTTGGTTTCCACATTTCTGTCCAATTCGTTGACTAGTGGATATGCCTACTACACCTATTCACCCATGTTGCATCACGGTTGCACTACTAGCTAACGCGAGCAAGCAGGTGGTCCGATCAGTCAATGACATGTCGCTTACCTCTTCCAATAAGTCCTTGAACTCTATACATGTTTCGTTGTTCAAAGGCAAATATCACAATTTATGTTTCTCCATATTTCACCGAAATTAGTATATATATTTATACTATTCGGGGCAGTATTTTGTCCTCATTATACAGAACGAGTACAGTACTAGCCCTACAAAGAGACATACAAGTCACGAGTTATTTTTGAGGACCGGAAATAGTTCCCGGTGACAGATGAAGTTCACTTGTTATTTCGTATTGCCATCTAGCGGTGGTTCTCATGGTTGCCCTGCGCCACAAAGCTCCAGTCTCGCAGCATTTTTATAACACTGTATTAACATCAAATAAAATTTGTTTTACGAAGACATTTTTACATCAGCAGTTGTAGCCTTTACAAACACCCACCCTGAAACCCCAAACAGTGGCTAGGAAAAACTTGCTGAAAAACTAAAAGTTTGGAAGAACACGTGAGAGGAACCAGGCTTTGAGGGTGGCCAGTCCTCTTCTAGCTGTGCTGGGTGAACTTTTAAATTGTATGAATAATTAATAAATGCATGTGTGTTATGCCCAAAGTTGAAAAATGTGTTCTTTTGAAACAAATCAGAAATTATTATTGTTCTGTTTAACAAAAACAGTGGCCTCCATAATAATTAGCACCCTATGTAATTCTGAACAGTACCAGGCTATGATTGTTGTAACACTCAGATCGTAATATAAATCTAACTTTAATTGTGTGACTCATTTCCAAGTAAAAATCCAAAGACAAGTTCGAAATCCAAGGGTATCAATGGATTAGGCAAGCATGTAATACATTCATATTTACACAAGGTGCCCAAAATTCTAGTTGGCACTGAATTTGCTTGTAAACACAGAGAACGCTTTGTATGCCAGCCTACGGTCAATGTTTCTCATTCTAATAGTAGTAGGCTACTCTTGTCTGTTGTTTCCGTGACTATTTGCTTATCTGGATTGAACCTATACAGCGTTGCTGTAAAGCAGCTACATTTCTTTTATGTACATGTTTCAACATTATTCATATTCATGGTGAGTGAGAGAGCTTCTCCTTTTGTGTGGTTTAATAAAGTACTGCTTGTTTGTTTTTTTTGCTTAAACGGATAGCCACTTAGACAGCTCAAACTAGCATCTCAAATACCGCAACTCCAACACACACATACACCAATACACCCGTGCACCCATGCACCCATGCACACATGCACACATGCACACACGCACACACACACACACACATACACACACAGAAAAACACCTTAAGACTTGGGAGATGTTCTGCCTCCCTGCATGGGTGTCCAATGCACAACTATAAAGTGTCCATTTCTTTACACTGGGTCTTCTGTAAATGAATAGGGCACTTTGCTTTTCTCTGTGTTGCTGTCTCAGTAGGTTAACACCCACTTCACACCCTTTCTGGAGCACCACTCACACTATTTCAAAGACTGGATGAGAAGGAACTGTGATGTCAAGTTTCTAACTTAAAATCAGTTTGTTATAAATCCTTGTAATCAGTTTGCATGGTGATAACGTGCATAAGAGTTCTCCCGCTCGTTTCCAGCTTTTTCCAAGGCAATCGTTTGACTTTATACAAACTCTCTGTCTGACCTGCTACTATTGAACAAACAGAATTGTTTGTTTGTCTGTGATAATACTTGTTTCAGTGATATGTAGAACAGACACTGCTGATGTGGCTAAGTGATCAGTTCAGCATAAGAGTCGCCAATGTTATGCGGCATGTTTTTGGGAATGTGTACTGAGTGACCGGCTATGAAATGCGGTGGGGAATTTCTGCTCTTTGTGTTCATTTTTTAACCATCTTTCCTCTGTACTTAAGTTTATGACTTTCTCGCCACCAGCTTGTTCGTAAACAAATAGGTTGCCGGGCAACACTGGCAAACAGAGCTAGAGCTGGGTCATAGCGGAGGGGCTCTTTTATCCCGAACATTGTTCTACGACCCCTTCCCCCATTAGGAATCTCTAGTCCCGGCATCTTCTCATTCAGGCTTTGGGTGGCTCTCAGTAGTAGAGTTTGCAGTCTGTATATTCACTACGTCCATACGGCGCAGTCTCCCTGATCTGGACAGAATGTGTGTCTCTGCTATTCTCTGCACAGTGTGTGTAGTTGTAACGGTCTTCTGATGTTGTCTGTGGGGTCAGTTTAATGCCTGCTCAACGTAGGACGTCTGTAACAGCAGATCATACAGTATGATGATATCTTTCCTGCCCCTGCTAACTTCCTTCTCATGCTCTATCTATGGCCGATAAATGTGTGTGTGTGTTAGGGAGGGGGGTGAGAGGTATTGGGGGGCGGAGGGTTTGGGGCAGAGGAGGTGTTTCTCTTCTCTTTTTCTCAACTGTTTCTCTGTCTCCTTGGACACACTGACGACGGCTCAGTCCTGCTATGGCCACCACAACACAGGAAAACTCTTCTCTCCCAACCCAGCAAGAACTGGAAATACTCAGACCAGAACCCATCCTGGCCCAGTTAGGACAAGACCAGCCTGACCAAGAACCAATCCCAGTATGTTGCCTGGAACCCAGTCCAGTACCTGACCAGAACCAGGGGCAGAATCCACCCCACAGCCTCTCTTGGTCCTCAGCTCATCACAACAGAGAGGAGGAAGATGATGAAGATGGGCCGGATGCTAACTCAAGACCGGGCCAGGAGACCGCGGGAGGAGAACAGTCCGACCCGGATTGGGTTGAGGAGAGATTCCGTATTGACAGGAAGAAGCTGGAGAGCATGCTGTATGGTATGTGTGTTCAGCAGGTGTGTTCAGCAGGTGTGTTCTGCAGGTGTGTTCATCTCTTGCGGTGGGGTTTTATCGTAAGTTGACCACGGTCATGTTACAACAGCAACTCCCTTCAGGTACCGCGTTGGCTCAGGTGTATTGGTCCATTTACGGAGGATGAGTTTAAATGAGTTGAGCGCATGGTGTTTGTTATGCTGTAAGGGTCTCTTAAAACTTTGCAAGCTGCTCTTAACACCTGTTTCCTTAACACACCACATCGTTGTCAGTCCGTCACTGAGCCCCTGTCATCGCTGTGAAGCGACGTTAGCGTTTCTGCCCGGATATGATTTATTGGGTAAGATTGCTTGTGCGCTGCACAGATGTGGGGCTCAGAGACAGAGGTGTGCTGGAGTCATCTGTCCCAACCTGACAGTAGGATGTGTGGTTGCCTGTCAGTGTTAGTTATCAGTGCCGAGCAGCTTTGTGACTAACTGCCTCCTGCATGTCCCGAGGGAACTTCTCTGACAGGAGGGGTGAGTAAAAGGCTAGTGTTTTTCTGCCTCAGGCTAAAGTGTCTGAGAAGGATTCACACTGTTTATAGTGCATGTGGATGCTTTAGTGTGTTTGTGTTTGTGTTCTAGAGAGACATGTGTGTGATAAAGAAAGAGTGTGTGTGTGTGAGAAAAAGGTTTGCATGTAAAGTGTATCTCACACTTAGTCAACAAACCACTTTTTATCACCACTGTATTCAAATGACCTGGAGTTTTAGTCAATCAGCTGAGTTGGGTACGAGAGCCGGGGGGTGGGAGGTGGGGGTTTGAATCCTGATACCAGGGTGATTTCATTTCTGAAGGAGTTGGGGGTCCATGCGTCATTGAAATACCTCGTACTTTGTTACCCTACTCCTGGGTCGGTTCTTGGTTCCCCCCTTTCGTCTCTCTCCTCCTCGGGCTGCTCGCTTGACCATTCCTGGGCTTCGGGGAGCGTTACCCGTGGTGACCAGGGGGCGTTTTTTGGGTGGGGGCTCCCCCTCTAACCCTGTAAATGTCATTGTGGAGCAATGCCCTTTTTTTAAATGTTTACGTTTCGCCGCTTGACACCGTCCTCTCTGCAAATGCCAACTCTGACTGTTTAAATGTTGACCGCGAGCCGAATGCACATACTGTCCTCTTATTGGCTGTCACAAATAACCATTTACCCTGTGTCCTGGAATATTTTATTTCTGATTGGACGTTTAGATGTTTGTATTTTTTATATTCTGTCCTGTCTTTTTTATATATGTTTCAGCTCCTAGACATGGAGAGGAACTTACATGTGAAGAGTTCTTTGAGAGAGTAAGTATTTGTAGGAAGAGGGCAATTTGAGACTCACATTTAACGACCAAATGAGAGAAGTCAGCAGAATGGTCCAAGGTTCTCTGTACAGGGAGCACAAAAGGTCACAGGTTGACGTTTGACATTTGTCACGTAGCAATTTGTCCTTGTAATGGCAGTGATGATGGATGCTATTGAGATGCTAATGAAGCATTGTCTCCTCTCAATAGGGACAGGTGTGTCATCGTGTATGAGTGTGTGACCGTGTGTGTCTGGGATGAATGCATTGGTGTTATTCTCATAGTAAAACACCTATTATGTAAACACACAAACACACACACACACACACACAAACAAACAGTTTTTACATTTTTCTTGCAGGTGATGAAGGAAACTGACACCCAGGTGAAATGGCCGTCCAAGCTGAAAATAGGAGCCAAGTCAAAGAAAGGTTATGTCACTTCTGACACATCTTCATCACCTGACATTTCCATATTTACCAACCATTTTTTACCTGATTCAACCTATTTCAACCTGTCTCAAACTGCCATAACCTGTCATAAAGTGTCTCAACCTGTTTCAACCTGTCTCAAACTGCCATAACCTGTCATAAAGTGTCTCAACCTGTTTCAACCTGTCTCAAACTGCCATAACCTGTCATAAAGTGTCTCAACCTGTTTCAACCTGATTCAGCTGGTCTCAACACGTCTCGTAGCATTGCAGTCTTTCAGATCCTGTCTAAATCTTTTATTCAACATGATATTAAATTCTATACTAGAGTTCTATAAATATATTTGTATATCATTTCACGTGTGTGTACCACAGACCCTCATGTGAAGGTGGAGGGCAAGAAAGTTAATGTTCTCGAGGCTAAAAAGCAGATCCTAAGGTTCCTGGAGACGAAGGTGAGCACCCTTAGCTGAGGACACCTCTTATATTCCATATACAGTATGATTTACTCAAAGTAGCGTGATAAACACACGTATTACACCCAACATGTTCTCTTGGGTCAGGTGAACAAGGTTACCCTGAAGATGGACGTCGCCCACACAGAGCACTCCCATGTGATCGGCAAAGGGGGCGGGAACATTAAGAAGGTGATGGAGATGACATCGTGCCACATCCACTTCCCCGACTCCAACAGGCACAACGCCATCGGGGAGAAGAGCAACCAGGTGCCGTAGCTAAGCAACCTCAAACCGTGTCATGGCAACTGTCTCCAAGCAACCAATTCCTGCCGCTTACCACTGTAGCCCGCCTGTTAGGAGAGAGGCGATTGCAACAACAGGATTGTGCGTGGGATTCCCACAGGAGGCCAGTATGAATAAACGCTCTAACAGGCAACTTCTTTCCACCTCTTATATCTCCAGGTTTCCATCGCTGGGCCGGTTCAAGGGGTTGAGGCAGCCAGAAAGGGGATTCGAGTGAGTTTCTACATTTCATTCACGGATGGGTTGCATTTTGGCATTGATGATCACTAAGCAATGCATCATGACCTCTAACCCCTCTCTCTTCTTGGCCTCGCAGGACCTCCAGCCACTTGTGTTATCCTTTGACCTCCCGATGACCTTGTCACACCAAGCCCTGCCAGATGCAGCATCGCCAGTCATCCAGCAGGTGGCGCAGTCGCTTGGGGTGACCGTTAACTTCAGGGCTCAGCCCAGACTCTACAGCAGCTGTTGTGTGGTCAGAGGACTGCAGGGCAATGCCATCGCTGTCAAGGTCTGTTTCTTACAGATACACACACACACACACCTTTTGCTGCACAACACACTCTTATTCGTCCTTTTCACGGTCTGAAAGAACTGCTGGACCAGTCTCTATGATTAGTTTACAGAAGATGACCTACAAGGAAACTGTGAAACAATAAATAAAATATATTGACTATAAAAAAAATCATTGAAATCCGTTCATCAGTTCCAGTCACATTTGTAAAATCTTCCATCTTCCGTTGTTAAAACATATTAACAACTTTATGCGCATTGACTTGACAGAACGATATACTTCCTCCAATGACTTGGCAGAAACATCAATTTAAAGGACAATGGTCATTAAACACTGTCGTATTAACACAGGACACAATATACTCCCACATTCCTCTCACTCTGCCCTTCCCTTCCTGACACCTGATAGAAGGCCGTGTGTGTTCTGATGAAGCTGTTGCTGGGGTCAGAGGTCGGAGTCGTTGCTGGAGGTCAGGGTGGAATCACGGGGGTGGTCAGCACCCAGCTGGACGTCACCTCCCAGCAGCATCTGTTCCTGCTAGGGCAGAATGGAGCCCACTTCCTGGGCGTCATGCATCAAACCCAAACCCAGATAGTTCTGCCGGACCTCAGTGCTCCTCAGAACCCTCCCTCGCTGCTCATTCAGGGAAGCCCGGACGGAGTTTGTCTGGCTAGGCAGCAACTCATGGTGAGGAGGCTCACATACTGTAATTATGTCTTCATTCATGATACAAATTAACCAGGCAATCAGATTTGAGTTGATTGAATTGATTTTAATTTGACAATTAGACATGTCACATGACTAACTGATGCACATACCAAAGTCAACAATGTGTTTGCATTCTGCGCCTTGTAATTCCTGGGTAAAAGGGGGAATCTTTTTGACAGCCGATGGACGGCTAATGAGGCTTGAATGTTGTGCATGTCGTGTGCAGTAAGCTTTTCGTCGTTCCGCAGGACTGCCTGCCGCTGTGTCTGATGTTTGACATGCGCGAGGATGACGAGGCGGACCCTCGTCATTTGTCTCAGATGATGAGGAGTTTGGGAATCTTCATCAGCGTCAAACCCAAACTCAAACAGACCGCCAAGGTATAACGATGATGTCATAGCGAGTGTTTCAAAGTTATGTCATTCCTAAAGTTTTGGCACGGTATGGTTGGCACTGTTTTGGACTACATTTCCTGGTTTCAATGACATAGCGTTGAACTACATTTCCCAGTCGGTGGTGGTTAAAGGTCTGGAGAGAAATATTTCCAGCTTGTACGAGGCCCGGCGGCTGCTACTGGGTCTGGATTCTGTCGAGGTCGCAGGGGCAACTAATATGAACCCTGACTCTACATTAGTCGGCAGTGAGCTGACCAACTACTGGCTCAACATGCTTTTGCAGCAACTCCGCCTGTCGGACCACGGTATGTGCATACAGTGAAGGAACAAGGTATTTGATCCCATGCTGATTTAGTACGTTTGCTTACTGACCAAGACATGATCAGTCTATAACTTTAATGGAATTCCAGCATGACAATGACCGAAAACACACTGGCAAGGCAACAAAGGAGTGGCTATTTGAGGCACATTATCACATAGGAAATCTGCGGTGAGAGCAGAAGGTTTGTGTTGTCAAACGTCAGCCTCGAAACCTTAATGACTTGGAGAAGACCTGCAAAGAGGAGTGTGACAAAATCCCTCCTGAGATGTGTGCAAACCTGGTGGTCAACAACAAGAAATGTCCGACTTTGTGATTGCCAACAAGGTTTTTGCCATCAAGTACTAAGTCATGTTTTGCAAAGGGGACAAATACTTATTTCACTGAGTAAAAGGCTAATCAATGTATAACTTATTTGAAATGTGTTATTCTGGACTTTCTGTTGTTATTCTGCCTCTCACTGTTCAAATAAACCTACCATTAAAATGATAGACTGATCATGTCTTTGTTGGTTGGCAAACGTACGAAATCAGCAGGGGATCCAATAATTTCCCCTTCACCGTACGTGTTTTGTAATTTCCTGTTTTGCAGTAAATCCAAGTCCTGATCTGTCTTTCCTCATCCTCAGGCTCCACATTATCCCCTGATCTTCTGAATGGCTCTTTGCCCCAAACTAAGCCCCGCCCTTCGCCCCCACCAGGCCTGACTCCGCCCAATGAGGAAGTAAGGATGGGAATAAAAGGGACGGAGAGCAGACAACTGGAAAAGGTCTGAAGAAACGGGTTGACCATCAGATAACAGCCTAACTCATCTAAGACAGGTTGACCATCAGATAAAAGCCTCACTCATCCAAGATAGGTTGACCATCAGATAAAAGCCTCACTCAACCAATATAGGTTGACCATCAGATAACACCTGAAAAACGAAGCTGGTAATGTTTGGACGTGTAAAATATTGTGGATAGTAGCAGTAGTAATGTTTCTCTTCAGGGAATATGATGGGATGATACATTAGTTACATATACTTCTGCAGTGAATGTGGTTTTGTCTGCAGTTGTTTAAAGGATTGTGATGTTTGTTTAGATTCAGTTTTAACCAATTAAAATGCTTCTGTTTCTCCAGATCCCAGAGAACGAGGATCCGTCCAGCATGTCAGAAGAGGAGGAGGGGCCTAGTCTGATGACATCAGAGCTGAGGGACGTCATGACCCAGGTGAGGATGATGGGTCGGAGAAGCAGCCTCCAGGGTCCAGAGGTCTGCAGGTTCCTCAACCAGGGGAGACGCCATTCAACAGGACAGGCCATGACCATGAGGTAAACACATTCAACAGGACAGGCCATGACCATGAGGTAAACACATTCAACAGGACATTTAATGGGTTGAGGTAAACACATTAAACAGGACATTTAATGGGTTGAGGTAAACACATTTGACGGGACATTTAATGGGTTTAGGTAAACACATTCAATGGGACAAGTATTGTGGCTGGATAGCCGATATATCCTAGTGAGATTGAAATGAGAACAGTGTGTGGATAATCTTAGATAAGTGCATGCAATCACCCTGGTGAATATTTAGCCCCTGTTCTTTCAGAAAGTAATGAAAAACAAAAACAGCTCATTTCCTATTTATCTCAATGCTTTTATATAGCTATTTAAGATAACAATGTCAGAAAGGTGTTGCATTTATTCATTACCCTCCACCACTATCAAGTCTCAACAGCACATGGAATAGCTGAGAAAGCTGCTTAGCTAAGTGAATCTTCCAAACAGCCATCACGCTTTTTGGCTCAGATCTGACATTGGTCTCAATGCAGCTGCTCTGTTTTAGATTGCTGAATGGAGAGATGGAGGGAGGATGCAGTGACAGACAGAACAGCCTGAGAGAGATGGAGGGAGGATGCAGTGACAGACGGAACAGCCTGAGAGAGATGGAGGGAGGAGGCAGTGACCGACGGAACAGCCTGAGAGAGATGGAGAGAGGATGCTGTGACCGACGGAACAGCCTGAGAGAGATGAAGGGAGAGAGGAGTGGTACTAGACGGAACAGCCTGAGAAGGGAGGTGACTCAGGACAGTCTCTCTGACGGGTCAAAGAATGAGGTGAGACTGTCAAGAATCGAAAATGATTTAACCATTTTCATTTAGACGTTTTGTTTACCTAGCCCTCTCTTACCCGGAAGAATCTCAGGATCATCCATTGATTTGAACTTTTGGCCTACTTTAATCCTGTTAAATTTTGTGAGTCATTTAATGTTTCGAGTTTTTGGCAGTCGATGATTTGCTTTTATCGGATGCCTGTCAACCAAAGGTGGGGATTGTTCATCTCCCAGGAAACTATTGCAAGTGCCAGGTTGAGTCATCGTCACCTCAGTTAATTAGGTTCCGACCCAAAACACAATCACAGAACAACCTAAATGGATTTTGTTTTTCGTTTAGTGTCCCTTTACTTTTTTCTGTTTCTACAGGATTACGACTATGAGATGAAGAAACTGCTGGCAACTAGAGGTTAGCTCTTGTCATGTTGTCTTGCTTCTGTCTTGTCATGTTGTCTTGCTTCTGTCTTGTCATGATGTCTTGCTTCTGTCTTGTCATGATGTCTTGCTTCTGTCTTGTCATGATGTCTTGCTTCTGTCTTGTCATGATGTCTTGCTTCTGTCTTGTCATGTTGTCTTGCTTCTGTCTTGTCATGTGTCACGCTTCTGTCTTGTCATGTGTCACGCTTCTGTCTTGTCATGATGTCTTGCTTCTGTCTTGTCATGATGTCTTGCTTCTGTCTTGTCATGATGTCTTGCTTCTGTCTTGTCATGATGTCTTGCTTCTGTCTTGTCATGATGTCTTGCTTCTGTCTTGTCATGATGACTTGCTTCTGTCTTGTCATGATGACTTGCTTCTGTCTTGTCATGATGACTTGCTTCTGTCTTGTCATGTTGTCTTGCTTCTGTCTTGTCATGATGTCTTGCTTCTGTCTTGTCATGATGTCTTGCTTCTGTCTTCACGTGTCACACTTTCATAAGGTGTGAATCGTGCCAGCGTCATAACGGCAGTGCGCTACGACCACTGAATTTACGCCACACTCCCCCAGACACACCCAAACACACGTATACAACCGCCACGCTGACACACACACGCGCACACACACACTTAATAACCATCGTTCAAAATGAGGAATATACTCATGCTCTTTAGCCAAACGGTCCAAATTCCCTCAGTGTTGCTTTATGCGCTAATGAATTAGCATTTTGAATAAGCCATCTGCCTCTGGGTCATTAACAAACCCATATGTCTCTATATGAGAGCTAGAGAAGCAAACGCATACGCCCACACACACACACACACACACACACACACACACACGCACATGTGCACGCGTTACACTTTCTCTCATACATATTTAGTCCCTGTTTGTGTGCATGTCGCCCGCTCATACATAGATTCAGCAACAGATGCTCACACCATCTCAGTGTGTTAAGTGTCTAAGCCTATGACACGATTCTTAATCATTGCAATCAAACACTGGTCTCTTCTCATCTAATTGCTTTAATCAACTGTTTACCAATTTAACTACTGTCAGCCTGTTGGTGAGTGATTTATAATAACTTATTTCATGTTGTTTGCGGGTGCGTGTGTGTGAGCATGTGGGACTAATAAGAATGGTATAGATACCTGTTCTCCTAACTGGCAGAGGAAATCACAGGGACATATAACAATGACATACATATATGTACTCCTAGCTAAGCAGAGTAAATCACAGGGACATATAACAATGACATACATATCTGTACTCCTGGCTACGCAGAGTAAATCAGAGGGACATATAACAATGACATACATATCTGTACTCCTAGCTATGCAGAGGAAACCGGTTGTGACGGAGGTGCAGACACCGACCGACACATGGAGTGGACTGGGCTTCTCCAAATCCATGCCAGCAGAAGCCGTCAAGGAGCTACGCAACGTTAGCCGACGCAGCTACAAACCCTACCTGGCCAACACCGGACAACAACAACAGGTACAGTCTAGTGCAGGTAATGAGCCAAATGCTCAATGCTGGTTTGTGCTTTTTGTTCAACCATCCAAAATAAACACGTAGCAATGAACGGTAAAACCATATACACTGTAATGTAAACCAAAATGTGCACACTACTAAACACCATATTGTTGATTTGAATAACGAAGTATCACTACCTTACCTCATCCTCTAACAGGCATTTATATAAACCATCTTTTTTTGCGGATCTGTGGCACAAGTGTCCAGCAAATAACGTAGATTTTTCGCTCTGAACGCTCCTCCAGCCAGTCAACATCCCACTAACTCAGGATAAAAAATACGGGAAGTGTCAGATAACTTCAGTGTTTTTCCCGCGATGTAGAATTCAGGCATGTGTGTGTGGTGGTCACCAGAGCGTCTGATTATTTGTGGGGAACTAGGAGAATCGGTGAGCCGGGTTTAGCATTCTGATTATTCTCAGAGCTGCTGGCCTCTGTTGATATTTCTGCCTCAAGAAAAACTCAGAGTGGAGAAAATGTAGGCAACAATTACCAGCCGTCTCATCCTCAGGGAAGAAGTGAGATGGGAAAAGGAGAGGAGAGAGACAGGAGGGAGAAGAGAAAGACCGGAGGGAGAGAGGAGAAAGACAGGAGGGAGAGGAGGGAGACAGGAGGGAGAGGAGGGAGGAAGGATCGGGGTTAGAAGTTGAGGAGATGGGCTCAACGGAAAAATACTCAGATTGAAAAACTGAATGTATAGAATTTAGTCACATCTCTGTTCTCCATCTGTTTTCCTAGACTCGGGGCCTTCCGAATGGGATGGAGAACATTGGGAATGGCAGTAATTCAGAGAACTGGCGCGACAGACGTGGATCTTTGTCTTCATCCTTCAACATCACCCCCTCTCCATCTTCCTCATCCTCTTCCTCCCCGTCTAACTTCTCTTTGTCATCATCCACCTCATCGTTCCCTGCATTCACGTCCTCAACCAACAGATCCCAAACCGTTCAAGCATGTAAGTGTCTTCATAATGCAGCCTTCGTAGTGTGGTAGGTCTTTGAAAGAGAGGGAACGTGGTGTGTGTCTTTGAGTGTGGTGTGTTTGTGTGTGTGGTTGTGTGTGTGTATGTGCGTCTCTGAAGAACTAAGAGAGTCTACAAAGAGAACATTGAGTGAAATGCAATTCCTGTATGTGGTTAATCTTCTCTTTAGTTACTATCAAAGCTGAGCTTTAAGCATCTTACATCTGAGAGCGCTAGAGAGTTGTGAGAACACACTTTAATGTTTTTTATTGACTTCACCCACATTCCCCCCTGACCTATTTACCTTTGACTTTCTATATCCGGCCCCTAGCTGAGAGCTTTAACTACTTTGAGGGCGTGTCCACTGCCCAGCGAAGCCCCTCCCCTCAGGCAACAGCCAACCTCGATGAGCTCTTGAGCCAGCTCGGGTTGGGGAAGTACATCGATGTGTTTGAACAGCAAGAGGTAAAGCCAGACAGCCTTTCAGACAAACAGCTGGCAGCCACTGAGGCATGGCTAGGATGGTTCACAGAGAACCATCCATTTATCTGTTAAAGTATTTTCTATAGCTAATAGCTGTTTTTCAGTGGCTGTTGCGATGACAAAATGTGCATTGTCTTCTTACTGTGTGAGTTCAATTGTTTTTCATACCGCCTATTTCTTCAGATTGACTTCCAGACCTTCCTGACTCTTTCTGACGAGGATCTGAAAGAGGTGGGACTGTCCACGTTTGGAGCAAGAAGGAAGATGCTCATGGCCATCTCAGGTTACCAGTCAGAATATATACCATTCATACCCATCACATGGCCATCTCAGGTTACCAGTCAGAATATATACCATTCATACCCATCTCATGGCCATCTCAGGTTACCAGTCAGAATATATACCATTCATACCCATCTCATGGCCATCTCAGTTTACCAGTCAGAATATATACCATTCATACCCATCTCATGGCCATCAGGTTACTAGTCAGAATATATACCATTCATACCCATCTCATGGCCATCTCAGGTTACCAGTCAGAATATATACCATTCATACCCATCTCATGGCCATCTCAGGTTACCAGTCAGAATATATACCATTCATACCCATCACATGGCCATCTCAGGTTACCAGTCAGAATATATACCATTCATACCCATCTCATGGCCATCAGGTTACCAGTCAGAATATATACCATTCATACCCATCTCATGGCCATCAGGTTACCAGTCAGAATATATACCATTCATACCCATCTCATGGCCATCAGGTTACCAGTCAGAATATATACCATTCATACCCATCTCATGGCCATCTCAGGTTACCAGTCAGAATATATACCATTCATACCCATCTCATGGCCATCAGGTTACCAGTCAGAATATATACCATTCATACCCATCTCATGGCCATCAGGTTACCAGTCAGAATATATACCATTCATACCCATCTCATGGCCATCTCAGTTTACCAGTCAGAATATATACCGTTCATACCCATCTCATGGCCATCAGGTTACCAGTCAGAATATATACCATTCATACCCATCTCATGGCCATCAGGTTACCAGTCAGAATATATACCATTCATACCCATCTCATGGCCATCAGGTTACCAGTCAGAATATATACCATTCATACCCATCTCATGGCCATCTCAGTTTACCAGTCAGAATATATACCGTTCATACCCATCTCATGGCCATCAGGTTACCAGTCAGAATATATACCATTCATACCCATCTCATGGCCATCAGGTTACCAGTCAGAATATATACCATTCATACCCATCTCATGGCCATCTCAGGTTACCAGTCAGAATATATACCATTCATACCCATCTCATGGCCATCTCAGGTTACCAGTCAGAATATATACCATTCATACCCATCTCATGGCCATCTCAGGTTACCAGTCAGAATATATACCATTCATACCCATCTCATGGCCATCTCAGTTTACCAGTCAGAATATATACCGTTCATACCCATCTCATGGCCATCAGGTTACCAGTCAGAATATATACCATTCATACCCATCTCATGGCCATCTCAGTTTACCAGTCAGAATATATACCGTTCATACCCATCTCATGGCCATCTCAGTTTACCAGTCAGAATATATACCGTTCATACCCATCTCATGGCCATCAGGTTACCAGTCAGAATATATACCGTTCATACCCATCTCATGGCCATCAGGTTACCAGTCAGAATATATACCATTCATACCCATCTCATGGCCATCAGGTTACCAGTCAGAATATATACCATTCATACCCATCTCATGGCCATCTCAGTTTACCAGTCAGAATATATACCGTTCATACCCATCTCATGGCCATCTCAGGTTACCAGTCAGAATATATACCATTCATACCCATCTCATGGCCATCAGGTTACCAGTCAGAATATATACCATTCATACCCATCTCATGGCCATCAGGTTACCAGTCAGAATATATACCATTCATACCCATCTCATGGCCATCAGGTTACCAGTCAGAATATATACCATTCATACCCATCTCATGGCCATCAGGTTACCAGTCAGAATATATACCATTCATACCCATCTCATGGCCATCTCAGTTTACCAGTCAGAATATATACCGTTCATACCCATCTCATGGCCATCAGGTTACCAGTCAGAATATATACCATTCATACCCATCTCATGGCCATCAGGTTACCAGTCAGAATATATACCATTCATACCCATCTCATGGCCATCTCAGTTTACCAGTCAGAATATATACCGTTCATACCCATCTCATGGCCATCAGGTTACCAGTCAGAATATATACCATTCATACCCATCTCATGGCCATCTCAGTTTACCAGTCAGAATATATACTGTTCATACCCATCACATGGCCATCTCAGGTTACCAGTCAGAATATATACCATTCATACCCATCTCATGGCCATCTCAGGTTACCAGTCAGAATATGTACTATTTATACCCATATATATTTATAACCATATCAGCTCACATTAACATGCACATTCCTCCATCACCCACGCAGACCTGAACAAAAGCAAGAGAAAACAATCAGAAATGTCAGCAGTGAAGCCAGGCTACCAACCAGAGATGTCAGCCGTGAAGCCAGGCTACCTAGAAGGAGGGGCTAGTGGCCGACTCCCACGAATGATGGACGAAGACTCAGCTGCTCAGAGCAACCATTGGTGACCTTTCACCCCGTTACCCAAGCTGGGTAGAACCTGATCAATGCAACATATCTACAGTTTCATCTCTTATCCTAGCCATGGTAACGTGTGTTGGATCCGTTTTGTGTATAGGGTTTAATGTCCTCCTACTCCGATTTTCCACACCTGTAGACATTATTCAGAGCTTTTCCTAACAACCCCAAAGACCAGGTGGAATTCCATACTTGGAAGACTACGGTGTAGTTTGAGGCAGCACTGAGTGGTCATAAACAACAGACAGTCTCAGAGTCTCTCTCTTCCCTACTGACGTTCTTCTCTTCAGATGATGCCTTATGCCAGCCTGCATTTCTCTGTTCAGTAGGTAGGGGGCTTGCTGTTAAACTCCTGTATCTATATTCTGTGTGCATATACTTTATTATGATTTTGGATATGACTATTTTCTCAAATCAGTTTTTATGAATTTTAATAAACGTTTAGTCTGGTAATGAAGGTATGTGACTTCTACTGCATCTCCCACTGATGCGTATGAGCAGACAGTCTACCACTAGAGGTCGCTAACATACCACACTGTGTACTTCATAGATTAAAGTCACATTGCCCACTTCTCATTATTGCATCAATAATTATACGGCAATTTCAGAAGGAAATCAACCAGGAACGACATTAAATAGAACTTGACGGACAGCCAGGAGCCGGGTTTATGCCATATGAACACTCAGATAAATAAATAAATGAACAAAATTAATAGCACTACTGATTTATTCGCGTGGTGGTAATGTGAAACCCTTTTCAATATTGTTTCACCTCAGCTGAGTGCACCGCTAAAAGTTCCAATTAAATGTATCAGCCATTAGCAGGCGAGATGCCATTACCTCTGTTTTTTAATGCAGTAGGTTAGGTGTGATCACAGGCCCTTCCGGATTCGATGTCCAATACACAATATTTACTAGGCTAGTTGACGCCGTTTATGCTAACGCTGTGATTGAGTACTATATAGTCTGGATAAGCGTATTTGTACACATTGAAAAAAAATTCCATGGATACAAGGATATTACAAATAAATCCTCAGCAGTGTAGCCAAGAACTAGATGTTCTGTTTTCAACATGGAAATGGAGCCTTTGACATGACTTCTGCTTTTAAACATTAACAAGGCTACAATCCATCTTAACGCCTCCACATTTTTCTGTATTGGTTAACCCGCACAGACGTTAAACGCTCACATCTTTTCTCTCGGTCATTAGAACCTGCTAGTAAGTAACCTCTTCAATGAGTTACGTAATACATAGCAGAGTAAAGCCAAACCCATCCATAGGCGGTTCACTCACACCTGTATTACCTTCCTCTTTCCACGTTGACGCCTTCCTCTTCCGCCCCGTTGCCCCTCACCGCACCGTTGACGCCGCCGATGCTTGTCTCATCAGTCACACCAGGCGTGAATATATTGCCCTGAGGGGGCGACAGCCGCTCCGTATCCGCATGGTAAAGGTCTGTCCTCCCACCTCAGCCCACAGAGATGAAACAGGATGTGGAGGGAGGCAGGCGAGAGATGACCATTCCACTTAGCTTTCAGAGATCAGACCACGCAGTTGTGCAACATTGTTTTTACTAGCTAGCTAGACTGAGCGGTGCAGAACAAATACCAAATGTGAACTGAGGGATTTTAGTCTGAATGCAGGTTCTGTTGTAATTCGTAAAAATTTCTATCAGCAGCGCCAGGACTGTCATCTGACATGTCCAGTGGGAAAACGGAGAACGATGTTTGTTGGGCTACCAGTATGACAAAACTAAAAACAGTAAAGTCCTACTCATTCATAATTAGCTTGAAATGTTGCATTGAATTTGAAGCCAACCAAAAGATTCCTTTCAGACACACAGGTTACTGCATTACAACACATTTTCTGTAGGTAGTCTTCACAATCTGCTCACCGCACCACAACAGAAGTACTTCCATTAGTACTTCCCACCTGGCCTTAGTATTTTCCCACACCTAGTCAAGCCGATAAATGACCTTAGTGTGGGCTTCCTTCGTTGGTAAAATTAGGCCGCCAAAGGGCACCTCGACAAATGGCTTGTATTGATGGACAGCGTTTCTTCATCCAGAAAATAGCATTTATATTAATGGAAGAATTTGAGGTGTGTGGACTGGACCGACACTTAAATGCCGCATACAAATCAAATAGATGCTCGTACTGCCTTATGTTGCGCCATATGTCATTCTTCACAAAGAAGAACTCCCAATGGAGTCCGTTCAATGGGCTGGAAATGCAAGGCCCCATAGCGCTTGCCGTTTCTGTTGCCAATTTGAGGCCGCATAGTTTGATTTTTTAGCACAGCTTGGGGAGTTCAACAGAATGGAAAGTCATCAGCCGGATTTATTTTTTGGCTAACACCATTCGATATTTGAAAGTTACAGAAACATAGCCTATATAATTGTAATTGAAAAAAATGTGTTTCCTCTTTTTTATCCACCAAAAAAAATGCTATCTGACAATGGATGTACTTTCCACCATGCCAACGTGGCATTTTAATCATTTTTTTAATACGGAAGCACTGTGCCTGCGCGACAGCGAGCGTCGTATGGACTATTCCAAAATATAGTCCCTCATAGAACTATTTTTAAACGGGGCTTCGTCCTGCTTGGTTTGTGTGAAGTATATGAAGCCCGATGTAAACACAGAGACGTATTTTACGGGCAAAATTACATGACAATCAATCCACAGTTCTATTCAAGGCACAAAGCATTAAGTTTGTCATATGTTATTTGCCTGATGACTCACACTGAAATATAAAATCACTTAACGCTGTGCGATGTTGGTCTCTGTGTGGGTAAGGTGTGTGTGGGTAGGGTGTGTGTGTGTGTGTGGGTAGGGTGTGTGTGTGTGGGTAGGGTGTGTGTGTCTGGTGGTGTGTGTGGGTAGGGTGGTTGTGTGTATGGGTAGGGTGTGTGTGGGTAGGGTGTGTGGGTGGGTAGGGTGTGTGGGTGTGGGTAGGGTGTGTGTGTGTGGGTAGGGTGTGGGTGTGTGTCTGGTGGTGTGGGTGGGTAGGGAGTGTGTGTGTGGGTAGGGTGTGTGGGTGTGGGTAGGCTTTGTGTGTCTGGTGGTGTGTGTGGGTAGGGTGGTTGTGTGTATGGGTAGGGTGTGTGTGGGTAGGGTGTGTGGGTGGGTAGGGTGTGTGTGTGTGGGTAGGGTGTGTGTGTGTGGGTAGGGTGTGTGTGTCTGGTGGTGTGTGTGGGTAGGGTGGTTGTGTGTATGGGTAGGGTGTGTGTGGGTAGGGTGTGTGGGTGGGTAGGGGGTGGGTGTGGGTAGGGTGTGGGTGTGGGTATGGGTAGGGTGTGTGTGTGTGGGTAGGGTGTGGGTGTGTGTCTGGTGGTGTGGGTGGGTAGGGAGTGTGTGTGTGGGTAGGGTGTGTGTGTGTGGGTAGGGTGTGTGTGTCTGGTGGTGTGTGTGGGTAGGGTGGTTGTGTGTATGGGTAGGGTGTGTGTGGGTAGGGTGTGTGGGTGGGTAGGGTGTGTGGGTGTGGGTAGGGTGTGTGTGTGTGGGTAGGGTGTGTGTGTGGGTAGGGTGTGGGTGTGTGTCTGGTGGTGTGGGTGGGTAGGGAGTGTGTGTGTGGGTAGGGTGTGTGGGTGTGGGTAGGCTTTGTGGGTAGGGTGTGTGGATGTGGGTAGGGTGTGTGGGTAGGGTGTGTGTGTGGGTAGGGTGTGTGTGGGAAGGGTGTGTGTGTGGGTAGGGTGTGTGGGTAGGGTGTGTGTGTGTGTGTGTGGTGGTGTGTGTGGGTAGGGTGTGTGTGGGTAGGGTGTGTGTGTGGGTAGGGTGTGTGGGTAGGGTGTGTGTGTGTGTGTGTTTGGTGGTGTGTGTGGGTAGGGTGGTTGTGTGTATGGCGTGCGCTGCCCACTCTCTCTCTCCACTGTCTTCAATGTAAATTAAACAATTTAAGTGGGAGATGCCTAGTTGGGAGTGAACACAGTGATGACATTTTAGTTAAATATGTTTCCCTATTCTGCTACATAGCCTGCTTCATTCTTCATACTTTATAAACTCATTATTCTTTATTGTGGAGAAACGTCCATAGGCATGGCAAAGATTTTGGGGAGAGAAGCAAGCATTATATAGGTCGATAGTCCATAAAGGTGCATTCCACAGAGAATGCCTCTGATCAATTCACTACTCACAAATTGCGTACGTCGGCCAAAAAAATAGTCGGCCAAAGAAATACAGTAGAATAGATCAATAAACAACACATGCTTTTTATTGACCGTTTAATCACTTGTAAATCTCGAATCTTGAAATAACAAAAAATACTTATTCCCTTGTGAATTCACAAGTCATCAGTTGTATATCAATGACACACCAACTCTGCACTGGAATGGTAGAAGCAGGTGTAGAGGAGTGTGACATGTGAGCAGTAGTGCAATCCGAGATTGATAGAGGTAAAGGGGAGAGAGTCAGGGAGGGGGGCGCCTGCTATCAGAGAGGAGGAGTCTGAGCGGAAAGGTTACGGAGGAGGAGGAGAAGACAATTCCGAGGCTCCGCATCTCCCGGTTTGCAGTCTCGTATTTCCTCGGAGTTTGGAGCTACTGGAGGTCCCGTGGATACCTACTCTTCCGTCAGACCGATAAACCGACTGACTCCCGTAAAACGTCCCACTCTCTTCACCTCGGGATCAGTAAACAAGCTTTCCGAGGTAGGTTGACCAGGGAGGAGGGTCTATTTCTCCGGCAACATCTACTTATGTGGAAGAGAAATAAGCTACGTATTTCTGGTTTACTCTATAGCCCTGAGTAAGTGAGAAGAGAGGCTTGTGTTCAGAGGAAACGGTAATTGTGATGAGGGCTTTTAATTGCCTGTTTATTCCGGTGGAGAGCCTCGCGAGCTAATCGTTTACCTTGCTCCATCTGCCACGGTGCAACTGCGATATATGTGTGTCCAAATGTTTGTAATCAGCTTATAGGAGGAGTAGAAGCAATTTCACAAGAGGTACTCTAATATGTACCCAAATGCAATTAATTAAATCTAATAGTAGATTCAACAACATAATATCCCTGTGCCTTTGGCAGACATTACATAATGAAATTAACAGCAAATGCCAATATTTACATATATAAATACATTGATATATATTTGTATACGTACTTGGAAAAGTATGTATGCAGTGCCTAGTTCACTTGCCCATTATGGCAGCAAGCTCCTTTACTTCCCACGGTGTCCTAATATACCTTATATTTACCCACTGTTTTTTTTTTATAATTCTGATTTATTTTTCAGGCGATGCTTCTCTGTCTGCTGCCTCTCGCGGCTTTTCTGCTGCGCGCGGACGGCAGGCGCGGGGAAACCGTTGTCCCTAACAACAACAATGGCCACGCGCTGGACAACGACAAATGGCTGAGCACCGTATCTCAGTACGACAAGGACAGATATTGGAACAAATTCAGAGATGTGAGTTGATACGTTTTTTCCCGCAACTTTTCTAATAATTCAGCAGTTTTGGCAACTGCTTTAGCCTGGGACAATTGGTTGTGGTTCAGGACAATAATCAGAAATTCGACCCCTGACTTGCTGTTAAACTAGACCTAGCAGTAACGGTCGGTTGATTTGATAGACTCTTGTATGTCTCCTAACTGTCATTGACACGTGCGCTGTGTAGGTGACAGCCAGCAAGCCCAGCCAGCCAGTCAGCCAGCCAGTCAGTCATTCAGCTAGTCAGACAGCGTTTCGGTCATTCAGCCAGTTTGCAGGTTAGGGGTACATAGAATGTGTGTGTGTGTGTGTGTGTGTGTGTGTGTGTAAGAGATACTGATACAGTATGGCTACAAAATTTGACACACTTGACCTACAGAGGTAGCATGGGATACACACATGGCCAATAACCAATTAAGCCTTGAGAGAGTCAATATTGCAGCATTACAGTACTATAGTGTTTAAAAGGTCTACTTGCTAAAGGTCATTTAACTTTCTTCCACCACCTCTGACTGTGCAGTGACACTCTCTGACTGGGCCTCTGACTGTGCAGTGACACTGTCTGACTGGGCCACTGACTGTGCAATGACACTCTCTGACTGTGCAGTGACACTCTCTGACGGGCCTCTGACTGTGCAGTGACACTCTCTAACTGGGCCTTTGAATGCAGTGACACTCTTTAACTGGGCCTTTGACTGCAGTGACACTCTCTAACTGGGCCTTTGACTGCAGTGACACTCTTTAACTGGTCCTTTGACTGCAGTGACACTCTCTGACTGGGCCTTTGACTGCACTGACCTTCTCTGACTGGGCCTTTGACTGCACTGACACTCTCTGACTGGGCCTTTGACTGCACTGACCTTCTCTGACTGGGCCTTTGACTGCACTGACACTCTCTGACTGGGCCTTTGACTGCAGTGACACTCTGACTGGGCCTTTGACTGCAGTGACACTCTCCGACTGGGCCTTTGACTGCACTGACACTCTCTGACTGGGCCTCTGTGTAATGACACTTTCTGACTGGGCCTTTGACTGTAGCAACACTTTCTGACTGGGCCTCTGACTATTAAGTAAGACTGACTGGATCTCTAACTTTGAAGTGAGACTGACAGGGTATCTGACTGTGAGGTGAGACTGACTGGTTCTCTGTGAAGTGAGACTGACTGGTTCTCTGTGAAGTGAGACTGACTGGTCGTCTGACTGTGTGAGACTGTTGTTTCTGCTGGAACCTTGGCCTGCCCAGGGCCTGCTCAACCTCATCACACCTCTGACCTCACCTTGACCCAGTCACAAGTTATCGAACCTGAGGGGGTTCTGTTATCTACAACACTGCTTTAGTGTGGCTCTCAGATTAAATTATTTTCTCATTACTTTTGCCCAGAGACCCACAGGCTATAACGCTAGTGTGCTGTCATGTAGGCTGCATTGTTTCCTGATTGATCCGGGTACCGTTCTGAAGTGGGCTGCCTCACTGCAACTGCCTCGAAGGCAACAGCATTGTTAGCAGACCCGGTTTGTGTGGCCTACTTTAGCAAATGGGCGCAGGTGGGAATAATACATGCTGTTAGAAGCGGTGTTGTGTTGCTGGGTGAAAAGGAACCTCTTCCCTCAGGTCTAAATATCAAATCCCAGTGTCCCAGGGCAGCTAATGGGACATTGCTCTGTTTAGGGTTCTTGGCTTTCGGGTCACAGGTTGAACTGGTGTTCTGACAATCTGTGGTCACTAAAGTCAATGTCCTTTCCACATTTGTAATCTGGATGTTGTGGCCACCTATATTCCCAGGTTTCCAATTGGCTCAATGTATCATACGTTTGCAAACCTCAGAGATTGCTATTAGAGGTATTACTAAATGTATTGAATTACTAATGAATGCAGTGACGTCTCTTTGGATCAGTGTCAAGTCACTGACTTTAAAAAAATATATATGTTTACCTTTATTTATACCGAAAAATCTGGGACTGAGGTCTATTTTAGAGCTGAGCCCTGAATTACAGCAATGAAACACATACATCATGGAAATAAAACATCAGATTGACCGTAAAAAAATGCTTTGTATGAAATGTTAAATGTCTAAAACATTTAACTTAAGATCAATTTGAATTGCATGCCATGAGTTTTTCTCAGTCCTGAAAAAATTTCCACATCTGATTTTCGGTGGGAGCGCTTAGCTTTTATCCACTTCAAGGTTGGACACGGTGTACTCAGAGATGTCTGTCTGCATACAATTCTTGTAATAAGGGGGTATTTGAGTATTTGTGACCTGTATTTCAGTCTGAATGAGTCTGGCCATTCCTCTCAAACCTCTCTCATTTAGAAGGTGTTTTTGGACATAGAAAGACTGCTCACTGGATGTTTTTTTGTTTAAAACACCACTTTCTGTAAAGTGCAGACATTGTTATGCGGTAAAACTGAGCCGATAAACTGCACTAAAGCGAAGGACTGATGTTCCTCATCTCCCAATGCAGATATGAAGGCTGTCGCGAGCCATGCTATATTGTCCATATACCACAATCACAAAATGCATTCATAAACTGCTTTTTTATAAACTTAATTATAACATTTCAATTTGTTTTTGTCAGCCAGTCAGTATTCACGGCTCAAAACCCTTGGCTTATAATCACTGCACCGCACACCCCCGTTCCTTATTGCTTAAACATGGCATGCCAAAGTGGGTGTGCATTAACATAAGCCAACCTTCTCCTGACTGTAGTCAGCGAGGTGGGAGCCGGCGTTGACCCTGTGCTTGTGTGAGACCTCGCCTCAACCGGAACAGCCTCAGCAAAGCTGCTGTGGTGCGAGAGCTAGCGTTAGCAAAGTCCCTTCAAGCTCTCTAATGTGTTTCTGTGTGTGCGGAGAGAAGGTATATGTGTGTGTGTGTGTGTGCGTGTGTTGTGCACTGCCCACACTCTCTGCGGTCTTTCATGCAAATAAACTTATTAAGTGGGAGCTGCTCACTGTCTGGGGCAGAGGAGAGGAGGAGGGGAGGTGCATGAGGAGTGGGGGAAAGGAGGTGACACTTGGAGAAGGCTTATTATTTTTGTGTGTGTGTGTGTGTGTGTGTGCATCTGCAGGCCATCAGGTTCTCTGTAGCCACCTGAGTCATCTATTGTTTTGTCTTTCTACTTCCCCTAATGTCTTCGTTGTGTCCTTTGAACACATGGTTTGTTAATGGTTGTTACTGGCGTTTCTACTGCATTTTCTTGTCTCGTTAACTCTTGCAGCTGTCAATGTTTCTTTCTCTTTATTCTTCCATTGATTCATCCGTTTCTCTCAGTCTGTTTGTCCATCTTTCCTCTTTCCTCCCCTCCATAATCATTCATGTCAATCTCCCCTACCTCCTTCCCTCTCTTCCTTCCCATCCCTCCACCCGACCTCCCTTACGCTTGCCCCGCCCCCGCACGCCCCGCTCCGCCCCTCTGGACCTTCTACTGTATTTCCCAATGGGTGTCTGTTCATGAACGCCTCGCCTCTGTTGAATAATACATGTGCGTGTGTATTGGTATTGTGTATGTCTGTGTGTACTGTGTGTATATGTGTATTTGCGGTGTGTGTGTATGTGTATTGGTGATGTGTGTGTGTACTCTCAGGTAAGGGAGTTGTAGTTCACCTCCAGCCTGTCTACCCTCCATCATAACAGACACGCAAGCAGCAGCATTGGGATTGTGGCACACATTGTGGTCTGTATATGTGTGTGTGTGTGTGTGTTGTTATAGGATCCATCTACCGGTCTGTCTGTCTAACTGTTTGTCTACCATCTACCTGTCTATTTGTCTAACTGTTTGTCGAGCATCTACCTGTCTGTCTAACATCTACCTGTCTGTTTGTCTAACTGTTTGTCTACCATCTACATGTATGTCTGTCTGTCTAACTGTTTGTCTACCATCTCCCTGTCTGTCTTTTTGTCTACAATATGCCTGTATCTCAGCCTGTTTGTGTAACTATCTACCTGTGTACCTGTCTACCTGTCTCGGTCTTGAGTTATTTACCATAGCTGTTCTGTGTATGTCGACCTCTGACCACTGGCCTGACTTACTTGACTGTGTGCAGTGTTTGGTTGTCTCCATGGGATGGAGAAGAAGGTCATTTATCAGTCTGTCAGAACAGAGGTGTCTCTCCATCTTCCCTGCAGACTGCAGTATAACCAGCTAAATGCACTGTCACTATCTGGTCTTACTGCTTTTATAATACTGAAGGTGAAAGAAATACCACCAGGGGAGACATCCACCTGCTAGGTAAGGAACTGTGAGGAGAGATTAGGAAAAAGGAGACATGACAAGAAAAGGAGGAATATAAAGGAAAGGAACAGTGAAGACACTAAGGAATTACTGGTCCTATAAGGGCTATGATCCTCCACAGTACTGGTCCTATCAGGGCTATGATCCTCCACAGTACTGGTCCTAAAAGGGCTATGATCCTCCACAGTACTGGTCCTATAGGGGCTATGATCCTCCACAGTACTGGTCCTATACGGGCTATGATCCTCCACAGTACTGGTCCTATCAGGGCTATGATCCTCCACAGTACTGGTCCTAAAAGGGCTATGATCCTCCACAGTACTGGTCCTATAGGGGCTATGATCCTCCACAGTACTGGTCCTATACGGGCTATGATCCTCCACAGTACTGGTCCTATAGGGGCTATGATCCTCCACAGTACTGGTCCTATACGGGCTATGATCCTCCACAGTACTGGTCCTATCAGGGCTATGATCCTCCACAGTACTGGTCCTATAGGGGCTATGATCCTCCACAGTACTGGTCCTATCAGGGCTATGATCCTCCACAGTACTGGTCCTATAAGGGCTATGATCCTCCACAGTACTGGTCCTATCAGGGCTATGATCCTCCACAGTACTGGTCCTATACGGGCTATGATCCTCCACAGTACTGGTCCTATACGGGCTATGATCCTCCACAGTACTGGTCCTATACGGGCTATGATCCTCCACAGTACTGGTCCTATAGGGGCTATGATCCTCCACAGTACTGGTCCTATACGGGCTATGATCCTCCACAGTACTGGTCCTATCAGGGTTATCAAATTTCTGCATCTGTCTCTTGGCTGGCTGGCTGTCTGCTTCCTCACACACACACACACACACACACACACACACACACACACACACACACACACAGAGATGCTTTGTTTCTGTACTAAGTACGTGAGCCAGTTAGTTAGAGAGTCTCAATCTACAGATTGTGTTCTCATCTCCAGTGTCTCTCTGTGGTAATGATGACAGATAGCCTGTCGTCTTCACTCATGTGCTCTTCCTTGATCCTGGAGCGGTGGTAAAGTTGTTGTCTCTCTTCCAAACCAACTGTTTGTTTCTTCTGTAATGCCTTTTTCCCCGTCAGCTGCCAATACAATATTACTGTGTCCTACCCTATCCTATGTGCGTTCTCACCATTCGGTACTGTTCGCACCATATTGGCAAGATAGCATTTCATTCGAACCCTTTATGTTGTCACCTGTTATCTCAAATTGTTTCTTTTGAACCTGACACAGCTACCTGAGAAGATATCTTTTGTACTGGCTTCTGTGGAGTATTGTGCTCCATCCATTGTGTTAAAGTCAAGGTGACTGCATGCAGTCTGTTGGGTTTCATGTGGTTATGGCTATTTGTTCTGTCTGTTGACGCCAATGGAAAACTGGACAGCCTATTCAGGGTGTTCACTAGGGGCTATTATTGCGTTGTGTTTGGCCTGTGTGTCTGTGGTAATGAAATTGTTGTGTTTGTGTGTGTGTGGCTGTGAAGTTATCGGTGTGTGTGTGTAGTTATTGCTCGGTCTTGTGGTCAATGTGAAGGTGACCGTGGAATATCTGTCTTCGATTCCCTAGGTTTATATTGTTTGTGTGCATTTGAGAATGGGAATGTGTGTGTTATTATATGTGTGTGTGCGTGTGTGCGTGTGTGCGTGTGTGTGTGTGTCTGTGAAGGTGACTCCATGCTTCCGTCATGTCTAAGCTGCTCCTCTGGATCACTTCCAGCTCCTCCCCCAGGGCTCAGCCTCCAGCCAATCAGAGAGCAGGATTTAATCAAAGTCAGAGTAGTGCCCATTCCATAAATATAAATATATATACCGGTGTGTGTATATATATATACACACACACACACACACACACACACACACACACACACACACACACACACATATATAAGCATCTATCATCTATTATGTTTCGGCTCCCTAATACTCTTTTTACTCTCCTCCCTATTACGCTTGTTCCTCTCCTCCCTCATTCTCTCCTCATCCTACTCTCTTTACTCTCCTCCCTCATACTCTCTTTACTCTCCTCCCTCATACTCTCTTTACTCTCCTCCCTCATACTCTCTTTACTCTCCCCTCCCTCATACTCTCTTTACTCTCCTCCCTCATACTCTCTTTACTCTCCTCCCTCATTCTCTCTTTACTCTCCTCCCTCATACTCTCTTTACTCTCCTCCCTCATTCTCTCTTTACTCTCCTCCCTCATACTCTCTTTACTCTCCTCCCTCATACTCTCTTTACTCTCCTCCTTCATTCTCTCTTTACTCTCCTCCCTCCTACTCTCTTAACTCTCCTCATCATTCTCACTTTACTCTCCTCCCTCATACTCTCTTTACTCTCCTCCCTCATACTCTCTTTACTCTCCTCCCTCATACTCCCTTAACTCTCCTCATCATACTCACTTTACTCTCCTCCCTCATACTCTCTTTACTCTCCTCCTTCATTCTCTCTTTACTCTCCTCCCTCATACTCCCTTAACTCTCCTCATCATACTCACTTTACTCTCCTCCCTCATACTCTCTTTACTCTCCTCCTTCATTCTCTCTTTACTCTCCTCCCTCCTACTCTCTTAACTCTCCTTATCATACTCACTTTACTCTCCTCCCTCATACTCTCTTTACTTTCCTCCCTCATACTCTCTTTACTCTCCTCCCTCATACTCTCTTTACTCTCCTCATCATACTCACTTTACTTTCCTCCCTCATTCTCTCTTTACTCTCTCCTCTCTCTTTACTCTCCCCTCCCTTGTTCACTCTTTCCTCCCCATCCTCATCTGCTCCTCACCTCATCATCCCCCTGTGCTTTTCCTCCCTTCATTCCTCACTATTTATATCTCAATTTTTCTCCCTGGACTACCATTACTCCATCTCTTCATATTTTCTCTCCATCTAATCCCACCTATTCTCTTCTTTCTCCCCCCCTGTCATGAAAGCTGCTTGGCTGACAACTTGTTTCACGCACCACTAATTACTGATGAAATGCTGCCCTGTCATACAGGCCCTGTAGCCTCTCTGTCTCTCACTCCTCTTTATGATTCAGTTCTGCTTCTTTAGTCCCTCCCCCCTCTTGGTTCCTCCCCCTTTCTCCACCCCCTCATCTCTGTGTCTCTGAACTATTGACTTTGATTACCGAAAAATGCTGATTCCAATTTTCACAGTAAAGATGTGTACGTGTGTGTTAGAGAGAGCCAACCTATAAGTGTATGAGAAGATATAACGCATACACAGCCATATAGACATATGAAATAGGACTGGCTGATTCTTGCAAATATTCAAATGTTTTCAAGTCCTATTCCAGACATATATCCTATTTCAGATCTATCCCCCACAACATTGTGACAGAGTGAGTGTTAACATGACAAGATGTTAGTTTATTCTAAATTATGCACATCACTCCAGTAACTCTAGTGGAAATCATGAAGTTAACATGATGGTGTGAGCCTGCAGCCACATCTCATGGAACACAATGGGTCTTCACGGCTGTACGAAGATGAAAACATCACGATGGGCCTGGGATTAGAAAATATCAACGTTTGGATGAAAATATTTTGCCTTGCTTAGCCCATTGTGGTAAAATCAAGTACAAGGAACCAGACTGCGGAAGTTATTATGTCCAAATAGGTGGGAGTAGATGGAACCTACATGTCACAGATGGATGTTTTCCGATGCCATGTAGTTATATTAGAATACGCATTCAACAGAAAGTATTTTGTTCAATCGCAGAGATCAGGGAAGGGCCAAAAAGATGAAGAGAGGAAACAGAGTTAAGCATTGAGAAAAGTAACCTGAAGCACGTCAGAACATCTGTTTTAATGATTGACTTGCCCCCACAAAAATTGACATGAAGGGGGTGGGGTTATATAGATGGAAGGAACTGCCGGTCTAATGTGAATACCCAGGTACACAATCCCATGCTGTCTCAAGGAGACGGGTAATTATGCTTAATGTCTTATGTGACCACGGCGGTTAAAGGCATTAGGGCAGATTTAGTTGAGACTTGAAATACAGCCAAACTCTTTTAAGAGGCCTAGGACTTATGGGTTAGATTTAGCACTGTCAGATAAGAACAACAAGATGTCGTCCATTTAAAGGGATATGTTCCCTTAATCACAAAAGATGAAATGTGCTCTTCCCTAACAGCTTGGTCTGAGGGTTCTAGAGAGAGAGTGCAAATATGCCAGAAGAGAGCGGCCAGCCACGTTCTGTGCTCGTGTGCATTTTAAACACCGTCTGTCCAGGGTGTCCTTTCTGAATGTGTGCAGTGTTAAAGTGAAGAGTATGAACAATATGGAAGAATTAGTGTCTGAAAACCCAAACAAACTGCCAGGTTGCTGCTAAGCTGGGGGTGAGTCTATTATTTAGTAGATGGTAATATTAGTAATATTATATCTGTACTATTTAGAAGATGGGAATATTAGAAACAAAAAAAGAAACAAAAGAGGTGAAGACTTTGATTAAAGCATTGGTAATAAAGTTGGGAGATTCATGAATAAATGTAGATGAAATACAAAAGTATTATGAAGTGCTGACATAAAGAGCAGAAAGTTCAGGCGTTTGGATTTGTTATACGCCAGACATCAACAATGTACAATGTAACAAAAGATGTATTTCGTGAGAGAACGGTTAACCAATAAATTGAATATTGCTTCCACATAAAATACAACATTTATTGACAACACGCATAATATTGTACCTTTAAATGAGATGCTGATTTCTCAACCATTTTTTACTATCTTCACCAGCAATTTCACTCTTCACATGAAGTTTCCTTTAAATGCAATTAATTCCCCTTTGGTCTTTTTAGTGCCAAGACATTCTGCTATCACACAATTTGCTCCGGTCAAATGACTAGAGATCTAATTTTTAAAAGGTTAATCCTACCACATCACCCACAATTCCGTCTCTGTCTCTTTCGCACAACCTACCACTTTGCTTTGTCTTGTCTGACCTTCACCTATCCAGAGTCAGCTTGCACCACCTTCTGCTTCACCACAGGATTCAAATCCGTGGCCACAGTGAGTCAGCGTTACTGTGATGCATTGACTGAGACAACTGCCCCATTTAATATAGTATGCTCATGCAATATGAATATTTATTGTGCCACCTTGAAACAAACACGCCCACACACACCCACACACATGCAGGGGTCTAAGCTTCCACCTTGAGACAATCTGTGTGATCGATCAGTAAGTTCACAGTGTCTGACAGCCACTATGGTTGCCTTTATTTGATCAATAAACTGCTGAAAAGCCTGGATGACACACACACAGGAGGACAAAGAGGTCTAATCCCAGACACAGGGGAGGTGGCTGTATAATCAGTTCAGACAACGAAGAAGGGGTAGAGGTAGGGCGGGATAGTGGAGGGAAAGTGTTGGTGGGATAAGGGGAGAGGTAGAGAGGGAAAAAGGTAGAGTAGATGGAGAGTGGAGGTAGATACGGGGAGAGGTAAAGAGGGAAAAAGGTAGAGGGAGAGTGGAGGTAGATACGGGGAGAGGTAGAGAGGGAAAAAGGTAGATGGAGAGTGGAGGTAGATACGGGGAGAGGTAGAGAGGGAAAAAGGTAGAGGGAGAGTGGAGGTAGATACGGGGAGAGGTAGAGAGGGAAAAAGGTAGAGGGAGAGTGAAGGTAGATACGGGGAGAGGTAGAGAGGGAAAAAGGTAGAGTAGATGGAGAGTGGAGGTAGATAAGGGGAGAGGTAGAGAGGGAGAAAGGTAGAGTAGATGGAGAGTGGAGGTAGATAAGGGGAGAGGTAGAGAGGGAGAATGGTAGAGTAGAGGGAGAGTAGAGAAGGGAGAGAAGGGGAGAGTTAGAGAGGGAGAGAGAGAGAGTGGAGGTAGAGAATGGGAGAGAGGGAGAAAGGTAGAGTAGAGGGAGAGTTAAGGGAGAAAAGGGAAAGTAGAGGGAGAGAGGTAAAGATGGGGATAGAGAGATGGGATAGGAAAAAGAGGGATGACACAGAAACGATAAGAGAGTGTGTTTTGTAGACAGAAGAGAGGAAACAAAATGAAAATAGCACAGGGAGAATAGATGGTCTTTTATGTCTGTCCCATAGCCTTGTTTCACGGGTCTGAGCTGGAGGGATGGAGAGATTAATGGATATTTTATCTTGATCCAAATCTGTTGGACAGAAATCCTGCACGTTCATGTCACCATGCACTGTTCCCATTGAAATATCTGTACGTCTGTTATAAGTTATAGGTTGTGTTTCCATCCAGGTCGTTGTTAAGTTGTGTTTCTATAAGAATATCCACTATGTATGTACATCATTTACATTGGGTTCATACCTGGATTTATGTTATAATGTATTCATATAGAAATGTTCTAAGTTGTGTCCCGATATGGATATGTTAAGTTGTCTTCCTATCTGGATATCTGAGGACAACAAAGTCCTATTACTACAATGCACTGTGTAGCAGTTGTTATCCCATCTGATCTTTCTCTGTCTCTCTTTTTTACTATCTAACTAATGATTGATGACTTTTGGACAGTATGTATGTTTGTCTATCTGGCACAGACACGCTTCTCTCCTAAATTGCAGAGAGATTAGCCTCTTGGGTGTGTGTCTGAGACAATGTTTAAATGTGTTGTAAATAGAACTGCTCAGCTAAATTGTTTAGTTCTTCATGTGTGTGTATTTGGGAGAGTTGCACACACTAGTCACATACATATTTCTCTTGAAAACTGTAATTATGTGGCTTAATGAGAAAGCCGTTCTTAGCTCTTTCTGTGTCTCTAAGTAGCTTGTGTAGAATCTCCATATTCCATTCATCAGCTGGGGAAGGAGTAATTATCACCAGAAACGAGAGTTTCTCTGTGCAGGAAAAGGCACTTAACCTCTGGGCCACTGAGGTAACCACGCATTACAGAAGACCTCATCCATACCTCTTCAAATGCACTGCACAATCCACATTAAACGGTTCTACATGGATCCGAAGAGGGTTCTAACTGTGACCAAATGGTTCTCTCTGGAATAAAAAATTGTTCTACTGCAGGGACAGCCAAAGGACCCTTTTACCCAGAGGAATATAGCCAAACAAGCCACACTTGTGCAATGCTGTATATGCCTGTATATAGCAGCTGTGTCTTTCAGTTAGTCCATTATATTGATGTTCAAACAGCCATGCTGTTAGCGGGCTGATGCATCCTTATGACTGATAGCCAGACACATTAACACTGTCCTAAATAGAAATGATTAGCATCCAGCACCACAGCTGTGCTTGATATGCTGCTACATTTATCTGATGACGGTGTGTGTTAGTGTGTGTGTGTATGTGTCTGATAGAGGCATGTGTGTGATTGTGTTGCGATGTGTGTTTTGCGCTAAAGAAGTTCTCATCCTAGTGTTGGGCAATACTGGTGTTTGATCCGATGTTTTTCCCTACAGCTTTGCCATGTTATGAATATCATTGTGTGTTTGTGTGTGTGTGTGTGTGTGTGTACTGTATGTACTGTATGTGCACACTTGTTCATTAACGGGTACATGATAAATATGGAATAGCAGTAGCAGCAATGTTAAAGTCTACGTAGAAGCAACAGTAATAGTGTTCTGTCAGTACAATTTCCATTCACATGCAGACTGATGTGATTCTTCACATATTACACAGTCAGCCATAGGGAAGCCATTGGACATCCACTGCTGAACCACACAGCAGCAGTCATCACAGAGACTTTTGGTTTATCTCGCAGCCATAATGTACAATTGGTACAGTCATTGAACAGGGCTTTGGTTACTGTCCTCCACTGTCAGCACCTCTCTCTCTTCTCGCTTGCTCTCTTTCTCTCACTCTCTCTCTAACACACTTTCCACGCATCACTTTTTTCTTCTTGATTCACACCCTCTCATTTTTGCTCACTTTACTTTGGATTTTCCATCATGATCAGGAAACATACTATAGGATTTGTATTTCCTCTTAAGAACCCTTGTAGAAACCTAATTATATTGGTTCTTTCACAAATTTTACAATAATAGTAAAACAAAGAATCCAATAGGATTGGAACTATAAAAACTAAAACACTATTTTCACTCCCCATATGCTCCTATCTCCCTCTCTTTTTCTGTCTCCACCACTCCAGCCCTCTGTTTCTACCACTCCAGTACTCTCTGTTTATAATAGGAACATCGTACACCATACAGGTGCTGTATGACATGTTCACTCTCTGTTTATAATAGGAAAATCGTACACCATACATGTGCTGTATGACATGTTCACTCTCTGTTTATAATAGGAACATCATACACCATACATGTACTGTATGACATGTGCACTCTCTGTTTATAATAGGAACACCATACATGTGCTGTATGACATGTTCACTCTCTGTTTATAATAGGAACATCATACACCATACATGTACTGTATGACATGTCCACTCTCTGTTTATAATAGGAACAACATCATACACCATACATGTGCTGTATGACATGTCCACTCTCCGTTTATAATTGAAACATCATACACCATACATGTACTGTATGAGATGTACACTCTCAATCAGGCTGGCTGGTAGGGAGAAACAGAAAGACAGGCACACACACACACACACACACACACTTCAACACACACTAACATACAATATCTTTCACAATTACCAGAGAGGACAAATCCGTGTAAATACCAAGGTGAGACGGAGATTGGCTTACATCTCATCATTATTCTGGTTGTTAATCTACCTAACAATTATTTCACTCTGCAGTGTTTAACTATTGTGGCAAATACCAATGGAGCTAAATATACATTTTTTCCCATAATTCAATCTGGAAGATCTATTGCACTGCCCATTCCATCCTGCCATGACAACCGGCATGACTGTGTGTGTGTGTTATGGGCTGTGGCAGCCGGTATGACTGTGCGTGTCTGTGTGTTATGGGCTGTGGCAGCCGGTATGACTGTGCGTGTCTGTGTGTTATGGGCTGTGGCAGCCGGTATGACTGTGCGTGTCTGTGTGTTATGGGCTGTGGCAGCCGGTATGACTGTGCGTGTGTGTGTGTTATGGGCTGTGGCAGCCGGTATGACTGTGCGTGTCTGTGTGTTATGGGCTGTGGCAGCCGGTATGACTGTGCGTGTGTGTGTGTTATGGGCTGTGGCAGCCGGCATGACTGTGCGTGTGTGTGTGTTATGGGCTGTGGCAGCCGGCATGACTGTGCGTGTGTGTGTGTTTTGGGCTGTGGCGCAATAAGTAACATAAAGATTTTATTTGGGATATGGTTGCCATATTGCCACAGAAGTGGTAACCCGGGCAGTTAAGATGTTTGTAAAAAAAAGTATAATTTTCAGTAATGTATATTTTTCTGTATATGTGTTCACATTTGTTCTCATGATTTAGTGTTAAATGTTGTAACATTTTACTTGTTTAAAAGCATTTTGTTAAATAAAATCATGTCACTTCTTACTGCTGCACCAATAAAACACTTTTAAAAGTGTATTTTAAAGCCCAGTGTTAAAGGAGCATCTTGCAGGCTTTGGAAGGCATGGCCGACCCTTCACCTCAACCCTCAGGTAGATAGACAACAGGAATCCCTCACATTGTCACATCCAACTTTACCTGAAAGTTTACTTTACCAAGCAAGGGAGAGTGACCATCAAATTAACTTTTTGAACTCGCAGTTAGTAGGAGGGACCAAATTATAAGAGAACCCAGAACTGTGGGGAATTGGGACAGTGCTAACAATGAAAGACCACTTTAAAAAATTGCACACTGGACAGTATTTTCTCCGTATATCAGGATAATAACTTTTCAGAGTTTAGAGAAATATACTGTCTGCTGCAGCATATTCTCATGATTTATGTGCTTTTTTGTACTGCAGTCATAATGCAAGAAATGTATTCCCCTGTTTCTTATATGACCACCTGTTCCAGCTACAGTATATAATAATTCAATCTGGCCAGATGAAGTAGCCTCGCTATAGTCTTGACTCGAAGCAAATGTCTGAAGAGAAACTATGAGTTGAATTTTTTATTTGTTTGTAATTCTAACCAGCCAGGTCATGTTTAGGCCATCGGCTTGGAAACCTATTATCAAAGATGCAACATCATATTGAACTAGCAATGTAACAATGTTTGAAAGTGGTTGTTGTAGTCATGTTTTAATAACCTTAATTTTGATGATACTTTTAGATAGGCATTACATTTCTTATGGTTAACCTCGGTTAGGTTTGAAATGTCTCTCATTTCTCCACAACAAGTTGTGTGAATCAGAATCCCAAGATGGCTAGTTGTTGTTTTAGCTATCGATGTAGTTGTTTTTCTCTTCACAGTAAAGTGTGTAGGCTTTTATTGTTGGCATCTACGGTGGATATAAGAAGTATATACTCCCCTGTTAATATGCCTGGTTTTTGTGATGTGAAAAAAATGTGAGAAAGATAAATCATGTCAGAACCTTTTTCACCTCTAATGTGACCTATAACTTGAATAATTAAATTGAAAACCAAACTCAAATCTTTGAGGCGGAAAAATACAGAACTGGTTGCATTAGTGTGCACTCCCTTAAACTAATACGTTGTTTAAGCACCTTTTGATTTTAGGTAGAAGTCTATTAGCATGGCACATCTTCAGTTGTCAATATTTACCCACTCTTCTTTGCAAAAGCGCTCCAAATCTGTCAGATTCAGATCTGGGCTCTGGCAGGGCGATTCCAAAACTTTAAGATTTTTCTGGTGAAACCATGCTTTTGTGGATTTGGATGTGTGCTTTGGGTTGTTGTCGTACTGAAAGGGAAACTTCCTCTTTATCTTTAGCTTTCAAACGAAAGCCTGAAAGTTTTGTGCCAAAATTGCCTGGTATTTGGAACTGTTCATAATTCCCTCCACCCTGACTAAGGAAGCCTCCCTGACCAGTTTTCATCCCATCTTTTCATACATTTTTTGAGGGACATCCAGTTCTTGTTAATGTCTCTGTTGTGCCATATTTTCTCCACTTGATGATCACTGTGTTCCATGGTATATCTGATGCTTTGGAAATTATTTTGTACCCTTCTCCTGACTGATATCTTTTAACAATGAGATCTCAGTCTCTGATGCTTTGGAAGTTCTCTGCAGAACATGGCTTTTGCTCTGAGATGCAACTAAGAAAATGTCAGGAAAATCCTACTGGAACAGCTAACCTTTATTTGTGATTATGTAAATTATGGCTTGTGTGTATTGACTTCTATTTAACATGAGTTTAAATGTGATTGGTTAATTCTGAACACAGCCACCTCCCCAGTTATAAGAGGGTGTGCACACATATGCAACCAGGTTATTGTGAGGTTTCATTTTACATTATTCGCACTCAATGATTTCATTTTGTTTTTCAATAGAATTGTTTAATTTATAGGTCACTTTAAAGGTGGAAAAAGTTCTGACATGATTTATCTTTTGCTAATTTTTTCACATTACAGGGGTGTATAGACTTTTTATATCCACTGTATGGTATAGTGTCAGGAGCTGAACCCATGTCACCACTGCCAGAATTATTTATTATTAACCTGCATGTAAACAGAAAGAATTATTAATACAAGTTTTATTTCTTGAACAATAATTGATTGCTTTAAAACACTGCAGCACAAGTTCCTCTGATATAAAAAAGGTGTCACCATTTGGCATCGCCCCACCACAGAGCCAATCACAGAGCCTACCTACCACAGAGCCAATCACAGAGCCTACCTACCACAGAGCTAATCACAGAGCCTACCTACCACAGAGCCATTCACAGAGCCTACCTACCACAGAGCCAATCACAGAGCCAATCACAGAGCCTACCACAGAGCCTACCACAGATCCAATCACAGATCCAATCACAGAGCCTACCACAGAGCCTACCACAGAGCCTACCACAGAGCCAATCACAGAGCCTACCACAGAGCCTACCACAGAGCTTACCACAGAGCCTACCACAGAGCCTACCACAGAGCCAATCACAGAGCCTACCACAGAGCCTACCACAGAGCCTACCACAGAGCCTACCACAGAGCCTACCACAGAGCCAATCACATAGCCAATCACAGAGCTTACCACAGAGCCAATCAGTAGCAGCCATTACTTTGATTTTTGAAATTCTAAAAGATTAAGTGAATGCCTTTTTGCGTCACTTTTGATTCCCCCCTGTTCAACATTAGCAATTATATACCTAAATGAATATTCATTTTTGAAGTGGCTGATATACAATTTCTGTGAGGGTACAGTCAAAGTAGGAATTACAAACCTACAAACGTCTTTAAACGTCAAATACATTGCAGATTTTAAAAGTTCTACATTGTAGTTTGCTCTTCTGCAAGATGTTGATTAAAGTAACTGCCCGGTGAAAATCAAAATTTTAGAAGTTTATTTATACACATGATGATGTTGTATACTTTACACTTTACACAGAAAAATATCAAGGAAATTGACCTGGCTCATCAGGAGTCTAATATAAGATTGAGCTGGACAATATGCATACAACTTTGATTTTCTATTCTTATATGCCCACATTGTTAACGATATTACACAGAAAAGCTGTTTTCCATCATACATAATTACCACAGAGAACCCTTTTCATTCAAATATATATTTTTCTAAGTCTTCAATTTTAAAGACGTGGCTCTTACTTTACCAGACCATTCATCTGCAAGACATTTCACTCTACACTCCTCAACACCAGGGCACATTTAAATTCCAGTCAATTCAGAAAGTGAACCAATCTGTCCTCATTTGAAGTTAATGTAAATGGGATTGACCCAAACGTTGTGCTGCAATTACTCTGGTCCTCTCACGTTCACTCTCTCAGACTCCCTGAGACTCCCCCAGGGACACAACTTCCCTAATGTATGCAGATATAACACAGCTTGTCTCTCGTAGGAGAGGATCACTGTAAATATAAACCACTGCCCTCCTGTTTTTCTCTCCTTCACTCTCCCTCGCTCCATCCTAGCCCTCCATCACTGTCAGGCTTTGCTCTGTCTTCTCTCCTCCCATTTGATTCTCTTCCTGTCTTTTTCTACTTATGTTTTTCTTGCTTTCTTTGTCTGTTTTTTTATACAGGCTATAAGGGATGTGTGTGAGGATTCCTTAATACGCAGCAGGCCCAAAATGAAAGAAAAAACACAGAAAAAGAAGATGAAAAATCCAAAACACCTGATAATTCTAATATATAGAATTTAAAAAGTAGAGTGTATATAACTGCCAGCTGATTCTTTTTATGTATTCTACAAGAGAATACGTAGCCCTGTCTCTGATAACAAAATCAGTCTACTGGGCAGGATAGATTGAACAAACTAGGCAGAACACTTACCCTGCTCTGTTATTAGTTTTAATTGTCTTCTATGAGCAGCAGACAAATTCATTTATTCATGTACATTTTTGTTGTTTCAGTCTCATGCTCAGTTCACACATCATATGGGTATCATGAATCTTTAAGGGATAAAGGACAATAAAAGAGACAATACAAGATAATAATTAAGACAATATAGTGTTTTAACCCACACACAGACACAAACACACACACACATACAATGCAATGTCTTTTGTTCCAAGTAAATATAAGCAATTGATTTGGTTCAGTTCAAAGCATTTTGATTCTATGTATTAACAATCATTGCATAAAGAGTTTAGTTTTATTTGGAAATTTAATTGCCTCAAAATATCTCCCATGTTTTTGTTTCTCATCCTTTAATGTAATTGTTTTCTCTTTAATTCTCTCTCTTTTCCACCAATCTCTGTTTTTCTCTGTCATTCTTTCTGGCTCTCATCTCTCTTTCTCGCTGTCTTTTTCCCCGTCTCCCTCCACCTCTGACTTTCCCCGTGTTGTTTATGGTCTCTATGTCAGATTGAATCGGTAATTATCTCCTATTCCTCAGAGGGCAGGATACTGTAACACTGTGTTTGTGTGTGCGTGTGTGTGTGTGAGTGATGTCTTGTCTCATCTTTAATAATTCACAAGGTTTTTGCCACTGCGGCTGTTGGTGCATGTGTGGTGAAAGAGGCGACGCGCAGAAAGAGATGGTGAGAGAAGGAAAGAGACAGAGCGATATGTGAATTGCCCGCATATTTCTACATTCACTCATGAAATAGTTTACAGGAGAGACGTGTAACATTTTGCTTGTCTGTTTTATTTTCTCGTTTTCCAATCATTTCCTTTTTTTCTTGTGTTTGTGATTTAATGGCCCCCTGGGAAATGTAGTCCCCATCAGCAGTGACAATATGAACAGCATGTGTTAGTACGGTAACAGCAATCATCCCTGGGGTAATGTAGGTTGACATTAGTAACCCATGTGACCTGCTGTGTGTTGTAGGCAGGGGGAGAAGAGCCTCATGGGTATTGCAGTTGTTGTGAAATCGCATTTCTATTGGGTAATGTATATTTGTCTCACCATGTGGTTGCTTGTGTGTTCTGTGTAGTGGGCTGGGTAACTCTGTATGTGTGTGTGGAGAGCTCATTTGTTTTCCGTCGCCGAGATCACACTCTATTTTGGTACCATCGACGGCATCACACCGTGTTTCAGTACCATGGGCAAGATCACAATCTATTTCAGTACCATCAACAGGATCAAACTCTGTTTCAGTATCATGGACAGGATCATACACTATTTCAGTACCATCGATAAGATCACACACTGTTTCAGTTTAATGGAGAGGATCACACACTGTTTCAGTACCATGGACAGGATCACAAACTGTTTCAGTACCATGGACAGGATCACACATTATTTTAGTACACTCGACAGCTCCCGTTATTCAGGCTTGTTTGACAATCACGCAGGATACTAGCTGTCACTATGTATTGCAGCAGGGCTGTTTTTCACTGTCTATTGCGACGTTAAAATAAATTCACCTGTCTTAGTCAGTACAAAAAGGAGATATGCAGGTAGTATTTTCATTGTAGTTTGGCTGATGCTGGGTTGCAGGTAATTTTGACTTCAAGCAGATGGACTGAACTTCAGAATTTCCAATTAACTCAGTTTAATATCAAATGCACGTAATGTGTCAAGGAGAAGCAAATCTTTAAAGGTTAGCAACTATCTACGGGGCAGCAATGGAGCCATTATTTAGCCCCTATACAGTCATTAGCTCCAAAACAGACCAATATAATAGTGCTGCTTTAAACACTGGAGAAACTCTGAAGGGCATTATCTGGTCAGCCACGAGTCATCAGGGGGGTCTGGAATACATTACACTCACCTTTATGATTTTCAATTGAAGTAGAATATTCTGACACGTCCAGTGCAGCTTGTGCACCACAGTGTTTATAATGAGGATGTTGTAACAGGCTGTAGTGTACCACAGTGTTTATAATGAGGATGTTGTAACAGGCTGTAGTGTACCATAGTGTTTATAATGAGGATGTTGTAACAGGCTGTAGTGTACCATAGTGTTTATAATGAGGATGTTGTAACAGGCTGTAGTGTACCATAGTGTTTATAATGAGGATGTTGTAACAGGCTGTAGTGTACCATAGTGTTTATAATGAGGATGTTGTAACAGGCTGGAGTGTACCACAGTGTTTATAATGAGGATGTTGTAACAGGCTGTAGTGCACCATAATGTTTATAATGAGGATGTTGTAACAGGCTGTAGTGTACCATAGTGTTTATAATGAGGATGTTGTAACAGGATGTCGTGTACCATAGTGTTTATAATGAGGATGTTGTAACAGGCTGTAGTGTACCATAGTGTTTATAATGAGGATGTTGTAACAGGCTGTAGTGTACCATCGTGTTTATAATGAGGATTTTGTAACAGGCTGTAGTGCACCATAGTGTTTATAATGAGGATGTTGTAACAGGCGGTAGTGTACCATAGTGTTTATAATGAGGATGTTGTAACAGGCTGTAGTGCACCATAGTGTGTATAATGAGGATGTTGTAAAAAGGCTGTAGTGTACCATAGTGTTTATAATGAGGATGTGGTAACAGGCTGTAGTGTACCATAGTGTTTATAATGAGGATGTTTTAACAGGCTGTAGTGTACCATAGTGTTTATAATGAGGATGTTGTAACAGGCTGTAGTGTACAGTGGCATTTATAAGGAACATTTCTGAGATGGATCTGTCAAAGATTATACTGTATGTCCAATTTGCTATTGCAGATTGCCAACTAAGAACACACTGTGGATATAGGGAAGGGGCTGGGCTGTGGAGAGCTTCTAGAGGAATGACAACAAGCACACAGCAACTTCCCACCCTCTATCTCACTTCCTGTCGCTCCTCTTTCTCTCCATCTCTCCATCCTTTTCTCCAGCCCTTTCCCTTCCCGCTGTATCTCAGTACTGTTGTGCAGTGATTGTAATGACGTGGTCGGCTGGTTGTTCAGTCTGCCGGTAATGACAGGCTCATAGAGTTTGTGAGGGAATGGCCAGCAGGCTGACAGTCAGGCTGAATAATTGATTATCTGTTCTTCAGTCAACACTGACTACAGCATCCTGATTACTCACCATAAAAACGGAACCTCAAACAGCAGCACCTTTCAGTGATTTTCAAAAGTTACCCCACAAGAACCCAGATGGTCTATTCTACCTGATAAGGAAACGAACCAACCTGGATTCCTGTAGTTATAATTTCTCAAGTGTTTAATTTATTCGCCATGAAAGAAAAGGCAAAGCGTATTCACGAGCCAATTTTTCATTATCTACTGTGACTTTTGAAAATGGAGTACAGAAAGCAAGCAATATGAGTCATTGTGAATGGCCTTGTAATTAAAAGACCTTAATTTAACGTTGTAGGTGGGAACATTAAACAAGGCAATATTGGTTATTACACGACTGTACTTTGTGAGCATTGGATTTATCTGAATATGAATCAAAGAGGTAGGCAGAGAACACACACGCTTGGCCTAAAAGACCCTAAAACCAAAGAGACAGAGAGGGAGAAAGAACAGAGAGACACAGAGTTGACGAGAAATGGGGAGGAAGGGAGAATGGGGGAGAGAGGAAACGAGAAAGGGAGATAGGAAGAGTATAATGACTCAGGGGGTTTCACTCCCCCGTCCACAGTCTGATGTCTGATTGAATGATTGGGAGTGGAGTTGGTTTGAAGGTCCAGATGAGAATTGAAGGACCTCAGTAGTTGTCCTGATTAGAGTTCTCCAATTGATGACCCATAGTGTGAACTGCTCATAACCAAATATGTCCCAAATGGCATCCTATTCCTCGTGCGGCACACTATTTCTGACCATAGAGTACCACCTGAAAGCACACCTAGTGCAGTGGTTCTCAAGACTCTCCTGGGGACCCCCAGCCGTTCCCTAGTAGTAGATGTATCCCAGAGCCAGCACACCTGAGGATCACACACTAAAGAGCTTTGAGAACCACTGATCTAGTGCCCTGATTTTGACCAGCAGTGTTCCTGTAATATGGGGAATCTGTAGTGTGAATCTCTAGCGTTGTGTTTCAGATGGTATCTGAAGAGATGAGCACTAGACAGAATTAGCCAGAAGTCTGATTATAACAGAGACTGTATTGATTAACTTGGTCTCTGTTAGAGCAGACCTCTGAGTCCCATTCAGTTGTTAATTTGTCACGGCTGTCCCAGGGTGTAGTGTAGGAAGCCATGTGCAGAGTCGTAGATAATCCGTTTCAAGACAAGGTTTATTTCTTCAAACACAAAACAAACCGAAAACGGCGACAAAAGGCTAAATGGCTAAACTGAAATGAAAGTGCGCATATGTAGCGTCTTATAAATATACAGTTCCCAAACATAGCAATCCTAATGCACAAACAAACACTCACCTCTATCATACTGTGACATGTAACAATGAAGCGCAACGAGTGACATCTAGCAATCCCCTTTATAGCCCAGTGATTGCAAATCCCCAACAGCTGTAACCAACACAAACCAGGAAAGGGTGCACCCGAAACCAGACAGTGCAGTACACTTACTCACCACTCGTGACAGTACCCCCCACTTAAGGCTAGCTCCCAGATAGCCAACAAGAACCAACATTAACAACAACACACCAAAAAAAAAAAAAAAACAAGGGAGCAACAGGCAAGGACCCACTGTCACACCCAAAGGGTTAGTCCCAGACAGCAGGTCCAGCCCTTAAAGGGCCTTGGTGGCCCGATCGCCGTCTTGTGCGGCAAGGCTTCCGCCATCTTGGTGGGCGTGGCGGCGGCCATCGTGGTCGCGTGGCGGCGGCCATCGACGTGGGCGTGGCGGCGGCCATCGACGTGGGCGTGGCGGCGGCCATCGACGTGGGCGTGGCGGCGGCCATTTCAGGCGGCGTGGCGGCGGCCATTTCAGGCGGCGTAGTCTCCGCCATTTCAGGCGGCGTAGTCTCCGCCATTTCAGGCGGCGTAGTCTCCGCCATTTCAGGCGGCGTAGTCTCCGCCATATCAGGCGGCGTAGTCTCCGCCATATCATGCGGTGACGCTCTGGGAGCTCTGGCAGGCGGTGACGCTCTGGGAGCTCTGGCAGGCGGTGACGCTCTGGGAGCTCTGGCAGGCGGTGACGCTCTGGGAGCTCTGGCAGGCGGTGACGCTCTGGGAGCTCTGGCAGGCGGTGAGGCTCTGGGAGCTCTGGCAGGCGGTGAGGCTCTGGGAGCTCTGGCAGGCGGTGAGGCTCTGGGAGCTCTGGCAGGCGGTGACGCTCTGGGAGCTCTGGCAGGCGGTGACGCTCTGGGAGCTCTGGCAGGCGGTGACGCTCTGGGAGCTCTGGCAGGCGGTGACGCTCTGGGAGCTCTGGCAGGCAAGGACGCTCTGGGAGCTCTGGCAGGCAAGGACGCTCTGGGAGCTCTGGCAGGCAAGGACGCTCTGGGAGCTCTGGCAGGCAAGGACGCTCTGGGAGCTCTGGCAGGCAAGGACGCTCTGGGAGCTCTGGCAGGCAAGGACGCTCTGGGAGCTCTGGCAGGCAAGGACGCTCTGGGAGCTCTGGCAGGCAAGGACGCTCTGGGAGCTCTGGCAGGCAAGGACGCTCTGGGAGCTCTGGCAGGCAAGGACGCTCTGGGAGCTCTGGCAGGCAAGGACGCTCTGGGAGCTCTGGCAGGCAAGGACGCTCTGGGAGCTCTGGCAGGCAAGGACGCTCTGGGAGCTCTGGCAGGCAAGGACGCTCTGGGAGCTCTGGCAGGCAAGGACGCTCTGGGAGCTCTGGCAGGCAAGGACGCTCTGGAAGCTCTGGCAGGCGAGGACGCTCTGGGAGCTCTGGCAGAGGAGGGAGATGACACTTCGGGAGCTCAGGCGGAGGTGGGAGCGGCCAATCCTGAAACTCTGGCGGAGGAAGGAGGAGCCACTCGTCGACACACTCATGCTGAGGGGGGAGGGACGACTCCAAGGCCTCATGCTGAGGGGGGAGGGGCCACTCGTCGACACGCTCATGCTGAGGGGGAGGGGCCACTCGTCGACACGCTCATGCTGAGGGGGAGGGGCCACTCGTCGACACGCTCATGCTGAGGGGGAGGGGCCACTCGTCGACACGCTCATGCTGAGGGGGAGGGGCCACTCGTCGACACGCTCATGCTGAGGGGGAGGGGCCACTCGTCGACACGCTCATGCTGAGGGGGAGGAACGACTCGTCGACACGCTCATGCTGAGGGGGAGGGGCCACTCGTCGACACGCTTATGCTGAGGGGGAGGGGCCACTCGTCGACACGCTCATGCTGAGGGGGAGGAACGACTCGTCGACACGCTCATGCTGAGGGGGGAGGGACGACTCCAAGGCCTCATGCTGAGGGGGGAGGGGCCACTCATCCGGGCACTCACGTTGAGGAGGGAGGAGCCGCTCAGGGCACTTAAGCAATGGTGGGAGGGGCTCATCTAGGCCCTCACGCTGGAGTGGGAGAGGCTGGTCCTGTAGGGTGAACCACACCCCCCACCATCTCCTAATCACCTCGGGCGGCTGGCACTCCAGGCCCTTAGGTGGTCTCTGGGCCCTGGAGGTTGGTGGCCGGAAAGGGTCATAGCCCTGTTGGAACTGGGGTTTTGGCTGTAGCTCCAGAGCTCTTTCTGGCTCTGGCTGCAGCCCCGGAGCAGTGGGTGGTTGCTGTGGCAGCACCAGGGTCGTGGGTGTTCTCTCCGCGGACCTCCTTGAACACCCCGTTAGCTCCCCCCCAAAAATTACTTTGGGGCGCCTCCGGGATGTCCTCTTGCCTTCATAGAAGGCCCGCGGACCCATTGTCACTGACCCTGAATGCTGCAAAGATGGTTCATATACAGCATACGGCCGGAGACGTAACCACCGCTCCTGTGGTGTCTCCGGCCGATTCCACTCCCACCGCTCCGTGGGGTGACGGTGAGCTTCATCCGACGGGGCGCTATAGCTTGCCCCCCCGCAGAATCCACTCACCGTCCGACTCTGCTGGCTTGGTTGGCGCTTCATTCTGTCACGGCTGTCCCAGGGTGTAGTGTAGGAAGCCATGTGCAGAGTCGTAGATAATCCGTTTCAAGACAAGGTTTATTTCTTCAAACACAAAACAAACCGAAAACGGCGACAAAAGGCTAAATGGCTAAACTGAAATGAAAGTGCGCATATGTAGCGTCTTATAAATATACAGTTCCCAAACATAGCAATCCTAATGCACAAACAAACACTCACCTCTATCATACTGTGACATGTAACAATGAAGCGCAACGAGTGACATCTAGCAATCCCCTTTATAGCCCAGTGATTGCAAATCCCCAACAGCTGTAACCAACACAAACCAGGAAAGGGTGCACCCGAAACCAGACAGTGCAATACACTTACTCAACACTCGTGACATAATTTAAATTGTATTAACATAGAGGGCCACCTCTCGCTTTCTCTCTCAAATCAAAAGGCGCAATCTCAAACTTTACAGTAAAAGACTTACATCCATTTCTTTGCACCTAGGCTGAAATGTGATGGTGCCCAAAGTGACTAATCAAGATGACTCCTCTTGCCAACAGATTACGAGTCATTTTTCTGATGGTTGGACTGTTTCAGTGTGGCCCAGGTGGATGTCAGCTGAATTACCTCATGTCCTCTCTCGTGTGACTCCGTGGTTCCTTATTGGCTGTGACATTCCCCCCCTGTCCTGAAGACAATCCGAACTGTCTTACAAACACACACGGACGCTGAGGCAAAGCTGGAGTGAGCAAGAGGGATGAACAAGCTGTCTTATAAATGGGGAGAGGACACAATGTGCGGTTGTCGTGCCAGTGGAAGTGTCGTCGTATGTTGGGTGTGTGTGCGCTGTGTGTGGCAAAGGCCAGTGGTAATTATGCATGTCGTTATGGGGGAAAATGTAATTAGTTTCTTGTTATTGTGCTTCAAACCCCTGCTATGTTGGCTTCTTTATCTGTGTGTGCCTGTGTGTGTGTGTGTTACTGTAGTATGTGTGGGGATATGGTAAATACATGTTTGAATGTGTGAACGTTTGTATATTAGTGATGGTTATGCGTTGTGTGGGAGATGGAAGTGTGTGAGGCATCCTGTGTGTGTGTGTGTGTTTTGTATGCAGCTTGTGGCGTTTACTGCTTCCATCATAATGAGCAGAGAGAATACAAAGAAGAAGGATGGAGAGAGAAAAATACAGAAAAACTGTGTGTGTGTGTGTGTGTGTGTTAGTGTGTGTGTTAGTGTGTGTGTTAGTGTGTGTGTGTTAGTGTGTGTGTGTGTGTGTTAGTGTGTGTGTGTGTGTGTGTGTTAGTGTTTTAGTGTGTGTGTGTGTGTGTGTGTGTGTGTTAGTGTGTGTGTGTGTGTGTGTGGGGGGGGTTTGTAATGATTGCAGAAGTGTTCATCTGCACCCGGATGTGTGTGATTGTATGTCTGAGTCGATGGGTTGGGAACACTTTTTCTGTCAGTTGACTCAACCTGTCAGTTTGTTAAAGGAGACGTCGAGGGATGAATAACTTGGACCGTGAGTTTTTGAATGTGTCTTTCTCCATTCCTTCCTGTCTCTCTCTGGGACTTTAGGTCGGGCCGGGCTCACATTCATCACATTTAGTGTTTGCGTATCTGACAGTGACGGGACTGTGACCTGCCAGTTGTCTGAGAACACTCAGTGGTGATTAAATATTTAAAATGATGGTAGCGCTCACTACAATGGGGGAGAATGACACACACACACACACAATGGAGGTTAATGAAGTCCATCCTTCAATCCAGTTCTTGCCGCAGCATCGTGTTAAGTTTCAGGTGTAGATCAGGGTTAGGATTTAGGTTTAGATGTAGTTCAGGCTTAGGTGTAGAACAAGGTTAGGGTTTTCGATTAGGTGTAGAATAGGGTTAGGGTTTAGGGATAGGTGTAGAACAGGTTTAGGGTGTAAGGTTATGTGTAGAACTAGGTTAGGTAGAGGTTAGGATTAGGTTTAGAACAGGGTTAGGGTTAGGTGGATATTAGGGTTAGGGTTAGGTGTACAGCAACCTTGTGTGTGACTGTTTTCTTAAGCACATTGTTCTCTACAGTGGTCACAGTCATGTAGTGAATATTTACTGTACAGTACGTGATCTCATTAAATCATAAACATATCTCCTCAATATTCTATCCACCTCCTACTCAGCATAGATACTGCTTCCTCCACAACGTGGTGTGTGTGTATTCATGTGTGCTGGGCTTGAATTGACCAGTGCTTGTGTGTGTGTGAGTGTATTCATGTGTGCTGGGCTTGAATTGACCAGTGCTTGTTGTGTGTGTGTGTGTGTGTGTGTGAGTGTATTCATGTGTGCTGGGCTTGAATTGACCAGTGCTTGTTGTGTGTGTGTGTGAGTGTATTCATGTGTGCTGGCATTGAATTGACCAGTGCTTGTTGTGTGTGTGTGTGTGAGTGTATTCATGTGTGCTGGGCTTGAATTGACCAGTGCTTGTTGTGTGCGTGAGTGTATTCATGTGTGCTGGCATTGAATTGACCAGTGCTTCTTGTGTGTGTGTGTGAGTGTATTCATGTGTGCTGGGCTTGAATTGACCAGTGCTTGTTGTGTGCGTGAGTGTATTCATGTGTGCTAGCTTGAATTGACCAGTGCTTGTTGTGTGTGTGTGTGTGTGTGTGTGTGTGTGAGTGTATCCATGTGTGCTGGGCTTGAATTGACCAGTGCTTGTTGTGTGTGTAAGTGCATGTTCATTAATTATTCATTTATATCACAGGTATGTATTAGAGGGTGAATTTGTGACGAGATTTACAAAGCTTGATTGCAGTTTAAATTTTATAAATGATTTCCCCCATTCCCTATGGGGTCCATACATTAATACTCTGTTTATTTGTTTTTGTACTTAAAAACATTGTTTATTGTTTTTATATACATTTTTATATGCTGGTCATATAATTCAAATAAACATTTGAAATATATCAGTCTGTGTGTAATGAATGAATATAATATCCAAGTTTCACTTTTTGAATGGAATTACTGAAATAAATAAACTTTTTGATGATATACTAATTATATGACCAGCACCTGTATATACTTTATTGATTTTGGTGACCCCATTGCAGTTCTCTGGTAGGCCACTGGTTTAATCAAAGTCAGCAGTGATTGAAGCAGCAGGGCAAGTGTGTATGTTTGTGTGTGTGTGTGTGTGTGTGAGGAAAAATCTAGCACATTTCAACACACTCTGACCTTCACCGTCTGCATTGCCAAATTAAATCCACCAAGAAGAGATTGAAAATGCAAACACTTTCTGTTTGCATTGAGTTTTGACCCGTTTCTTATTCTCTTCATCACAGATTGTCCCTGCAGTCAAATCAAAGGGCCGCTTTCAGTTCTAAGCTCATGGCAAACTGGTTGTTGTGAGGATGTGGGTGTCTGTTTGTACCCTTTATCTCCAGTCATCCCCTTCAGTCATCCCCTCCAGTCATCCCCTACAGTCATCCCCTACAGTCATCCCCTACAGTCATCCCTTCCCGTATCCCTCAGATGAAGCCACCATTCCGGTGTCGGTCCTACAAATATAACCAGCTGATGCCGTCTGCCTCACAGTTCTCAAACAAGAAGAGCTAAACCAAAGCAAACCTATCTTAGGGGCGACAATACACAGAGAAAGCACATTCGATTTGCAAACCTTGGCTTTTGGAGTTACATTTTCAATTGTGTGCATCAGTGTGATATTCTAAATCCTTCTTGTCAATTTTGATGATTTGGTTAAAGTGCAGTGTGTTCAATCTTTCTTGCCCCATTCTGTAGCAGTAGCATCATGTGCAGAACTTTTGCTGGGGACTTTTTCCTTAATCTGGGTGTTGTTAGTTGGTCACCTTTTACTTCAGTTTGAATTGTTTTGAGTTGATTATGCACACTTGTTTCAGTTGTTAATTAGCAGTGCTACTTAAGTCACTGGGTGTGGTTGTACTGTGCTTCTCATTGTTTGTATGTCACGTCAGAGTTAGGTGAGTGTTGGTTGTTAGTAGTATTTCAGGACATCACTGGTTTTTGTATTATTAGTCGCTTTGTGTAAGCACATTTTCTTTTCACTCAGTGTGCGTTTTCCATTCGCGTTTGGTTTATCCAACGCAAGTTACTTGCTCTGCGCCCGGTTCTTCCCTGAGATTGTGACAGACAGACACGGTTCTGCCAGTTCAAATATTGGTTTGAAGTCCGCTATTAATACTGTCCTTATTGGCAGTGGCACAATTCACCCAGTTTATTGGAGCAACGTCTTGCTGACATGGTTGACATTTAAATGGAATAGCTGAGCGATAACATTTAACTTCCGCTCTGCACAAATGTGGATCCATCTTCTAGAGGAAACGTGTGTTGTTAGCACGGCTGTTTTCTATTGTAGTGTTTATCAATGTGTGTATGTGGCATTTATCAGAGGCATAATTCCGCCTGAGGGATTCCGTCCTTGCGACGCACACATCACATCCTTTGGAACAGGAAATCCATCACCCTACCACCATGACCCTAAGGTCGCCACGGCGACCAGGTGGGTGAGGTCTTCTGTCACACGCCTCCCCACAGACAGCCAATCTCTGGTTGGATTGATGGATGGTGGTGGCGAATCCGGGAACAGCTGCAGCCTGGCAGTTGAGTGTGAGCTGATTTATGGGCAAACAGGAAGAGGTTTTTTCTTCCCGCCACCTAGCGTTCAGGTTAGTTCATTATGCAGGACAATGGCGTTATGGAGGAAACTGTGAACATGCAAGTTAAATACAAGCGTCCTTAAAAGAAGAGGTTTGCACGGCAGCACCCGCAAATAGAAACACACACACAAACAGAAATTCAATGCTTACAGGCTCTCGGGCTGGTTTAATAAGGTCAAGTTGTTCTCTAGGGGCACTCAACAGGATTACAGGACAGAGAAGCAGAAAGAGAGAGAGAGAGAGAGAGAGCGAGTGAGAGGTTGAGAGACAGAGAAGTAGACAGAGAGAGGAGAGGTAGAAGGAGAATGAGAAGAAGAAAATATAGAAGTGGACAAGTGAGAGAAGAAGAAGCAGAGAGACAAACGGCTGCTATTGAAGTTGCAGACAGTGTTTCTGGGATTCAACAGACATCCCATTCTGCCACCAGCAATTGAAATGAGACATTTCCCTATAATTAGCCTTTTCTCTACTCCCTCGTCCACTTTACAAATCACAAATAAGAATAGAATTAATAATGCAATATATATGCAATGTATTTCTCTTTATTTTCAATGGCATTCAGTAAGGGTGTCTTACTGTGGTTTTACACCAATTCACTAAGTTTTGTTAAGACCTGAATATTTAGGCCCAATTTATAGTGGAGAGTGGAAATTAAATGTTATCGCTTTGTGTATTGGACCTCACCTACATGAGATGTTTGTTGTTCAGTAGTGGCCTGTTTCTTTGATTTGGAAAATATACAGTTGTCAGATCCTAATCCGTTGATGCTACACACCAAGTTACTAGTAGTTCAATAATGCTGTCCTGACAGTCTGGACTTAAAAAAAAATAATTCCTAGAGGCACATTTCTTTGTGGTGTGGAAGTGGACGTTTGTACCAATGTTCACAACTCTACCTTCCAAGGAACATATCCCAGGATATCACTTGTTATAGCGCCTCCATGTGGCCAATTGGCTTGGTTTTGCATGATACGGTGTAGGTCAGTAGTTTATTTTCAGTTACTTTATGACCAACGCATTTTTGCACTGCTCCGAGCAACTCTGAAGCACCCCCTCGTGTTAATTTCACTAGTACGCCTATGGTTTCATGAGTGTTCTCAAGTACCCCTGTTGATAGACCAAGTGCCCTTACGGGTTCTCGTAGCCCTGGTTGCGAACCACTGGTGAAGAACATTAACACTTGTAGTTTTGCAAAGTTTCACCTTTGTACTCCTTACCATCTCACGGAAATGTGCACTTCAATTTCTCCCAGAGGATACTGCAGAATAATAACCAACACTTAATACAATAGCTTTTCAGCAGTTATAAGACCTTAGTGTGACGGTAGGCGTCTCTTTGCCCTTTGCATCTCTGAATCCTTTGTGTAATGTTTAATTAGATTTTTGTCTCACACTTTTTGTTATTATATCATTTCTATTTTTCACCTGCGTTGGCAATGTAAACTAATTTCCCCTTGCCAATGGATCCCTTTGAATTGAACTGAGAGAGAACCAGAAAGACACGGAGGAGTAAAGGGAAGCATCTCGGTAACTGCGGAGGAGGAATGTTAAAATGGAGTGTTGTCTAAACCTCAACTTTTGCTTGTTATGCTCAGAGAGTTTTCTTTAGTAGACCTTTAGTTGGCCTATTTTGTTTTGTGAGCCCTTATGAGGTAGATAACGTAACGTTTTACTAACTTCTCCTGTCTGCCCCCTCTCTCTATGGATCGGTATGTATATGTCTGTGACTGTGTGTGTGTTTGTGATATTCTTTTTTCACATGCTGATGCAGACCGAGGACGATAGAGTATTGGCCAGGGTGCTTCGGTTTGCCCGACCACACGCACACACTTTTAGATGGTTCTGTCTGCTATACTCTACCCCTCTCATCTATGGTTGGTCTGATGCATGATCCCACAGCACTAAATGTGACAAAAAAGGACTGATTTCAGTGACTGGAGACAGGGAAGAATAGTTGACCTGTCGTGATCGAGTCTGTGTGTTTTTTTGTATGTACACATTCAATGCACATTGGTATAATTGAATGTACCCATTTATTACACTACTACAATTATACAATTTCTATAGTCCATATTCCACATTTCTACTACTTGCTACATTTGCCAATTTTTTATTTTATGTATATTTCTGATCATATTCTTGCCTTATTGTTATCTTTTTTTATCTTAAATAAATACAGTGTAAATGCCGCGTGCCATGTCACAGGAATTTCATAGTTTTAAACAACGCTATGTTATTCAGTAGTGGTGTGGAGCGGCCAGTGACACACATACATGGCTTGTCTCTGGAGCCAAGCAGGGTAAGTCCTGGTTACTTCCTGTTTGGGAGGTCAGATGAAAGTGGAAGTGGTGTTGGGGAAACTGTAGAGGTGTCCTCTGATCAAAGATCATTCGGCACTTATCATGTGAGTGAAGTGTTTAGGGTAAAGTGTTCCTTCTACATTTAAAAATATGTAGACAGTCTTAGTTTATTGACAACCTCAATCAAAGGGAGACAGGTAAAGAAGAGTCAGGTATGGAACCGTGGTCTTTGACAGGGGGCTATTTATGTGCAGGTAGATGGCAACAATATCGCTTGACAACAGCTCGGCCGTTGGATATCAGGGCCACCTAATAATTCAAAGCTCCCATATGGCTGATTCATCCCCTCCTCGTCGTTAATGAATAAAAGTAGTACAGGTACTAAATGTATAATGGATGGCAGTAAATAATGGATGCATTTCGCTCTGGATACGTGCGTCAGCTGAACTTATAATACGTAAAAGGAGAGAGGATAGGCGAAAAAAGGAGAGAAAATTAATGGATAGGAAAAGAGAGGAAATGGGAGAATGAGATGAGAGGCTATTTAAAAGAGCTGCAATAAAGGGAAGAGCGTGGAAGAGCTTCTAAATCTCTTTGAACACCTAAAATAGAAGCCCAGAGAGAATCACTGTCATCTCTGTTTGTTTAGCTCCCTAAGGCTTTGGGCTTTTTTTCCTCTCTACCTGAAGTCTACCAGCAGATGTGATGTCGTTTCATAGTTTCCACACTCGCTTTGTACAACTTTTATCAATAAAAAAACGACAACATCAGCTGCTGCTTTTTGTGGATATGGCCTGATGCAAAAGCTTGAGATTGGGTTAGTTCACTATTTAGATTAGATTCAACTTTATTGTCATTGGTCAGTACAAGTGCAGTACAACCAAATGCATTTTGGCAACTAAATACTCATGTTGATCATTTTGCATTTCTTTCAGGTTTTTGAATGGTCTCATATGCGTAGTGTAGAATATGAGATTAATTAAATGAATTATCTTTTCTCACAATTGGTTGTATATGAATAATTGGGGGAAAGACAGCATGTATGTTTTATTAAATCTCAGGAATGTGTAATGTTTACATTGATTATCCAGCAGGGGGTGGCTCTGTTACCAAGACATTTACGTGTGTTGCATAGAAGAAGTCACTTCCTGTTTTATGGATTTAAAAGCTAGGGAGCGTCCATTTGGGAGTTGGGAGTTCAGACTGATATCTTTGAAAGGCTTTAATGATGTGGCAAACTATCTGTGTTGTGTTGTTAATGAACATTAAATGAGGTGACCTTCTCCCTCGAATTGAAACGGGTGCAGTATTAATAAATTCCACTATACGATGGGTTGTATTCCTGCCCAGACAGGTAGCATCGGAGTAGCTGTCCAGGTGTTCAGGCTTGTGGGTAGGCACAGTTTCTGAACCTTTTAGTATGTGCGTGTGTTGCAGTTTCCATACTAGGCCTTAAGGCAGACTGCCAGGATGCTCTCAATGGCGAAGCAATAATGTTGTGAGACGGCCCAGGGTGAAATGACTCAAAAAAAATAAAGTGACAGTCGAAATGACCGTCTGACAGCTGTTCTACAAAAAATTATTGCTTCCGGACTCCCCTTGCGACAATTATTGCCCTCACGGCTAACTAACACGAACACTGGTGCATTGCAACACATTCCATGGTGGACCAGGAGTTTAACTAACACTAACACTGGTGCAGTGCAACACATTCCATGGTGAACCAGGAGTTTAACTAACACTAACACTGGTGCAGTGCAACACATTCCATGGTGGACCAGGAGTTTAACTAACACTAAAACTGGTGCAGTGCAACACATTCTATGGTGGACCAGGAGTTAAAACTAACACTAACACTGGTGCAGTGCAACACATTCCATGGTGGAACAGGAGTTTAACTAACACTAACACTGGTGCAGTGCAACACATTCCATGGTGGTATTATTATTATGATTTTTATTATAACTTTTTTTCCTAATTCCTAACCAAACCCCAAATGCTAGCTAGTGACACATTTGAGGTGGGACCATCGTGAATTGGTAGAAAGAGCCATCTGCTAGCCTGCTACAGATTTAGAAGTAGGTTGGTATGGATATTTGTACCATTAGGTAATGTTAGCATTGTCGATGCTTGTGCAAAAGTTATTTGGCTACTGGTTTGGCACTGTTCGTCCGCATATCAGCACCCCACCACCCTCCTCAACGATACCATCGCCCATCACAATGTTTCACTGTAGAAATCATACGAGTTTGGTAGACATCGCACAACCCTACTCTGAGTGTCTAACATGTGTTCCTTCTCTCTTTCATGGTTTCTTTACCGTTGGTCCATTGACGCTTCTCAGGTAAGTCAGCTTATATATAACTTTTACAATGTCAGAATTATATACCCATATAACATTTTGTTATTTGTTATATAAATCACTTTTTATTTGCCATTTTCCCCACACTTGTTCAGAGCAGTAGTGCACACATTTCTTAAACCCGGTCCCTGTAGGAACTGAAACTCTGGCCCAGCAAGCCTTATGCTCGACCAACTTGCAACTCGTATTGCATATCAGTAATCAAGTAAAAACTTTGCATACTGACGGCGTATTCTGAAAGAATGTTATGTATATAATGTATATTTATTCATCTTTTAAAATGTTTACCATCATTGGACTAACCATGCATGAACAAGTCAGCTGTACACAATACTGACTAGTTTCTGTTCTAATGTTTCGGCTTCCAAAGGATAACAAATAGATACCTGTTCCTGTTCTGTAAATCTGAAATTGGTCTCGTCTAGATAATGCATTGCTTGTCTGGATAATGTGTCTGATGACACTGTCTAGTCACACAAACAGAGAAGCTGCAGGGAGAGAGAGCCTGAACTATTGGCATCATTGAAATTGAATGCCTTACAGAACATGATCAAGTCTGTGCTGGATCCAGTTGGAATAACATATCCATAACGTGAAAACATTAAACATGTTCAAGGAACAGTATCTGGAACAATTGAGATCTTTAGTGCAGGACTGGTGAAACTGAGTCTCTGGATTGATAGCACCGGAAAAAATATTTCTAAAGTATTCATTAGAGTAAACCATAATTGGCTAATTTCTTTATTTGTACATAAAGATGAATTCAGTGATTTGATTATATTTCAGGTTCAGACTGCTGTCTACATATATTATTATCATTAGACTGGTATCCTTCAGATGTGAAGGAGGTCTCAATCTCTCTGCAACATACTATATTATACTGTACAGAAAAAAAACTGTTGTCAGAAAATAATTATAGAAAACTAGCAAAAACTAGCCAACTAGGAATTCTGAATTATGCAACATGTTTGGAGAAATAGGGAATAATCAGGAACTGTTATGATCACACTCAGGAGACCTGCTGCAGTGTTCTTAAAAAGGAAACATTATTAAAAGCACGAGAACCAGTTAACTGAGTTTTTTTTTACATCTGATAATTTGCATAGTGGACTGCTAACCATGGTACACATTTATTTTTTAACATTTGCGTTTTTAACAAGTAATACATTTATGTTTTAATTATGAACAACACTGGCCCGGTATCAGTTCATTGTCTTATAGAATCTAATACACAACAGGAGCTCAACCTGTCAGCCTGTTTTCTATCCCTGGGACTTTATTCTGACCCATGTACTGTCTTGTCATGTTTATTAAGAGAAACATGAAACTGAACACGGAGTACGTGCTTTGACACAGGGCTTATATTTTCTATCATTTATTCATGAGGAAATATAATGTGAGATGGCTCTTTTCTGCATTAGGGGCTTTATAAGTAAGAATGGTTTAAGTATGTGCTGGATATTTGAGAATAATTTGCTCTGATATGTCTGTAGTTTTTTTGCAAGTGTACTGGGGGCATTATTGTACAAAGAAGAGGGCCACTGCACAAGCCACGAATGCCAATTAGTCAAGAAATCCATAACACTTTGCCAAAAACCTGATTCTGTGTTTTATTCTGGGGATAACTGTTTGTGCCGTGCTCTCCCCTGACAGATGGTTATCTAGCACACGCCCGATATAATTAACTGAGTTGTTGATGTAACTACAGTGTCACCTTAAAGAGGGGTTTTCTCTAATTTTTTTTAGGAACATTACCAAATTGTATTTTTTTCCGATCTGAAGTTGCAGCTCATTGCATTACATCTGGAGTTACAGCTCATTCTATTACATCTGGAGTTATAGCTCATTACATCTGGAGTTACAGCTCATTACATGATATCTGGAGTTACTACTCATTACATTACATCTGGAGTTACAGCTCATTACCGTACATCTGGAGTTACAGCTCATTACATTATTTCTGGAGTTACTACTCATTACATTACATCTGGAGTTACAGCTCATTACATTACATCTGGAGTTACAGCTCATTACATTACATCTGGAGTTACAGCTCATTACATCACATCTGGAGTTACTGCTCATTCCATCTGGAGTTACAGCTCATTACATTACATCTGGATTTATAGCTCATTACATCTGGAGTTACAGCTCATTACATCTGGAGTTACAGCTCATTACATCTGGAGTTACAGCTCATTACTTTACATCTGGAGTTACAGCTCATTACATTACATCTGGAGTTACAGCTCATTACATTACATCTGGAGTTACAGCTCATTACATCACATCTGGAGTTACTGCTCATTACATCTGGAGTTACAGCTCATTACATCTGGAGTTACAGCTCATTACATCTGGAGTTACAGCTCATTCCATCTGGAGTTACAGCTCATTACATTACATCTGGAGTTACAGCTCATTACATTACATCTGGAGTTACAGCTCATTACATTACATCTGGAGTTACAGCTCATTACATTACATCTGGAGTTACAGCTCATTACATTACATCTGGAGTTACAGCTCATTACATCTGGAGTTACAGCTCATTACATCTGGAGTTACAGCTCATTACATTATATCTGGAGTTACAGCTCATTACCGTACATCTGGAGTTACAGCTCATTACATTATATCTGGAGTTACAACTCATTACATTATATCTGGAGTTACTACTCATTACATTACATCCGGAGTTACAGCTCATTACATTACATCTGGAGTTACAGCTCATTCCATCTGGAGTTACAGCTCATTACATTACATCTGGAGTTACAGCTCATTACATCTGGAGTTACAGCTCATTACATCTGGAGTTACAGCTCATTACATTATATCTGGAGTTACATCTCATTACATTACATCTGGAGTTACAGCTCATTACCGTACATCTGGAGTTACAGCTCATTACATTATTTCTGGAGTTACTACTCATTACATTACATCTGGAGTTACAGCTCATTACATTACATCTGGAGTTACAGCTCATTACATTACATCTGGAGTTACAGCTCATTACATCACATCTGGAGTTACTGCTCATTCCATCTGGAGTTACAGCTCATTACATTACATCTGGATTTATAGCTCATTACATCTGGAGTTACAGCTCATTACATCTGGAGTTACAGCTCATTACATCTGGAGTTACAGCTCATTACTTTACATCTGGAGTTACAGCTCATTACATTACATCTGGAGTTACAGCTCATTACATTACATCTGGAGTTACAGCTCATTACATCACATCTGGAGTTACTGCTCATTACATCTGGAGTTACAGCTCATTACATCTGGAGTTACAGCTCATTCCATCTGGAGTTACAGCTCATTACATTACATCTGGAGTTACAGCTCATTACATTACATCTGGAGTTACAGCTCATTACATTACATCTGGAGTTACAGCTCATTACATTACATCTGGAGTTACAGCTCATTACATCTGGAGTTACAGCTCATTACATCTGGAGTTACAGCTCATTACATTATATCTGGAGTTACAGCTCATTACCGTACATCTGGAGTTACAGCTCATTACATTATATCTGGAGTTACAACTCATTACATTATATCTGGAGTTACTACTCATTACATTACATCCGGAGTTACAGCTCATTACATTACATCTGGAGTTACAGCTCATTCCATCTGGAGTTACAGCTCATTACATTACATCTGGAGTTACAGCTCATTACATTACATCTGGAGTTACAGCTCATTACATCTGGAGTTACAGCTCATTACATCTGGAGTTATAGCTCATTCCATCTGGAGTTACATCTCATTACATTACATCTGGAGTTACAGCTCATTACATCTGGAGTTACAGCTCATTACATCTGGAGTTACAGCTCATTACATTATATCTGGAGTTACAGCTCATTACATTACTTTTGGAGTTACAGCTCATTATGTATTTAGTGTATAGTGATATACTGTGGCCTTTTCCCATGACTGCGGGTCAAGTTTTCTGCTGTCATTGCACTTTGGGTTTTTTCTGTATCTTTTGTGGTTTGGAATGACCTATAATACAAGGGGAGTGCCAATCAGGACACACTTTCAGTGGGAGATGAAAAAGTGCAGCTCTGTTTCCAGCAAATTGAGTGGAAAGTGATTTTTATAGCCCGTCTTCTCAAGAATCGGGTCCGTTGATGCCAGCCTCTTCAGGCTATGCTCACTGAATTCATACATTAATAATACAATTTAGTTCATTTTGGGTCAGTCACAGTGGTCAAATATTCTCTCATTCCTCTTCTATTTAGGGCAAGGCAGCAATCAAATTGGCACTTGTTGATTCTTTCTTGTGTGTTAGTTTTTATTGTCCTGGGTCTCTGTTGTTTTTGTTAGTTTGACTCCTCTATGATAGCGTCTCTGTTGAGGAGAGCCTGATGTTGATGGGAAGACAATTCTTTCGTTTTGTTTAGTCTAAAAGCTCTTTATGGATGTTTTATTATTAGTGTATAAACTCCTATTTGAGCTCAGCATACATCGTTTTTAGTTGTTCTTTGAGGACACTTTAGCAGAATTATGTGTGCTTTTTTAATCAGTTGTTTGTCCAATTGTGGACCCTAGACAGCACCACACAGGGCAATGAGTTCTATAAGTAGTATATGATAAAAACTGATTCATTTTTTTGGAGTGGGTTCAATAAGTAGTATAAAATAAATACTGATATTTTTTCTGGTGTGGGTTAAATAAGTAGTATATAATCAATACTGATTCATTTTTTGGTGTGGGTTCAATAAGTAGTATAAAATAAATACTTATTAATTTTTTGGTGTGGGTTCAATAATTAGTATAAAATAAATACTTATTCATTTTTTGGTGTGAACTTTATTGTGATCTTAAGTTGTCTGTTCTTTCTCTCTGATGGTTCACAGCCTTGATGAAGTAACCCATAGTGTGGTTGCCACATGCCTCCTCTCCCTTCTGTTTTCTCCTCTCTTCTCTCCTGATCTCTGTTTTCTCCTCTCTTCTCTCCTGATCTCTCTGTTTTCTCCTCTCTTCTCTCCTGATCTCTCTGTTTTCTCCTCTCTTCTCTCCTGATCTCTCTGTTTTCTCCTCTCTTCTCTCCTGATCTCTCTGTTTTCTCCTCTCTTCTCTCCTGCTCTTTCTGTTTTCTCCTCTCTTCTCTCCTGCTCTCTCTGTTTTCTCCTCTCTTCTCTCCTGCTCTCTCTGTTTTCTCCTCTCTTCTCTCCTGCTCTCTCTGTTTTCTCCTCTCTTCTCTCCTGATCTCTCTGTTTTCTCCTCTCTTTTCTCCTGATCTCTCTGTTTTCTCCTCTCTTTTCTCCTGATCTCTCTGTTTTCTCCTCTCTTCTCTCCTGCTCTCTCTGTTTTCTCCTCTCTTAACCTCTAGTTTTTTTCCTCTCTTAACCTCTCTGTTTTCTCCTCTTAACCTCTTTTGTTTTTCTTCTACCCTTTCTGTTTTCTGCTCTCTTCTGTCCTTTCTGTTTTCTCCTCTCCTCTCTTGTTCTGAGAAAGAGGGTAATGGAATTTGACTGCATGTCTGAAAAGCCCAGCGTTAAAGGAGGATTTACTGCAAATAGGCAAGGACAGAGTGTGACCTAAGCTATGTGTGTGTGTCAGAGCGTAAAGATGTGTGTGTGTGTGTGTGTGTGCGTGTGTGGGGGGGGAAGGGGGACCTTAGACACAGATGGCTAAATGCTTTGGACAAGACCTGTAATAAATAGTAAACTATACACTAACTTTTATATATTCTATGCCTCCCAGCGACCCGTACAGGATGTAAACACGCCATCAGATCTGCCCCAGGATATTTTTACCTTTTTCTGTTACTCTCTCATGTATCTTCTGGGAGCTAATTGGGAACAAAGTTATTATTGTGATTTTTCCTCTGTCTTTTATACACACACTGCACAGAAGCAAAAACACACCCACTAACACACACGTACACACACACACACACACACACACACACACACATGCACATGCACACACATTTCCACACACGTGCACACACACACACGTGTGCACACGCACACACACGTGCACACACACGTGCACTTGCACAAACATACACCCCCACACGTGCACACACACGTGCACACACCTGTACACACACACACACACACAGTGCTCTAGTTTACCAAGTGCGAGCGACCCAGAAAACGGAGCAGAATCGTTATTCTGTTTGTTGGTGACATAGTTCCGTTCCGCTGTCCTGCCTTTGTCTCTTAGTCAGGGATTTTTCTCTCGTTTGACTTCCTTCAAGTATCTGCAACAAAAGTTCAGGATGTCAATATGCTCTGAAATTACTTACACAATGACTGAAATAGGTTACTTACCAAATTTATTTTTTCCCTTTTTTGTGTTGAAATGGTGTGGGTGCATTCTGTTAATTCAAAATATGACTTTCACCCAGATCAATGATGATGCATAAAGAGGCCTCCAGCCCTGGACATAACTGTTATCTATTGGGACTTGTGGGTTCTCTTGAGGTTGCTTTACGGATAGAGACAGTTTTCTTTGCTTTGCTAGTTGTTTTGGTTATTTTGCCAGGCATTTTGGTTGCTCTGCTAGGTGTTTTTGTTTGTGTTATTTCTTGGTGGTTTTGCAAGACATCTTAGAGGTGACTTCTCTCTCTCGTTCTCTCTCTCTCTCACACACACACACACACACACACACACACACACACACACACACACACACACACACACACACACACACACACACACACACACACACTAACCTAGACCCTCACCGACACAATGTGTGATTGTGTGAGAATGATGTGTGTTGGCACCTGAGCTGAGGTGCCGTGCCAGCTGAGCCGTTACCACTGGCAGATTAGAGAGGACAATAGGCTTTTTGTACACCCACTTTTAATCTGAAACCCCCATCGCACACTGATTACTGTGTCATTTAAACAGATTAAACATGTTTTGATGTCAGATATTTGATTGTGGAATTTAGCAATGAAAGCTGATTATTGCACAGCTTTAGACATTAACTCAGGCTCAAAATGAATGATTTTAACCTAGGGAATATAACAATATAAATTGTGTGTTATCACAGAGTGTGAAGGTTTATTTGAAGGATCAGGGACAGGCAAAACCTGTGGTAGAAAACAGGTATTCAGACAGCAGTGAATAGGTTAAAAACTTAAGAGATCAGGCAAAAGGTCGATGTCAGAATAACAGATCAGGTAAAAGTACCGGTAGGGAATTGTCAAAAATGTTGTCAGTAAAGTCTGAGTAATTAACTTGATACACGGAAAGGCTATACAAATGGATTTACTCAGAAATGTCTCAAAAATACAAGCAATACCTCACAAAGACAAGGTGCAAAGAACTGCGCTCTTTTATATGCTTTATGGGTGATAAAATATATGGTTAAGGGATGCTCTATTAGATGCTTTATGAGTGATTAAATATATGGTTAATGGGTGCTCTATTAGATGCTTTATGAGTGTTTAAATATATGGTTAATGGGTGCTCTATTGGATGCTTTATGGGTGATTCAATATATTTTAATTGGTGCTCTATTAGATGCTTTATGAGTGTTTAAATATATGGTTAATGGGTGCTCTATTGGATGCTTTATGGGTGATTCAATATATTTTAATTGGTGCTCTATTAGATGCTTTGTGAGTGATTAAATATATGGTTAATGGGTGCTCTAATAGATGCTTTACGGGTGATTTAATATATTTTAATTGGTGCTCTATTAGATGCTTTATGAGTGTTTAAATATATGGTTAATGGGTGCTCTATTGGATGCTTTATGGGTGATTCAATATATTTTAATTGGTGCTCTATTAGATGCTTTGTGAGTGATTAAATATATGGTTAATGGGTGCTCTAATAGATGCTTTACGGGTGATTTAATATATTTTAATTGGTGCTCTATTAGATGCTTTATGGGGGATAAAATATATGGTTAATGGGTGCTCTATTAGATGCTTTATGGCTGATTCAATATCTGGTTATTGGGTGCTCTATTAGATGCTTTATGGGGGATTAAATATATGGTTAATGGATGCTCTATCAGATGCTTTATGGGTGATTCATATATGGTTAATGGATGCTCTATCAGATGCTTTATGGGTGATTCATATATGGTTAATGGGTGCTCTATTAGATGCTTTATGGGTGTTTAAATATATGGTTAATTGATGCTCTATTAGATGTGTTATGGGTGATTAAATAGCAGCTCTATTAAATGCTTTCAGTGTGTTTTTGTTAGATGCACAATTGAGTCCTGTATTTAATAAATAAGGCACACTTCTTCCCATGGTAACTGAATATACCACATCTTATTATATACCACTGCTTTGATCAGCACTCAAGATTTTAGGTGTTTTTTAGCTGAGGTGCTCAAGAAGGTGCCACATTAGGTGTTTTCTGAAATGAGTTACCAAGTCAAGAGCATGTTCAAAACACGGGGTCAGCTAATGTTAGCCTTGGTTATAGATTATCTATGTCCGCTTCTCTTATTCACTCTTCATTCTCTCCCAGCGGTCCCAAATGTGCTCCACAGTGCAGAAGGCTGTGTGCTGCAGAAGGCTGTGTGCTGCAGAAGGCTGTGTGCTGCAGAAGGCTGTGTGCTGCAGAAGGCTGTGTGCTGCCGAAGGCTGTGTGCTGCAGAAGGCTGTGTGCTGCAAAAGGCTGTGTGCTGCAAAAGGCTGTGTGCTGCCGAAGGCTGTGTGCTGCCGAAGGCTGTGTGCTGCCGAAGGCTGTGTGCTGCCGAAGGCTGTGTGCTGCAGAAGGCTGTGTGCTGCAGAAGGCTGTGTGCTGCAAAAGGCTGTGTGCTGCAAAAGGCTGTGTGCTGCAAAAGGCTGTGTGCTGCAAAAGGCTGTGTGCTGCAAAAGGCTGTGTGCTGCAGAGGGCTGTCTGCTGCAGAAGGCTGTGTGCTGCAGGAACAGGACAGAGATGTTAGTCGTGAACGGCTGTGTAATTGCATCAGAGGACTTATCCCAGGCTGTAAAGATCAGCCCAGTGAAGCAGTCAGATACATTACTATACACAGTCCACACCGTGGGGCAGAGAACAGCCCCCCACTACAGGTGTCTGTGGGATTCCAGTTGGGGTGGAGTGGATAGAAACTTTAATCCCCCTCCGTTGTGTTGGATCGTAAGCAGAGCCAGCTGTTGTTATCAGCCACCCTCGGCACGACGCCCTCTCCAACTACACACTGATACGGCACATAAACAGCTTAACTTCTGGGATACTTGGTTTGTAGCAGGCTTAAGGTGGGGAGGGGGCTTGGAGAATGTAATGGATGGAACCAGGGAAGGACAGGATTGGGGAAAGTGTTGATGTAGAAACAAAGAGAGGGGTGGATGGGGGAGAGGATGATGGAGGGACTAGATAAAGGAGGGGATAAGATGATGGACTGTCATTGTGTTTGGTATGTTTCATATTTGAATGAATAATATAATTGATGATGAAGATGCCCTTTAGCCTCAGCTACAGTTCAGTTACCCCACTGGGGAGGGTCAATTAAAACACAATGTATTAGCATACACAAACCTACATACAGAATACACTTATGATGACGACTAGATAAAATACACAATTAAATATAAAAAAATAAAGTAATAGTCCCAGTGATTGGAGAGAACAGAGGTCTACATCTAGTCCCAGTGATTAGAGAGAACAGAGAACTTCATATAGTCCAAGTGATTAGAGAGAACAGAGGACTTCATATAGTCCCAGTGATTATAGAGAACAGAGGACTTCATATAGTCCCAGTGATTATAGAGAACAGAGGACTACATATAGTCCCAGTGATTAGATAGAACAGAGGACTACATCTAGTCCCAGTGATTATAGAGAACAGAGGACTACATCTAGTCCCAGTGATTATAGAGAACAGAGGACTACATATAGTCCCAGTGATTAGATAGAACAGAGGACTACATCTAGTCCCAGTGATTATAGAGAACAGAGGACTACATCTAGTCCCAGTGATTATAGAGAACAGAGGTCTACATCTAGTCCCAGTGATTATAGAGAACAGATGACTACATATAGTCCCAGTGATTAGATAGAACAGAGGACTACATCTAGTCCCAGTGATTATAGAGAACAGAGGACTACATATAGTCCCAGTGATTAGATAGAACAGAGGACTACATCTAGTCCCAGTGATTATAGAGAACAGAGGACTTCATATAGTCCCAGTGATGAGAGAGAACAGAGGACTTCATATAGTCCAAGTGATTAGAGAGAACAGATGACTTCATATAGTCCCAGTGATTAGAGAGAACAGAGAACATTATATAGTCCCAGTGATTAGATAGAACAGAGGACTACATCTAGTCCCAGTGATTAGAGGGAACAGAGGACTACATCTAGTCCCAGTGATTAGAGGGAACAGGTATGCAGAATGCAAGTGTAACTGATGATGAGGTGAAGCGGCAGGGACGTGGAACCAAGGTTGTGGAGCCGAGTGCGACTGGGGAAGAGCAGAGTGTTGCACGGTAGACGTTAAACTGTATCTGTTGAGTTGATTGAATTGGATCTGTTGAAATTAGAAGCATTAAAAGCATTGTCAGAAGAGACATTTTTATTTGTATTACTTCTGCCAGGCTACTCAGGTACAGACATGTAAAAACATCAATATTGATCAACATCGGTCAATAGTAATCACTATCGGCCAATCGTTTTGTTATCACTGCATTTCTACCTAATGTTTATCCAGTGTTTGAGAGGTATTTATTCAGGCGCTAGATGTTTGGCTCTGTGCAGTCCACTGTCTCTTCCAGACCCAGGACAGGATCACTCTTCAACCCTCTGGTAGACATGAGCCGATAACTGTCATCTCTGGCTTATCTCTGAATCATCTATTTTCTTATGGAATCATATAACCAATGTTGTGTGCTGGGTGTGGTTCTGATAATGGTAATAAATGAACGAAGCTTTCAGGTATACTGCTGCCTTCCAAAAAGTGTAGTCAATAATTCAGAATAATAATAAATGTAAAATCAATAGTCCCCTATGTGTATGAAATGTGCAGGGAATCTGTCATTCAACAATGTGCAGCCAAAACAGTCTGTTTGCTCTGTTTGAAAAGCAATTGCTCCTGATAATACAAATATTGACGTAAGATTAGCCTATTCTACTAAAACTGAGAAGCTTTTAACATCGCCGGGGAGACTAAGCTGTGTTGGGCACCATCGGATGAAGGGGTGAAACTGGAAGTTTGGCTGTTTTCCTTCTCTAATGGTGGATACGGTGGCCTGCTGAAGACAAACTTACTATATACACATTATTTACCTCAGACTATAAAGGCAAAAACATTTACCCATAAGTGCAAATTCTGCTCTATTCACAAATGCAGTAATATTTATGCAACGCACAATAGTAAAAAATCAAAGGTGTGTTGTAATACCTTGGAACAGCCCGGATCAACATCACCAACCAACATTCACATGTTGAGGCAATCAAGCACTGGCGCAGTAACGCCATTTCACAAATAACACTGTTTGTGATTTTGCTGCCTTGCCAGATTTCTTAGCTATTTCCTTCCCTCCATCCCTCTCGGCTAGGCAATTTTCAATTCATCACCATTCCTGTGCTTTTGGCAGTTTCAACAGTCACTTCCTTAATGGCTGCATGCTTATCAGTAAATGGAAGAAGCAATTTCATGAATGCTTCAAGTGTGGCGTGGGGTTGCTTCTCATTACACCAGCAAATCATTTTCCTTTATTTTTTTATTATGATCACCACGTCCTGATGGGTGTGGACACAGTTGGGGAGCATTCGTAAATATGGGTTTGGAAACACATATGTACAAACCATGGAAATGCGTTTGCTTGATTACTGTATTTGTTCAGTGCTATTGAATGATGCCCAGCAGTTAATTCTGTGCAGTAAGGATGCCATTGTATGAAACATTTTGTTTTCCTCAAGTAAAACGGGAGTTTTTTTATTCATGCCACGGTCTTTGCTTCCTGTTGATTGTGGCATCTCACTGTTGACTAGGTTTTGCCACTATACACATGAAAGATTAAGTTCAATTACTTTGTGTAAACTCACTGGTAGGTTGACCGAGACTGGAAAGCTTGATGGAAAACCACATTTTTCGGTTAATAATGTAGCTTTTTGTGTTGATATACATCATATCTTAATGTGAAGAGAAAAACCATGAGGCTGTCTGTAAATGAATCTGACTTACATTATGAACTCTTTAACACATCTAGTCCAGACAGTAACTGTTGACACTGTGAAACACCTTCCCACATAAACAGGCCTTAGCCACATCCAACATTAGCTCTGTAACAGGAATATAACAGAAAACATAACACTGTTAATTGTGCTATTCTTGGTCACTGATCATAGGTAAACAAGTCATATACATTTAAATTATTAATTTAAATTTGTTTTAAAAACTCTTTGTAAAACGAGTGTAGGACTTTGAGAAGGGGAAAACAAAACCAGTTTCCTACTATTGGCTGGATGTTGCTTAATGGGGTCTCCATTACAGGTTTTACCACCCCTTGGAAGTCTTATGCAGTGTAGCCAAACATTCATGGGACTGAGTTGTAGTAGAGGGAATTACCTGAGGGCTGTTTCACTTAGTCAGCACGTGTTTTATACTTCATCAGGGCCTTTGTGCTCCACGATGGTGATCCTGTATTTCTTTTTCACTGAGACAATTCTTACGCTTTACCGGTCAAAATCGTCAATATCAGCACTTTTACCGACGCGCAGTAAATTCTCAGCTCTTACTACGCTCTTTGATCACATGATCTGTATTGACTTGGCCTCTGAAATCTCTGAAGGGTAGGAAGCATCACTAAAGTCGAATGGATTTTTGTTGTAGAAAAGAAGAGGGTTCTGGCCGGTTCAAAAGAACTATAGAACTCTACTATAGAATTATCTATAGAACTTTACTATAGAATTAACTATAGAATTCTACTATAGAATTAACTATAGAATTATACTATAGAATTCTACTATAGAATTAACTATAGAATTCCCTACCATTGGTGATGAAGTGTATGTTTCAGCACATTTCAACACGTTTCGGCATGTTTCAGCACATTTCAGCACTTTTCAGCATATTGCGGCATTGTTGAAGAGATGTCCTGGGGGAGATTGTTGCAGAAAGCGTTGAGGTCCTTTGTTTTGCCTGGTAGTTGGTGTTGCAGTGATCCAGTGGTTTGCCGGGCATTATTCAGATTACAGTTGAGCAGGGACCCAATGACCGGGAGTGGGTAGAAAGAGGCTGATGTTCTGATCTGCTTTGCTGCTGGAGAGATCCAGCGTTCTGTTTTTCAGGCTGAGATCATTCTCCAAGCGAGCAATGGAGCGTCCAGGTCGCTGTTCCCTTCTGCTCTTTTGCCGGACTAGATGGACCCGGGTTTTGTGTTGCAGTGTGATGCAGCATTCAGTTTCTGGCCACAGCAACATAGTAGAACCCATTAATGAAGAACCCTTAGAAAGATGATAGGTTCCCATGTAGCCGCACTATAATAGTGTTTGTCTAATTACAACGAATATAGTTTTTTTACAGATACTGTATACTTCAGTTACAGTAATATCCAACACTGTGTTACAGTTATATCCAACACTGTGTTACAGTAATATCCAACACTGTGTTACAGTAATATCCAACACTGTGTTTCTCTAATATCCAACACTGTGTTTCTCCATTATCCAACACTGTGTTACAGTAATATCCAACACTGTGTTTCTCTAATATCCAACACTGTGTTTCTCCATTATCCAACACTGTGTTACAGTAATATCCAACACTGTGTTACAGTAATATCCAACACTGTGTTTCTCTAATATCCAACACTGTGTTTCTCCATTATCCAACACTGTGTTACAGTAATATCCAACACTGTGTTACAGTAATATCCAACACTGTGTTTCTCTAATATCCAACACTGTGTTTCTCCATTATCCAACACTGTGTTACAGTAATATCCAACACTGTGTTACAGTAATATCCAACACTGTGTTTCTCTAATATCCAACACTGTGTTTCTCTAATATCGAACACTGTGTTTCTCTAATATCGAACACTGTGTTACAGTAATATCCAACACTGTGTTTCTCTAATATCGAACACTGTGTTTCTCCATTATCCAACACTGTGTTACAGTAATATCCAACACTGTGTTACAGTAATATCCAACACTGTGTTTCTCTAATATCCAACACTGTGTTTCTCCATTATCCAACACTGTGTTACAGTAATATCCAACACTGTGTTACAGTAATATCCAACACTGTGTTTCTCTAATATCCAACACTGTGTTTCTCCATTATCCAACACTGTGTTACAGTAATATCCAACACTGTGTTACAGTAATATCCAACACTGTGTTACAGTAATATCCAACACTGTGTTTCTCTAATATCCAACACTGTGTTTCTCCATTATCCAACACTGTGTTACAGTAATATCCAACACTGTGTTACAGTAATATCCAACACTGTGTTACAGTAATATCCAACACTGTGTTTCTCTAATATCCAACACTGTGTTTCTCCATTATCCAACACTGTGTTACAGTAATATCCAACACTGTGTTACAGTAATATCCAACACTGTGTTACAGTAATATCCAACACTGTGTTTCTTTAATATCCAACACTGTGTTTCTCCATTATCCAACACTGTGTTACAGTAATATCCAACACTGTGTTACAGTAATATCCAACACTGTGTTTCTTTAATATCGAACACTGTGTTTCTCTAATATCGAACACTGTGTTACAGTAATATCCAACACTGTGTTTCTCTAATATCCAACACTGTGTTTCTCCATTATCCAACAATGTGTTACAGTAATATCCAACACTGTGTTACAGTAATATCCAACACTGTGTTTCTCTAATATCGAACACTGTGTTTCTCTAATATCGAACACTGTGTTACAGTAATATCCAACACTGTGTTTCTCTAATATCGAACACTGTGTTTCTCCATTATCCAACACTCTGTTACAGTAATATCCAACACTGTGTTACAGTAATATCCAACACTGTGTTACAGTAATATCCAACACTGTGTTTCTCTAATATCGAACACTGTGTTTCTCTAATATCCAACACTGTGTTACAGTAATATCCAACACTGTGTTTCTCTAATATCGAACACTGTGTTTCTCCATTATCCAACACTCTGTTACAGTAATATCCAACACTGTGTTACAGTAATATCCAACACTGTGTTTCTCTAATATCCAACACTGTGTTTCTCCATTATCCAACACTGTGTTACAGTAATATCCAACACTGTGTTACAGTAATATCCAACACTGTGTTTCTCTAATATCGAACACTGTGTTTCTCTAATATCGAACACTGTGTTACAGTAATATCCAACACTGTGTTTCTCTAATATCGAACACTGTGTTTCTCCATTATCCAACACTCTGTTACAGTAATATCCAACACTGTGTTACAGTAATATCCAACACTGTGTTACAGTAATATCCAACACTGTGTTTCTCTAATATCGAACACTGTGTTTCTCTAATATCCAACACTGTGTTACAGTAATATCCAACACTGTGTTTCTCTAATATCGAACACTGTGTTTCTCCATTATCCAACACTGTGTTACAGTAATATCCAACACTGTGTTTCTCTAATATCGAACACTGTGTTTCTCCATTATCCAACACTCTGTTACAGTAATATCGAACACTGTGTTACAGTAATATCCAACACTGTGTTTCTCTAATATCGAACACTGTGTTTCTCCATTATCCAACACTCTGTTACAGTAATATCGAACACTGTGTTACAGTAATATCCAACACTGTGTTTCTCTAATATCGAACACTGTGTTTCTCCATTATCCAACACTCTGTTACAGTAACATCCCATTATTTCCATTCTTTCTACCTGTATTGTTCCAACCAGTGTTATATACCGGTACTGTGTTATTGTCCTGTCCTATAATCTGTGACTGCAATGTCCCATACTTTATTTTCCGTATTGTGTCACACTATTATCAAATGTGTTCTCCATTGCGTTAATATACTTCCCATGCTTTGTTTGTGTTTCTGTACGTTCTACAGCAGGTTCTCCGGCCCTGTTCCTGGAGAGCTACTGTCCTGGTTGTTTTAACTCTAAACCCAAGTGTATATGTGGCCTCATTCAGATGCTAACTGTCTCATTATTTGAGTCAGGTGTGCTACATTAGGGTTAGAGTGAAAACCACCAGGACAGTAGCTCTCCTGGAGCAGGTTTGGTACGGTAGACGGGTGTTTAGTGTTGTGTAGATAAGCAGGTGAGAGGTAAGCCATTGCATTGGTTATACTAGCGGCTGTTGTTGTGGCAGTAATTGCTCTAAAATACATGTTTCTTATCTCTGATAGTGTGTGAAATTTGAAATGTACAGTTGAAGACTGTTCAGTGCCAAATTCAGCTTGAGGTTGAGTCTCTTCCTCTCTCTGCTGCTCTCTTCCTCTCAATTCCTTTATTTTGCTCTCTCCTCTCCCTCTCCTCTTCCTCTCTCTTCCTCTCTCTTCCTCTCTCTTCCTCTCAGTGTGTGACTTTCACTGTCTCTATTCATCTCACTAGATCTCAGTCTCTCAATTGTTAGTTGAAGGACAAAAATATTAAATATATGTCTCCCTCATGTCATATCTTTCTCTCTATTTCTGTCTTTCTCTGTCTCCCTGTCTCTCTGTCTCTTCCTTTCTAAAGCAGTGCTGTTTCTGTCTGATGGTTTTTGTTTAGAGTCCATCTTTCTATTGTCTATCTGTGTGTCTCCCCTGACGGCTGTATACTGCTCCCAGAGATGCCTGTGTTTTAGGGGAGCCCTCGGTCGTGTCTTTGAAGACCAAGGCATGACACACAATGCATTTTCGACAGTAACGTGTGTGTGTGTGTGTCTCTGGTTGAGACAGAGTAAGAGAGATAGAGAGAGTTGAGAGCAAGGTTATAATTCCTCTAAAGTGCTCCTGACAAAAGCGCCGATCAATCAAACGCTGCTGCTTTGCCTCTCAGGGTGACAGCAGAAGCTCAAATGGCATCACACTGGAGACACACACACGCACACATAGAAGACGAAAATAACAATAGTTTGCCACTACCCACCCTTCACGTCCATCACCAGAACAACTCTCCCGGCTGTCTCACCCGCACTCTATCACTCCCTTCACCCCTCTCACTCACCCCCTTGGCCCTTCTGCCATAATGACAGCCATTACACTACCCAGAACAACTGACCGCACAGCCATTACACTCCCCAGAACCACTGACCGCACAGCCATTACACTACCCAGAACCACTGACCGCACAGCCATTAACCTCCCCAGAACCACTGACCGCACAGCCATTACACTCCCCAGAACCACTGACCGCACAGCCATTACACTCCCCAGAACCACCGACCGCACAGCCATTAACCTCCCCAGAACCACTGACCGCACAGCCATTACTCTGCCTCTTGCATTTACATCTTACACCAACCCTACACACACCTACACACACACACACACACACACACACACACATACACACACACACACACATACACATGCCCCCTCCCCACACACACACACACACGCACACACATCTATGGTTACAGCGTGTGTATGCACAAAGAAATCAGGTGCAAAGGCACCTTTCTATACCCAGGACTTAAAACCACAGAACACCTGTTATGAGACAGCAGTTGCCACAACACCTTGTTCATTCTTTATTATAAAATATATATGAAATAGTTAAAAATGTGTGATAACACATGCAACCAGACAGATACTAGCAGCAACACCTATACATTAGTGATCTGACATGCTGACTGACATGGAAACAAGATGATTTGTCATTCTGATCAACTAGCCTAGTTACTACAGTCTGTGAATACCCTCTATGATTCCCGTCTGTGAATACCATCTGTGAAGACAGTCAGATAATACAGTCTATGATTACCGTCTGTGAATAAGTCTATGAATTCCGTCTGTGAATACCGTTTGAGAATACAGTCTGTGAAAACAGTCTATGAAAAGGATTTATGAACTTAGTCTGTGAATGCAGTCTGTAAATCCAGTCTGGGAATACAGTCTATGACTACAGTGTATAATTGCAGTCTGTAAATATAGTCTACGCTAAAATGTAGACTCTGGGGTAGTCTGGGGTAGAATGTTGGAATGTGTATGCAAAGCCAACTGGTTTGTGAGAACATGTGAATGGCATAAACACTTGCGTAAAGCCAAACTCGAGCTAACTACACTATCTGAACATTTGTATTGAATCAATAAATGCAACTGCTGACAAACATGGATCTTTTTATCCGTCACACCGTTGCACCAGGCAGCACTGATAACAGAAACCTGAATGAAGCTGCGGACCGTTCATGTTTCTTCTTAATAACGACCTGGAAGATCAGGTGTGGTGAATTCAGCCGATCGATGCTCCCTGCACCCATTTGGTTCTGAAGTAACAGGGTCTCATTTCCTTCACGGCGCCTCCGAACAAACAACAAGATTAAACCCATTGTCGTCCCAATTACGACCCCGCTTGATGTTAGCATTTTTCTTTAGATGCCACTATATGTTGGTGTTGTGACGATCACACACACGCGTGTGGTGAGGGTGATGATGGAGGTTGCTGACTTCGTCACGCATCCTTTTAAGAGGATCAGAGTAACAGCTGTCCTCGTTATCTCTGTATTCTGGTCATTGTTCTGTGTTTAATTAGGCAGAGCCGTGGACGACTCGGGAACAGGAACGCTATGAAACACATTTACATGAGGCACCTCGTTATTTGCTGTTCTTTAAGGAGACACGTGGAGAAAGATAGCGGATTGGACGTCTTTTCAACAGTACGTGCTTTATCCAAGACACACGTGCACACGCCCACACACACATGCACGTGCATACACACTCTCATTGCCCTCTTTCCTCTTTTCTCTCCTCCACTCACTCTCTCTATCTCTCTCACACACACACACACACACACACACACATACAGAGTCATCACATTCCTGTTCCATTCACATAAATGTAAGCGTATTGGTTGAAGCAGGCATTTATCATTCCAGTCGAAGAAATGCCGGTCTCCATTGGTGCCTATTGACCTAGAGCGTGATGAGTAAAAAGCTCACAGTCAGGGTCAATTTATTATAGTAGGGGTCAATTTATTATAGTCAGGGTCAATTTATTATAGTCAGGGCCAATTTATTAGAGTCAGGGTCAATTTATTATAGAAGGGGTCAATTTATTATAGTCAGGGTCAATTTATTAGAGTCAGGGTCAATTTATTAGAGTCAGGGTCAATTTATTATAGAAGGGGTCAATTTATTATAGTCAGGGTCAATTTATTAGAGTCAGGGTCAATTTATTAGAGTCAGGGTCAATTTATTAGAGTCAGGGTAAATTTATTAGAGTAAGGTTCAATTTATTAGAATCAGGGTCAATTTATTAGAGTCAGGGTCAATTTATTAGAGTCAGGGTCAATTTATTAGAGTCAGGGTCAATTTATTAGAGTAAGGTTCAATTTATTAGAATCAGGGTACATTTATTAGAGTCAATGTCAATTTCTTCAGAGTCAGTGTAAATTTCTTCAGAGTCAGGGTCAATATATTACTCAGGGTCAATTTGTTAGAGTCAGGTTCACTATTGTAGTCAGGTTCAATTTGTTAGAGTCAGAGTCAATTTATTAGAGTCAGGGTCAATTTATTAGTCAGGGTCAATTTATTAGAGTCAGGTTCAATTTATTAGTCAGGGTGAATTTATTAGAGTCAGGTTCAATTTATTAGTCAGGGTCAATTTATTACAGTCAGGGTCAATTTATTAGAGTCAGGGTCAATTTATTAGAGTCAGGTTCAATATATTAGTCAGGGTCAATTTATTAGAGTCAGGGCCAATTTATTAGAGTCAGGGTCAATATATTGCAGTCAGGTTCACTTTATTTTTACCTTAATTGATCTGGGACTGAGCCTCTGTATTAGTATCATGTTGCCTGTATGTTCTCTCCAGAGGTTACGCTTGTCTTTTCAGCCAACCTGCCTTAAAACACGCCCACATGGGCAGGCGGGCACCAACGCTGCAGGCTAATTGGTTTTGCATTCGCCGCATGGCACAACCCCTCTAATGTATTTATGGGCCGGTTTTATCTCACACTTTGAATAATTTACCATCACACTCATTACCCTACTGCAGAGAAAGAGGGTGGGTGGGAGGAGGGGAGGGCGAATAACAGAAAGATAAAGGGAGGGCAGAATTGGGGGGTTTAAGGATGAGCAAGCAGTTAGGGAATGAGATTACAGATATAGACTGATTGGAAACGTTTCCTATATCTGGACCCATATGTTCAGTAATGCTCTCAACCCTGCTTGTTGTTGAAAATTACAGACATATTTATGAATAAAGATGCTCAAAAATAGCTACATTCATATCGTACCGGTGCAATGCAAATAATTGTATATGGACTTAATAATATACTGAAATTGCTTTTATCCAAATGGGTTGGATGCAGTTGACCGTGGGATCAAGCATAATGGCCACAGGTCTCAGAGCAGTGTGATAAAATGTGAAGTACCTACTGGAAATGATAATCACATACTTCACTCCTGAGCTCTGGAAGGCAATTCATATAATTATTTTAGCCAACTATAAGACATCCCACAATCACGTCTATAGATCTACAGTTGTGCACAGGCCAACACATATACTCAAGCAATAGCATTTAAAGAAATGAGAGAAAGTGTAAAGGTTTGCGGTAGACGGGGTGCATTTTGGAGGATGATTTGTAGTGTAACAACCCGGACCGATTATCCCAACAATGTCAATTAAAAATCACTTCCTGAAATATTTATTTGTAAAGCATAAACCATGTATTTTCATTCTTCACTAGCCACTGGTTCCTCTTCATTTTTTCCCTATGTTTTGACCCTCTATGGTAGATTTTCCAAGCCACTCTCTATAAACCCTGTGGATGCTTTCTCTGTGGGGTGTTTGTATAAGTTGTTTTGTGACAACTGCTGATACCATGTGATCAATGAATTGACTGCCAAACAAGATAAACAATTTGCTGGGATTAGAGCAGACATATTCTGTTTTTCTGACTAATTTGTGTCTAAAATATATTCAACACAATTCCGTTCCGTTTACCTGATCTCTAGCATATTTTCGGTCCGACTAGGGCCAATCATGAACCCTACTAGGGTTGGGTATTGATTTGGTGATAACTGACTAATCTTATGGGCGTGTCGTATAGGCATTGTACTGGTCCAATGAACTGATCCTATTGGGTGATAGCGCTCGTCATTGAAACCCCTTCTAAATGCTCATGGTTCTTCAGCGGGTATGTCATTTGCCTTTTACTCTGGAGGGCTCCCATCTAGTCACTCTACCATAAAAGCCTGGTTAATGGAATACTGAGGAAATGATTGGCTTTATGGCGGTTTTTCCAGTTTGTGTAGGTTTATGACTTTTTAAATGTCCAATCAATTGAATTTGCCACAGGTGGACTCCAATCATGAGAGACATCTCAAGGACAATCTAAGGATACTGAATACTGAGCTAAATATTAACGTTTATTTTTTTATTTTATTTCAATAAACTTGGGACAAATTGGACAAAAATAAAATGATTTAGAAATAATGTCAACAAAATGAATTAGAAATAATAGCAACAAAATGCGGAGAAAGTGAAATGGTCTAAATACTTCCAGAAGACACTTAATAGTGTCAGTGTCTTTCTTTGGTGGGGTGTTTAGGGGAACAGGCGAACCAGCATAACCGTTTAAAATTATTTAAAAACTCCAAGATGAGACTTCTGCATTTTCAGTATGTCACTTACATGGCACTTAGGAATATAGTTGAATATAGATGGATTTAGCGATTGCAAATTAGGGCCTTTCCAAGGGATTTCTAAATGCTCAGGGGATATCATTTAGTCACTCTACCATAGATGTGGGTTGTTACTCAGAGACATGGCCGTGGCTAGATCAGTTCCAGATGAAAGAAATGTCAACATCCCTAGAGTCACCGTGAGTGTCACCAGGCGGGTGTAGTGCGGAGAAACCACTTGTAGAGTGGGAATAATGTTCGTGGGTATTCATTTAAAATACAAAAGCAAAAACGAAGACACCAAACAGATAGAATATGTACATAGATTGAAATGAAATTTCGCACACACGACTTACTAACAAAACAACTTAACACTGAACACAAATTTTGAAACGTGACATTGAAACAATATCCAGCAAAGTGGATTACTCCCAGTATCTTAAATACCCCAACTGATTAGCTAACTCACCCCAGCCGTGCGTTTGCCAAACAACTTACAGGAAAACAGGAAGTGCACCCCACTTAAAACCCTGAGTGGTTTCAATGCATATTTCACATCGTCCAATTACAGAATGTCGGTACTGACACATGTATTCAAACTGCGCTCCACAAAGAAACACGATATGAAACAGACTGGTTTTGGATGGACGCTCCGATGCATTGTGTTGTGAGGATTTTGATGTTACTTTCATCCAGATGTGCAGCTGGAATGGCTTGTCAGGAGGCGTGTGGATTGATGCTTTTAGCGGGCTGCAGGAGCGACTCATTTTTATAATGTGACTGATCCAATGTGTGAGTGTTTTTTAGTCAACTCTGCAGCTGGCATGTCTCCCTGTGCTTGGAAGGCGGTTATTTTATGAAACATTATTTTCTCCGGGAAGAACTATATAATTATGGCGCACAGGTGCCTGGCCCTGGAGAAGAAAGAAAACCAAGTACTACCTAATGTTTTTATTTTAAAATAAAAATTTGGGCCAACCGAGAACCATAAGAGTCCAATCTTTTGTTTGACATCACATGGAAAACATTGAAATGAAACAGTTTTTCGCTGACATGACAATGAGTCAGGAGGAACACAAGTTTTCTCATGGCAACTGTTACCGTGGTTTTGGCAAAGACGTCGCCTCACATTGGTGTGGGAAGACAGAGCTCCTTCATCCAATCAGAGCCCAGTGATGCCTGTGGGTGTGGCCTATCCCCGGGGGTGCTCATTAGAGCCCGGGTGGTGTTTGTTCTGGAAAACAAGACAGGGCTGGGTGTGGGTGGGGGGGTGACCGAGGCAGTGGGAGCTGGAATAATGACGTTTTTGGGAAATGGTAGCTGGTGCAGGCCATTATTGTGTTTGCATACAAACTATAAAATGTTCTCTCACAAACACACACTATCTCAACTCAATTCAGTTCAATTCAAAGGGCCGTTTTTGGCATGGGAAACATTTGTTTACTTTGCAAGTGGAGAAATAATAAGAAAATGATAAACAAAAGTATTCAGCATTTTTACCGTAATGTCAAAGGTATCGAAAGGATAGACAATTGTAAAGTGAATGCTTTTTTTATTATGCATTGTGTTGTAACAATGTACAAATAGTTAAAGTATGATTATCGACGATAAACTACTAATCAGTTAAATATTGGTAGAGTAGTTTTTGCTTCCCTGGCTGTTCATTTCTCATGGCGACAGGTCTCGTCTTGCTGCTCTGATTGCACAATGCAATTTGGTAGAAGATTAAAAAGTGCAAATAGTTGACTTTTTATTCTCTTTATTTGTTTGGGTCTAATTGAGTTGCTGTCCTGAGGCTCTGTGAGGACTGTTTGTTTTTATGCACAGAACAGAGCCCAAACACCAGATGGCTGAGGAAGCTCTGAGGAAGGCTTTATCTCTCTATGGTTGTGAGCTTTGTTATGCAAGGTTTGAGAATCCGGTTTCTTTAGATAGCGGGGAAATGTATTGCCTCATTTCTGGATGTTAGGATCTGTGTATAATATATACTCCATATTCTGCTGTGAATGTAATATTTGTGGTTTCCGGTGGTACTTTGACTTTTACAGTCTACAGTTCAGTAACGGATTGGAGTATATTTAGCCAGATAACGGCTTTGTATAAAGATAAGAAAAACACTGAAAACTGTTAATGTATTTCAAATTAAACAATTGCATTTAATTCCGGAATTGATGTATGTTGTCTCTCTATGACTAATCGATTAATCAAAGTAAAATACATAAACTAGTAGTTAGTTGCCGCCCTAATGAATTTTATTAGGCTTTTTGTTACAAGTCGATCAATGGAATACAAGATTATGGTCTAGCTTCGAACACATCGGGGTATTAGTTGGTGTCTGGTCTTTCTTGGTGTCTCCCGGCCTTTAGATACCATCTCCAATCACACACCTCTTAGAAATGAAGCTATTTGACCATTTCAATGTTACTAACCATAAGCCAGCATGCCACCAGCGTGTTGATCAGCAGTCTTCAAGCAGGCACACCTTTACGACCAACCGATATGCATCTCCAGTCTGTTTTATCAGCTGCAGGGCGGTAGGGTAGCAGGGCCCGGGGCTAGCTGTGGGCTGTCACAGCGAGGGTGGTGATGTCTAGCATGACACGGACCACCAACCATCTAGGTCCTCAGAACCACCGGGTCTATGGGATCAGACGGGATTAGCTGTATCGACTGGGAAGTCACAACTGTCCGTTTACAGCCACCCTGCGGTGCCAGGGGTTAGAGGACTTTTAGTCATGGCTTTACTGGTAAGCCCTGTCCTGATCGTAATGGACTGTACTGCAGGTCTTGTATCCTGTCAGCTCAGCTGGTAGACTTGTGGCTTTGTATCCATTTGCTGACTTCTGTTGTCTCGCTCCTCCTCTGCTTTTTTCCTCTCTCCTTACCTGTCTTGACACCCTTCTTGCTCACTCTGCTTCTGGAAATCTATCTCCACCTCTCCACCTCAGTCTTCTCCCTGCCTTTCTCCCCTAGCCTCAGCTTAACACACCGTGACATTGTGTGAAATGAGATCACCACTCACAGCTGCTGTGGGTGGCAATGCAACGCTGCATCTAGCTGTGTGTTCTGTACGGATGTGTGTACGGATGTGTGTGTGTGTGTGTGTGTGTGTGGTTTTGGAAACCTGAAACACAGTCTTTGATCAGGGATGGTACAGAGGCTTACACGTGCCCCACTCCTGCTATAGACGTCCCAATCCTGCTATAGACGTCCCAATCCTGCTATAGATGCCCCACAACTGCTATAGACGCCCCACAACTGCTATAGACGCCCCAACTCCTGCTATAGACGCCCCACTCCTGCTATAGACGCCGTGCTCCTGCTATAGACGCCACGCTCCTGCTATAGACGCCACGCTCCTGCTATAGACGCTACGCTCCTGCTATAGATGCTCCACTTCTGCTGTTGTATTTGCAGGAGGTGCCTTTTCTTGCTGGAAGCGTATTGTCTTATGTTCTTATGTTCTTATGTTCTGTTAGAGGGTACTCCTTACCTGCCCTGAAACACAAACCCTTTCATGTCTGCTGGCTGCGTTTGTACCAGCCTGTGTATGTGTTTGTGTATCTCGTTACTTTTCCCTGCTTTTTTAGCGCTACTCTTCCATGTTAATTGTCTTTTGTGTCAGCTGTAAGGGTTGCAGACTGGCAGAAGAGAAAGTGTGAGAGAGAGTGAGAGAAAAGGATGGATGATAAGAGAGGAAGTATAAGAGAGGGAGGGAGGAAGGGATTATGGAGAAGGGGGAGGGAAGATGTGGGGGAGGGAAGATGTGGGGGAGGGAAGATGAGAGGGAGAGGGAAGATGTGAGAGGGGGAGGGAAGATGTGAGGGGGAGGGAGGGAAGACGTGAGAGGGGGAGGGAGGGAAGACGTGAGAGGGGGAGGGAGGGAAGACGTGAGAGGGGGAGGGAGGGAAGATGTGAGAGGGGGAGGGAGGGAAGATGTGAGAGGGGGAGGGAAGATGTTAGGGGGAGGGAAGATGTGAGGGGGAGAGAAGATGTGAGGGGGAGGGAAGATGTGATGGGGAGGGAAGATGTGAGGGGGAGGGAAGATGTGAGGGGAGGGAAGATGTGAGGGGGAGGGAAGATGTGAGAGGGGGAGGGAGGGAAGATGTGAGAGGGGGAGGGAAGATGTGAGAGGGGGAGGGAAGATGAGGGAAGGAGGATGAGAGAGAGAGGGAGGGAAGATGAGAAAGGGGGAGGGTAGATGAGAAAGGGGGAGGGTAGATGAGAAAGGGGGAGGGAGTTTGAGAGAGGGGGACGGGATATGAGAGAAGGGGAGGGAGGATGGGGGAGGGAGGGAGGATGGGGGAGGGAGGCAAAGGGAGAGCGAAATAAACTATTGTTGTTTTTGCTCACCCTCTATTGCACAGCAACCAGGAATAAATTGGCTTTTGTGTTAAACGCACACACACACACACACACACAGACACAGACACACACACACACTCTTACACACACTCTTACACACGCTCATACACATCACACACACTCATACACACCACACACACACTCATACACACCACACACACACTCATACACACCACACACACACTCATACACACCACACACACACTCATACACTCACACACTCATACACACACTCATACACACACACACACACACACACACACACACACACTCATACACACACTTACCGACATCCTGTCCCTGGGAAATGTATATTAGCTTGTGTAAATAGCAGTAGGCTTGGATTGATTTTCTGTTTCCTAATTTGCACACAAACGCTTAATCTTTTTCTCACTCTGTATGGTTGATTACAATCTGCCAGAGGAGTAGATAGAAGGGATGAAGGAGTGAGGCGGAGAGATGAAGGGGAGAGATCGGTAGGGGTGACGGGATGGATGGATGAAGAGAGGGGTGTAGGAATGGAGAGAGAGATGAAGAGGAGAGATTGGGGTGACAGATGGAGAGATGGATGACGAGAGGGATGGAGGAATTATGAGATGAAAAGGAGAAATGATAGGCCAGAGGAATGTATGGATGAAGATATGTTGGGATGGAGAGATGTTGGGATGGAGAGATGTTGGGATGGAGAGATGTTGGGATGGAGATATGTTGGGATTCAGAGATGTTGGGGTGTGGAGATATGGAAAGATGGAGATAGGGGCGGCAGTGGCTCAGTGGGTTGAGTCGGTTGTCTATCAATCGGAAGGTTGGTGGTTCGATCGAGGTGTCCATGAGCAAGACACCTAACCCCAGCTGCTCCTGGCGAGCAGGATCTGTAAAGCGCTTTGGATAAAAGCGCTATATAAAAGCGCAGCATTTACCATTTATATGGAGGGACGTTGGGATGGAGAGATGGAGGGAAGAAGAGGAGCGATGTAGAGCTAGTAAAATAGAGGTCTGTTTAAATGGGGGGAATAGAGAGATGGAGTCAGGCTGAGGGACAAAAAAGAAAACAATAAAGGTCAGACACAGACAGGATGTTCCTTCACTCTCTTCTGTAAACTCCAATAGACACACTAACTAGTAGCGTCATGTTTATTGGTAAACACTGGCATTCACACACACACACACACATGCACACACACACACACACACACACACACACTTACACAATGACACATAGGCAGACAGAGAGAGAAAAACAACTAAACTTAATTGTACAGTGAAACTCAGTGACACAGCCCACACATGGAAAGGTAATTTCCATAGCAAACACAATAACCCATTGTCAGAAGTTGACTGGTGTGGGTGTACTGTCTGCATAAGTTAAGTAGATTGACCACACTTAGGTATGATTGTAGTCAGTTTTGTACTCAGGAGGGATGGCTCCTTCCCACAGGCTATTTGAACTTCTCTATGACATTCTGTCTAACTGGGCCTCGGCCTGTTCTGACAAGCCCTGTGTGTATGCCCTGATTAGAGCGAGATGAAGGGATGAGATGAGACGAAGGGAAAAAGAGCAAGGAAAAAAGCAACTACAGTAAAGGTTAAAGAGGTTTTAGTGAAGATGATGAGAGGAGGAAACACAGTGGATAAAGGGGGAGTGGATAAGGTTAAAGGGCGTGACTGAGAGAGATCATTTTGTCTCACTATATTTCTGAGATGATGCATGGTAGATACAGTAGAGACATAGAGGTGGAGATATAGCGGGAGATATAGGGGTGGGGATATAGGATCAGATATATAGGGTCAGAGATATCGGGGTGGAGATATTGGGGCAGTGATATAGAGGAGGAGATATAGGGGCAGTGATATAGGGGGGGAGATATAGGGGTGTATATATATAGGGTCAGAGATATGGGGCGGAGATATAGGGTCAGGGATATAGGGGAGGAGATATAGAGGAGAAGATATATGAGTGCAGATATAGGATCAGATATATAGGGTCAGAGATATCGGGGTGGAGATATTGGGGCAGTGATATAGGGGAGGAGATATAGGGGCAGTGATATAGGGGAGGAGATATAGGGGTATATATATAGGGTCAGAGATATGGGGGCGGAGATATAGGGTCAGGGATATAGGGGAGGAGATATAGAGGAGAAGATATATGAGTGCAGATATAGGATCAGATATATAGGGGAGGAGATATAGGGGCATATATATAGGGTCAGGGATATAGGGGAGGAGATATATGAGTGGAGATATAGGGTCAGATATAAAGGGTCAGAGATATAGGGGAGGAGGGGTGAAGTAGAGGCGTGTAAAAGGATGTGAGGGAGTATCAAATAAAGTGGGAGGAGCTAAGATGTGCATTTTTACAAAACAGGAGATGTTTTTCTTTGTCATTTAATGAGCTAGAACCTTGTCACTTCTCATCCCTTGTTCTTCTCCACCAGAGAGCAACATGAGATTGGCCTCACACTCAAACTGTTGCCATGGTGGCCATATTACTGCATCACACTGCTACAGACAGAGCCAGAGGACTAATAGATTGTCCCCTAGACAAGACCAAAGACAGGCCCAGAGACGGGCCCAGAGACGGGCCCTAGAGACGGGCCCTAGAGACGGGCCCTAGAGACGGGCCCTAGAGACGGGCCCTAGAGACGGGCCCTAGAGACGGGCCCTAGAGACGGGCCCTAGAGACGGGCCCAGAGACGGGCCCAGAGACGGGCCCAGAGACGGGCCCAGAGACGGGCCCAGAGACGGGCCCAGAGACGGGCCCAGAGACGGGCCCAGAGACGGGTCCAGAGACAGGTCCAGAGCCAGGTCTACAGGCAGGTCCAAAGTCAGACAGTTTTAAATTCTCAGGTATTACAGCATATGAATTGTGTGATTGTTGTACCTGTCTGTAGACCTGTCTGTGGCCCCGTCTGTGGGCCTGTGTGATTGTTGTATTGAGTAACAGTAGTCCTCCAGGCCTGCTGGTCAGAGTTTGTGTCAGGACAGTGGGGACTGGAAACTGTGTTCTGTTGTTTTTCATCGTCGAAAGATGTAAGAGTACAGATTAAGGGAGAGAATGTGTATTTGGAAAAAAAAAGTAATATCAATGAGGACATTTATTATTCTATATTTTTTCATTGACATGAAGAATATTATCACATGAAAAAAATGTTCTTTTAAAAATGCAATTGTACCGACTGTAGATTTACGGTGAGGGCAGTGAGAAATACAGCCCCAAAAATAATGAGGTCCCTGCTGAAGAAGTTTCAATGCCACAGCTCTCTGCCTTATTAGTGAATACAAGCCAGATGTCTGCTGCTCTCCTATCTCTTGCTGCTTCTGGGAAAGAAAACCCGCGTCTGTGGCCCAATCCATGTCCTCTGTAAATGCCTCTAACCGTTCCACGACTTCCGTCTCAGCACAATCTCTGTTTCTCTCGCTCTATCATTTCTCTCGCTCCATCATTTCTCTCGCTCCATCATTTCTCTCGCTCCATCATTTCTCGGGCTCTCTCCTTTCCTCTCCCTGTACTCTTGGAGGAAGTGCGCGTTTATCTTTCCATTCTTTCATTAGCGCCAACACTGTGCTCATCAATGCAAATGTATGGATTCCATTACTCCTATTTTATCTGTTCTTACCACCCCAAATTTACTCTCGCACTGCAAATTGATTGACCAGCTTGCTGTGCTGGAGATAAAAATGCACGAGAAAACTGGGTGATTTTGAGACATCGCAGGAAATGAGCGATGAACCAAACCCTTCTGATAAACAGTGCAGTTTCCTGTCATCCTTTTAACAGCCGACTTAAAACCTAATACGACTCATAGCCTATCACTGAATCCAATTTATAGAGGAAGAAGGGGAGAAATGACAGGGGGAGTGGGAGGAGGGAGGAGTAAGGAAGAAGGTGAGACAGGGAATGAAAAGGAGGGAGAGGGAGGGAGGAGAGGAAAATAAAAAGAGGGTTAGCAGAGAGAAGCAGAGTGAGGGAGTGAGTGAGAAGGAGGAATGGATAAAAGGAGAAGAAACCGACAGTTGCTATTGATAGTTCCTCAGATTGTTTGAGTCCCTGAATAGAATATCACTGGCTGAATATCACTGGCTGAATATCACTGGCTGAATATCACTGGCTGAATATCACTGGCTGAATATCACTGCCTGAATATCACTGAATATAAAATACCAACCTCTGTTGATGTTTGGTTACTTAGCCAAAGCACTGATCTCATATCTCACTCACCCTAAACGTATATAACACACACACACACACACACACACACACACACACACACACACACACACACACACACACACACACACACACACAGACACAGACACAGACAAAACAGATGGGCTATAAAAAGCTCATAATGCTAGACGTATAGAGATGTAGCCGGCATATCCTGCAACATCTGCTGAATTTAAACGAGGGAGAGAAAAATGAAATGTTGTAAATTAGCACTTTCTCCACCCTTGAGAGAGAGACAGACATGTTTGCTGTTACCTGGCCAACAACATGCACTGCCTGTAACTATGCCAACATCAGCAATTAAATTACTGATTTGAGTTACCAATCAATAGAGTGAGTGTACATACAGTGATAATAGATCTCACAATTCATGCATCGGACAACACTTTATCTACAGCTTGTTCTTCGTCTTTTTAAACAGGCACCCAATTGGTTTTCAAAACTGTTAGTTTCATGACATATATATGTAAAATATATTTGTCTTGGCATTTTCATGCTTTATTGGCAAGACAGAGAAAGTGGTGAAGATAGAGGAGAGTGTGCTCCAAAGGGCGCAGGTGGGAACCGAACCCACGCTGCAGTGATATGTGAGCACCCGTAGACAGCAGCCTAGACCAGTGGATAATGTAAAATGACTGTATGGACTGTCAATACTCTGAACTTTATAAATCTTCACATTTGTCCTCTAGCCCCTTTGCAATTGCTATGAATTTGAAATTCGGAGTGTCAGCTTTAATTTTCGCATAATTTTTATCCGCTGGATCATTTAGAAATTACAGCAAGTGTTTGCCTCTACCCACATTGTTAGGGTGTTAAACTATGGAGGCACATGATTGGCCGATACAGAACATGATTGGCCGATACAGAACATGATTGGCCGATACAGAGCATGATTGGCCGATACAGAACATGATTGGACGATACAGAACATGATTGGCCGATACAGAACATGATTGTCCGATCCAGAACATGATTGGCCGATACAGAACATGATTGGCCCATACAGAACATGATTGGTCGATACAGAACATGATTGGCCCATACAGATACATATTCAGCAACCCACAGACATCACTAGAAGCTAACCCTAGGCCTGTGCTGTAGCTATCTTCACTTCCTTTAAAAGGCAGTTTTGTCAAATCAGATTAGTGAATTGAGCAGGCAAAAACCTTCTTTTTGAGGATATCCATGGCAGTGTGTCTTCCTGCCTTGTGATGAAGTGCATTTGTGTTCAGAGGCATTTGATTGGACCGGACGAGATGTTTTCCTGACCACCTCAGAATTCATCCTGCTGACACAGTGAGCAGTAACATCTACGTTCAGGTCAATCACATTATTCCTAGTAGCCATATAAACGATATAATTCGATGGACATTTAACTCTCTCTGCTCCCAGCACTACCTTAATTGGTCATCTGATCCAGCATCTCACCTTGCTCTTCTTCAACATAATAAGACACAAGCTGCAGGTCGGCGTCATGAAGCTAACAGAGTCTGATGCAGGGAAATCTATTATTCATGCGTCTTCTTCTACGAGGCTCCAGGGTCTTGTGGTTTCGCTGGGTGTAGATATGGGTCACATGTCAGATCTGTCTGGCGCTGTGAAACACCAGGTTAAGATATGGTGATGGGGTGTATGTGCAGTTAAAGTCACCCGGTCGCCCAACTTGCCAGGCGGCTGGAGGATCGTGACTGGAGACTGAGAACGAGAGCAGCTACTGCAGAAAGATTTCAGTAAGCTCTCGTTCCCTCTTATTCTCCCGCTATTTCTGTCTGGCTTTCCTTTTTTCACTGTGTTTTTGTCTGCTTTTCCAGTGTCCCTCTTTATCCACATCACACACACACAGACACCTTATTTTGCTCGTCTTCTGCTTGTTGCTTCTCTGTCAATCTCCACACACTCCCTCGATTATTCCTCCAATCTCCCTGAGTCACTTCCAAACAACCAACCGTTTTGTAACATCATAACTGTCATTCTAGGTCTTTCCTCCTTTTCTCTTCACGTTGTCTCTGTTAGTCTGCTTATTTTTTGCTGCCACTGTGTCAACGACTGTGACGGTCTCCACCTCTCCTTTTCTCTCTACTCATGTCCACCTCTTTCCTTGCATCTGAGTCCTTTTCTAAGCTGCATCATATCGCTAAACCTCTTTTTCTATCTCTACTAAAGCAGAACTAGTATCCTCCGCTGACACAGAGGTTGACTGATTTAATTTGTTTTCCCATGCTATCTTTTGCTCTCTCTTTCCCTCTCCCTTCTATCTCTCTTCTTCACTCTGTCTTCCTTTGTCTCTTTTCACTTTCTCTTTCTATTTTTCGATATATTGATTTGCAACAAACGATGAACAGGAAAAAGGAGTAGCAAACAGGAAGGGAAATATATCTGTGCTGTGTGGCTCAGAGCTATACAGGGCAGCTGGCTGATCAATTAAAGGATATTTTCAAAGACGCACCGAGAGAAGAGCCAAGTGAGGCAGTGAGGAATGGAGAAAAAAAAGGAGTTGAGAAATTCGATCAGAAATAAGCAGAGAAGAGGGAGAATTAGGTAAGGTAAATTACCATACAATAAATAAAAACATACTCAAGTCTAATTGAAACTGTAAGCAGCTTGGCCATGAATTAATTATGTATAGGTGTACCCCAACACGCGAATAACTAGCCTGTATACCAGTCATAAATAAAAATGTATGTGAGGCTCAAGTTTGATGTGTGATATTTATTTATTGCCGCTCAATTGTGCAGTTTTTTTTAAACCACCCATTTCAGCTGTTTTTTATATGTGCATGAGTTCTAAATAAGAAATCATTACTCACTTCCTTTAATCCCAGAATGCCGCTTGAATTGCTGGTCCTAAGTACAAGTATAGAACAAGTCAGGCAGACTATTTTGAGGTAACAGAAAATAACCTTGTAAAAGCGAAGTTTTATCTCCCGTTTCTATCTTTATTTCATATGTTCTGTAAATTCCGTAACAGTTGAACATCACATCACTCTACAACAATCTACCCATCACTCTACAACAATGACTGTTTTATTTCACTGTCTGACTCTCTCGATTCTCTGCAGTCCTCAGGACCCATAATCCCCACATTCATTTAGCTTCTCTTGTTTTTCGTTTTTCTCTTACTGTCACCTTGCTCTAGTTCAATCTCTTGTCTTTTCTCTTTCTCTATCTCTCTAATATCAGTCTTTCTAAAGCCTTCTCTCGCTCATTCTCGCAATCAAAGCAATATTTCATCTGGTGGCTATTAGACCACATTCAAAGTGACAATCTTCTAGAAAAACAGAAAGGAGACAAAACATGTTCATGCGAAAAATGCAACTGGAATGTTTCCGACTTTTAAGACTCGTTCTGGGTAAATTATCACCAGCTTCATATAATCTTATTATCCTTAATAAAAGTATTAGATCGAAGCCAAGTGGAAAGTTAAAGGGAGAGGGAGAGAGGGAGAACCTTAGGATATGCTGTCGCTGATAGGCCATTATCTTTAATGTGAGGGGCTCCTCATATAACTCCTGATAACTACATAGAGGCCTGAGCAAGACACTATGTAAGAACACACACACACACAAACACATTGTTAGTCACTGCAGTTGGGTCACCTCGTCACTTCTCATGCCTTGTCTTGTGGTGAAAATAAATCATATCTAAAAATGACTGCCCTCTTCTAGACTGAACCCATGGATGAAAGAGAGACATGAAGTAATGAGTGAGAATGGAGAAAGGCTCTAATTGGCTCTGCTAGGCTCTCGTTGGCTCTGATAGGCTCTGATATGCTCTCATAGGCTTTGATAGGCTCTCATAGACTCTCATAGGCTTTGATAGGCTCTCATAGACTCTAATAGTCTTTGATTAGGCTCTAATAGTCTCTGATAGGCTTTCATAGGCTCTGAAAGGATCTACTAGGCTCTGAAATGATCTGCTAAGCTCTAAAAGGATCTGCTAGGCTCTGCTCCAGGCTCGAAGCTGTGTCCCCAGATTATGACTCACCAGGAGCATGTATGCACACACACACACACACACACACACAAACACAAACACTGAACAGGTAACAGCCATTCACATACACATGCTAACACACTTATATCTGACGTTAGATAGTGTAACATTCAACCCATCTCAGTTAAATCCCTCTACACATGCTGTCTGTTTTCACTCTGGAGTTTCCAATGGGGAACACAGGCTTCAAAAGCACGGGAAAATAGATCTAAACTTCAAAACTAAATGCTCCGGTGAAATCACAGAGTGTTTACAGAGGTCAACAGACTGACAGGTAGGCTCTTGACGGGTGGGTCGGTGGACAGACAGACAAATCAACCGGCAGAAAGAAAGACAGTGACACAAAGATGGATCGTCAGGCTGACAGGCAAAACATCAAAGAAGCAGATAGCGGGACAGACAGACAAATAGACAAACAGACAAATAGACAGACAGACAAACAGACAGACAGACAGACAGAAAAAAAACAGACAAATAGACAGACAGACAAACAGACAGGCAGGGGGGATGAGGTATTGTGGGAATGGAATGAAAGAATCGATTTTCCCGGCAGCGTCTGGAACATGAAGTGGGATATCCGGTCCGAGGGCCGGGAGTGTTGAGTCTTCCCTGCTTCCCTGTCAGATTATCCCTGTGTGTGATAACAGACAGCTCGGCTTGGGAATGGTTTGTGGAGAGGGAGCTGTACTCAGTGTTTAAAGCTGCTTTTCTGAACTATCCAACTAGACCACTGTGTGACAAGTAATGCACTCCCAAAATAGAGCTCAAAAGCTGTCTGTAAGAATGTCCCATCTACACGGTTGTTTGTCTGTCCAGAGCTTCATTCAGATCTGTTGGCCTCCTCCTCAGATCTGATCTCTGAGTCACTGGAGCAGGGTTCACACAGCCAATCAGCGCAACACACCTGTGGTTATTAAAAACACAATGCCCTTCTATCTATCTATGTGTTTCGGATGTGCTGGATGTGTTCTGGATGTGCTGGATGTGTTCTGGATGTGCTGGATGTGTTCTGGATGTGCTGGATGTGTTTTGGATGTGCTGGATGTGTTTTGGATGTGCTGGATGTGCTGGATGTGTTTTGGATGTGCTGGATGTGCTGGATGTGTTTTGGATGTGCTGGATGTGTTGGATGTGCTGGATGTGTTGGATGTGCTGGATGTGTTGGATGTGCTGGATGTGTTTTGGATGTGCTGGATGTGTTGGATGTGCTGGATGTGCTGGATGTGTTTTGGATGTGCTGGATGTGTTGGATGTGCTGGATGTGTTGGATGTGCTGGATGTGCTGGATGTGTTTTGGATGTGCTGGATGTGTTGGATGTGCTGGATGTGTTTTGGATGTGCTGGATGTGTTGGATGTGCTGGATGTGTTGGATGTGCTGGATGTGTTGGATGTGCTGGATGTGTTGACCGGGGAGAATACAGTGACTCTATTAGTGAAATTAAGAATTGTGCAGTTTGAGTGACATGTGTCAGAGTTCACAGTGAGTGGGAAACAGCCAGTAACCAGAGGTAGAGGATCAACAGAGTTGGCCTACAAGGGATCTGTTCAGTATGGATGTTGCACAGGTCAATATTGTGATTTTATGATTCTTATTTCCCTAGCACACACACACACACACAAACACATACATACGCACACATATGTGAACACACAAGAACACACCCACTCAGAGACAAACGCAACCACTCACAAACTCAAACCACCCCCACACACACACACACACAAACACACGTGCGCACACACTCGGAGCATGTGCCTGGCTGTGGGCTGTGTGTTGTGTGTGGATCTCAGAGAAGGGTGTTGGATCTTTGACAGGCAGCTGTGCCTCCTCATTCTTTTTTTTCTTTTTCTTTCTTTCTTTCATTCTTAGAGAGACAAAAATAGAGCGTCTGTGGTCCACTTTCCAACCAATATATCACAAATGGGTAAACAATCAATTGAGATTCAGCGTGCAACATTTTCTAAATGTGTACTTTTACTACATGCCCAACACCAGCAGATCTGACTATAGGACTATACCAGGTCAACAAACAATCAATTGAGATTCAGATCTGACTATAGGACAACTAATGATTTCTCTATAAATGTGATACAGCAGATCTTTACTAGGACTATGCCCAACACCAGCAGATCTGACTATAGGACTATACCAGCTAATGATCAACATCAGCAGATCTGACTATAGGACTATACCAGCTAATGATCAACATCAGCAGATCTGACTATAGGACTATACCCGCTAATGATCAACATCAGCAGATCTGACTATAGGACTATACCCGCTAATGATCAACATCAGCAGATCTGACTATAGGACTATACCAGCTAATGATCAACATCAGCAGATCTGACTATAACTATATTTTTATAGGGAAAGCCCAAAGCAGATCCAATGATCAATTTTTATTAACATCAGCAGATCTGACTATTGACTAATGATCAACCAGATCAGACTATACCCGCTAATGATCAACATCAGCAGATCTGACTATGGACTATACCAGCTAATGATCAACATCAGCAGATCTGACTATAGGACTATACCAGCAGATCTGACTATAGGACTATACCCGCTAATGATCAACACCAGCAGATCTGACTATAGGACTATACCAGCTAATGATCAACATCAGCAGATCTGACTATAGGACTATACCAGCTAATGATCAACATCAGCAGATCTGACTATAGGACTATACCCACTAATGATCAACATCAGCAGACTCTGTTCACATGGGCCCTAGGAAAGCCACAAAGTCCCAGATCCAATCACATCACGAGAAAACAATTTTTATTATTATTACCATTGAATTGACCCCAGAGTGGTCAGTCACTTACTCCCAAAAAGCCATGTGTTTGAAGCCTGGTATTTGTGCTGGTAGCTAACTACTAGCAAATTGTTTCACATCAAGAGATGTGAGCGAGAGAGAGTTAGAGAGAGTTAGAGAGAGAGTTAGAGAGAGAGTTAGAGAGAGAGAGTTAGAGAGAGAGAGTTAGAGAGAGAGTTAGAGAGAGAGTTAGAGAGAGAGTTAGAGAGAGTTAGAGAGAGTTAGAGAGAGAGAGTTAGAGAGAGTTAGAGAGAGAGAGAGAGAGAGTTAGAGAGAGTTAGAGAGAGAGAGAGAGTTAGAGAGAGAGAGAGAGAGATAGAGAGAGAGAGAGAGTTAGAGAGAGAGAGAGAGAGAGTTAGAGAGAGAGAGAGAGAGTTAGAGAGAGAGAGTTTTGCGCGCGCGCACACACACACACACACACACACACACACACACACACACACACACACGCACACGCACAGTCACAACAACACCCAGTAGGACAGTTTCCTTGGAAACAGTTGTGTGATTATATAGCAAGCATTTCTTTGTGTGTGTGTTGCATTTTGTCTGTGTAGTTTTTGTCAAGGCTCTTTTGATGATTGTATGCCCCCCCCACCGCTATCCCTTTACCACACACACACACACACACACGTGCACGCGTGCACGCACACAACTACACCAAGTATGACTGTTCCCTTGGAAACAGTTGTGTTATTATAAACCAAACGTAGATCTTTGTGTGCGTAGTGTGTGTGCGTAGTGTGTGTGTGTGTGTGCGTAGTGTGTGTGTGCTTTCCTTCCGCTTGTTCTTTCTATCTTTGTCATCATCTCTCTCCATCTCTCTCCATCTCTCTCCATCTCTCTCCATCTCTCTCCATCTCTCTCTGCTGCTCTTCATTCTCATCTCACTTTCTATATCACTCTATTGGGTGTATCTGTTTCTACTTCCCTTTTTTGTTCCACTATCACATCCCATGTCCCCCCACCCTTAACGGTGACTGTGTCTAAACTCTAAAGCATGGGTTCCTTACTGGGGGTACCAGTACATGGAAGGACAATTAAGGGAAAGACATGGAAGTATAAGTAAGGGAGAGACATGGAAGGACAAGTAAGGGAGAGACATGGAAGGACAAGTAAGGGAGACATGGAAGTACAAGTAAGAGAGAGACATGGAAGGACAAGTAAGGGAGAGACATGGAAGGACAAGTAAGGGAGATACATGGAAGTACAAGTAAGGGAGACATGGAAGTACAAGTAAGAGAGAGACATGGAAGGACAAGTAAGGGAGACATGGAAGTACAAGTAAGAGAGAGACATGGAAGGACAAGTAAGGGAGAGACATGGAAGGACAAGTAAGGGAGATACATGGAAGTACAAGTAAGGGAGACATGGAAGTACAAGTAAGAGAGAGACATGGAAGGACAAGTAAGGGAGAGACATTGAAGTACAAGTAAGGGAGTGACATGGAAGGACAAGTAAGGGAGGGACATGGAAGTACAAGTAAGGGAGAGACATGGAAGAACAAGTAAGGTAGAGACATGGAAGTACAAGTAAGGGAGAGACATGGAAGTACAAGTAAGGGAGAGACATGGAAGAACAAGTAAGAGAGAGACATGGAAGGACAAGTAAGGGAGAGACATGGAAGTACAAGTAAGGGAGAGACATGGAAGGACAAGTAAGGGAGGGACATGGAAGTACAAGTAAGGGAGAGACATGGAAGTACAAGTAAGGGAGAGACATGGAAGTACAAGTAAGGGAGAGACATGGAAGGACAAGTAAGGGAGAGACATGGAAGTACAAGTAAGAGAGAGACATGGAAGTACAAGTAAGGGAGGGACAGACGAACAAGAGAACATTGGCCAGTTAAATGCAATCCTAGGAGGCGATGTTTGAAAATGAAAAACATTAGAGACAATAATGGGAAAGTCCCTAGAGATTTGTGTGTGTGTGAGAATGTATGTTTGTGTGTGTACATGCGTGTAAAATGGATGATATGTAATATAGCCAGTCTTTTAAAAGACTGACACCCCCTGGGGGGAGGTGTTTGAAATCATTTTTTGAGGAGGAAAATATGTCAGTTTCTACATTCCTTGTTTTTGATATGCAGGGTCAGATAGATAGTTGAGTAATTTTTTGCGGAAAATAATATGATCAAATCATTTTGATGCAAAGAATGAACCTCTTAAAAAGATCCAAAGGTTTTACTTTGCATATGTCACGTAGCATGTGTGTGTCTATATATTTAAAATAAGTATATATATATATTTATTCATTTATTTTGTTTGATCCAGACAATAATGGCTGTGTGTTGAGTTATTTTGAGGGGACAACATATGTACACTGTTATACAAGCTGTACACTCACTACTTTACATTGTAGCAAAGTTTCATTTCTTCAGTGTTGTCACATGAGAAGATATAATCAAATATTTACAAAAATGTGCGGGATGTACTCACTTCTGTGAGATACTGTATATATGTCACATAGCGAGGTGAAGTGCAGTTCAGAATGCCAGGCGCAGAGCGTGAATCCTCGTTCGTGGTATTTATTTTTAAAGTTAAAAATAAACACCAAGACATCGCTGACAACTTACCAGAATATAGAAACATGACTCCAAATAATGCTTAGCAGACTGCCAAAATACCCAGGAAACGTAATTAACCCAACAGATTGCTAACTCACACCAGCCGTGTGCACCCCACCAAAATCCCTGAGTGGGACAAGGTTCACCACTCGTGACAGCATAGGTCTCTCATTTGCCGTCATCTCAGGGAGCGTGATGATATTTTGCTTGAGCGAATAATGTATGTAAATAATAATCATGTACTTTCCCAATATCTCTCACATTTATTTATATTCCGATGCCCACTGTTACCTAGTTTAGCTAAAGGTGTATTCGGGCTGTTGACACCATCACTGTTTGGCAGCCACCTTTCAGATACATTTTAAATCTTACATCAATGTTTGAAAGGACTGACATCTCAGAAAGTAATACAAACCTCGTTTACATGGTGAAGTATATATCATCATGGTGAGTCATATGGTCATCTCAAAGTTGGAATAAGGAGTTAGGTGGTGTAACATATGACTGGAATAAGGAGTTAGGTGGAGTAACATATGACTGGAATAAGGAGTTAGGTGGTGTAACATATGGCTGGAATAAGGAGTTAGGTGGTGTAACATATGGCTGGAATAAGGCGTTAGGTGGTGTCACATATGGCTGAAATACGGAGTTGGGTGGTGTAACATATGGCAGGAATAAGGAGTTGGGTGGTGTTACATATGGCTGGAATAAGGAGTTAGGTGGTGTAACATATGACTGAAATAAGGAGTTGGGTGGTGTAACATATGGCTGGAATAAGGAGTTAGGTGGTGTAACATATGGCAGGAATAAGGAGTTAGGTGGTGTAACATATGGCTGGAATAAGGAGTTAGGTGGTGTAACATATGGCAGGAATAAGGAGTTAGGTGGTGTAACATATGGCTGGAATAAGGAGTTAGGTGGTGTAACATATGGCTGGAATAAGGAGTTAGGTGGTGTAACATATGGCAGGACTAAGGAGTTAGGTGGTGTAACATATGGCAGGAATAAGGAGTTAGGTGGTGTAACATATGGCTGGAATAAGGAGTTAGGTGGTGTAACATATGGCTGGAATAAGGAGTTAGGGGGTGTAACATATGGCTGGAATAAGGAGTTAGGTGGTGTAACATATGGCTGGAATAAAGAGTTAGGTGGAGTAACATATGGCTGGAATAAGGAGTTAGGTGGTGTAACATATGACTGGAATAAGGAGTTAGGTGGTGTAACATATGGCAGGAATAAGGAGTTAGGTGGTGTAACATATGGCTGGAATAAAGAGTTAGGTGGTGTAACATATGGCAGGAATAAGGAGTTAGGTGGAGTAACATATGGCTGGAATAAAGAGTTAGGTGGTGTAACATATGGCAGGAATAAGGAGTTAGGTGGAGTAACATATGGCAGGAATAAGGAGTTAGGTGGAGTAACATATGGCTGGAATAAGGAGTTAGGTGGTGTAACATATGGCAGGAATAAGGAGTTAGGTGGTGTAACATATGGCTGGAATAAGGAGTTAGGTGGTGTCACATATGGCTGGAATAAGGAGTTAGGTGGTGTCACATATGGCTGGAATAAAGAGTTAGGTGGTGTCACATATGACTGGAATCAGGGCAGAACAGAAAAAGCTGGTTACATTTATGTCTAAAAGGTTTCTTATTGGTCACATCGAAACATCTCCAAACGTCCTTTTGATCTGTTTGAATGACTCCTCTCTTCTGAAAAAAGTTAGCAAAACTAATGATAACAGCACCATAATCATAATTCAACTACAAAAGGGATATTTTCATATTACCACTTGAAAGCAGAAACAAAGAGCGAGTCAATATGCTAGACGATGGATTTTATGGGTTGGGAGGGGCATAAAATGAGAATATGATAATAATTTAGTATCTCTTTGCCATCTCTTTGACTGTTTTTGAATAAGACGGGGAACGAGATGGCTCGGCTAAATTGCCTTTTCCTCGACTGCTGAGCGTCACGTGCGCTCGTATTTAATAGGTGTTCTGTGCATTCATTATTCCCGCGGAGAAGGTCACCACACACAGCCTTCCCCTGAATAATAACATACATTGTCATTTTCCTCTCATCACAAATCTATCATTAACATCATCAGTAACAGTTTTAATCACACACTCCTGCTACATGGGCGGGACTGGACTCCTGAGGGAGGAGGGGGTGACAGGTTCTCATGGACACCCACTCACACACATATTTCAAAAGCTTATTTCGTTACACTTTGTTTTATTTCAGAGTGCCGTTGTACATCTGTATATGTTCTTTTGACAGTAATGCTATCAACAATTTATCAGATTTTGATCAACTGCTTTCCACTTGGACAATGGAACTATATCCACTAGCACTATATCTGCTAGCTCTACACTTTAACGCATACCACTATATCCTATACCACCATAGCACTATGTTCACTAGCACTGTAGCACTATATTCATTAGCACTATATCACTACAGCTACTATCACTATAGCATTATATTCATTAGCACTATAGCACTATATTTGAACTATAGCAATTTAGGATAATATCCACTAGCACTAAAGCACTATATCCACTAGCACTATATCCCTTAGCACTATATCACTATATACTTTAGCACTATAGCACTATATTCTATACCACTAAAGCATTATATCCACTAGCACTATATCCCTTAGCACTATATCACTATATACTTTAGCACTATAGCACTATATTCTATACCACTATAGCACTATATCCACTAGCACTATATCCCTTAGCACTATATCACTATATACTTTAGCACTATAGCACTATATTCTATACCACTAAAGCACTATATCCACTAGCACTATATCCCTTAGCACTATATCACTATATACTTTAGCACTATAGCACTATATTCTATACCACTATAGCACTATATCCACTAGCACTATATCCCTTAGCACTATATCACTATATACTTTAGCACTATAGCACTATATTCTATACCACTATAGCACTATATCCACTAGCACTATATCCCTTAGCACTATATCACTATATACTTTAGCACTATAGCACTATATTCTATACCACTATAGCACTATATCCACTAGCACTATATCCCTTAGCACTATATCACTATATACTTTAGCACTATAGCACTATATTCTATACCACTATAGCACTATATCCACTAGCACTATATCCCTTAGCACTATATCACTATATACTTTAGCACTATAGCACTATATTCTATACCACTATAGCACTATATCCACTAGCACTATATCCCTTAGCACTATATCACTATATACTTTAGCACTATAGCACTATATTCTATACCACTATATCCACTATCACTAAAGCACTATAACTAATTAGCACAACAACACAATATGTACACTAACACTATGGAACTATTGCCAGCCTGGTAATTGTAGCAAAAAATAACACCTCTCTCTGTCCTACCCCCACAATTACGTGTTCCTGCTTTAAGTAATTTAACTCAATGTATAAAATGAAGACCTGATAATGCATTGCAGGGCACCTAAGTCTGAGAACCCAGCAGAACATCGAGTTTCCCTGTCTGTGAATTTAGTCCAGTAGAAGTATCATCCAAACTGATCTAATTTCACCTTGGGAAGATATTTCTATGTGTGGTGTGGGTCTAAGACAAGCCACTTTTGTAAAAAAAACATTTGTATTGCACACTGGCAAACATTTGTTCGTTCTTAGCTAGTGCTACCTCTGTCACCGCTACATCTGTGACAGAGCCAGCACCTAAATGACCACATCCACAGGGGAAATGTCTAGCTTATGGAGCCTGGTTACTCATACTCACTTATGTGTCACACATGCATTTTGTTGACGAGGGAGAACACACACACACACACACATTGGACAAAATGTTTTTTCTGATGTTGAGTTTGAACCGCAGCATGAGAACATTTGAAAATGCATTCACTCTGGATACTGGATTCTGGAGTTTCCACTAAATGACAGTGCTATATTTGTGGCACAGCTGTAACTAATTGAAAAAGAAGTGGATCAGGTGTTGAGTAAACGGGTGTGTGGTGTCTGTACTGGTCATGTTTCTCTATGGCATGTATAAACACCAGGATGCTGGCTAGCCACAGATCATTAGAATATGGCACAGTACCAGGCCATCAGAAATACTCATCTCCACATTTACATGTCTGTGCCCAGAGACACTTCCGTCTTAAATAAGGTGATCACAGGGACCCGTGTACACAGAGTGGAGACAAACATTACAAACAGAAGATTGATGTATTATATGTTTATTCACTTTCACTCACTCCACCATCAATCGCTTTTCTCCCCCCTCATTCTGTCTAAGCCGTTGTAATTTTAACTACAAATGTTACAATTGTGATCAATATTACCCAGCGTCATTATAATTGATATTTCTCTCTACATCTTTCCTTCTGCTATCCCCTGCAATCGCTGAAGGAAGTTGAGGTAAGTCGTTGATTTATCATTCGACATCTATAACTAAATGTTTGTATTCGCTGTGACAAGACACATTGAATGATGTGTACGAATGAAGAGCGATTTCCTGCACCTGAAAATAACTTGAAGAGCTTTGTCACTGCAGACACACAATAGCATCCGTTGCCAGACTGATGCAGTACAACATATCCTTTTGAGCTCATTGCAGTGTCGGAAAAAAACCGATTTCCAACCACTTTAAAGCAACTTCTCCTATAAAACATAGGAGATCACACAGAGATAAAAGTTGAAAATGGCTGGGGCGGTGTTCTGTAGAGGGAGAGTGACATGGTACAAATCTTGATGTGATAAAAAGGATAACATTCTGCTAACTGGGTCATGTTTAACACATTTAGTGTCCCAAACGCCAATCAATTCCCTATTTCGTGCACAACTTTCGGCCTCTGGGACACATTATAAGTTGACTGTGTCCAGCCGCTGTGAGTTCCTTATCTGGGTGCAGTCACATAGTGGAGCCTGGGGCCATTGTGTCAAACTGTCTGAGGTATTATCTGGCCTGGATGGAAACCTGGTGCAGAGCAAGAGGTGGACAGGGTAGGATGAGGGCTCTGCTGATGGAGATAAATGACCTCTACAGTAAATGGCATTTGGCTAAATCATATGTCTGTCAAACTTCTTATTCCCGCAACATTAGAGTTCATGCAGTCAAGTCAATATAGATTAATTTAGTCTGGGGTGAAAGGCTAAATCTGATGGGAACAAAGATTAGGAAATAGAGAGAACAAGGTGGAGAAGTTCAAATGAGAGCACTGAAGAGGAAAGGAGTTAGGGAAGGATGAAGAGAACCGAGGGAGCAGCTAATTGGGCCTCGTCAACTCATATCAAACTAATGGACTTATTCACTAAAGCACTATACTGTAATTTACTGTAATTTGTAAATCTGTAATTGGTAAAACAGGAAATCTTGTTAAACAGGAATTTGTGGAGGGAGAGTGCCCGTTTCTATTAGTAAATTGTCCGAGCTTGCTCTCTGTTTTGAGCATTCCTCTATTCCTCCCTCCTCTCCTCCCACACTCCTCTCCATCCCTTCACTATCCTCTCCTCTACTAATAAAGCATTCTCTGTTGTATTGAGTGGGAGTCAGACCCTGCTTTTAAACACAGTAGGGGCTCTCACAGTGGGTCAGCCACAATCACTCAACTACACGAACTCCAGGAAGTGCTCATTAACTCATCTAACCGTCAGTGTGCACACTGATAAGCCAAAACATTATGAGCGCCAGCCTAATATGGTGACGGTCCTCCGTGTGCCGCAAAAACACGGCCGACCCGCCGAGGCATGAACTCTACAAGACCCCTGAAGGGGTTCTGTGGTATCTGACACCAAGACATTAGCAGCAGATTGTGTTAGTTGCAAGGTGGAGCTACTGTGAATCATTGGGATTGAGATCTGGGGAATTTGGAGGCCAGAGCAACATGTGCCTCATACAGACCGAACAATGTGTGCAGTTCGGCAGGGCTGCTGAAAGATGCCGCGGCCGTCAGGGAATTCCATTGCCATTAAGGGTTGTACCTGGCCTGTAACGATGTTTAGGTAGGTGGCATGTGTCAAACCAATGCTCGGTCGCAGGGTTTCCCAGCAGAACATTGCCCATAGCATCACACTCCCTTAATCGGCTTGTCGTCTTCCCTCAGTTTATCTTTCCTTGGTACACGGCGTAAACTTACACGGCCGTTTATGTGATGTCAAAGAAAACAGGACTCATTGGACCAGGGAACCATCTTTCCACTGCTTCGTGGTCCAGATCAGACGCTTGTGTGCCCTTTGTAAGCACTGCTTTGTCCATCCATAGACCACTGTCAGTAGGTTGTCACCACGGCTGACCAGGAGCACCCCACAGAAGCCTTGCCAGTTCAGAGATGCTCTGTTCGCTTACCATTTAATCGAACCACACTTTCACATGTCCCTTGTTATTAGAAGATCAACGTTATTTGCTTCACCTGTGAAGTCAATGTTTTGACTCATCTGGTTTGTTTAAATCTCTGGAAAACCATTAACTGTTCCGCCCTGTGGAGGTGTTGGTTTAAGGTTAGCGTAACCTTGGTTACCCAAAAGTCTGATTTAGTTAGACTTTTAATGTGAATGTAGTTTACCGCTATGATGACAGTTTTGCCAGTGAAGGGAGTTAAGTCTACCACCTTAACTAATCTATAAGTCGTACACTCCGCTAAATCTCCCTTTGTTCATTATAGCCAAGCAGTGAAGGTTTTTATTATTTTTACAAAGATTTGGTTCACGAGAATATTTTCAACATGGGATTGGGATTTCAGGCCAAGTTTGACCTTTTCGGCTGATAGGATCTGGCCTAGACAGTACTGTATGTGAATGTCTGTAACAGAATGCATAACTATGTAAAGATGGAAAGGTATGTGGGGGAGATTATGGGAAAATTATTCCAGTCACTAAGTGTCTAAACAGTAAATTCAATGAATTTTCATTACACAGAGATGTCTTGTAACTAAAATGTGATTTGTTGGGATGTGTTAGCTGGGTTCCAAGCACGCAGCAATTTGTTTTGTTCACTGTACTGCATCTCGGCCATTCTACAATTACACTTGTTGTTTTCGCAATCCAAAATCCATCATTTTAAGCGTGTTCCGTTGCCAACATGACTGGCGAAATTATAAATTAGAGTCTTACAGCGTTTGTGCTTTCACAAGGCAATTTAGAGAAACTGATTTTAATTTCGGCGCAGATGTACTGAGTGTAATGAGTGCAGTTGAATGCATGCTCCCCTGTAGCTTATCTTCACAATATATAAATAATAATAATAAATATAGTCTCCTTCAGTTCAGAACAACCCAGGGTAACGTCATCTTCTACATTGTCATACTCGTTGACATTGTGTATGACATGAGTTTTATGATGCGGAAATGTCACGTTGTCCTTTTGACCGCTGCATTTGTCTTGCTGAAATTACACTGCATTTACAATGACGCTCAACATCTCATGTTTCTGAAAAGAGTTCTCTTGTCCCATGTGAGGCTCACGTACAGACTGTAAATAATGAAATAAATCAACAAATTATTGCATTATATTATAAAGCCTTGTGCTTCCCATGCATTTGTTTGTGTTTCGTAAAACACATTTGAATGATAAGACCTGTTGTTCAGACCCTTACTGCACTGTAAAGCACTGAAATAGGGCGAGTCAAAATCCCAGATAAGCCTTGCGGCAAAACGGAAATGTCTCGCTTTGTGTTGTTAGCCATTAATTTCTTCCATCGGGGATTTTTAGATCCACTTTAAATAACATATTTGTTTTTCCTGTTGGATTATGTTTACAGCAATTGAGCACCAGCAAATGAACAACAATAACATTATGAAAATATGATGTTTAGATTAGATATGTTCTCTAATTCACTTGTGCCGTAAACGTTTCTTACTGTGCTCCCTCCTATTATATTGTGAATTTAAATAGTAATTATGTTTAGATTAGTTACTTTTTTATTATATTTAACTTCATTTATAATACATATAGAGTCCAGAACATTCCCACTGAGTCACTGCAGAAAATGACTTGACGTAATAGTGCTGAAATGTTTAACCGGGTGTTCAGTAGAGGTTGTGATGGATACTGAAAGTGTCACTACCATGGCTAATAGAACGTGCCCATGGTTACTACCAACTACATCAACTTGCAACCAAATTACACAACTCATTGAAAGTTGTTGGTATTTCACCTGCCAGTTGTTTGTGACGTAACAACACAGATTCCGTTCAGTAACGCAGGATCTTTCCACACCCGGCGTCATGTAACCAGAAGTGTTTTGGATCATTGGATCATCACAGTATCCTGCAAGAGTATCGGGTAGTCCGATCAAAAACGAAATCCCAGAACCAGAAACTTCCGGTTATTTGATATAGTTCTGTACAGAAAGAATCAGTCCAGGAGAGATTAGGATTAGTGAAAAGACTGTGTGTGTGTGTGTGTGTTGTTGGTTTGTGTTAGGTCCAGTTGAGCTGGTTACTGGAGTGACTATCAGTGGTTCCAACCTGTCTTGTCTCTGAGCCAAACCCAGACCCGTTTCCCAGCGAGAGCAGCTCAGCTTTACGGTGCTGGCCAACTGACACCATCATCATCCATCAGCTCCACTGTCTTCCAAATGTCTTCCAACTTCTGACTATATCTTTGTCCACACTCCCTCTGACACTTTCCCTGTCCATACTCTCTCACCCAGTCTTTCCTTCACTCTCATCACTTTCTATATTTCTGTCCTTTTTTCTCTTATGGCCCAGACGTTCCTCCACACTCCTCACTTCTCCACGTTATTCCTTCAGTAGATGTAAAGCAGTGGTCTGTGCTTCACTCCTCTGATCTACTCCACCATCTGCTTATGTTCTTCTATCCATTTTGTCTGTATGTCAACACAGATGAACAGGGAGGATCTACATCTGTAAAGTGCTGGATTTTATCTGTTCAATCTGTTGTGGTGGCCTGTGGTGTGTGTGTGGATGAGGTGGCATGTTATGTTTGCTTATGGGGGTCGGGTGGTTTTATCTGTTCAATCTGTTGTGGTGGCCTGTGGTGTGTGTGTGGATGAGGTGGCATGTTATGTTTGCTTATGGGGGTCGGGTGGTTTTATCTGTTCAATCTGTTGTGGTGGCCTGTGGTGTGTGTGTGGATGAGGTGGCATGTTATGTTTGCTTATGGGGGTCGGGTGGTTTTATTGTAATGACAATGTCTCATTAAAGTAAGACAAACTCTCTCGTTCAGTATCTCTGTCTCCAGACACGAAAACAATGGGAAATCATTTTTGTGAGAGAATTTGGTCTTTAGGGGTATTCGCTACGGGGACCATGCTGAGTGAGTTATTTCATTTTAAAACTCGCGTTGAGCCAACACAGTTGAGCTGGGCTGAGAGAGATAGACGGGGGAATCAGAGAGAATGAGGAAGGGAGAAGGGGAAACACCAAAAGGAAAATGGAGATTCTGAGAGTTGCTTTCCTCCTCCCAGTAGGATATGCTGGTGTTGTGAGCTTGAAAAAAGTTAGATTAATTCTGTTTGTCACCAGTCCAGCTGCAGGATGTGTGCTGTGTTTTCTAGAGCTTTGATCTGAGGTAAATGGTAAATGCTGCGCTTTTATATAGCGCTTTTATCCAAAGCGCTTTACAGATCCTGCGTCACATTCACCCATTCATTCACTCCCTGACGACCGCGTCTACCATGCAAGGCGACTGCAGGCTCGCAGGGATCGAACCACCAACCTTCCGATTGATAGACAACCGACTCAACCCACTGAGCAACTGTCGCCCCGGTCGCACTTTAACTTCTCTCCGACTGGCACAAACTTAAGTGAATGCCACCTGATTCCATAGAAGCAGACCTGTCGTAGGGCGTGTTTACATAACGAGACAGAGATAGAAACTAGGGATCGATTTATCTTAGCTTGCGTATTCGTTTCCTTAGCGTTAGAATTTACACCGGCATGTTAGAGGCGGACCACGCACGACTGTGACCGGGAGTGTGAGAATAGAGTCACACACGCATGCACACTGCACACTGCACACTGCAAAGAAACTGGATACAATCAAAATGTGGCATGTACTGCCTCTGAAGGTGGCGTCTAAAGCTAACGATATCTGCTAGTTTACACAACAACAGAATGTAGCGCGTCTATTCCTCTCCGCTGTGTCTCAGCAAAGGAAGCGCAATGTAAACAAGCCCATGGATTTTAAATACATTTCAACATGTGACATGCACTTTTCTTGGGGAATGTCAGGAGGTGTCTGATTGGTGGCCTGATTGATTTGTAGGCATGATTGAATCACTCCTTGCTCCGCTCCGACCTCTAGCAGACATATTGATCCCTCAGTGTCCTCATGGCTACCATGTTCTAACAGCCGAGCATCACAGAAGGTGTCCAGGTGGGAGGGCCAACCAAGGAGGCTGTAAACGCTGTAAAGGTTGTCATTCAAGCTCTCAGATCAGTAAATACATCTACAGCTCATTCTCATGATGGAGGATTCCTGAGAGGCAATAGAAATACAAATGCAGATTCTAGCCTGTCGAGGTGAATCTGCCATTAGCAGTATAATATAAACCGCAGGTCTAAAGTAAAGGGCGCTGTGAGTCTTGATTGCACAGGTCTTATTTGAACAGTCATCATGTATTTGATCAGAACCTGGTAAGAGTATCTGTCTGGCTGCCAGTTCATTATTTTATTCCTCTCACCAGCTTCCTATTGTTTTATCATCTCCCTGTGGCTTTATTGGATCTGCCACTGCGACAAATCTCTCGCTCTTCCTCTCTCACTCTCTCACTCACTCACTCAGTCGCTGCCACTTGTACCTTTTTCATTTTCTCTCCCTTGTTCTCCGTCCTCCAGTCTCCATCTGTAGTTCTCCGTAACTAATTTGTAATCTCTAGTTCTCCCTTCCTCCTTCCAGGGCTCTTCGTTCCTGGTTCTTCCTCCCCCACTCTCAATTTGCTCCTCTCACTTTTGATCACGCTATTCCCTCCTCTTCCTCCCCGCGTCGCTTCCCCGCGCTCTCGCTCTCCCTCCACTCCGATGCTGTTCGCTTAACACCCAATTACACCATGTAAAACGGTTCACCGTTACGGATTCATTCGATTCTGACGAATGGCTCGCTCCTCCAACGTGCTGCTCTTTCATCAGACATCCATTTTAATGTAATTATACATCGTGGCGTTTTCACCAAACAGAAACAAGGCCCGGGATGAAAATAAGAGGAAAGGAAACACGTTCGGAGTGAGAAAGTCTAATTCTAATGAGTGTTTAACTTGTGCACGTACGGCTGTAATTACAGACTGCTGCTTCTGAATGGTTTAATGTGAGTCTAAGTCTCTGTGATATTTGCGCCCCCGTTATACTGGTCGCAGTCTGTGACGGACTGATAATCAGGATAGCTGGTCAGGCTACCGTCGCTCTGGTTCTTTACCCGGCTTCAACTCGCACACGCTGGCGGACTGTTTGTGTGACTGCCTCCATATGTCTGTCTGCCTCTGTTTCTCTGGCACATTCAGAGCCGGAACAGGAGAACGCAGAGTTCTTGCACTGCGTTTTCAGAAAAATAAACTCATAACGAAGGTTGATTAGAGTGTTTATACAGATTGGTTCTGTATGATGTGACCTTAGATGTTGTCTTTTCTGTTGCTATAGAGATACCAGTGTTTGTGTATTAAACCCTTTACCTTCTGGCTTGTTCCCTCAGGATGACTACTTTAAGAGCTGGGGTTCTGCCAAACCAATCAACCAAGGTAAGACCAGAGTCTCTGACGGGTGTGTTTGTGTATTTATTTGTTTGCGGCAGGGAGGGGCGTCGCCGCCTGCAGTTTGAGGATATGACTATCTACAGATATGGACAAGATTTACTTTTTAGCTTTACAATTTGAAACCAGACAATGACATGGCGCTTACCTAGAGTACTGGCTTGCCGGTTTCTCCCTGTAGGATTCTAAAACATGTACTTTTAACGGTGTATTGGTTTTTCCATACATCTGTGATGACACCACACTCTGTTGACGTCCCATCGACACAATCTGGCTGAAGTCACCGCCCTTGGGAAGCACAACCACCAGTCCTCAGGTCCTCAAATCGTTCCGCTGAATTATCGTCAAACGCATCGATTGCTCCCGCGCCATCGAGACCAGATGAAAAAATAAAACCTTGTTCTCAATTTGCCTCTTTAAGTAATCTGGTGCCACCATCGCCTACTACAATGTAATTCCATGGCAACGCACATTTCACAATATGCTCAGCGGACTGGATCTGACCAGGATATCCGCAGAATGAATTGCATCCATGCTGTAGATGTATACTTATTGGCAAGACTGCACAAAGCATAGTCTGAGGGAAAATAATCATTGCATATATTATTCATTGTAAAAGTATGAATATGAATGGAGAGCCCTAAGAAGCACATGTGTAGTCTATTTTAGGCAGGGAACTAAGCCATGAGCTCGTTTACAATGCTATACAAAATAAGCACACCATCACTGTATGAAATAAAACAGTTTTGAACCTTGTTTTACTTTGTAAAATATATATTGTTGGGAAATTGAAGGGCTTGGACATGCTTGAGAAAGGCACCTACCTGTCAATATAAGCTCCCACACAGTACATGACAAAGCCATGAATTCCAAAGAACTCTCCATAGCCCTCCATAGATCAGGGGAGAAGTTATATAAAAATGCTCCTAGGAGCAAAGTGGCCACAATGGCTGCTTTAAAAGAGCCTCTGAGTTATTCTGTAGATGTGGATGAACCTAGAAAAAGGACAACCATCTCTGAAGTACATTATCAATCAGGTTTTTATGGCAGAGTGGCTACGTAAAAGCCTGGACTTTACAAAACAGCACTGAGTATGAGGAAACTCTGGTCTTATAGAACCAAAATGTAACTATTAGGCCTGAATGCTAAGCCTTACATTTGGCAAAAAAACGATACACCACTCATTACCTGTTTAAATTCCATGCCTACAACGAAGAACGGTGGTGGGAGCATCATGCTGTGGGGGTGCTTCTCAATGGCAGGGAATGGGCAAGGGATGGATGAGCGGAATAAAATACAAAGATGTCCTTAAAGAATCCAGAATGCCGATGACGCCAGACTGCGGCAAAGCTTTTATTTACCACAATAACGACCAGAGTCCATTACCATTGTTTTTGGACTTTGGAGTCTTTAGCATCCATCATATTTTTATGAAAGAAGAGCACTGACAAGCGTGTCAGGTGGCCTGTTAGCAAGGATGCCCCATTGCACGTTTTGACAGCAGAGAACAGATGTACAGTACAGCTGGTGTTAGGCAGAGTGATGATGACTCGACGAAGCCTGTTCATGTTTGGACATTTTTTATTTGGTGTCAAGCATCTGGATGAGTGATGGTCAGGACCGTCGCCCCGCAAGCCTGCTTTTTGTTTAAACCGCTGTACAAGAACCAGGGATTCTGCAGAATCCACAGATGAGTCATAACAGGCGCCTGGAGTATGGCCTGGGTCCAAAATTTAAACGTCCAGTGCCAGAACCCAAAAAATTATTACCAAATGTTTAATTCAGTTTCCCTACCAGATGAAGCGTAATTCAATTTCTACATTGTTCTCAGGTTTTGTTTCTCAGGTCAGCGAGATATTGTTTAAAATGTACCATTGTCTAACCGGTGTTCATCACCTTGTCTGCACGTGGACTAGAACCGGTGACTTCTTTTTCTGGCCCTATTACTCTTGACCATTAGACTACGACAATAAACACAGCACACAGACACGTGTTTACCAATGCAATGGCCTGTCAACGAACATACACAATTGCTACTTTTATTAGCGTAAAAAGCATGTCATGTTTCTGATTCATGAGATTTCGTTCAGTTGGTGGTACTTATCGTCTGCAGCTGTGCTAGACACGACCAGAGTGTGTGCTCTAGCACATCAGTACCATTCTCCTCCGAGAACAACGCTACATAGTTCTCTGTGAACGTTGCTATGGAGATGGATGGTTGGAATTTCTTCCTCACTCTAATCGACGCCACTTGTTTAATTTCCTTAATGACCCTGCCCCACCTCACACACAAACACCCCCACACACACGCACACTTGCACGCACACACATGCCCCCCCCCACACACACACACACATGATTCCACACTCCTCTGGTAACAGTGGGCTACCAGTGTTTTCATCTGGGATATTAATTTGGCCAAGAAGCGCCGGAGTGGAATCACAGTGTGGAATCTTCATTTGGGTCTATTGATCAGCTCTACTGCAGCAGGACCAACCGGTCAATACAGAGGGAGATGGAGTTTGAGGCAGACCGAGATTCTAATGAAGGTGACTTGTCTGCTGGTGGGTGGGTGCGTGCGTGGGGGGGGCTAGTCTCTAAGCCTAGACACATAATTTGTAAGAAGCGAATAGTGAGGACATGTCTTTCAACTGTAATAATGAATAGTATTTGCTATAACTTGGCATGAACACAACCAGTTACAATATGTATAACTGTATGCTGGTGGTATACTGACTGTATGCTGGTGGTATACTGACTGTATCCTGGTGGTATACTGACTGTATGCTGGGGGTATACTGACTGTATGCTGCTGGTATACTGATTGTATGCTGGTGGTATACTGACTGTATGCTGGTGGTATACTGACTGTATGTTGGTGGTATACTGACTGTATGCTGGTGGTATACTGACTGTATGCTGGTGGTATACTGACTGTATGCTGGGGGTATACTGACTGTATGCTGGTGGTATACTGACTGTATCCTGGTGGTATACTGACTGTATGCTGGGGGTATACTGACTGTATGTTGGTGGTATACTGACTGTATGCTGGTGGTATACTGACTGTATGCTGGTGGTATACTGACTGTATGCTGGTGGTATACTGACTGTATGCTGCTGGTATACTGACTGTATGCTGGTGGTATACTGACTGTATGCTGGTGGTATACTGACTGTATGCTGGTGGTATACTGACTGTATGCTGGTGGTATACTGACTGTATGCTGGTGGTATACTGACTGTATGCTGGTGGTATACTGACTGTATGCTGCTGGTATACTGACTGTATGCTGGTGGTATACTGACTGTATGCTGGTGGTATACTGACTGTATGCTGGTGGTATACTGACTGTATGCTGGTGGTATACTGACTGTATGCTGCTGGTATACTGACTGTATGCTGGTGGTATACTGACTGTATGCTGGTGGTATACTGACTGTATGCTGGTGGTATACTGACTGTATGCTGGGGTATACTGCTGGGGTATACTGACTGTATGCTGGTGGTAGACTGACTGTATGCTGGTGGTATACTGACTGTATGCTGGTGGTATACTGACTGTATGCTGGTGGTATACTGACTGTATGCTGGTGGTATACTGACTGTATGCTGGTGGTATACTGACTGTATGCTGGTGGTATGGTATACTGACTGTATGCTGGTGGTATACTGATTGTATGCTGGTGGTATACTGACTGTATGCTGGTGGTATACTGATTGTATGCTGGTGGTATACTGACTGTATGCTGGTGGTATACTGACTGTATGCTGGTGGTATACTGACTGTATGCTGCTGGTATACTGACTGTATGCTGCTGGTATACTGACTGTATGCTGCTGGTATACTGACTGTATGCTGCTGGTATACTGACTGTACTGGTATGGTAGACTGACTGTATGCTGGTGGTATGGTAGACTGACTGTATGCTGGTGGTATACTGACTGTATGCTGCTGGTATACTGACTGTATGCTGGTGGTATACTGACTGTATGCTGCTGGTATACTGACTGTATGCTGCTGGTATACTGACTGTATGCTGGTGGTATGGTAGACTGACTGTATGCTGGTGGTATGGTAGACTGACTGTATGCTGGTGCTATACTGACTGTATGCTGCTGGTATACTGACTGTATGCTGGTGGTATACTGACTGTATGCTGCTGGTATACTGACTGTATGCTGCTGGTATACTGACTGTATGCTGGTGGCATATATAAACACGAGCCTTTACAACAGAACATTGTGCTAGTCCAGATGTCAAATGGACAGATAAGTACCTGTGAGGATGTACTCTACAGTGACGTGAGTCATGTGCGTATATAATGATGCACTGTGATTTGGTGTGTAAAGATCTGAGGAAAAGGTCTAGAAACAACCCCCCAGAGACACCAGTAGCAAGAGCTGATGAAGGGTTAAGAATTGGATTTACGTGATCGATCTTCCTTCATCTTCTCTCGTGGACAGTGTACTACACATTTTAAGTAGCACTTAATGTATTTGCTTAAAAAAAACATGAATATAGAGAGCATGTTTGACATACACTTAATTAATGTAATATTGACAAAATTACACAATTAGGCTGTGGTCTTATCAGTATGAAATGGAACTATATGGAGTACTTGTAACTCTGGGTAAATAGCCCTTTACTTTTGTCTAGAGGTTAATTCTGTGTTGTTCTGTCAACAAGTATATAGATCATGTGCACAACACCTTGTAGCCAAACCATCCTGTAGCAAAACCAACAAATAGCCAAAAGTAGCAAAACGGTTCTAAAGAACTTTTGAATAAATGTCTTAAGACCTGGAAGTTCTAAAGACCTTAAAAGGTTCTGAAGACCTTTTGAATAAAAAATGTACACAGTTACTACTGAGATGTAATGTTTTAAATGTAAATGATGCCAGTTAACAGGTTGCTATGAATATTAAAAGCATGTATTTTATTAATTCTTCTTTATTCTTTTGCAAAGCACATTGAATTGCGTCTATGTATGAGTTGTGCTGTATAAATAAACTAGCTTGCTTGTAAATAATATCTCTAAACTAAAGAAAATATCAGAACTATGTCTATAGAGCCTTACCTGAAAATGTAATTATGAGGCATCACAAGTCAGAATCACGAATTTTTCAAAAACCTCGTCTCATTTTAATACATCCAACCACATCCTATTTATATTTTCACATCCCGCTGTTATTCTTATGTGAACAGCCTATTACCTGTAATTGCCCAATTCAGCAAACAACTGATCAGATAGTTAGCCTAACCGTGCCACCATGACAACTAAGTCTAACTTTGTAGAGCACATTTTGCAGATCAGTGGTTTCAGAACGTGACGCACAAACAAATGGGGAATGCAAAAGGTTTTGTGCTCGATGCAGTTATAACACTTGAGTTGCCAAAAACAACTTCTGTCTTCTCCTTTATGCAAAACTCAATATGAAAATTCAGTGCATAAGCTCAATGCTTCGTTGGAGAACCTCTGACATTCCTCTGGTCCCATTTTTGTTCGGTATCTCCAAATTTACTAATTAACTTCTAGTTTTTATTTCATGTTTAGATGAGGGCAGATTGTTTTTATTCAAGACTTTGGGGAGGCCAGAACGTCAGGGGCCCTGAATGACAGCATAAGCTGAGATACACGTAGCCATGTTGAAAGCCAATTGACTGTACCAAAGGCTGCTGGGGACCAGGAGCTCCACATTCATTGTTCAGACGTGGGATTAAACACTAGATTAAATGTGTTACAGCCACAGTGTCGGGAGCACCTGGAAAAATGGCTCGGCTCAACTGACTTTGTTTTGGACTGACATACAGATCGCTTGTCGAGACCGCAGCTTACTGTGTTACTCACTAGCTCTACAAGTACCATAGTGTTGTAGTCATTAGTGAAGCTTGTAATCATGACGGGGTTCTAAAATCTAGTCTCAGTAATCCAGTCACTGTTACAGTGTAGTGGAGGATCAGTTGGATAAGGAGACATAAGACGACTAATGTCACACACCTCAAAGATGATAGAGAGAGAAAGGTGGAGAAAAAGAGGCAGGAAGGAGAAAAGAGAGCCAAGGAGGAGGGGATAGGAGGGGAGTGGGGAAAGGAGACATGGTGAGTAAAGGTACGAGGGGGAGAGAGTGAGAAAAGGAGAAAGTGAAGAAAGTAGAGGGGAGAGAGTGAGGAAAGGAGAGTTGGGGGGGAGTGACGAAAGGAGAGAGTGAAGAAAGGAGAGAGTGGAGAGAGTGAGGAAAGGGGAGAGGGTGAGGAAAGGAGAGGTGGGGGAGAGAGTGAGGAAAGAAGATAGGAGAGAGTGAGGAAAGGCGAGAGTGAAGAAAGGAGAGAGAGTGAGGAAAGGAGAGAGGGGAGAGAGTGAGGAAAGGAGAGAGAGTGAGGAAAGGAGAGAGTGAGGAAAGGAGAGAGGGGAGAGAGTGAGGAAAGGAGAGAGAGTGAGGAAAGGAGAGAGAGTGAGGAAAGGAGAGATCGGGGGAGAGAGAGAACGAGAGAGGAAAGACGATAGGGGAGAGAGTAGGCAAAGGAGAGAGGGGGAGAGTGAGGGGAAGTGAGTGAGGAAAGGAGAGAGGGGGAGAGAGTGAGGATAGGAGAGAAAGACAATGAGTGAGAGAGAAAAGTAAGACTTTGAAAACACTGAGTGCATTCCACAATCACATACTGGAGTCGCCAATAAAAGAACATCGAATTCTCTCTAAGGCGCTTTAGGTTTGGGACAGGATTGGTGAAACCTCACTCTCTCCCTGACCTTGCAGTTGGATGCAAGTCTTCAGTTTCTCAGAGATGGTCTGTTTTTTACTCTAGGGCAAACTAGCACTACTCTTCTTTGCCAAGCTTATTCCATTTGGGATAATGGTTTCCCTTCAGGGGTCAATGTGTGCCCAATTTCAATGATGTAGGCCAGGCAGTAACACATGTGCATGGATGGACGTACACACACACATACACACACACACACACACACGTACACACACACACACACACACACATACACACACACACGTACACACACGTACACACATATGTAACCACACATGTACACACACACGTACACACACACGTACACACACATGTACACACACACGTACACACACACGTACACACACACATACACACACATGTACACACACACATACACACACACGTACACACACACACATACACACTCACCTGCAACTGGTCCGTTATGTGTCACATCCTTTGGTAACCCTGGTAACCCCAGTGCCTCTAAAGTGGTGACATGGCTCATTTATCACTGTGGAGATGCCTGCCGATTGACCTTGAGATAGCTGTTTGTTGCACAATGTTCCTCTGTTACATGTGTTTTTCTCTACTTCATTTGGTTCAGGTAATTAAGCCATACTGTTTTTTGTAAGTCCAACTGTCAGCGGTATTATGACCAGTGTGAAGCTGTTTACAGGGCTGCTTGGAAATGGACTGAAGCAGTATAGCAGGTACAGATTGTCAGTCCCAGACAATTTCAGTTTCGGATGCATAATTGATTATGTTTTAAAACAGCAAGCTGTGTGAACATCCCACTCAAATTGCCTGGTTATGTGTGTGAACGTGTTTGTGTCTGTGTGAACGTGTGTGTGTCTCTGCACGTGCGTGAGCGTGTTTACTCATTGTTAATGCTGGCAGCAGAAACCCAAAATATATTTTCAGGAATGCGTTTTTTCAATAATGTCATTTTCAAACATTCCATTACCAGCTAGAGGGCAAGGCCTCGTTCTACTCCAATACATTACAGAATAAAACAGGAAGACACCTCGATCTCTATTCTCAATCTATCCATATTGGCCACTATTTTATTGTATATTTGAGTGCTATGAAACTGTACTTTACCTGAAAGGAATACGTGCTATGTAAATAAAATGGGAGAATCTGTACTTTAAGCTTTGAGCAAATGTTCCATTGTCATTGCAGGTTCAATGAGTAAAGGGCCAAATTAAGAAATAATTTGAATATCCAATTGTAGTTGGGTCAACAGTAGACATTAACCATGTCAGATTTACTCAAAACTTCAGTCTAGCTGCCGGTTTGAAGTCGTCTCTAATTAAGCAAGCTAAAGACAAGACAAGCTATTTTAACTTGCCGTCCATATTTGCCACAATCAGTAAACAACATGATGATAACTTATTTCTGTTATCATAAAATGCGTAGACCTGCTTATTTGAACCTCTAACTCACCTTTTTACCTTAAATGAACCCTTAAGCTCAACAATGATTTTTTCCATATTCCGTCCGTCAGGATTTCCCGAAAAGGTCAAATGTTTCTTGTTTTACTTTCCTTGTGGGGAATTACTCCCTGAAAAGTATAGTAGAAGCTTGAGACACACAAAGTCTTAAAGTTCTAAGAGAATGATTGACGTACATTGTTCACTTGACTGAGCTATTCGCAATGTCTGAAGGACAAGGTGATAGTTTAAAAGAATTATGAGCATTCCCTTCTTTTTCCCACAAGCATCTGCTTCTGTCTCCTTCCAAACACACACATACCCACCCACCCCACACACACACACACACACACCCACCCCACACACACACACACACACACACACACACACACACACACACACACACACACACACACACACACACACACACACATACCCATCCACACACACTCACGTGCACTCACACGCACATTGTGAAGGCCGTTAAGCTCCAAGGTTTCCATCTATAAGTGTCCAGTGTAGAGACAGACTGGCTTCTATCTGGGGTTTTTATTCTGCTTTGGCAACAGTTCAGAGATCTCTGGCTCTGCCAAATGAGAACCATTTTCAATGGCCATTAGAAGGAATGGAGAGGGAGAAAAAAAGAATATTAGATCGGTGGTCGAGAGGAATCTGCATGAACAATAATCTCTGTAAAATTCTATGCAGTTTCATCAACATCAGACTTATAACATCCAGAAAAGCGTTGTGTATAACAGGTCATAAATACAGCCTCGCACCCTGTTTGACAAAACAAAAGCTGTCTTTTCATGCTTTGTTGATTTAAATAAAGCCTTTTAACTCATTTGGCACCAGGACCTGCTATACAAATGAGACGTGATGTCTGGTGCACAATATACGATGTTAACAAGTGAACGCACACAAACAATAAGTATGCAGTTAAGATTTGCAATAAACACAGATTTATTCCCCCAGGGATGTGATTTATATCGACGAGCTGGCAAATGCAGGGGCGCTAGGAGTATGCAACGCCGCGCATTACTGGACAATCTGTCCGTCTGTTCAGAGATAAAATGGATCGGATGCCAGGACCCCATCATATTATTACACCTAGGTTAACCTACACATCCACACCATGGATCACTGTATCATGTCCTGCGAATGATCTAACAAAAAAGTCCCATGCCATACAAAACTAAATTGACAGGATGTGACAAGAAATACTAGTTATAGAACAGATATATTAGTGTCAGCACGCTTCTACCTAGAGGCCAGCGCTAAATGAACACTCTGGATGCAGGATTCTTTTTTCAAACCCCAAATAATACATTCAGAGCAATACCGACTATTAGTCAAAATCCAAGAAAACATGATTCATTTTTCACCTGAAGGTAAGTAACCATAACAAAGTTCTCATCCACTAAGAGATTAACCTTGACTTGATAGCCTTGAAATCCATCTGCTGATTATGTACAGACTCAGTGAGCATAACCTTGTCTCTGGGAGAGGCAGGCATAGAGCAACCTCGCTCCCTTGAGTAGACAGGCTATGTGCACACTGTTCTCCAAATGGGGTGGAAACTGAGCTGCACTTTCTAATCTCCTGACAGCTGTATCAACACAATAGAGGAAAATACCCAACTCATTGCTCTAATGTTTTAGTTTCTTCTATAAAATGTGTTTCCCAACAAAATGTTCTGAATGAAAATGTGACCTGTTCGAAATGGTCACTTTTAAAACCACTCAACACCGCAGCACTAGGCAGCACTTGGCAGAGTGCTTAACATGTTTATGTTAATTAGGTACATTAACACAGTACTTCAGTGATCTGCATTGAAATTACCAGTAAACAGAAATTTGATGACCGTTGAAGCCATACACACACACACACACACACACATTCATGTACACACACACACTCCAATTTTTTACCATCATTGAGGACTGGGAAAATAATATGAACTAACCCTAACACCCTAATGTTAACTCATACCTTATCCCTAAGCCTAAAATAGCCTTGATTGTTTGTGAGGACAGACCAAATTGTCTCACTTAGCCAACTTTTTCTAGGGAACTTGTAAGGAGTTCAGGTAGACACAAGTAAACTAAAACAATTATCCACTTACATGTGCCAACACACAAGAGCACACACATTATTTACTCCCAGTTCCTTTGGGCAATTACTCAAGAGTAGGAAATCGATCTGTCTAATCGGATTCCAGAATTGAACACAACCTGTCAATGTGAATCTGACCGACCAGTCAATGGTCACCCCTGGAGTCCAATCAGGGCCAAGGAAACTGACACGAGGCCAAATCAGACACTGCATTATCTGTAAAGTTCTCCAATTTTTACACATAGCTCTACTTTGGTAAAAAATGTAGATATTTTACATTGGTACTGGGGAGCTTAGGACCAACTAGATGATTAAAAAAATAAATCTCAGATCCGCACACTATAGCTGAACCATAGTGCTAGACATGATCTCATGAGTTTTGTGGCTGCTTCGGAAATCAGTCTGTAATTGATCAAAGTGATTGCGTTGCACTGATTAACGGGGCCCCTTTTGTGGAATTTATAGTTGATATAACTTGGACAAGACAGAAGATAAAAAATACTGCAACTTTAATCAAAGAGCGATGTAAAAGTGAACGGGGGAAAATGTTGATATTACCGATTACTGTAGTCACCATTAGAGATGTCCGATGTCTATTTAGGCTCTGGAAATAAGTTGAACCGGTTCAGGGCACATTTGACTGATTAGCTTAAAATAGTGCAGTATCAAACAGGAATTTGGGAAGCTCATCAAATAATGCATTACACCAGTCTTGTACAGGTCTAAACAACATGACACATAACAAGTTAGACGTTCACAGAGGATTAGGATTTTTTCTTCAGTGTATATTAGGCCTTATTTCAAAAGAGCATATTGACTATTTAAGACGGCATTAAAAGTGCACTACTCTGGAGAGGGGAGTCTTATATTAGAACCAATCGTATTGTCAGATGCTGTTGTTCAAATAGATTATATTAATAGAATATCAGTTATGCAGACAAAAGACGTTTTAAACCAACATTGTTCCCAGGGTGGTCTTTTCGAAACATAACTTATATTTTCCGGGAGAGACCTGGCGAAAAAAGGGTTTATGTATAGAGATATAATGAATAGAACAATAATACCTATTCATGTCAATGACTTGACCGTTCTAATTATTCCATTTGTACGCATGTAATCCTATGCAGCAGACTAAATCAGAGCGATATGTTTTGAACCGGCCCCAGGAGACCTGGCTGTGTCTCTGTTCTGCGGGGGAATCTAGGCCAGGCAGTCTATCAACCAGGACTCCTGTGTTAAACAGTGAATTAATGCACCAATCTGTGTTTGTTTAACTGAATCGTTGTACCCTCTGGTGTTTGTGGTGCTGATTAGATCCATCGCTGTTTACTGGAGGATCTTTTCTTCTTTAGTTTGCTCGACTTGAATGGCATCCAGGGGAACATGCAGGAGTCATTTTAATATTTACAATAGAGGCAATTTACCAAGCCGACATATCTTCACCAGAGTGTGCATTTCTTTTGTTTGATTCTCACATCAATCCAACTCCCTACCTCATCCCATTTCCCGAATTCAGCTCCTTAATCTCTCATTCCTGTCTCTCACCTTCTCTCTCTCCAATTCCCACTTTATCTAAATCCTCCCACTGATTCAGGACCCATTTCTTCAGAGATGAATAATAACGACCTATAGGAGAAATGGTCTGATGGTAGAAATGATAACCTACTTTTGTAGAAACACGATGTGTGTGTGTGTGTGCGCGCGCGTGTGTGTGCGCGTGCGCGTGTATCAGCAACATGAGAAAGCAAGTTTGTGAGAAAAATGAATTAGCCGGAATACTCTGCACTAGTATAAATATTTTAAACCAAGCAGTTTGGCTATTATTACAGTCCCGCCCGTTAATGTTCCCTCGTTTCTCATCGTTCTCGTTTATATCAGCCTCCCAGTTTGGCCTGTGGCGAGTCTCTAGGAAGGATTCACGCAGGCACTAATCCACTCGCTCATTACGTGATCCTTCATTTAAACCGCCATCTCCACCGTTATATGTGTCATGGCCACTCATCATTAGACTACTCATGTAAAATAATACACTCAGCCGCTGATTGAGGAAAGACATTGAGCAGATCGTGTTTGAATTGGACTGTGTGGACGGCTATTAGTTGAGGCGTCATCTGATCCATACTTATCGACGGACAAATGCACATATGTTTCTGAGGTGCTTAAATTAAAATACAAGCATAGAAAAGATGTCGTTAATATAGTCACAAACAAACAAATAGCAAATGTGTCTCAATCACGCTAACAAAGAAACCATCAGATGCTGTAAAGCTAAAGCAAGACCCTCTCTCGTTAAGTCCACAGTTAAGAATGTGACTAAATTGAACTGAACTTGACCACAATATAATGTCAAATGTTATGCTGGTGAATGTGCCGGGAATGAAAGTAAACCAGCGCTACATTTGTCACCTACTGTATTTACAAACAGCCATCCATTAGACCAGTCTGTTGGTGGCAGAACACAGATCATTCTCATAAAGCGTCAGCAAAAAGACTCATGTTTTATGTTGCACAGTTGATGGATTGTAATGGGTTTTTTAAGGTTTATGTGTGATTCCCGTCTAACATAACGCTCATGTCATTATTGCAAAGTAACTGCGTATTACCTAAAAAACGACTTTAACTTCAATCAGTTAAATGTCTCGCACACTAGCTTTTGCTACAGCGCATGTCAACACGTCTATTCTGCATTTCCATGAAGTCTTCAAATGTATTATTATCATGTAAAATAATTGCTGCAAGTATTTTTACTAAGATGACAATCAATCAAATATAAAGCCATGCGTCACCGTTAAAATGGTGACAAAACCAATTGGCCCCCGTCCCACACACACACACACACACACACACACACACGTGTGTCAATAGCCATGCTTAATACAGCCATACGCGACTATAACTGCAAACTCAAAGACATTTCCTGTTCGCTCAGGGCTCAGGATCCTTAACTCAACTGTTCCATGATTATGTGGGTGCCGATTGCTTTGGTTTCTTTAATTCTACGGTTCTGCAATTCCATGGTTCTATGATTTTTAGCTTGGTTCCAAGAGGAAGAGCAAGGCTCTGCCAGGACCGACAGCAGGACCGACAGAAAGTCCAGAACCCATGCCAGAACTCTCAGATTCCCCCATGGCCTCTGTGTGTGTGTGTGTGTGTGTGTCGTGTGTGTGTGTGTTTCGGTGTGTGTGTGTGTGTCTGTGTGTGTGTGTGTGCTATGTGAAGCTAGATGTGTAGATTACCCAATAGCACATGTCTTATGGCTCTTCTGCTTCTGGACAGAGATTCCTGTCATGGTACAAACGGTTGGCATCTCTGCATTGTGTTCAGAGCAGAACTGCTGGATGCCAACCAATTTTCCATGAATTATTTCTGTGCCACAGGGTTTCCCTCATCCTTTCCCAAGGGCTGCCAATGTATTGTCCCCAAACTGGTAAAACCTCGCTGTCTGTTCGGTATGATTGAGCTGTCAGTGGAGCACTGATGAGGAGATGACATCATCATTGTGCTGCCAGCTGTGGCTATTTATATAGAAAAGGCAGAAAAAGTGATGATGATGACTGCAGATTCCAACCAATGGCTTCTCAAACATCACAAAAAATGAGCCATTGACACAGATAACAGGCTAGCGATTTGACACATCGACAGTGAGATACATGTACTTTGACAGTTACAAGCACAAGTTTAGCTCTAGTTTATCTCTGAGTCTGATGTGTTTATTTCTTATCAATGGCATGTGACGTTGGCCCAAACAGTTCTGTTCACGTCTCCATCGTGTGGCGTGTTTGTATATGTTTTGCGCGTATTGTGACTGAACGTGTGTGTGTGTGCTTGTATAAATCTATGCGTGTGACTCTGAACGTGTGTGTGTTCGTATACCGTTGTGCGTGTAACTCTGAACGCGTGTCTGTGTGTGTTTGTATAAGTGTGTGTGACTCTGAACGTGTGTGTTTGTATAAGTGTGTGTGTGACTCTGAACGTGTGTGTGTTTGTGGGAGCGTCTGAGACTTCGCGCTGTCTGGGTATGATTGATGGGAACCTAAGGCTCCGGGGACTTTGCCAAATTATCCAGAAAATCGTATTCTGCTGCAGTGATGGACTAACATGCCTCAGGGAGAGAACAGGATAGGATGAGAAGAGTGGGTGTCCTGTGCACAGCGGCTTTAGTGACGGAGAGAGTGAAGATGAGTTCAATGGAATGAGGTGGGAAGAGACGGATAATGGAATGGTGACAAAAACAGATCAAGTTAAGACCGGCTTTAATATGGGCACAGAACTGGAACTTTTCCTAAAACACTGTGTTTCGAACACTAATTTGGAGGTATTCATTACAATATGCATCATGTACTTTGTGTCTGCAATGCTATCCACCCACGTTGTGTGTGTGGGTTCTGTGTATCTGTGTGTGTGTGTGTGTGTGTGTGTGTGTGTATCTAATCAATATATCTATCTGTCTGTCTGTGTGTGTGTGTGTGTGTGTGTGTGTATCTGTATGTGTGTGCCTGCTCTGGCTGATAAGAGGACAGCCACCACAGAGGTGACACCATGGCCTTACAGCACATGCTCATAACGTTCTCCCCCAGTGACACAACATCTCAAGCAGAAGGTTCCTATCAGCTCACACACAGATCTCAGGCCTGATCCTGAAAGCAGCAGAGGGCAGAGGAAATTACAATATGCAGCTTAAGGGCTGATTCCAGATCATGAGTGTTAAAGGTTCAGAGATAATATGATAATGTGAGATACTCAACGCGAGCATGTTCTGCTAAGGGCAGCTGCATATAGGTCAGATCCCACAGGTAGCAGTGGGATTAGATAATGAGGGACCATCTCCAGAAACTGACCACAGGTCACATTCAGTGTCTGTCAATCAGCCATGAAGTTACTCCTGTTACTTAGATGTGGATGAGCACTTTATGTGCGGCTGTTATATCATTATTCAGAATACATTAGTACAGTGTTTTTTTCTGGTTTATTTGTTTCCATGGCTATGTCTGTTTATGCCATTTTTAATGGTTTTATGTTGGTTTCCTACTTAGATAACTTGCTACGAATGTAAAGGATATAAAAGGCTTAACAAATGTTTCAATAACATTTATTATTTAAATAACATTTTACATCAAGAGTTTTCACATGATTATACTGATACTGAGCATGAATCACTAAAGAGAGCCAGCCAGATATACACACAGTGATGGTAGGGTTCAGGAAGGAGATGAGAAGAGTATGTTCAGGTGACCAACAGGTCAATATATACTACCAACACAACCAGGTGACTCTGCAACACAACCAGGTGACTCTGCAACACAACCAGGTGACTCTGCAACACAACCAGGTGACTCTGCAACACAACCAGGTGACTCTGCAACACAACCAGGTGACTCTGCAACACAACCAGGTGACTCTGCAACACAACCAGGTGACTCTGCAACACAACCAGGTGACTCTGCAACACAACCAGGTGACTCTGCAACACAACCAGGTGACTCTGCAACACAACCAGGTGACTCTGCAACACAACCAGGTGACTCTGCAACACAACCAGGTGACTCTGCAACACAACCAGGTGACTCTGCAACACAACCAGGTGACTCTGCAACACAACCAGGTGACTCTGCAACACAACCAGGTGACTCTGCAACACAACCAGGTGACTCTGCAACACAACCAGGTGACTCTGCAACACAACCAGGTGACTCTGCAACACAACCAGGTGACTCTGCAACACAACCAGGTGACTCTGCAACACAACCAGGTGACTCTGCAACACAACCAGGTGACTCTGCAACACAACCAGGTGACTCTGCAACACAACCAGGTGACTCTGCAACACAACCAGGTGACTCTGCAACACAACCAGGTGACTCTCTCTGCAACACAACCAGGTGACTCTGCAACACAACCAGGTGACTCTGCAACACAACCAGGTGACTCTGCAACACAACCAGGTGACTCTGCAACACAACCAGGTGACTCTGCAACACAACCAGGTGACTCTGCAACACAACCAGGTGACTCTGCAACACAACCAGGTGACTCTGCAACACAACCAGGTGACTCTGCAACACAACCAGGTGACTCTGCAACACAACCAGGTGACTCTGCAACACAACCAGGTGACTCTGCAACACAACCAGGTGACTCTGCAACACAACCAGGTGACTCTGCAACACAACCAGGTGACTCTGCAACACAACCAGGTGACTCTGCAACACAACCAGGTGACTCTGCAACACAACCAGGTGACTCTGCAACACAACCAGGTGACTCTGCAACACAACCAGGTGACTCTGCAACACAACCAGGTGACTCTGCAACACAACCAGGTGACTCTGCAACACAACCAGGTGACTCTGCAACACAACCAGGTGACTCTGCAACACAACCAGGTGACTCTGCAACACAACCAGGTGACTCTGCACACACCAGGTGAACACAGGTGACTCTGCAACACAACCAGGTGACTCTGCAACACAACCAGGTGACTCTGCAACACAACCAGGTGACTCTGCAACACAACCAGGTGACTCTGCAACACAACCAGGTGACTCTGCAACACAACCAGGTGACTCTGCAACACAACCAGGTGACTCTGCAACACAACCAGGTGACTCTGCAACACAACCAGGTGACTCTGCAACACAACCAGGTGACTCTGCAACACAACCAGGTGACTCTGCAACACAACCAGGTGACTCTGCAACACAACCAGGTGACTCTGCAACACAACCAGGTGACTCTGCAACACAACCAGGTGACTCTGCAACACAACCAGGTGACTCTGCAACACAACCAGGTGACTCTGCAACACAACCAGGTGACTCTGCAACACAACCAGGTGACTCTGCAACACAACCAGGTGACTCTGCAACACAACCAGGTGACTCTGCAACACAGGTGACTCTGCAACACAACCAGGTGACTCTGCAACACAACCAGGTGACTCTGCAACACAACCAGGTGACTCTGCAACACAACCAGGTGACTCTGCAACACAACCAGGTGACTCTGCAACACAACCAGGTGACTCTGCAACACAACCAGGTGACTCTGCAACACAACCAGGTGACTCTGCAACACAACCAGGTGACTCTGCAACACAACCAGGTGACTCTGCAACACAACCAGGTGACTCTGCAACACAACCAGGTGACTCTGCAACACAACCAGGTGACTCTGCAACACAACCAGGTGACTCTGCAACACAACCAGGTGACTCTGCAACACAACCAGGTGACTCTGCAACACAACCAGGTGACTCTGCAACACAACCAGGTGACTCTGCAACACAACCAAGTGACTCTGCAACACAACCAGGTGACTCTGCAACACAACCAGGTGACTCTACAACACAACCAGGTGACTCTGCAACACAACCAGGTGACTCTGCAACACAACCAGGTGACTCTGCAACACAACCAGGTGACTCTGCAACACAACCAGGTGACTCTGCAACACAACCAGGTGACTCTGCAACACAACCAGGTGACTCTGCAACACAACCAGGTGACTCTGCAACACAACCAGGTGACTCTGCAACACAATCAGGTGACTCTGCAACACAACCAGGTGACTCTGCAACACAAACAGGTGACTCTGCAACACAACCAAGTGACTCTGCAACACAACCAGGTGACTCTGCAACACAAACAGGTGACTCTACAACACAACCAGGTGACTCTGCAACACAACCAGGTGACTCTGCAACACAACCAGGTGACTCTGCAACACAACCAGGTGACTCTGCAACACAACCAGGTGACTCTGCAACACAACCAGGTGACTCTGCAACACAACCAGGTGACTCTGCAACACAACTGGGTGACTGCAACACAACCGGGTGACTCTGCAACACAACCGGGTGACTCTGCAACACAACCGGGTGAATAATTATTATTCACCAACAGTCATGGCTGGCACAGAAACATGTGTCTAATCTGCTTGTTGTCTACTAATCTTATGCAGCAAATGCATAGTTGCGTTTGTGAAGATTGGCTTCCTCTGTTAAATATTCTTGGCATGTATTTCTCCAAAATGAAGGGCGGTTGCTTTAGCTCTGGTAGCATTTTTACCAGATTACCAGTTTATTACCCAGCCATATACTAGGGCATACTGTGGGTAACCAGGGTACTTCCTGCTCCCACATCTGACTGACTGCAGCAGTATTGCAATTTCAGAGTTCCACTTGTACCCATTAAAATGTCAGCAATGTCTTGACATTTACTTGAACGTTTCACATTTTAAGCGTAGAGGGAAAAAGTAGAGCCACTCTCAAATTGACACACACACACACACACACACACTCTCCAACACTACATTTCAGTCTCTAACACAGTCCAACACGACATTACAAACACACACTTCAGAACACAGTCCAACACGACATTACAAACACACACTTCAGAACACAGTCCAACACGACATTACAAACACACACTTCAGAACACAGTCCAACACAACATTACAAACACACAATTCAGAACACAGTCCAACACTACATTACAAACACACACTTCAGAACACAGTCCAACACAACATTACAAACACACACTTCAAAACACAGTCCAACACTACATTACAAACACACACTTCAGAACACAGTCCAACACAACATTACAAACACACACTTCAGAACACAGTCCAACACTACATTACACACACTCTCTAACGCCGTCCAACACCACTTTAATTTCCATATAGGAGGGATAGTCAACTGTCCCCTCACCCCACTGGCCCCACACCCCACTGGCCCCACACCCCACTGGCCCCACACCCCACTGGCCCCCACCCCACTGGCCCCACACACCACTGGCCCCACACACCACTGGCCCCACACACCACTGGCCCCACACACCACTGGCCCAACACACCACTGGCCCCACACACCACTGGCCCCACACACCACTGGCCCCACACACCACTGGCCCCACACACCTCTGGCCTCACGGACCTCTGGCCTCACACACCACTGGCCCCACACACCACTGGCCCCACACACCACTGGCCCCACACACCACTGGCCCCACACACCACTGGCCTCACACCCCACTGGCCCCCACCCCACTGGCCCCACACACCACTGGCCCCACACAGCACTGGCCCCACACACCACTGGCCCCACACACCACTGGCCCCACACACCACTGGCCCCACACACCTCTGGCCTCACGGACCTCTGGCCTCACACACCACTGGCCCCACACCCCACTGGCCCCACACCCCACTGGTCCCACACCCCACTGGCCCCACACCCCACTGGCCCCACACACCACTGGCCCCACACACCACTGGCCCCACACACCACTGGCCCCACACACCACTGTCCCCACACACCACTGGCCCCACACACCACTGGCCCCACACACCTCTGGCCCCACACACCTCTGGCCCCACACACGTCTGGCCTCACGGACCTCTGGCCTCACACACCACTGGCCCCACACCCCACTGGCCCCACACCCCACTGGCCCCACACCCCACTGGCCCCACACACCACTTTCCCCACACACCACTGGCCCCACACACCTCTGGCCTCACGGACCTCTGGCCTCACACACCACTGGCCTCACACACCACTGGCCCCACACACCACTGGCCCCACACACCATTGGCCTCACACCCACTGGCCCCACACCCCACTGGCCACACACTCCACTGTCCCCACACACCACTGGCCCCGCACACCACTGGCCCCGCACACCACTGGCCCCACACACCACCGGTCCCCACACACCACTGGCCCCACACACCACTCACAGCATCTCCCCAGCCACAACACCCTGTCCTGGCATTGCCCTGTCTTCTTGTGCCTTTTCTACCAGGAGCAGATTGGATCAGTGTCCAGCTAATGATAAAATGCTCCATTTCCTCCAGGTCTGCATCATCCCCTCAAAGAGTAAAACACCCATCGATTTATTTGTCCCTGACTCTTTCTCCTCCGCTCCTTTTTTTCTACTCTGTTCCGTTGCTAATGACTAGGAATGGAGCCCAGAAACGACAGCCAGGCTCAGGCATAGAGATGGGAGAGAGGAGTACAACAGCCAGGCTCAGGCATAGAGATGGGAGAGAGGAGTACAACAGCCAGGCTCAGGCATAGAGATGGGAGAGAGGAGTATGACAGCTAAGCTCAGGCATAGAGATGGGAGAGACAAGTCCTTGGCTGCAAATCAAAAGCATCCCTTCCAAAAGCTTTAGTGTTGGAATCAGTATTCAGAAGATGCATGGTGCTGTAATACCAACCCAACTCTCTTGTATATGGGCATGTCCTGTAGATTTGTGGACTTGTGATTTGTAATGCATTATCTGCAGAAAGGATTCAAAGGGAAGTTTACAAATGGCAGTCTGCCTTATCTCTGCCAGCCCAGCCTGTACATTCTAAAACACACACACACACACTTACCCAAACTAACTAGAAACAGCATAGCACTTTGCCAACATACTGAAATGATTTCAACACCAACTATACAAAATAGCCCTTACATCACTTAATAGCTGACACCCCCCCAGTCCTGAACACTTAATAGCTGACACCCCCCAGCCCTGAACACTTAATAGCTGACACCCCCAGTCCTGAACACTTAATAGCTGACACCTCCCAGTCCTGAACACTTAATAGCTGACACCTCCCAGCCCTGAACACTTAATAGCTGACACCCCCAGTCCTGAACACTTAATAGCTGACACCTCCCAGTCCTGAACACTTAATAGCTGACACCTCCCAGCCCTGAACACTTAATAGCTGACACCCCCAGTCCTGAACACTTAATAGCTGACACCTCCCAGTCCTGAACACTTAATAGCTGACACCTCCCAGCCCTGAACACTTAATAGCTGACACCTCCCAGTCCTGAACACTTAATAGCTGACACCTCCCAGCACTGAACACTTAATAGCTGACACCTCCCAGCCCTGAACACTTAATAGCTGACACCTCCCAGTCCTGAACACTTAATAGCTGACACCTCCCAGCACTGAACACTTAATAGCTGACACCCCCAGTCCTGAACATAATAGCTGACACCCCCCAGTCCTGAACCTGAATAGCTGACACCCCCATAGCTGACACCCCCAGTCCTGAACACTTAATAGCTGACACCTCCCAGTCCTGAACACTTAATAGCTGACACCTCCCAGCCCTGAACACTTAATAGCTGACACCCCCCAGCCCTGAACACTTAATAGCTGACACCTCCCAGTCCTGAACACTTAATAGCTGACACCTCCCAGCCCTGAACACTTAATAACTGACACCCCCAGCCCTGAACACTTAATAGCTGACACCCCCAGTCCAGAACACATAATAGCTGACACCCCCCAGCCCTGAACACTTAATAGCTGACACCCCCAGTCCTGAACACTTAATAGCTGACACCCCCAGCCCTGAACACTTAATAGCTGACACCCCAGTCCTGAACACTTAATAGCTGACACCCCCAGCCCTGAACACTTAATAGCTGACACCCCCAGTCCTGAACACTTAATAGCTGACACCCCCAGTCCTAAACACTTAATAGTTGACACCCCCAGTCCTGAACACTTAATAGCTGACACCCCCAGTCCTGAACACTTAATAGCTGACACCCCCAGCCCTGAACACTTAATAGCTGACACCCCCAGTCCTGAACACTTAATAGCTGACACCCCCAGCCCTGAACACCAGAGAGTTAAGAGTGGGGCTCTGAGTGCAACGTAAACCAAGGCAGCCAAACAGGAAAAAGTGCATTATAAAGTGCATTATAAAGTGCATTAGACCGTCTATAATAATTCTCACCAAAACGACATGTAATCCCCTCAAAGGCAACAGGGCGACCATTTACATGGTGTTACTTCCTCCTCTCAGTGTTTAGTGAACGATAGGTGTGGTAGATTAGGGTCAGAGTTTAGAAAGCAACCAAAGTCATTACTGCAGGTCCAATCAAAGTTCATCTGGGCATGGATTATTTATTTTCATTGTTCTTATTCACTTGTAGCTAAACACCACCTTTGGCACTTTGTTTTAATTTTAATGCCCTTTTTTCGCCCTGGCCAGGAAGCATGGAGTTTGCATACTGATGCATTTATGGCACATATGGCTTCGTGGTGTGTTTAGTCTGTCTCTGACGGTGTGGTTAACAGCCAATTCCATTGCAGATGTATCAAAATAATTTTTCTGAATGTTATTATTTTCCCAGAGTCGTGCCATGATCGTATGACCTCTTATGCCGAAAGTGACAGACTCGTAGCGATGTTTCGCATTGTTCTAACCCGCTATTCACTAACATTCGCCAGTTTGCAATGCATAATTAGGGCTGTCAAATGATTAAAACAACTAACTGTGATTAATCGCATAACGTCTTCTCTAGTGAACCGCAAATGATCACAAAATTCGAGTTCGTTTGAATTTGGCTCTAAATAAAAACAAAAAGTTAAAAAGCAGTGCATTATGTCAAAATCACGTTTAATTGTTTCGGGCAGCGCTTGACTTGAACGTCTGTCATCCAGTGGGTTCATGAGACCAGGCTGTTACGGACTGCAGCCCTTATCTTTCTCCCATTAAATTATCACAACTGGCTGCACCTTTTTGTCGCCCGTTTCATCTTAAAGGAAGGTCTCTGTTCTGCCATTTCTGCCATCTTCTATCACTGTGGTCTTCGTCAAAACACTGATGTATGCTTTGTTAGGCTACCATATAAATCACATATCAGCCCCTATGATTGTGCATTTGATCCAACACTGTGTCCCTCATGAGCTTTTGAAAGTATTGTCCTTTGATGCGTTGACTTAAAGTTACTGCCAGTAAAGTTGCCGGTGCGCTTTGGCAAATAGAACTGTGCAGCTTGGGATCTCTCTCGTAAGTCAAGCACTGAATATGCATGGCTCAGATGGCAGAAAGAGAGAATAATATGCTAACAGGGTAAACTAAATAAAAAATACAGTAGGCCTATATATATATATACATTGTTCTTCACGTATAAAACTCTCTCGTTGAATATTTTCCCTCTCATTATCGGTTTTCCGATACAGAAGACGCATATAATGTGCTGCTATCAGTTTCCTTTTAAATACCAGTCTCTGTGGTACGCCGCGCCAAGCTCTCATTAGATATCTCAGTATTAGACGTCGCCCACTGCCGAAAGGAGGAGACAGGGAGTCAGGGAGACCCAGGCAATTATTTATATATATATATATATATATGAGTGACAGAGAGAGAGCAGGTTTGTGTCAATAGAAGGGTAAGTAGATGAGTGTCTCTGTGCTCCGCCAGCAGGTGTTTGCTAATGCATCCATTGAGGACAATAACAGAAGCGGCACAATAGAGCGCTGTCTGAAAGGAGACGGAGACGGGGACAGCTTTCATGTGGAGAAACAGCAAACCTGTGTGTGCATCTCGTGCTACAATCTAGGATCACAGGCTCTTTGTATCAAGTCCCATTCACCGGGAGGTATAAGGTCAAACCAAAGCTGATCCTGAATCAGCCCACTCACCCTGAACCACTTGCCGTGTCCTCTGGGCCGGCTCTGTCCGGGAGATGATAACACGCGAGCCCGTTTTCTCCAGCGCGGCCCGGTACCGAATGCATACAGACGCATACGATAAGACACCAGGCCCACTTCATAAATCTGTCTGTAAAGCCACGGACCTTGATAATGGCTACTTAACATTTAGAGAGAGAGAGAGAGAGAGAGAGAGAGAGAGAGACGGGGGGTGAAGAAGGGAGAGATAAAGAGAGGGAAGACAGGAGGGTGAGGGTGGTAGACGAGTGGAGCTCCACGTCAGTGTGAGGCTGTGAGATGTATTAAATGGAGCAGGAGCCAAGCGGAGAACAAATATCTCATTTCATTTTAATGGGTTGAGGGTGGCGGCGTTGCTCTCCAGGCACTCGGCACACATTGTTTACTGGACTGATTTTAATGGCTTGTTGGCCACATCATAAAAGAGCCCCTCTGTATCATCAGCGCTGACCCAGGGCTGAGCTGTTATCTAGCACGCTTCAAAGAGCCCAACGCTCTCCCTGATGTATCACTAACACGCACACAAATATGGTGATGCACTTAATTCAGGCTGTTACACACACACACACACACACCAATGGCATGGTCGATTTTTATTCTCGTACCTCATACTGCTCAATCATGTCGGTTAAAGTAATTTGATTTGTATTTAAATAGAGAGAGAGGCCAACAAGACAGAGGGAGGGACGGGGGAAGGCCATGGGGGGGTGGAGGTGAGGGTGAGAGTAGGGGTGAGGGTGACAGTGGAGGTGGATCAGAGGGGCTGTGGCAGGTACTGCAGTGTAGCATCAACTCAAATTGATTTTTACTGCAGTATTGCAGCGCTATCAATTTGTAAAGAGAAGAGAAAACCCAACAACAACAAGGGTAAAGCTCAAAGCAAACTGAACCACTGGATCGATGTGGTACTACTCCTATGTGTGGTACTACTCCTATGTGTGGTACTACTCCTATGTGTGGTACTACTCCTATGTGTGGTACTACTCCTATGTGTGGTACTAGTCCTATGTGTGGTACTACTCCTATGTGTGGTACTACTCCTATGTGTGGTACTACTCCTATGTGTGGTACTACTCCTATGTGTGATACTACTCCTATGTGTGGTACTACTCCTATGTGTGGTACTACTCCTATGTGTGGTACTACTCCTATGTGTGGTACTACTCCTATGTGTGGTACTACTCCTATGTGTGGTACTACTCCTATGTGTGGTACTACTCCTATGTGTGGTACTACTCCTATGTGTGATACTACTCCTATGTGTGATACTACTCCTATGTGTGATACTACTCCTATGTGTGGTACTACTCCTATGTGTGGTACTACTCCTATGTGTGGTACTACTCCACAGTCCCTATGTGTGTTGCTACTCCCCTGGGCCGGTCTCTATGTGTGGTACTACTCCCTGGTCTCTATGTGAGGTTCTACTCCACGGTCTCTATGTGTGGTACTACTCCACAGTCTCTATGTGTGGTACTACTCCACAGTCCTTATGTGTGGTACTACAAATGTGTGGCTTACAAATGTCCTCAGGGACAGACAATGTCAATCAATTGAATTTATTTTCTTAACGCCCTTTTTACAGCAGCAGTCACACAGAGGGACTCAGTGCTCATACAGAACCCAGCCTGAAACCCCAAAGAGCAACAAAAATGGACTGTACGCATAGTGGGGAAAACTCCCTAGTTAGAAACTAAAAGGAAACCTAGAGAGGAACTGGATCCTATGCAAATAGATCTGTTTGTATGATCTATCAATTGTGGGATGGAACTTATTTTAGGAAGAAGTGCGACATAAGCACGTGTTGTGAGAGAAACTTATGTTACATGTCATTATTTATGTTTATCTATACTTATATCTCTGTTTGGATAATAAAAACCCTTTTGTTTGACTTATAGGTGCCTACAACTCTTACACATTTATTGCACTCATATAGGATTCTATAAAGAAGCGTATTTAAAAGGTTTAACGTTTTTTTTTTGCTCTGTATATTAAAGTATTTAGTTTTGTTGCCTCATGGGAGCATTGTACAGTTGTACTATTTTTCAGGGCAATATCCTGCTCAATTAAATGTCCTTTCATGTAAAATGATGGCCGTGGTTAAGTTTTTGGGCAATATATCCACTGATATTTAGAAGACATAGACATAATTACTTTTATGGGAAAACCGAGCCAAATTGTGCCGTGAGAATCATACCCGCCGATGGGCATGGTTGGGCAGACAGGACAGACGAGAGGCAGTGAGGAGAAATGGACCCCAGAACTAGATATGAGAGGCAGTGAGGAGAAATGGACCTCAGAACTAGATATGAGAGGCAGTGAGGAGAAATGGACCCCGGAATTAGATATGAGAGGCAGTGAGGAGAAATGGACCTCAGAACTAGATATTAGAGGCAGTGAGGAGAATTGGACCCCAGAACTAGATATTAGAGGCAGTGAGGAGAAATAGACCCTGGAATTAGATATGAGAGGCCGTGAGGAGAATTGGACGCCAGAACTAGATATTAGAGGCAGTGGGGAGAAATAGACCTCAGATCTAGATATTAGAGGCAGTGGGGAGAAATAGACCTCAGATCTAGATATTAGAGGCAGTGAGGAGAAATAGACCTCAGAACTAGATATTAGAGACAGTGAGGAGAAATAGACCTCAGAACTAGATATTAGAGGCAGTGAGGAGAAATAGACCCCGGAATTAGATATGAGAGGCCGTGAGGAGAATTGGACCCCAGAACTAGATATTAGAGGCAGTGGGGAGAAATAGACCTCAGATCTAGATATTAGAGGCAGTGGGGAGAAATAGACCTCAGATCTAGATATTAGAGGCAGTGAGGAGAAATAGACCTCAGAACTAGATATTAGAGGCAGTGAGGAGAAATAGACCTCAGATCTAGATATTAGAGGCAGTGAGGAGAAATAGACCTCAGAACTAGATATTAGAGGCAGTGAGGAGAAATAGACCTCAGAACTAGATATTAGAGGCAGTGAGGAGTTCTTATTGTTTTCATGAATGTAGCTACTGGTCTCATGTTGTCTTAGGGTTGATGGAGACAGTTTGCTGGACAGATGTTAATATGTCTCAGGTTTAATGGTTATTGGAAGATGTTATTATTACATTTGGAAGCACTATTATAATTATGCTTCCTGCTCAATAAAAAAAGAAAAAATGAATACATTTTTTGTGGAAAAAAGCTTGTCCTTACTACCTAATATATTTTTTGATCATATCATATGTTTCTTGGTGTTTTCGTACCCATTTGGCACAGCAACACCCGAAGGCAAAGGACCAACAAGGAACAAATAGGTCACCCACTGCCAGCACCAGACTGCAGGGAAACCGCCTATCGCAAACCAACCTGAGATGGGTCTGTGTATCGTCCACTGAGTTTTCTGATATTGCATCTGTGTTTCGGAGCGACGATGAATCAGAGATTCTGCTCCTGAATAGCATTGGAGAGAGGACATGTTAGTGGAGATGGGAGATGGCCACGCAAAAAACAACGGGGATTGTTTGTAAATCCTGTGCCCTGCCGAACACCTTCACACCCCTGGGACAGACTCAGTCATAGAGATGAGTCTCAAATCATAGAGCTGAGTGTCAATCATAGAGCTGAGAGGCTGTCTGCATCTCACATCAATCGGCAGATCATTCTACAATAGTAGAGGAACATGTTTGTTTAGATATGGAGACCCGTGGATAATTCAGACAGCTAAGTGGGAGCAAGATCATGTAATGCTTTGTAAGTTAACAGTGAAAAACGTTAAACCAGATCTGGTCTTAACAGCCAGTTTATAGAGCAGGTAGTAGAGTAATGTTTATAAATTTGGCTCATGCTGGTAGGAAGTGTGAGCGGCCATATATATATATATATATATATTATTGCAAATTTGTTCGAAACAAAAATGTTCCAAAAATGGAAGAACAAGATGCACTTGAAATGTATTTGTTCATCAAGAAGAGAGAACATGGTAGAGTGTAACAATGAGATGACTGAACAACTGTCGAGATTCATTGTGAGGTCTAAAAATGTTTGAGAAGAAAAAACACTTATGGCAGTTGGCAAGTAGCTAACAGCAAGCAGCAAACAGCCCTACCCAGACAATACATGGAATAGCGATTTTCCTGTCCTTTCTTGTCTCTTTATCCTCTCTTCAGCTGCTACCCCGCTATTGTCTCTTTTCACCAATTCTCTTTCCTCCACCCCCTGTCCTCTCTCATCATTCCTCCTACTTAACGCAAACACAGACGAGAGGGCAAAGGTACGCAAACAAGTGATGGTCGACTGTGTTTTCCCTACTGGTGAGGATTATGAGGTTGCGTTGAATGCCAGGATGTGTGAGTGACTGTGGAGAGTCAAGAAGAAGGAGGGAGAGATGGAGGAAGACCAATATCTCACAGAAAACCAAAAGGGAGATGAGTTTGCTTTATAACAACTTATGAAAGGATTCATATTTTTAATCATCAAAAATACAAGAGAACTCTTTCAAGACCGACTAATACCAAGCGAGGTCGGGTTTGTCTGAAACTAATGCAACTAAGTCAAAGAGTACAGTAATCTATTCATATTTTATTTTATAACGACTGGAAGCTAAATGAGCCTGTCTAACTTGCTTACTAAGAGATTAGACCCGGCTGAAACTCCAATTTGCACTGAGGTATGAAGTGAGAAGTGTGAAAGCTTTTGAACCAAGTAATGGAAGCAGAACATCTCAGTCGAACTGCACAAGCCTCTTAAGCCCCTGCCCTAGCACCCAGGGGCCAATCATAATCCAGAAGCAAATAGAAGAACCAATCACAATGCATAGAAAGAGTGCAGAAATAACCTCCTTAAGGATAATCCAAATAAACCGGATGCTGAAAATTACAAAGATAGCAGCATAAGCAAATATATTTTCACATAGACCTTCTCCCCTGGCATTGGCACTGTGATGTAACAGCACACTAACCCTCTGTCAAGAAACTGGATATTTGCAGAGGCTAGCAACTCTTAAGAGAAGTGGACAGTGAAGATACTGAGAAACCCTTTGTAAAGCTGTACCACTCCGAAAGGAGCAATTGTGCCGCCAAACCTCAAATGGTTTCCACAGGACTTACATCAAACAGGCTGCACTTCTAGTTATGAGTCAGCAAGCCTCTAGTACTGAACAGACATGGTGTCCACAGAGGAGTAAGTAAGCCTCTAGTACTGAACAGACATGATGTCCACAGAGGAGTAAGTAAGCCTCTAGTACTGAACAGACATGGTGTCCACAGAGGAGTAAGTAAGCCTCTAGTACTGAACAGATATGGTGTCCACAGAGGAGTAAGTAAGCCTCTAGTACTGAACAGACATGATGTCCACAGAGGAGTAAGTAAGCCTCTAGTACTGAACAGACATGGTGTCCACAGAGGAGTAAGCCTCTAGTACTGAACAGATATGGTGTCCACAGAGGAGTAAGTAAGCCTCTAGTACTGAACAGACATGATGTCCACAGAGGAGTAAGTAAGCCTCTAGTACTGAACAGACATGGTGTCCACAGAGGAGTAAGCCTCTAGTACTGAACAGATATGGTGTCTACAGGGGAGTAAGTAAGCCTCTAGTACTGAACAGATATGGTGTCTACAGGGGAGTAAGTAAGCCTCTAGTACTGAACAGATATGGTGTCCACAGAGGAGTAAGTAAGCCTCTAGTACTGAACAGACATGATGTCCACAGAGGAGTAAGCCTCTAGTACTGAACAGACATGGTGTCCACAGAGGAGTAAGTAAGCCTCTAGTACTGAACAGACATGGTGTCCACAGAGGAGTAAGTAAGCCTCTAGTACTGAACAGACATGGTGTCCACAGAGGAGTAAGTAAGCCTCTAGTACTGAACAGACATGGTGTCCACAGAGGAGTAAGTAAGCCTCTAGTACTGAACAGACATGGTGTCCACAGAGGAGTAAGTAAGCCTCTAGTACTGAACAGACATGATGTCCACAGAGGAGTAAGTAAGCCTCTAGTACTGAACAGACATGGTGTCCACAGAGGAGTAAGTAAGCCTCTAGTACTGAACAGACATGATGTCCACAGAGGAGTAAGTAAGCCTCTAGTACTGAACAGACATGGTGTCCACAGAGGAGTAAGTAAGCCTCTAGTACTGAACAGACATGGTGTCCACAGAGGAGTAAGTAAGCCTCTAGTACTGAACAGACATGATGTCCACAGAGGAGTAAGTAAGCCTCTAGTACTGAACAGACATGGTGTCCACAGAGGAGTAAGCCTCTAGTACTGAACAGATATGGTGTCTACAGAGGAGTAAGTAAGCCTCTAGTACTGAACAGACATGGTGTCCACAGAGGAGTAAGTAAGCCTCTAGTACTGAACAGACATGATGTCCACAGAGGAGTAAGTAAGCCTCTAGTACTGAACAGACATGGTGTCCACAGAGGAGTAAGTAAGCCTCTAGTACTGAACAGACATGGTGTCCACAGAGGAGTAAGCCTCTAGTACTGAACAGATATGGTGTCTACAGGGGAGTAAGCCTCTAGTACTGAACAGATATGGTGTCTACAGAGGAGTAAGCCTCTAGTACTGAACAGACATGGTGTCCATATAGGAGTAAGCCTCTAGTACTGAACATACATGGTGTCCATATAGAGGAGTAAGCCTCTAGTAGTGAACAGATATGGTGTCCATATAGAGGAGTAAGCCTCTAGTAGTGAACAGATATGGTGTCCACAGAGGAGTAAGCCTCTAGTACTGAACAGATATGGTGTCCACAGAGGAGTAAGCCTCAAGTACTGAACAGATATGGTGTCCACAGAGGAGTAAGCCTCTAGTACTGAACAGATATGGTGTCCACAGAGGAGTAAGCCTCTAGTAGTGAACAGATATGGTGTCCACAGAGGAGTAAGCCTCTAGTACTGAACAGATATGGTGTCCACAGAGGAGTAAGCCTCTAGTAGTGAACAGATATGGTGTCCACAGAGGAGTAAGCCTCTAGTACTGAACAGATATGGTGTCCACAGAGGAGTAAGCCTCTAGTACTGAACAGATATGGTGTCCACAGAGGAGTAAGTCTCTAGTACTGAACAGATATGGTGTCCACAGAGGAGTAAGTAAGCCTCTAGTACTGAACAGACATGGTGTCCACAGAGGAGTAAGCCTCTAGTACTGAACAGATATGGTGTCTACAGAGGAGTAAGCCTCTAGTACTGAACAGATATGGTGTCCACAGAGGAGTAAGCCTCTAGTAGTGAACAGATATGGTGTCCACAGAGGAGTAAGCCTCTAGTACTGAACAGACATGATGTCCATATAGGGGGACAGGCAGGAGGACAAATAGGGGGACAAGCAGAAGGACATGCAGGGGGACCGGTTGGGGGACAAACAGGGGGACGAGCAGGAAGACATGCAGGGAGACAAGTACCTACCTGGGGGGTGACATCTTCTCCCTGCCCCATACCCCCAGACACAATTAATAAAACATGACCAACAGAAAAAGGTCAAAACTAATGCATTTCTTTCTCACACTGGGTCTGGACATACTGTGGATATAAAAACACAACCCTGTTAAAATGCCAGGTCTTTGGGATGTGGAATAATGTGACAAAGATGAATCATGTCAGTACTTTTTCCACCTTTAATGTGATCTATAACGTGAACAATTCAAGTGAAAACAATCTAAAATCTTTGAGAGAAAAAAACTGACAATAACCTGGTTGCATAAGTGTGCACACCCTCTTATAACTGGGGATGTGGCTGTGTTCAGAATTAACCAATCACATTCAAACTCATGTTAAAAAGAAGTCAATACACACAAGCCATAATTTAAAATGACTCTGATTAATCACAAATAAAGGTCAGCTGTTCCAGTAGGATTTTCCTGACATTTTCTTAGTTGCATCTCAGAGCAAAAGCCATGGTCCACAGAGAGCTTCCAAAGCATCAGAGAGATCTAATTGTTGAAAGATATCAGTCAGGAAAAGGGTACAAAAACATGATAAATCATGGAACACAGTAAAGTCAGTCATTATCTTCAGCCAAGTTCTGACATGATTAATCTTTATCTCATTTTTTTCACATCCCAAAAACCTGGCATTAGCGGTCTGTAGACTTTTCATATCCCTTTTCATACTACAGGAGTTTTATTTAGATGAACAAGACTTTTTGTTGTAATGAGGGAACCTTTTCACACAGATACTCCCTGTGACATCTAAACATGATGTCTGTCTGTATTGAAGTGGAATTTCTGAGTATGTAGAAAGTCTGGTTCAGCAAGGTCTGGTTCAGCAAGTCTGGTTCAGCAAGTCTGGTTCAGCAAGTCTGGTTCAGCAAGGTCTGGTTCAGCAAGTCTGGTTCAGCAAGGTCTGGTTCAGCAAGTCTGGTTCAGCAAGTCTGGTTCAGCAAGGTCTGGTTCAGCAAGGTCTGGTTCAGCAAGTCTGGTTCTGCAAGGTCTGGTTCTGCAAGGTCTGGTTCTGCAAGGTCCTCCCAACTGCAAAAACAGGCTTTAAAAAAGATTGGCACAATTTTACTATGACCAGCAACAGCAGATGTTTCAGGATGAGCACCATGATCGTTTCCCGGGTCAGGGGTCAGGCAAAAGCATCCAGTGAGAGTTTTTCGTTGCGAGTGTGAAACAGAAAATTAAAGGGACATTTCATATTGTCCCAGGAATTTCCACGGTCTGTATATCGCAGTACTAAGCCTACATTTGACATTTGACCGTGTCAGCTTACAGACAGTATCAAATGCAACGCAGAAAACTGACGAAGGAGATAATATTTGCGGAATAAATCGATATGGCGCATCCTGCCAAAATATTCGGCTAAAAACTTTAGAGACCCACATACCCAGGATGACAATGGCGAAACCCAAATACAGTACAAAGATACACTAAGTGAAATCGATGAACAGCTTGTCAGATAGTAGTCAAGGGAGAGGAATTACTGCCGGAGTGGATCGGCTACAGACTGCAAAGACAACGTCTGTAGTGACAGAAACGACTGAGGACTAAAGAGAGAACGAGATGGAGTCACCCGCATGAGTCAGAAGCTACCTGAAACCGGCTTTCCAGATTCATTCCATTACCTCCCATGACTTTTGACCTTTTAGCAGCAGTGGCCATTCCATCCCTCCCCCTCCATCCCTCCATCCCTCCCCCTCCATCCCTCCCCCTCCATCCCATTATCTCCGCCCCTCTGTGATACATTGGCTGTGCGTTTACCGGAGCATCTCAGAAGCGATAGATGAAAATAAGAAACCGAGAACGATCTGTTAGTGCCTCGTAAACATTCCACTAATGCCTAATGTATGTATAAAAGTCCTGAATGAATTAAGAGATTAAATCATCACTAGTCGTTAATGCCAGCGCCAGATGAAAAACTCCCTGTGTTTGTCTGATTGTTCTGCTCTGTATTCCTCCCTGAGGCTTCAACATCTCTGCTGGGTTTTACAGATTGGTGGTTTTGTGGATGCGAATTGTCTGCTTCTGCATTAGTCTGCTGTTATAAATGCATTGAGCAATCTTTGTTATGTTTATTTAAAACATTTTTCGGGGAGATACTAGTAATTGAATTATTTTGAGTCAAGCAATTTCTGTGTGATCTCATCTGCAGGTGTTCCTGCTGGTTCTGCGGGTTCTGTCAGGTCCACAGAGGCAAGGCCTGGAAGACATGTGGAAGCAGGAAGCAAAGCTCACTCCAACCCAGGGAAAAGGAGAACAGACGAGGGTGAGTTATCACCACCAGCACAGTTTTTTCTGGGTATGAAATAGAAAACGGGAATGTCCTGTAAACTATAATCTGTATGTCAGGTGCTGTATAGAGCGTTATCTGTGTGTGTGTTGTTATGGAATTTTATGATCACTCAAGAAGTTTATTAACATGTAAGTCCTATAGATGTTGTTTAGGCCAAAAGGCACAGAGGAAAGGAATGTTTAGGATAAGTTTCATGATAGGAGACATCTGTCTATTGACCTATTGACCTCTAGAAAGGTCCTGGGGAGGAAATAGATGTCACTAAGTAACTTTGCGGTGCCGGCCTGGCTGGTAGGAATGGTAACTGACCTCCCTTGACTTGACTGGGGAGTGACCCTCGGGTTTTCCTGACAGCTCCATATGTCATGTTTATTATCCTATAGTTTGGTGAGATCTTCTAAGGACCTCGTCTGTTCTCCATCATCTCTGTTTAGGTTGGTGTGTCAATGAGTGTGCGTAACTTCATTCCTTTAAATACCATGCAGAAGTTGTAATCATTAGGTCAGTCTGATCCAGCACAGGTTATTGTCCTGTTGTCTGATGAAGACTTTCCTCAGAAACCTATTCTTTAAGCTTGCTATAGGGATTGATCTGATCAATGCAAAAGCTTAAACCTGTATTTGAGAAATGGTTTCTTACTTGCAATTAAACCTGTTAAAAGTGTCAAACTGTAACATACTCTCGTGCGTCTTACTTTAAGTTCGAATTCAGCGATTAAAGTCTAAAATTTCCACGACACTTGGGGGCATCGTCCGAGATTCTTAACAAAGTAATCCGTATTTTTTCCAAAACAGGCTACATATCCTAAAGAGCGATATAATTTTTTTAATTTTTTTGAAAAATAACAGGCCAGGACTGTCTTTGGAGATATGTGATTCTATACAGAATTTTGAAACTCAAGGACCTAAAAATGCTGAATTGGGACAATGTTGGACGACAGTTTGACAACGGTTTTGATAAATTAACAAAATAGGCTCGTTAATTTTGACTTAATTTGTAAGGTTATTGTAAGATTTTAAACTTGGCTTAAAAATGGAAAACAGTACTTCTAATCGGGTATTTGTTGATTTTGGTCTGGTAAAACGTGCACGTCAGGAATTATTAATTTCTGCAGCTCCAATCCTCCTCAACAAATGGGTGAGTGGAGAGCGCCAGACTGGAGCAATATTTACCTGTATGAAGTGTTAATACCTGTGTACAGTAGGAATAAAATGCTGTTCAATATAGGTTATCTGGGTGCGGTGAGACGGCTCGGTTATTCAGGATCTCGCTTAAAGAACTGACGAGTTCATTAACACATATAGGAGACTTCATTATAGGCTAAAATTAGATTTTCGTCTTAAATATCGGTGACAACATGGGTAATTATTTGTGTATTGGTAAACCTTCGGTGGATACTGAACGTTACGTGGTTGGACCGGCTAAAATAATGACAGACAAATACGGAGACTGGACATGCGAACAATTAGACCTGTGGGAGTTATTGGGATTTCCTGCGGATGGCAGTTTTAGTCAGAGACAGATACTGTTGTTGAAAGACAAGTTGGAGGATTTTGAACAGGGTAAAATTAAGGTTTCACGGGGTAATCGGCAGAAAGTTGATTGGAAGGCATATAATAAGTGGAGAGAGCAGACTGATATACGGGCTAAGCGGTGTAGCACGGGGCTTGTTAATCGGTGTGTTCTAGCTTGTCCCGACCAGGTTGATGCTGCCTGTCCTCCTGCTGACCGACCCCCACCCTATCGCGGCGTTACCACAACAGCCCCAGCGGTACCAACTATGCCAACAGCATCGGACCTGATGGAAAACATTCGCGGAGGAGGACTCTACCCATCCGTATTCGGCCTCCACAGAGTTTCACCCGCCGCTGAGAGGACCCAGAGTACCACTGCGGCCTGTCCCAGAGAACAACACAGCTTTGATGCCGGGCAATTCCCTATGGTGGAGGTAGCCAACCCAGCTGGTGGAGGAGACACGGATAACCCAGCGACTATACTAGTCTACAGACCGTGGTCACCCGCCGACCTGAGAGACGTGGCTTCTACACTACCTGACCCAGAAACAGAAGGTGGAGAGGAATTTGTCCGTGTGTTTCTACAGATCGTGAATCAATATAGACCGACCTCTGTGGAGATTGAAACAATTTTGATGAAGGCCTTGCAACTAAAATGGGGGAGAGTGAAAAGAAACTGGCCTAGCGAGAGAAACATTATGTTCAATTGGGATGCGCACTCTGACTACCGGAGTGCTGTGGAACAGCTGAACACTGGACTTATCGCTGCTTTTCCTAAGCGAATGAACTGGGAAAAGATCTCTGATTGTAAACAGACACTGGGCGAGAAAGTTTCAGACTACAGGAATAGACTTGAAAAAGCTTTTGAATCACACAGCGGAATGGGAAAGAGACCGGACGGTGATGAAGAGTCGGCCTGGGAGCAACAGTGTAAAATGAGGTTAGTTGCAGGCCTTCTACCAGACATTAGGAAGCACATTCAAAATCACTGTGTAGACCTGGATGAGGGTCGCATGGAAACCGTCTGGCCGTATTTTAAGCACGCGGAAAGAGTCTACGAGGACCAGCTGTACAAACAGACCGAAGAAAGACGGGAGCGTGAAACGCAAATTCAGATGGCCCAACTGGAGTTCTACAGCAGAGGCTATTCAGGAGGGAGACGGAGACGGAGAGCAAGCAGGAGAGGACAATACAGACACCAGGGTGATGTTAACTACAGACACCAGAGGGGTGATAACTACAGCCAAAGTCCCAACTCTGATAGCTGTTTCAACTGTGGTGCATTTGGACACTGGGCTCGTGACTGCACTGTGCCGGACACTAGAGACTATTACCATGGGAACAGAGACAGTATGGGAGACGGTGATGTCACAACAGCAGACGACCAAATGGAGCGTCACAGGACCCATGGCTGCCACGGACAGGGGTACTGACGGTCAGAGGGGACGGGCAGGAAAACATCAACCCGGTGAGATCAAACCATTATGTGATTCCTGTAATTAGTTAATTATGTCAGTATTTACAGTAAAAGTAATTTTGTTCGGATGTTTAGTGAAGACTTGTTTATTCTGAGTGTTGAGTTGATATGCAGACGTATGGTTGTGTGAGATTTTCGTTCCACTGGGGAGGAGTACCGGTGTCTTGGCACTATGCTTACGCTTAAAGTTAAGTGTTTAGCGTAGTGTAGCGTACATTGCGTATCGCCTGATAAACGGGGTTTGTCAGGTCCGTGCAGCTCGGGGAGCGTGACTGGACCCATGATGGTTGATATCTCATTGTCCCTAGTTTACCGGTTACAACTAGGGACTGCATATATAGCTACTGTCAGGGTAAATTCTCAGTAGAAATCAGCTCATTGTTAGTGAGAGGTCTTGTTTTTCGCTGTCCAGGGTCGTTCGTACACGTACGCAAATATCATATTAAAATGACCTAGGTGTGATTCATGCATGATCTGGGGTAAAGCTTCATGAAGTTGGGACAGGGGTCCCAGGCCAAAGTTTTGTCGACACATTTATTTTCAGGTTTTCCTGTGCACGAGGAATTCCTATTTTATTGTATTATTTGTCTTAGGCATTATGTAACATTTGCGCTAATGACATAATTAAGAGTATTTCCGATTATAACTCTGCATGTTTTTACTTAAAATACTATGTTTTGTAGGAGGACTACATTCTAGGTTATAGGGAGATTATATTCTAGTTATATGCTATGGTTATTCGTTTTGTGAAGTTGAATAAGGACATTTGGATTTGTTCCTATAAATGTTGGCATGATGATATAATGAATGACCATGTGGGTTAAGTGTATTTCTGATACACCCTTTTATTTTTATTATTGGCTTTTGGCTATTTTGAGTAACATGTTTAAGACATTCTGAGTTCTTGATTGTTAAAAGGGCAGAAAGTTAACTGTAACTCTGTGTCTGCCTGTCTAGAGATGGTTTCTGTTAATTTAGGGGTGTTTATGAACTTTTCTTTGACCCTCCCTGGGGTGCTTCTCTGGGTCAAAAGAGGGGGCACACCCAAGTTGTTTATTTAGAAGGGGGGGCTGGTTTACTGTGTGATTGTGAGGTGGCTCAGCCCAGAGCTAACAGATGGCTGGTCGTAAACCATATTTTAGTCATGTGTTTTATCTTAGATAAATTTAACAAGTTTGTCTATGACAGTTGGTTGTTTTCTCCATTGTTGATGAACTGAAGGAGAAAACAAGAGGGGAAGTGACGTAATAAACACATTCAAGAATATAGCATTTGTTAAATTTGGATTTCAGGCAATTGAAGTGTTTAATTTGATAGAATGTCTAAACATTTGAATGATTGAGGGGAATAGCTATTACAAATGTATTTGGCTTAGCAAAATTAAATCTGAGCAGTAAACACAATGTAATTCTATTGTTAAAGATGTTAACTGACACATGGAATGCAATAACTGTTTGCAGGTTGTGTCGCATTAAAAATCAACAGGTTGGACCATGAACAACTGGAGCAGAGCATCTGAGCCCTACCCCCACGCACACACACACACACACACATATATCAGAAGCTAACTGAATGACTTTAGGTACAGACCACAGAAAAGGTCAAACCAGAACCAAGGAAAAACGTGTCATCCAGACCACAATGAAGGCAATTACTAAATTGTGTGAATGTTATTGTACACTTTTCAAGGAAGTTATGGACTGTAAAGAGAAAAAGGTGAACATGTTGCTGATTTCAGAAATTATCTTGAACGTCGGTTTGAGTTGTACAAAGGAAAAACAAGAACATTGAACACACACATATTGCATCTCTGGACTATTAAAGAATGGCCACTGTTTGGCCACACTCATTAAAGACGTTGAAGGAGCCTACCAGAGCTGAGAAGATGGAAAAGGAACATTTATACACTCACACCATGATTAAAATCTTCATTTCTGATGATCAAAGAGTGCCAACATATTTACTGATGTTTTCTTAATGATTAGTTCCTCACACACTAGATGGAGGACTAGAAATCCAGAATATGAAAATGACACTGTTGAATGTTGCTAAGTACTGTACTGACATTGGATTATTTCAATTGATTGTGTATTATGTTTGGTAAAAGTATTTTTCTTAACAGGTTACAGTTCCAGACATATGACAGTGGTGGATCCATATATTCCTGATTGGTTATGAGTAATTATTAAGCTTGAGTGAACTAAAATTTAGAGTTGACACTCTTAAATTGTTTAACATGATTAAGGGTTTATAATGTTAAAAAGGGCAGATTGTTATGGAATTTTATGATCACTCAAGAAGTTTATTAACATGTAAGTCCTATAGATGTTGTTTAGGCCAAAAGGCACAGAGGAAAGGAATGTTTAGGATAAGTTTCATGATAGGAGACATCTGTCTATTGACCTATTGACCTCTAGAAAGGTCCTGGGGAGGAAATAGATGTCACTAAGTAACTTTGCGGTGCCGGCCTGGCTGGTAGGAATGGTAACTGACCTCCCTTGACTTGACTGGGGAGTGACCCTCGGGTTTTCCTGACAGCTCCATATGTCATGTTTATTATCCTATAGTTTGGTGAGATCTTCTAAGGACCTCGTCTGTTCTCCATCATCTCTGTTTAGGTTGGTGTGTCAATGAGTGTGCGTAACTTCATTCCTTTAAATACCATGCAGAAGTTGTAATCATTAGGTCAGTCTGATCCAGCACAGGTTATTGTCCTGTTGTCTGATGAAGACTTTCCTCAGAAACCTATTCTTTAAGCTTGCTATAGGGATTGATCTGATCAATGCAAAAGCTTAAACCTGTATTTGAGAAATGGTTTCTTACTTGCAATTAAACCTGTTAAAAGTGTCAAACTGTAACATACTCTCGTGCGTCTTACTTTAAGTTCGAATTCAGCGATTAAAGTCTAAAATTTCCACGACAGTGTGTGTGTGTGTGTGTGTGTGTGTGTGTGTGTGTGTGTGTGTGTGCGCGCGCGTGCGTGATATCCTTACTACACGGCTGTCATCTGTGGCAGATAAAGCCGCAGTATAGATCCTTCTAACTGGAAGATCAAAGTATTTCCTTCAGTAATGTAGCGTGCAGTTCAGGTTAACATACCAGATGTGCTCTGGTGCATAAACTGAAGCGAACGTGTAATTTGTGTAACTTTCTTGAAAGAATCCCCCCATCAAGAAAAAGTGATGGCTGGGCTCATGTTATTCATCTGCGCATTAATTGGTAACATTTGTTTTACACTGATTTGTAATGATAATTCACTAATCAAAATTGGCTTATAATAGAAAGATATGAGTTAAACAATATCAGAAGAGAAGAGAGGTTTTTTTTAAAGATTCTGATCTTTAAGGAATAAGTTCTATACTAGGGTGTCAGATGTGGCATGTTGGTGGAATTATTTAGCATGAGCTGAAGTGTTCTGTGCAATCTGGGATTTGTTTTATTTAATACATTTCTGGAATGTGAAACTTGCAGTATTTCATCTAGCTTGTTAACCTTGCACAGAGCCAGCCCGGAATGTATCGAGGCATTTATATTATCATGTATTTGCTAAAATAAGAGGATTTTTTAGATAAACGCTGGAGCTTCTGTCTTCTATTGTTCTGCATTTGTCCCAGACTAAGGGAAAGACTTATCATTACTTACTAATTTGCTCATTAGTTTTTTTTTAATTTCAGGTCTTTACATGGATTCCCTCTATCTAGTGGGTTTTGCTACATTGGGTCAGACTAGACACTAATGACTTGAACATGCTGGTCATGACTATCTGTAATTAGAGCGCAAGTGTGTATTTGGGGGGGTGTGTGTGTGTGTGTGTGTGTGTGTGTCATGGGATTATGGGGAGAGTATGTTTCAGAAGTTTGTATGTGTGTTTCTTAACGTGTGTGTGTGTCTGTGTGTGTGTGTGTGTGTGTGTGTGTGTGTGTGTGTGTGTGTGTGTGTGTGTGTGTGTTCATGTGGTGTTTTTCTATCACTGACTCTGTCTTTGTCCTGGGTCAGCCTTGTTTTGGGTTGGTGAATTTTGATTTAATAGATATCACCGAAAGAGGAATGCTTCAGAGACGGCAGAGAGAATGTGAGTCGCTAATGAGCTGGAATAGCTTGCTACGCGCCGTACATACTCAGAGAAATGGCTCCGTTATTCATGCCAAAGTCACAGTGAGATTGCAGTAGGCAAAGACAGAGGAAGGAAGGGAGAATTACGGGGAGGACATAATAGACAGGCAGACGTGTTGACCGTTGGGTAGATTTCCCTCAGAAGTTATGCGAGCAACACCTTGTCGAATATTTGATTAAACGTCCTGAGTCATTTAGGCCAGAGTCGTGACAGGTCCAGAAATGGTAAGCATTTATTAAAGGAAATAACTCCGCCATCTGTTAGAACATATTCAAGGTTCTCGCCTGTGTTCGTACAGCATTTCCAATCGTGCTTGTAGCTTTGTGCTTTGAGCTTATGGTCAGTCCAGTGTGGACTCGTCCGGATCAGCTTTACTGAGAATGACAGAACAGATGACCTATTACTTGTTTGGACACAGACTTTAGTCCCACTGGAGTGATTGAGGAAAAAAGACGTAAACCGAAATGAAACCAGTGAATTATTCCAGACAGACGTTGTAGTGCTGATCAGGGCTGTGCAACTGGAGTGATTCTGGAGCCAGATTGCCAGTGGCTGCAGGCCTTGCACAGATCTGCCTCTGGAGGAAGGACAAACTGTCTCGAGCCAGAATGGCCTCCGGCCCGACTCTGCTTTAGCTCAGCCACCCTGGTCCTGTTTAATTAACTCAGGGCAAATGGAAACTGGAGTTCTCTGTGTGTCGCAGGCAGTGATTCCAGATGTTGCATGCCGTGGTGCGGGGGCTTTGACTGCTGGTGACCTCTACATCTGTCTACTGTCTCCCAGACAGTATGTCAGCCTTCTGTTCTTTAATAAGACACTTTCCCAGGGTGCACTGCTGTATTGTGACTGGAACTAGACTGCAATGATGAGTGAGGGAACAGTAGGAAAGGTGACTGATAAACAGACAAGACAAACTTAGATCAGTGATATTCAGACAGGCTTTGTCATGTATGTTTGTCATGTATGTTTGTCATGTATGTTTGTCATGTATGTTTGTCATGTATGTTTGTCATGTATGCATCAGCACTAAATGTTCTGGTTTCTATCTGTCTGCCATGATGATACACAGAAACACACAACTGGATTGGACTGTAAAGACACCAGATGTTTGCTGCAGTTCAGAAACAATATTTCTGGGCAATTAAATTTGACCGGGAGAAAGAGACTGAACGCAGCCTATGCTGACATTCTGTCACTTTGGATGTGTCTGTTTTAAGTCTTAATATCCTTGGGCCCTGACCCAACCTCACCCAAGCTTAACCCAGCCCTGACACAACCTCACTCAGCCCTGACCCAACCTCACCCAAGCTTAACCCAGCCCTGACACAACCTCACCCAAGCTTAACCCAGCCCTGACACAACCTCACCCAAGCTTAACCCAGCCCTGACACAACCTCACCCAAGCTTAACCCAGCCCTGACACAACCTCACCCAAGCTTAACCCAGCCCTGACACAACCTCACCCAAACTTAACCCAGCCCTGACACAACCTCACCCAAGCTTAACCCAGCCCTGACACAACCTCACCCAAGCTTAACCCAGCCCTGACACAACCTCACCCAAGCTTAACCCAGCCCTGACACAACCTCACCCAAGCTTAACCCAGCCCTGACACAACCTCACCAGCCCTGACCCAACCTGAACAAACCTCACTCAGTCTTGATTCAGCCCTGACCCCACCTCACCCAAGCTTAACCCAGCCCTGACCTAACCTGACCAAACCTTGACCCAACTTCATCCAACCTTAACCCTGTACTGAACAAACCACACCCAACCTTAACCCAGCCCTGTCAAACCTCACCCTAGCACTCAAAGATGACTATAAAACCACTACAGTCCAATATCCGCATTAGGACAGGTTTAAACTAATGATACACGGTCAAGCACTTCTCCCACTCGGACCCTCTGCTTGCAGTTGTATCTGGGTGAATGACAACATCATTCCCTCTGAGATACACTGTTCTTTTTCCTAGGCCCGTATAGATCTCAATGGGTTTTTGGATTGCTTGTTTCTTGTCACGGCTGGGTCCCTGGGTCACATATCCTCGGAGATGTGTACCATTCCAGTGGACACTGGCGCTGTATAAACTGTATGGATCTGGCAGAGTGTAGTCATTTGCAGATCTGCTGCTGTTGTTGAATCAGTCTGTCTGGGCCCCTTAGCAATTCTCCCATTGTCTCTGTTGCTTTAGCGCTGGATGCACTTCACACTCTATTGCCGTTAGTGGGGTGGGGCTTGTATTCTGTTGTCTTAACCAGTCAGTTCCTTTATTCCAGTTGATAGGCTGATTAATGATTTAGGATAATAAAACATCTTGTTATTTGAACTAATCCAATAAGCTGGTCTCAGAGACAAGACGGACGAGACAGTAGCCCTCACTGCAATTCTACTGTGTGTGTGTGTGTGTGTGTGTGTGTGTGTGTGTGTGTGTGTATGAAGGTGTGTGTGTGTTTTGGCTCATCAGATTGTAATATGATGTGTCCCAGGGGAGCGGACGTCGAGATGCTTTGCTCCGACATCTCTTCCTCTTCAAATATTTAAGTGCCTCTCTTCTGCCGCTATGATGGTTATAAATGTCAGGGTCCATAACTTTACTGTGACAAATGATTATTGCCAACTCAAAAGGCGGTATGTTTATGTGTGTGTGTGTTTGTGTGTGAGTTTGTGTGTGTTAAAGAATTGTCTGCAAAAAGATGCATGGTGATCACCTCTAGAATAAAATTGGATTCCAAGATCCGGTGGTCGAAATTAAGGAAAAGTAAAGCTGTCTGGAAAGTATATTTTTATATTGTTAGCTCAGATTTATTTTTTCATTGTAATTCCACATTGCTCAAAATGTTTATAATGAATATAACAAATAGTGCTGCTAATATATCTGTATGAAAATGTTCATGATGTTTCTCCAGATAATTACAATATGCTAACGTTTATTTTCATATTTTTTAATTAATTGTTTAATTATGATTTTTAAATGTTATTACATTGAGTGGCCATTTGAGAGCCCACCAATTGAGTACCACTGACCTAGCCTTGAGAATATATTTTAAAGAATAATGTCTATTCTGGCGAAGCTGCTTTGTGTGTGTGTGTGTGTGGCAGCTTCAACTGACCACTTCATTAAATAGTACCTGTAAAACAACAGTCTCAACGTCAACAGTAGAGATGTGAGTTCCTGGTTGCATATCTCAGACTGGCCAATAAAGAACAAAATGTGCACAGACACTGGATTGAGGAAGTGGAAGGACACATGGGGAGGCAATGTGATGGTCTGGGGGTGCTTTGCTTGTGGTAAAGTGGGAGATGTGTACAGGGTGAATGGGATCCTAATGTGAGGAAGCAGTCAGATGGTATTCTGTTTACACACATTCACTGGATCTCAGCCCCATTGAGCTGTTGAGGGAGCAGCTTGATCGAATGGTACCAAGCCAATCAAACACCTGGGGGGTGCTTTAGGAAGCATCCGTTAAAATCTCTTCAGGTTCCCGTAAACAAATTTACAACTTGAATGTCTGGACAAACGCAAATTATTTCAATTAAAAATTATTATCCTTAACATGTCAATGACTAGATTTTCTATTCATTTTGCTATATTTCCTATTCAAACAAATTTCATGTATGTTTTCATGGAAAACAAGAACATTTCTAAGTTATCCCAATCAATTTAAATGGTAGCGTATGTATGAGTGTGTCTATGTGAATGCTGCTTCCAGGAGAGTAGGACAGTGGTACATTCATGCTTTTGAAGGAATGGCACTCATTCATTGGGCTTTGGGGCCTCTCTCTGTATAAACTAGAAGATTCCTCATTGCATCCGGCACTTCATTGCATCCCATAATCCACTGGGGTTTATTCTTCAAAATGGACTGAAATGCCCTCTGTTTATCTCTGCTATTCTTCAATTACATGCAGAATAATATTACACTGCTAGGGATTGAATATTTCATTTTTTGCCCGTTAATTCTGTTAAATCGCTCCTCTTCCCCAGAGGCTCTCTGTGGTCTTTCATCCCACAATAATTTCTTCTCTCCTCTTCCTCTCTTTATCATCATCCATCCTTCACTCCCTGTGCTGCTGTAGGCCAAACAGAATCACACCCTGTGGAGTTCCTATAAACGAGCTACGTGTTTTTCCCTACAAGGGAGCTACGTTTTTTTTCTTCTTTAAAAAGCGTTGTGTTTCCTCTTTCCTCTCTCTAGCTGCCTAGCTCATAATTCTTTTAAATAACAGACGGAAGTGTCCCGTGGGGCAAATGTTCAAGCACCCCACGATTATTTAATCCTTTCTTTAAAACAATAATAAATAAAGAAAACAAAGTAGTGGATGATGAGTACATCAGGGATGAAGATACATTGTATCAGACAGAGGAGGAATAGCCGAAGGCAGAGAATATGTTACTTGATTGAGGGGGAATATTACCATAGCACACCTATTAATGTTCTAATTACTAAGGTTTGCAAATAAACATTTGAATACACAAGATGTCTTCAACACAATTTACAACACAATATGCTAGCATATAACAATGTTGCCTTTCAATCTATTTCCTCTGTATTGG